>CM041736.1:6812978-8012978 GCA_023373845.1 Nibea coibor
TGGGATCGTGTGGGATTCTGGGTGAGGAGGAGCTGGCGAAAGGTGTGAGGAGGAGGATGGAGATGGAGAGGAAAAGAGAGCCAGGTTCAGGAGGTGTTAGGCAGGCGGCAGAAGATGTAAGTAGTGACGTGCTGGTACACGTGAGAGCTGATATTTTTGTGAACGCTCGCTCTTGGGAGCGTGTCCGCGGTGCTCTGACCACACTGGGACCCCTCAAGCTTCAGTGCAGATACCTACGAGTGGAAGAGATATCAGTGTCGAACATCAGGACCCTGCTGGACCTCCTTCCTCATCAGGGTCTTCTCTGTATTGATATCCGCTACAGCAGCCTCAGGGTGGCTGGTTTGGCCGAGCTGCTGCCTCTGATCGCCACCTTCCCTGCGCTGAACTCTCTCCGCCTGCACTACTGTAACTTGGATTTTCAAAGAGACCACCACGGACAGGAAGAGGCCCTGAGGGACTTGTCTCTGGGTCTGGCGAAGCTTCAAGCGCTGCGACGCCTCAGCCTCACGGCGCTCCGGCTGCCTGGACAGCTTCGTGTGCTGCTGAGGTATGAACACGTGCAAACATTTAGACCACTTGAAGTGAAACGTAGACAGCATTTAAATGTTCTGTCCTTTCTGTTGTTACAGCTCTCTGCCTCAGCCTCTAGAGATACTGGAGCTGCCATATTTGAGCCTGAGCCCTGCTGATCTCGCCTACCTGTCCTGCAGCCATCATGCCTCCACGCTGCAGCAGCTGGACCTCAGCGAGAACTGCCTGGATGAAAACACCTTACCCTCCATTCGCCGCCTCCTCTCCCAGGCTTCCAGCAGCCTGCAGCACCTCTCTCTAAGCGGCTGCGGCTTGACCGACGGCCTGCTTGGACTCTTGCTGCCCTCACTGGGAGGCTGCTTGGCCCTCAAGAGCTTGGCTCTGGCCCTGAATCCGCTCTCCATGGCTGGCCTCATGGACCTGGTGAGGATGGCTGCGAGAATGCCCTCTCTCCGTCACTTACTGTACCCGAATCCCCTGGAGGACTACCAGCCGGGCCTTCCCGACCTGCCCTCCAGCGCTCAGCTCCTGGACTGGCCACTGGATGAAGCCACAGAGATCAACCTGACCAGCAGCCAGCTCAACAGGGTGCTGCTAGACAGCGGACGCTCTGACCTCTTCCTGACGTGTGACCTGCTCAATTACGACAAAGACTTGGTGGACTAGAGCAGAGGTGAAGGACAGGACACACACCAGAGCAATCTACACACACCTGACAATCACATTGTCACTTGCACGAAGCAGCAAGACACAGACCTCCACAGAGGCGCAGCAATCTCCTTTTCAGCCATGATGGGAGTTATGATGACGGGGTTAAGAGGGGGTGACATCGTGTCACCAAAGCAACGGGGTTGTTATTGTTGTGTGTGTGAACGTACCCGAGATGATCAGAAGACGATGCTTGTTTAAAAATGGAAGAGTTGGCCTGACGGCGGAGCTAAAGTTTCCTCCTGTGGGGATGTAGGCATGTGCAGAGGAGACAGTGATAAGCCATGCTTCAATAAACTGGTGCTGCACCACTTTAATAACTTCACGCTGACTTTATAAATTCAATCGTAGCATGTGCTGGTTTTGTACCAAAAATTAGCGTTGTATAATCAGATTAACGGGATAGTTTGGAGACGTCCGCTTGGTGCCTTAACAGCTGTCACCAGTACCTTCTTTATACGAGACACTTTATACAAGATACAGTATGTGACCAGCTATTACATGTCAGCAGCCATGTGCATACTTCCTTAAATAGGAACTGAATGTAACTGCAGAATACTTCAGTTTATTTTGAATGTATACCAAGAAACCCAGAGTTTTTTCTTCTACTCAGCTTTATTCTCTCAGTGTAACATGCTTTCTCTTTGTGCTGTTTTTCTTGAATATCTGTTTTAAAATGTTCAGGAGTCGGAAACAATCGCCGTTATCAGCAAACGGGTGTACCAAATCAGCCTTGTACCACATGAACGCATTTCCATACTGTAAGTTTCAGAATAAATCAGTCACAAAGCTTTTTTGTTTTTGTTTTTTACTTGAATGCTACAGACGAAGTTCTGTAGTAGTCCACGTATGACTGCTGCGGGATGAAGTAGCGGCGGGGCGAGGCCTTCACCCAGTCCTCGTCTGTGTAGACGTGGAAGGGGTAAAGGGTGATGCGGGGTAACGGCAAAGAGATGAAACTGGGGAAGTTTGTGAGGAAAGGACGGTTTCTCAGGGGAGGCAGGAGTAAACCTGAAGGACAAGGATACGTCGGATGTTATGAACCAGTCGATTTCACATGCCGCACATGTAATCATAGCTACAGTGAAGTCTCACCTGTTGGCCGGGGTATCCTGGCCATGCTGTAAGTCTCTCCTAGGCGAATTATTGGTTGAGAACTGCTACATAAATAAGACGATTAGGTCAGATTAAAAACTATATTTCACAGATGAATCTATGATACATTATTTTTTTACATACCAGTCATACAGAGGCAAAAGCACTGTGTTTTTGCGACCAGTGGGTGCAGCACATTGGGCCTTTATGTACTCCTCTTTTTGGACGGAGCAGAAATAATTCAGCACGTCCACCATGCTGAAGGTTGGTGCTTTCCACTTTGCTCTGCTCCTGAAGTACAGATGCCTCTCGTGTTCCTGGCAGCGTGGAAAAACAGGGAAAGCAGTTAATCACTTACAGTAGCAGCCACGACGCCACCGGCCATGTCAGTCAGCAGCGCTGTGACGTGCAGCTCTCGTGTACTCCTATTTAGGGGAGTTAAGGTCAGAGTAAAGGACATCAGGAGCGGAGTCGAGCTTGATCGACAGGAGGAGAGCCTCTCGGTTTTCAAACACCTGCTCCGTCCTGCTCAGAAATACTCTAATGGATGGCGACAATGCATGTGAAAAATGTTCGATTAGGGGCGTTACTTTATATTTGGAGATCCATAACTCCAGCCAGCAGTCTGCTCTATCATGGAGGCTCTTCCAGATGTCAGACGGGTCCTGCAGCTCCGAGTCCCAGCTCTCGACCTCTGGCCACAACCACTGCTCGGCCTCATTGACCCCTAATGCAGCCAGCATGCACAGCACTGTGTCTCTATTGACAGGACAGAGATAATACAATTTACACATGGGTGTTCCTTAGATTAAACCTCCAATAACTAATGTTTTTAGCCACTTTGAGGTGGTGGAAACAAGTTGTGTTTGTGAACACAACATTGGTAGGAAGCAGTTTTGGGGGAAATATTTGGCTCTTTAGCTGCTAAACACTCCACTTTGGTCACCAGTTAGTCTCTAACTGTGTCTGTCTATGGACAGCTAAACGAGACAATGACAGTCACTAAAAAGCAGAGGAGATGCGTGTATTGATGGACTCACCGCAGACCCAGTTTTTTAAAAGCCAGAAGAGTGAGAAGCTTTTTCACGAGGTCATAACCGACAGATTTAAGACTCATCAACAGATTCAACATTTCAACAAGCGTAGCTCGCTCCACAGGTGACTGAAACACACACACACGCAGCACAATGAGACCTTCAAAATCCACCTCCTGAAATAAACAGTGACACTCTTGTTCCTGGACATACAGTACCATGTAAGGTCTCACAAATTTAGGCACCAAATCGATGAGGCCTTGGTAAAGCTGGTGTGTTTTCTCTAAGAGTCCCTGGCTGTGCAGCGCCTGCAGGGCAGCCAGGATCTGCATCTTTGACAATGAGGTGTTTAGACAGACCAGCAGCTGCATGGAGAAGTCCTCTGGAGACAGGGTGCTCGGGATACACTGCACACAAACGCACACTCATCAGGATCTCGGCTTGGACCAACTATACCAATAACTGCCTGGTGAACTAGACTACCTTTTTATCAGGATACAAGTCTTTAAACCAGTCCGCTTCTTCAAACTGTTTGAGGAACGTCGGCACCTCAGGGCTGGGTTCTCGCGGTGGAGGCGGCTTCGGCGTCCTTTGCCAACGACGAGGAGTAGGAGTAGGAGGAGGTGTAGGAGTTTTGGGCTCTGTTGGAGGAATGATCTCTGGAGGCTGCAGGGATAAATTCAGATGTACACATAGATACACACAAGTGAAAGCTGCTGTTTGAAATGAAGACAGTACATGCTCTTACCTCTTCTTCCTTCTTCACTATGACGGGTTTCTTGGGTTTGGGTTTGGGTTTGGGAGCAGGCTGTGGCTTGATTTTCATCAGAGTCTTGGGTTTAGACTTCGTTACTGGAGCCTTTTCTTCCTCTTGTGCCTGCAAAAAGAACCAAACTTTGCCTCCAAATGTACTTACTAGAAAGACTGATCGTGTTTTACTTCTCACACACACACACACACACACAAGTTTTTACCTTCTCCACATTCACAGGAATGTTTAATTTAAACTGAGGCCGGACATTCTCTTTTAAGGCAGGGAGTTTACAGGGCTTGTCATTGTAAGGTTCAGGATCGAATCTGAATGTTTGTGGATCAAAGGTGTCCTCCAAATCAATCTGAAAACACAGAATCATCCTCTCAGTGATGGGAGAGTGAAAATGTGCAAAACATTCAGATAAAACAGCTCATTTCTGACAGCCGAGGCAAAAATACCTCGTCTACTTAAAGAAATGTGGTGATCTGTAGACAAAGACGCTTGTAGATTATCAGTGCTTCACCTGCATATCCAGACATGCCTGACTCACACAGGAGCTAGCTTCAAACTGTCAGCGTATTAAAGGGAAGGGGAGAGGTGAGGCGATCGTCAAAGCTTATTCGTATCTTGAAAATATTGAAAAGAAGCAGGTAAAACGAGCAGGAAATGAAGAAACCTGAAAATTTCGGGGCAGTCCATATAATATCTTCATGTACTGATCAAACGCCTCTTTCCTGGTTTCCTTTGTACTGGGCGGTTTCCCTTTTTTGCATTTCACTGTGCCTTGTAGGAGCCTTGCTAGGTCCGTGGTCGAGGTCACTAAGCTCTCATAGTCCTGGAGAGAGACAGATGGAAAACGTAATCACGTAGGTATTTAAACACAGCGCTGTGTTGTGCTGCCTAAAATCTACAAATTCACACACACACCTCCCGCCTCCGCATGTCTTCAGTCAACAATAAAATGGCTGGCGATTCCTCTTCCTCATCTTTGTCGGCGCTTACAATCCTGTTTGCACCAATGTATCTCAGATTATTAGGTTTTAGATTATTATTAAAGTCTGTGTAAAGGCAGTTCTGCTCACCTGATTTTGACACTTATTTCCATAAACTTGTCGATATTTTTAATCATTCAAATTTGTCTGGCTGGTTCATAACACTTTCTTCTTTGATCTGACAAACTCAGAACGTTTATTCTTACTTTACACAGACTTTAATATGCAATGTGGAGTCTTACTTCCTTTTGCTGCATGTTTCTTCATTCTCTGTGATAGGCAAGTCGGGAATGGCCTCAGCACGATAAGTGTAAAGGAGCTGTGAAAATAAAATAGCTTTGGTCAAAAGTGTCTCAATTATCCCCCACGTGTTTGTCACCCACGCTGCAAGCTGACTACTCACCATTTGTTGATAGAAGTGTGGCAGGAAAGTCCCACAGTTCATCTTGTACAGATCCCCTTTGATGGCAAGAAACAGTTCCCCTCCAAAGCCGCCGTAAGACAGACACTCAGGCACGGCGTTCAGCTCTAACGTCCTGGACGGATCGCAGACACTCAAAGATAAATAACACAACATAAATCACAGAACTGTCATGAGTGGCCGGTAACGAACCCAACCTGATGAGGCGATTCTTCTCATCCCAGATACACACCGTCCCATCCAGACTGCTAGAGACGAACACGCCCAGATCAGGACATACGCATAATCCTGCAAGAAGACAGAGCCTGTCACTCACACTCCAAAATAACTATTAATAAAGTACATGTACAGTTCTGTGACCTGTGAAGTCGTCTAAATGTCCCTCCCTGGGTGGACATTTGGTCTGGCGGCTCTGGTTGAGTAGGTCAAAGTGCATGAGGTTGTAGGTGCCACTGCTGGGCTCCTGAAAGGTCAGGGCCAGCTGCGACCCCAGTGCTGCCAAATAGACTAGAGGCTGACCACAGTGCACGCTCATCTGCTGGCTCAGACACTCATGGATGTAGGGGTTTACTTTCCACACCACCACTGTCATGTCCTCACCTGAGGGATCGGGGGAAACGTTGTCAGGTCAACCGTAACAGACTTACAAAGGCAATACGGTCACATTGGGAAATACCCATGGAGAGGAGGTAGTCGTTCTCGGGGTACGCCTTCAATGTGGTGACTTTCTGGCCGTCGTGAGCTGGCGCCCGGTACAAAACCTTCCCGTATTTCAATGTCAGAACGCTCACACAGCCTCCGTGTTGGCCGAGAATGATGAAAAACCTGTCTCAAGCACAGAAGCACGATCAATTTAGCTGAAATAAAAACTGTCTGTCTGTTTATTAGAAGCAGAAAAAAATGTCTCACTTATTCTTGGCATCAGCCAAAGTCGCCTTGTTCCTGTGACTGCATCCTCTTCTCTCCTGCAAACTCCTCCACTCTTCTAAAGCTCCCTCCGTGTCAATCACATAACTGTAAAGTACCAGGCAGCAAGCCGGGCCAGGGACCGGCAGATTCTGGATGTCGTAGCCAATCACGTAGTCCCTTTCCTGCCAGGGCCCCTGGCCTCTCGCCTTCCACTCTTGCATCAGAGTGATTGGATTAGTGAGTGTGTTGGCTTGGAGCACCGTACCTGCCTCGGTCAGAGCCAACAGGATCTCTTTTTGCAGGCAGTAGTCGGCGCACAAAATCCTCTGCTTTGCCCTGAAGGAAGTCAACACTGCTCCTGTTTTTGAAGCAATAAGCATGATGTCGCTGTCTCCGCTGACGCAGAGGACTCGTGTAGGGAACGGAGCAGGGAAGGGGGAAACTAGGATTTGTCTCAGCGGGGGTTTTTCGTCCCCTTTGAGTTCACAGTGGAGGGTGTACAAGTGTCTGATTTTCCAGAAGTCGACGCCCTGGCGAGAGAAGGAGAAGAGAGCGTCGCCCTTTCTGTTGCCTCCTATGCACAACGGCATGTCTTCCCGCTCTGTGTGGATACACTCGACCAAAGTGCCCTCTTCCACGTTCCAGCAACGGATCGTCCAATCCACAGAGGCTGATAAGAGCATGCTCGATGCAGGGCAGTAGAAAATGGAGGTCACCATACCTAGATTAAAAAAGCAGGGCATTTAAAACTCAAGTGTACCTATAAAGAGGGATGAAAAGAATGCAGACTTTACCGATATGTCCTTCAAAAGTGGCACGTAGTTCCCAGTCTGGACCCCATATTTTAATGGAGAGCTCCCTGGATGCAACCATCAAACAGTCGAGTTGAGAGCAGTACAACATTGCAGTGACGTCCCTGTAAAACACAACCAATTAATCTTTATGCTCAGAAATTCAGCCCTCCACCGATCACATCTCCCGCTCCCATACGTACCGCGAGCAGAGATCCGTTTTGTGCTCCAAAACTTTCCCGGCATCGAGGTCGACCACTGTCACGACCCACCCGCACGCTGCGAAGGCTCTGTGGGGCCTGTCGCATCGCGGAGGAGCCAGCGCTATATGAGCGAACGTGCTGCGCTGCAGCCCGTCCCGTATCTTCACCTTACACCTCATGAGCATCACCGACCACACGCACACGTTCCCCTCGCCTGCAGTCACCACCTCTGTGGAGTGCTCTGCAGCCTGACAGGCGCGTATGTCCAGTCCGTCGAGAGCGGCATCCATGGGGCGCAGCTCGCTGTCCAGAAGCGTGAAGACGGGCCCCGGGCCCCAACCCACCAGCCTGTCAGGGATCCTTGTGGCGGTTAAGCCCGTGAAAGTGAGCTGTGCGGAGGAGGTTTGCTTGTGGCCGTCATCTCTGTAAAGGCAAACTGTGTTGTCCGAGTGGAGGCTGACGAACGCCGCAGCAGCTTCAGAGTGCATCATGAAACGTACAGGGCTGTCAGTGGAGAAATGCTGCACGCGGTGCAGACCATGAGTGAACACATCCCGCTTCCTTTGTTCTACCTAGAGAGTCAGACATAGAGAAAACATTTAAGACGTGTAGGACCTTTACACAGGACACGCACAACGTCGACGTGGTCTACCTTTCCTGCGGCTTGCTTCACGTCCTGCCTGAATAAACTCCTGTTTGATGTCCCGTTCCCGCCGGACAGCAGGCTCAGGGCGGGACTCGGCAGGACTAGTGTCGATGATCTCGTCTCCTCGCCCGGGGCCACCATCTTCACCACTTTATACACAGCACATCCTCTGACCTGTTACTCTTCTTCCGCCGACAGCTATGCGACGTCGTCATGTGCAGGACGCTCTGGAGGAATAAAAACACACTCAGACGTTAAACAGATTCATGTGTTCAAATATGATTTTCTTGTCCTGCTTTAAAAGGGGTAATTTGTTTTTTTTAAATTATTTTAATTACTTCTTATACTTTGGGCTCAGAGGGAGACGTGAGGACACTTAGTGTATGTTTGCATGTTTACCTACTGATGCTGGTTATTGTACACACTTTGTAATAAAATAATTTTAAAGCCTGAAAAGCTTTTGTAATTCTTTTATTTGCAGAAACCTGGACTCTACTTTGTTAACTGCAAAGCTACTGACATGAAACAGTAGGTAAGCACAGGTGTGACCAATGATACTAATTAGAAGGTTCAGGAACAAAGACCACACCTTGAACTCACTCCTGAAGTACTCAAACACACTTTATCTTTCTGACTGACTTTCACATCCCTCCACCACAAACCCCTTCCTCTTTTTTCTCTTCTCTCTCTCTCTCTCACTCTCATTTAAAGAGACGGCTCCCAGCACCTGAGTCTCCATCCTCCCATCTCTTACCCTGCATCCACCCACACCTCACCCCTTCACCCCTCCTGCAGTGCATCATCTTGGTTGGTGGTCTTTGTTAGTGAAATAAAGCTTGTGATGCTATTTGCTAATACAGACACAGATATTTAGCAATTCATCATCATAACAGTAAACTAAAATAACTATGTAACGCTAAAGACGTCTTAACGTTAACTGGTACATGGTAGATAAGTTTAAATGTTAGTTATCAGCCTAAAAAGTGACTAAACCGAGACAAACTTTGTGTTTACCTTCCACCAGGTAGTTTTTACGTCGCCCGGACGCGGCAGTGCGTCTTAAATCTAAAATAATATGAAGTTAATGAAGCTAAAAACGATGAGCAAAGTTCGCGTGAGAGTGCTAAAAACTTTGAGGTACCAGCGACAGACAGAGGGAGAGAGAGAGGGGAGGGGGGGCTTTGTTGCTAGGCAGCCGGTTGCTAGGCTGCATCCATGGCTGCAGGTCGCACAACTTTGACTCGAAGAAGTAAAATGTCTGCAAGTGTTTGAATGTTTCTCAATAAAATGTGAGCTAAACACTAAGAGCGTCCTAAGGTATTTTTATTCCGGGTTAGAAAGTTTAATAGAGTTTACTTTTTTTTTTTTATTATATTTTAACTAATTTTAGGAAAAAAGATTGTGCCACCACTAAAACTGTATGCATTTTATACAACATGCCTAATGTCCGCACAGTGAAAAAACATGTCTCCAAATCTGGTGATTCATTTTTCCCCTGAAATTTATTTAAAATTTCTGCGTTATACCTCAAAGCAAGGATGATTCTGCAGAGACCTTCACGATGGGAAATAGTAGTTTAAAAAAAAAAAAAAAAAAAAAAGACAAACAACTGTGGCCACAAAACCAAAATCTCCAACTTCCCTCCAAGATACTTGTTATGTGATGTAGGCAGATAGTATAATACACTCAGAGATGATTGTACCCTCACACATATACACAGACACAGTTTATGTCATCATTTATACTTTATTGTATAAAAATTAAACTTGTTTATACCGTAAAAATATTTTACATTAGTCAGTAAATAAACAGTAGAAATATTTACATCAACAAACATTTACATCATGTTTCTTCCTAATAATATATTTATGGAAAATATGAATTATATTATTATTATTATTATTATTAAAAATAAGTGTAGCTCCTGTCGAGGGTCTTCTTCTGCTATGTTAATGTAAAAATGTGTCGATGTTTCATCATTTCAAGTGGAAAAACACACGTCAAATCAAAATAGGATATAACATACGATGTGACTGACAAAAACATTTAGAAATTGATGACTGAACAGCAGCCACACACTGATGTGTTTCAGAAGGCTTCAGTCATCATGCGCTCCAGCTTCTTCTCTTCTTCAATAACAGGCACGGTGAAATGTCTCGCAAAATACTGTATCTCTATCGTTCCTGACTCGTGTGCCAGCGCTATTCCTGAATATGTGTTCTGTTGCCCTGAGTCTCCGAACGCAGCCATGGCTGCCACCCTGAGGAGAGACACACAACGGATCAACACAACAGCCTCCTCATCAACGATCATCCCTCGTGTTTGTCTGACTCTACCTGTCTGAATGAATCCTCTCTGTGATCACGGGCTCGGTGTCATTTTTCAGCAGGTCCCATATGTGGAGGTTGGAGGCCGCGTCGAGCACACAGAAGACTGTTGGTCTGGTTTGAGCCCACTGCAGAGCGACCACCGGTTCACCTGCTGTACCGTTCTTCCACTCTGCCACAGGCTGCTCGTGGCTGACTGCGTGCAACCTGATGGTGCCATCGCCACAGCCCACCTGGAAGAGTACGTGGTATCATATATTGTTGTTGTCTTTCAATCTCTGGTGCTAGCACCTGCACCACCATGCTGCCCTGCAACAAAGATACTATTTTCTAACATGGCAAAAAAACAAACATATGTCAGAAAAGTGCACTCTCACCAAGAACAAGTGTTGCACGAAGGGGGAAAAGTGGACTGAGCTGACGTCAACGGGTCGAACTCCAGCCTCCTGAAACCTGTAAAACTTTGGTGGAGCCTTCAAACCGTGACTTGTTCCATGATTGACGAGACCCTAGACAGAAATGACATTAATAAACTGTCAAAATGACAAAAACGTGCTGGGGTACAAGATATTTTTTGGATTTCTTGAGCGGGTTAATCAGACTGTGGCTGCGGCTGAAGATTGCTCACCATATTGGTGCCGATAAAAAAATGATTGGAGTCCGTGGGGAGGAATTTTAAGTGAAGTGTCTGTAACGGCCCCGTTTTCGCTGCATTTCGTGGCGACACCCTGAGAGCCAGACGGGACAAGAGAGGGAGAAACAGACCAAACCAGAGGTGAAAGGTCGCAACCAGTCAAAAACAAGCTGAGCAACCGTGGAACACGACACTGCATCACATTCACACTGCACATATATGACCAGAGACGCAAAGACACAAACAACAGCCAGCAGCACATAACAAACAAGATCATATGACCGCCGCTGAGCAGCTGTGTTCCACAGGGCAAAGACATTGTGGGGTATTTTGAGCCCGGTGGCTGGCATGATGGTGACAGATGATCATCGCAAGCTATTTATCAATCTCACCTCTCAGCAGTGAGGAGGGAGGAGCTGTGAAGAAGCTTCACTTTGCCCCCAGGCCTGAGCCCTGCAAGAGAGAACGAGAGCCGGGCTGAACTTGGTGCCACATGTGTGAGAGAGAAGAGTTGAGTTGAGGGAGTGCACGAAAAACGTGACCGCCTTACCTAGATCTGTCGCGGAGCCGGCCTCGTTGGCTTTTGGGAGCTCCACTACCACCTTGAGGACACAGAGAGGAAGTGATGCAAGTCAGTCATGGCGTAACTTTGCTGTTTGCGGAGTTCTTCAGAGATAAGTAATCCTTCAAGAGCGTACGTTACGATGAATCTCAATGTCTCTACGTCTGTGTGATTAGATCTGACTTGAAATCCGAATTTTCCATCAAACTACAAGAACAACATCCTGTTGTTTTTAGTTCGCTGGCATGTGCCCTTTTTACCTCACGTCTCTCCCTCTGTGTCCGCCCTGACCCCCCCTACGGCAGGTACGCCTCACGTTTGAAATCCTCTGGTGTGGAAAAAAAATATGTACTACAGATGTACGACCAGCTCACCCAGAAATTTAAAACCCCACTTTCGTCCAGAGAAGCCAGCTGGAAGGACAATCCCGATGACTCTGAAACAGCATAAAGGTTAAATATGAAGCCGGGAACATACACCACGTTAACAAAATGATCAGTGGGTTTACCATTCTTACATCATTCCATACCTTCCTCAGATGCCAAAAGGGAGACCTCTGGCCTCAGCCCCCCTGCTACAGCCGAGGGGACGACTTCTACAGATGTCACAGATGAGAAATGGCCCGAGCCGGCCATCACTGCATCTGTGTTGACAAGGTGACAAAAGAGAAGATATCAGCACACACTGAATCAGCACTACTGTTACGTAAGAAACCAACCTCTGAACTTTAAGTAAGAGAATCACCCTGTACAGTAAATATATCCAACATCATGTGTAACATACCAGTGGAGAAGGTGGGCTGTCGGAGGGTCCACTCATCCTCTCCTATCTTCAGGCGGTAATGGTTACTGGAATGCTCCCTCAGGTCCCACAGCACCACGGAGCCGACTGACGTGCCTGCAAACACCAATGTCGCCTTTCCGGGGCTGAAGCAACAGCACTGCACCTACAGAAGCGAGCGTTTAAAAAGAGTTACTGTCAGTGTTCTGTGGATGTTTAGAGGTGAGGTGAGAAAGAAACTTGAAAAAAAAAAAGTCACCTCTGATTCGTAGACAAGGACTTTTTGAGGTCTGGACGGCTCCCAGATGTTCCAGATGCAGATGATGGTGCAGCTGTCAAGACGCACAGCGCTGGGCTTAGCTGTAGGGCCGTGGACTGACATCATGGTGTGCCTCTGGACCTGAGAGAAGTGCACCAAGCTGGTGCTGCGACCTGCAATAGATCAAAAATGGTGCAATCCACGCATAATCAAACGCACCGCCTCATTTCTACAGCATATTCTCAACTCTTCTGCTCCATTTGGTGCCTATCACAAATGATAAAAGACTGTGTACCATAAAGAAAAGGCAACTTAGTGTTGAGGTGTAAACTTCCGTCGCTGAAAGACAGCGTGTCCGTTTGGGACCCCAGCTTCTTCTGGGATTTTCTCTCAGCTTGATCCTCTTCCAACAGGACCACCATGACCTGGATTCAGTCACAAAAGACAACAACAGGTGCTAGTCTCAGCAACAAAACCCCCTTCGTGCAGGAAGTCAACAACTGTGTACGAGTAAAGAGTTAAACCTGTGAGGCCGAGCGTAGGAAAGCCGTCAGACGCTGTGAATCAAAGTTTGTTTCACTCATGGATCTGTCTCGAGCTTCGTGTGAGAGGTTTGGATCTGTCAGCGCAAAAACACTGTTACTGAACTGTAACTATTTTATATACATATTTTATACACACTGTTTCTTACCTCCACAGGCTCCATTGTGCTCAGGAGGATGCTGCGTCCACTTCTCACACAGCTCTGTCTCCTCTGTCTGGATGTCTCTGTCCGCATTATCTTCATTACACTGAACGTAAGCCTGATGAGAACAAAGTTTTCACGTTATTTAGGCAGCATGGAACATGGAATATTTTCCTTTCCTGTCTTATAATTTAACAATAGATATCTTGGTAACATAAAAAAAGAGGCCGATACTGACCTGTTTAGTGTTCGTGGTGCCAAAGTTTCTAATATACATGTCATATTCATTAACAGGCGGCAGATCCAAAAGGGAGAACGTCAACGAGAAATCCAGATCAATCAAGCGAAGAAGCTCCGTGCTGCGTTTTCTGTTGTCGGATATAAATACACACTGAAGTTCTGATCGCATCACGTTTATCCATTTAACACAACTATGTGTTTGCAAGTTAACCTACTTCTGTTTTGTGGCAACTTTCTTGCTGACTTCGCGCTGCTTTGCGGCCACAAAGTCGATAAACTTCCCACGTTGGGACGATCTACTCTCGTTCTTTTCAGATCCTGTTAAGAGAGCAGCAAAGATGCATCAAATATCCCGAGATTCTGCCCAAAATATACGCCAGATAAGACATAAAGAAACACCATAATGTGCTTTAGTTAGAAGATATAATTTGTGTAGATAAGAGCTGTACCTCTACTGGACCACTTTGGCCCGTCCTCCTCTTCTCTGTTTGTTATTCGTCTGGTCTGAGCTGTGCCGACTCTCTCGTTCTCTTCGTCCATGGCTCTCTGAATCGCTTCAATTTCTTTCCTCCTTTGCGGTGTGAGTTCTTCCTTCTCTTCCCCGACCTCTGGATGCTGTGGCTCCTTTTCCTCTTCCTCGTCTTCATTTTCACTCTCATCCATCTCCTCAAAATCCTCCTCGTAATCCTTTGAAACGGAGAAATGTATCACGTTTAATGCAAAATAAAAGACGCAAACATCTTTTAAGAATAAAAATGCTTGCACTCATACTCACCATTTTCTTAGAATGTAAATCGATTACAGCATGCAAAAGTAACACAAAAATAAGCAAAAGTATGTGGTTAAAAAAGAAAGATTTAAACATGACGAGAAAACAAAAAAATGTGACCTATTTCACAGGTGGAAGGATGTTTCATTACCTCAAAGTCATCCTCATATTCCTGGTCGGCCAAATCTTCATAATTGACAACCTGCAGACATGATATAAATTCATGAAATGCTTAAAGAAGAATTTTTGTGGAGAAACTGAAGCTCAAAGTACTGCAGAAGAGTGAACAGCATGCAGTGCATGGCTCACAAGACAAACTCAGCCCGTCAGTTCGAGCTTATTTTTATGCAACATGAACTGAAACATGATTTGATTTCATGCAAGTAAAGAAAGTGTAGCTGTAAGATCAAACTCCACCACAACTTAAATTATATTGTTAATAATATTCGAAGCATCTTACAGGCTCTGCTGTGTCTCCGGCCTCGTGCACACTAGCTGTCCGGAACTTTTCTACCTCCTAGATCACAAAAAATGACACATGGGAATGAAAATCCACACGATCCATTAAAGCACTGTAAACAGCATGTAGAGGTTACAGTATGCAGGTGACTTATGTGAATACAAACCTCCGTTTTAGTCTCATGTCTGTGACTGTCAGATGCTGATTTCTTGGAGCTGGTCCTCTCTCTGTGATGATTTCTTTCCAGTTCCTCGTCTTCCTCTCTGTGTTTTCTCTCTTTATGTTCTATTCGCTCTCCGTCACTACGGTGACGCCTGATCTCTTCGCCCGAGCCCTTCGAGTCTCGATGCCCCCTGGATTCACGCTTTTCATCCTGTTGAGACAGCAAAGTGTCGTCGGGTGTTCGACTGTGGTGACGGACGATTAATATCACTGCAGATTCTTACGTGATGCCCTCCCTCTTTGTGTCTCCTCTCTCTCTCCTCTTTGTGTCTCCTGTGTTCTTCTTTGTGCTCTGAAATCAGAACGATATAAATGTTGACTCCGTATGGCGATAATAATCCTAAGTGTACACACTGCTGCGTCCTCACCTCTTCCCTCCTTCACCTCCAAATGTTTCCCGTCTCCGTGTCTCTCTCGTCTTTCTTTGTCATCCCTCTTGTCCTCATATTCATCTCTGTGTCGCTCTCTCTCTCTATGCCGATCTCTCCTCTCAGACCTCTCTATCCGATCTGTTTCTCCTTCTTTGCTTTCCTCGTGCCTCCTCCTCTCCCGTTCCTCTCTCCTCCTTTCCTTGTCTCTCCTTTTGTCCCTGTCCTCCTCATTGTGTCTATCTTTATCCCTCTCTTTCTCCTTGTCTCTGTGTCTTTCCTTGTCCCTCTCCCTTTCATGCCTTTCCTCTCTATCTCTCCTCCTTTCTCTCTTCTCCTTGTAATCCTCATCGTACCTCCTTGCATCTACTAACTTGTCTCTTTCCCTTCTCTTCTCCCTGTCCCTCTCATCTCTTCTATCCCTCTCCTTATCACCTTTCCTATCCCTATCCTCTTTCCGTCGATCTATATATCTGTCTCTCTCGTCTTCATCTCTTCTCTCTCTTTCCCTGTGCTTGTCTCTCTCTCGCCTGGCCTCCTTCTCTGGGTCTCTGCGGTGTCTCTCTATGGATTCTCCACCACGGTGTCTTCTCTCATCACCACGTCCATCCTCCTAAAGAAGGAGGAAACAACACCATTTATATAGTGTATTTTTGTCACTCAAAAACTCTCTCAAACTTACCCTCAGGTATCTTCTCAGGTCAGCCGGTGTCCATGTGTCTTCCTTGCTTAGTTTCTACGTAAACAAACCAGTAAGACAACGTTAATTCTTTAAGATTTCGACAACTACTACGACGCACACGACGTTATCTACTCAGAATACACGTCCCAGCTTCAGCCAACACGAGTTAAGATCAAAGATAAAGCAGTTACCTTGTCGCTATGCATGTTCTCATCTGTGTTTACGTTGTCTGAAGTCTCTCAATTGCCCCAAACTAGCTCATATTTTTGTAATGACGCCGCCATGATGGGGTAAATCCCTACGGCGCAGGCGCAGTTGAGTTGAAACCAAGGAGATCGCGTCACTTCATCTTGACAACAGGCTTATTAATCAGCGCCAGAGCGATCGATGGAGTCAACGGCCAGTTGCCCCGGCAACGGGCAACGACTTTAGCGCTAAATACGTATTTGTGTGTTCATAACCGTGTGAAAATGTTTATATGTTGCTCAAACGCTTACAAAGATTCATATTAAACACTCGGTTGGTTGTTTTTTAGGTTTTATTTGGATGTTTGCTATAAATAAACTCAGTCCTTTGATCGATTTCTCTGTGCTCTCTGTTGTACTCTGTGTTACCGAGGTAGTATTCAGGCATATAAACCGTATTTATATTATATATCATATCTATATGACATTCTTATCTTTTTGCACATTCTATTTACGTATTCATACTCATAGTATTTCTTATAGCATGTATATCTTGTATGGTGTCTGTCTATGTCTGTGTTTCCCGCCATTCAGCAGCAGGTGGCGGTATCTTTCTGGAATCAGCCAGTTGCCCTGGCAACGGCCAACGGCTCTCTCTTTGGCTGAACGTGTATTTCTATGTTCATGTGTTTGTGTCAAAATATTTAAACGTTGCTCATGTTGTTTTCCTAAATATGAATATAGTATATTAAAACATCTGAGGTGTCTTTTGCCGTTGCCGAGCCCGCACTATGCTTCATATTTACAGGCTGCGTTTGCCGCCACTCAGCAGCAGGTGGCGGTATCTTTCCGTTGTAACTAGGCAACAGGGGCCGCTAGGAGCGCACACGGTGCCCGATCCCCTCATTTCTAACCTGTGTGCGGGCAGAGGGGAGCGTAGCTGCGTGGACCGGACCGTGGACCCGTTTTTACCGAGGGAATGCATTCACAAGATTTTAATCGTTTCGGAAACTAAAGCGGTCAATGCCAACGAGTCCTCCGAGGGCGATGGGCTGGTGTGCGGGTGAGCTAACGTGAGAACAGCGGAGAGGGGGCGAACCTCGAGAGGAGAGAGGAGCCGCACATGGGAGCCGTGTCACCCAGCCTTATCTGCGTTTGAACACTTTGACAGAGACATGTCCAGAGACAGCATGACAGATGTACGAGGAGCCCATTCACACAATGCGAGCTCCGCTTTGCCTAAGGAGAACGGACACACGGTGCCGAGCCCCGCTCAGCCCGCCAACTTTGCCCACCCCTCAGCGGGGAAGGCGCCCGATGACACCCCGGTGTCGTCGACCAGCGAGCTCACCCAGACTTGGGTTCACCTCGCTAAAACATTTGTGCTCATTTTCCCCATTTACGCACTGGGCTATTTTGAGTTCAGCTTCAGCTGGCTGTTGATCGGACTTGTCATCTTTTTCTGGTGGAGGAGGAACACGGGAGGGAAGAACAGCCGGCTGAGCCGAGCTCTTGCTTTCTTTGAGCAAGAGGAGAGAAGTGTGAAGCAGAGTCTGACCACCTCTGATCTGCCACCATGGGTAAGACTAATCTATGACACGCGGCCGATGATCCACGGGTGAGCTGTGTGGTATTTCTGTGATGAATATTTCTGAGTTTCCAGGAAATCAAAAATCAGCTGACAAGAGCAGGAGGAGCGGAGTTGAGCTGTAAAGCTGTGATGGAGCAGCTGTCCCCCACCACCCCCCAGCAGTGACATTAGACTGAGTCCCAGTCTAAATACAGCAGGGTACAATGGTAAACCAGACACCACGCTGGAAAGGAAACATGCCCACAGGGTGCCTGTTATTTTGGGACCCAGACTGCTATCTCTCTTGCAGTAACTCACGCTTTAACCGCAACACTTAGTAGATTGTTAGATAGGAGTGAAGGTTCTTGTCTTTTCCTTGTTAGGGTTAACGGCTGAGTCTCCTGAAACCTCCTCAGAGTCCCTTAGCAGCCCCAGTATGTAACACGATGAGATATCATAGGTTGCATTAAATGTAGTGGTGCCTAACCCGGATGATAACAAACAAATCCATGCATTTTCTGTCACCGCTTGTCCTCAGGAGCCTAGCCCACAGGACACAGAGACAGACAGTCGCTCACACCTATCCGTCAGGTGCATGTCTGGACCGATAGGGACACGGGGAGAACATGCCTCATCCAAACAGAAAGGCTCCAGCTGAGGTTCGAACCAAGACACCGTGCCGCCCAGTAACAAAATAATGAATTCAGCCTTTTCACTTTTCAAAGAGGCTGTCTGGAGGGAGCTGGATCATAACATCAAAGGGAAACATCTCAAAGTAAATGACTTCACCTTCGGGTGATATTATGTAATTAATATTTAATAACACCTTTCCCTAATGGATGCTGTACAGCGTTAACGTCTCATCCCATATTCTCTTCCATATTGACGCTGCTGGACGTACAGTCGTCAGAGATAAACTGACTGTAGAAGCACATTCGTGGATTTTAAATCCATCCATCCTCATTAGTGTCACGGGGAGCCGGAGCCTATCTCAGCTGATTTAGGACGTTTTGCGGGGTACAAGCCGTTCGAACCAGGAACCTTCTTGCTCCTTCTTGAGGCGTCAGTGCACAACTGACATTCAGTTTTTGTCTCATAGTATGTGACTTTTCTCCGGTGCTGGAGCCTTTCAAAGAGGTTCAAAGATTATAGCATCAAAGGGAAACATCCTTAAAGTAAATGGCTTCACCTCCGGGTCTTATTTTAATTAATATGTAATATTATGTCTCCCTAATGTCTCATACCATATCCTCTTCCGTATTGACACCACTGGATGTCCAGCTGACAGAGATAAACTGGCTGTAGGAGTCCATTCATACTTTTTAGCGCACCGTGTATCTTGTGTAGTGGAAGCTGGAGCGAAGTCTCAGGAGTCCAGCTTGGAAATAAAAAGAAACAGTTTATAGTGCATTTAACGAGCGTCGGGCCTCGACTGCTTAACTTACCCGTTAACCTAACTAAACCATAAATCCAACGCTTCCCATATTATCTGCTTTGTGATGTCCAGTGCAGCCTCATGTTTGGGAAACAGTAAAAGGCTTATTCTGCTGACACACGGTTGAGGAGGCATTGAGGCTATTAAATGGGGATGGAGGAGCTAGATGAGGCAGAGCAGCGGCATCCCACTTAGGGGAATAGTGCATTATTGAATGGCACTAACACCCCGGACTTAAGTCTGCGGTTAATGGAAGAAACTGCAAGTGAAGCACTACATGTAACTCTGATCATGCAAAACGTGAAGATCGCTGTGGAAATAAGCCGGGATTCACCATGTTTTCATCCTCAGTGCAGTTTGAATTCATGTGAAGACTGCAGTGCAGTGTGTTATGTGTTCTTAATCATCACATCAAACCCTCATATTAAATCATATCTCACCTTCCAGCGCTTCACAGTGATTGATTAGCTTGTACCAGACTCACAAGCTGAAGACGTATCACCGCCCCGATACTGCGCTGTCATCAGAGATGGGCTTTTTCACTAGTTAGAGCTCCTAAATCTTGTCAGTTTCGCCCCACTGGGCAGAAGTCGAGTCTTAACAGACACGTTACTGCTTACACAAAGGCTTTTGTAGTCAAATGCCCTCATTCTCAAACTTCTCCTGCTGAAGTGCACTCCTCCTTGTTCCAGTTTATACCCTCAGATGTATTCATCCGGGGTGAGTCATTGGCTGGCTGCTGTAGCAGCTACTTAGACTAAAAGTATCGGCATGGGTCTCAGCTTAATATCACACAGGGTTGGAGATGAAAAAAGTCAAACTGTTGGTATGTTGATTCATTTACAATGTTTCAATCCAATCAGAGGACGTCAGGAATTATTTAGACTCAGGTCTATTCAATTTATACAGCACTAAGTTACAAAGAAAGTTATCTCACAACACTTTCCATAAAGAGCAGGCCCAGATCGTACTCTGTATAATATTATGTAAATGAGCAAACACTTGGCAACAGTGGCAGGGAAAAACTTCCATTTAACAGGCACAAAACTCGAACAGAACCAGGCTCATAGGTGGACGGCCATCTGCCGCTTTAGAGATATGACTGAGAGTAGTTAAACTGAGAATAATAAATAGTATTTGTAGTAGACGTCATCAGGATTCAGTGCATCATGGGAAGTCCAGCATCACTAAAGGACAGTTCAGCCAGACTCTCAAATGTAGAGAGGGTGTCTGAATCCAGAACCAGAAATGGGAGCTGGTCCTACGGGAGAGGAGCTTGATAGCTGAAAGCTCTGACTCCCAACCTACTGTGGAGACTAATGGAACCACAAGGAACCATTCAGACTGACAGCATGGTGCTCTAGTGGGTTTATAGGGAACTAGAAGCTCTTTAAGATATGATGGTGCCTGACCAAAAAGAGCTTTGCCAGTGCAATAAAGCCAAAATTAGAGGAAGATATCTGAATCCTCTGTTGTCCGTAAAGTTGGAATACATTTTTTTACTTCTTCTCATGAAATGATTGTGACTTTTCTTGATAGATAAAAGTGCATCTTCTCAAGACTTTATTGACCAATCTCTTCCAAACATGTCACCACAATTGACCTGATGTGTATAAATAGATATAATAAGATATAAAGATAAAGATAAAATATGGGTCATGTAGGATACAAGCAGTAGTAATGCACAAGGCCCTCAGGCTGCTGACTGTTGTTAAGAGGAGTCAGATTGCCTGCATTATAGCAGACGTTTAGATCCACTTACTGCGTGTCAGTGTGACTTATAAGATCGAGTGTAAGTACAAGTTGGAAAGGTAAGCATTGTGTGTCAGGGATCAATACGAGACACTCCGTGTCAGCTGAATCAAACAGTTTGTCTGCTCTATCTCAAGATGTAAATATGATGCTACCACTGAATAATGTCTAATTAATAATAATGAACCGATTACGCTGTGTGCTCATTTTAAGGCGGTTTGCGCTCACGCTGTTAGTTACACATCTCGGGAAATAAACCCTGATGACAACACGGCAACGGGCTGAATAATTAAGATACTTTGCTCTCTCCTGCGTGGCTCGTTTTTCTGCGCCTTGCACTTAAAACACGTCCGTTTTGATCGTGTCATCCGTTACGTTTTCTGAACAAGGTCACTGTGTCAGCTGCAATAATGAAGCCTTGCAGAGGATTGTGTTGTTTCCACCTCATAGCAAAACTATAAGGCCGAACCCGTCATATTAACTCGAACTTTCTGCTACTCGCCTTCCTGCTGTTGTCACTGCTTCGTACACACTTTGACACAAATGCTGGTTAAGCACTTTAGCTGCCTCCGTGAGGAACAGTGCTATCCCCCCGTAGCTGCTGCACTGCATGTCATATCTCACCAGCACTCCAGCCAGATGAGTCATTTTATCTTACTGTTGAGATTAAGGGAATAAACTCCTTCAGTTCAGCATGATGGAGAGGCAGGGTTGTTTATCTGTTATTTATTAAGGTGCGGTGTGTATGGCTGCACACCTTTCTGTGCACAGTATTGACTTCTTTCCAGTCATTTCCTTTACCTCGTGTTAAATCACTGCCAGTTTTACTTTGGCTGTTCCAGACGATTAGCTAAACTGCAGCTCCGGCTATTAATTTTCTAATTCATGACCAGAGTGTATTGAGACAGGACCAAGACCAGACAGTCAAGACTTAGATAGGTAGATAGTATACGCCAAAACTCTGACAGCATTGGACACCGTGCTCACATTTAAAATGTGAGGAAGTTTAAAGCTGATGCACAAAAGATGATAGAAGGTCATATGATCAAAAAGAGTCAACGACCTTTGATTTAAGAGTGTATTAAACGTCCTTTTTGCTTCTTTTATATCAAGCAACCACTCAACATCAAAAAGCTTTTGCAAAGACGGGCCTCATGCATGAAAAGCTGATAGAAACCAAGCGGCACCCTCTGTGGCTGTGAGGTGAAGCTAAAAACTGCAGTTCCTCAGACAGCCACTTGAGGCTGGCTACAGAACAAGTCAATCGCCATAAGTCCCCATATTAAAACCTGTTTACAGCCTGGTACTGAAAACAGTTTTGGTCTCTATAGCTGATTGAGGCGTGTGTCACATTCAAACTTTTGTTTTTGTGCGTAGCACACTTGGAACCTTAAATATAACTTGACATTGCGATTTGGAAAGGTGATCGTCTTTATAGGTTTGCGCTACATATATACACAAGAGCAATTGGAAACAGTTTGAACTGGAACGCTTGCAATGAGCTTAGGTTCAATGCCAGCATTTGATAACTGCAATTCCAACACTTCAGTCCAAACTGAAGTATCTCAACAGCTATTCGAGGGATTAACATGAAATGTAGTGCAGACATCAGGATGAAGTGGAATAAGGTTTACGTTTTCATCTAGCGCCATCATTATGGCTTTAGTTTAGATTTCCCATCAGGCTTTTGTGTTGAAGAGTAGACAGTGTATCCGTGATGAGCTGTTTTGAAGCTCAAAATCTGTAGCCATGTTGGCAGTCCTGCCTCTTCCGCCTCCCGGCTGATCTATAAATCGTCAAAGACGTGTATCATCAACTGAGCTGAGGCGGCTGAATGACTCCTGGTTGCTCAAACAAGCCATCTGTAATCTCACCAACCGGGGAAATTAGCTGTAGAGACCAAAACTGTTTTTTGTACCAGGCTGTAAACATGTTTATTTCTGCCTTGAAGTTGGACGTATTAACATGGGGACTTATGGACACTGGCTCGTTCTGTAGCCAGCCTCAAGTGGACGTTTGAGGAACTGCAGTTTTTGACACTTTGCACTTTGGAGGTTTGCCGCTTGATTTTAACACACTAAACTACACACACACACACATTTTACCTCCTACACATGAGACATTGTCATTATGAACAGGTTACCATGGTGATGTTAACTTTTAAAGCACCGCTGTGCCAAATTTCAGCTGCCAGCCGCACTAAAAATGGTGTGTTGCTGTAAAAAAAAAACAAAAAAAACATGCCTTTAAATATATAAAAATATATTTTTTCCAGAGAAGCAGCTTTGAAAGCGTTCAAAGGATAGAATCAGGTTAAGGAGGATTAACTTTCCTTTTTTATACATACAATAGTAATTTGAAACCGTAAGAGAAGAAGGCTTTTGGATTCCATCAGGGTGATTCTGCACCGTCATATCTAGCATTAACTGCAGTGGTGGCTTTTTAGACTAAAGGTTGACTTTATAAAAAGTGACATTTAAATGCCAGCTTTCAGTTCTTACTGGAACTTTCCTTTAAAAACGTTACATTTGAGTTGAGATCATGTGCTCTGTTTCCTCCTCTCTAGGTTCACTTCCCAGACGTGGAGCGAGTGGAGTGGCTAAACAAGGTAAAGAACTGAGCCACCGCCGTCTCTTGAATTTGTTTGCATTAGCGGAGCCCTCCTCCTTGCTTTTTATAAACTGAAGTCAGCGAGGGTGTCTGTCGCTGCTTCTTCCCGCCAGGCCTGTGAATGCTGCCACGCTGCCCACTGCAGCACATCTGATTTAACATGCAGCCTTGTTTCTGAAATGCATTAGCCCCTGTGTGAATCCCTCTGGAAGCAGCGCACAGTAAAATGGTGCAGAACCTGATGTGACTGAGTCTGACTTAAACAGAGCTACATTTTGAATATTTTAAAGTAACTACATACAACATTTACAGGGTGAGAGATACAAGTATGAAGTAGCAAGAGCAGCCTTTTGTTGACCCCGCAAAGTCTGTCTTTAAAGTTCAGTCTTCTCTTCCCGCCTCCCCTCAGACAGTGAAACAGATGTGGCCATACATCTGCCAGTTTGTGGAGAAACTCTTCCACGAGACGATCGAGCCGGCGGTGAAGGAGTCCAACTCCCACCTCAGCACCTTCTGCTTCAGCAAGATCGACATAGGAGGCAAAGTGAGCACCTCTTAAGTGTTCCCCCGCGTGGTTCTTAGGCCGATCATGTGTTGTTTCAGCGGTGACAAAACGGACCACTAGCAGCAGGTGCCCGTCGGGACAGCTGGTTGAAGGGAGTGTGGGAGCTTGAGCATGAATATACATGCACATCGCTGACATATGTGCTTGTTTCATAAATAGTTTCCAAGTGGGGTCAGGAGAGGGGTCGTCCTTGTGCTATCCACGTGGGGGTGTTTGGTGGAGGGGTGGAGGTGTTGTGTTGATGGACTGGAGTTGCCATAATGTTTCCCTCTGTTGTTGGTTTAGCCTCTGAGGGTCAACGGGGTCAAGGTTTACACAGAAAATGTGGACAAGCGACAGATCATCATGGACCTACAGATCAGGTGAACCTCCTGGATTATGTTTTCATCTTTCTGACTTCCCCTGATGTTGAATGAACACTCCACTATTTTTAGTCCTGTAACTTTGTGATTTTTTTAAAATAAAAGGATGAGTTTGGTCTTGGATTCAGACGTGTTATGCCAGTAGTGGCTAATGTGGACCACTACGCAGGATTTAGTGGCATCTAGAGGTGTAGTTGGTGATTCCTCCAATTCCTAGCACGGCAGATTAGCTACAGTGGCCACATAACGGGTGATAAAACACTAAATTTGGCAGAGCCTGTGTTTAGTTTGTCAGTTCTGGGTTACACTAGAAACATGGCAGTTAAACATGAAGGACTCTGACACCTGTAGATATAAAAGGCTAAATCTAAATGAGACTGAATTAGTCTAAATTAGACGATTTCATACCTTGTCTGACCAAACAAAGACAGTGAAACTGATGAAAAACTGGTGCAGGATTTTCATCAGACATGCTGTGTTTTGTGTTTTTGTCTGTCAGCTTTGTCGGCAACACCGAGATAGATGTAGACATCAAACGCTACTACTGCAAAGCTGGCATCAAGAGCATCCAGGTAAGAAAATCCCTTTCTGTCTGATTTGTTTCACATCCTCAGAGAGATGCTTCACTTTGGCATGAGTCCTGGCCTCTACAGTGGTTTTCAAAAAAAAGGGAACATGAAGCTTTGAATATAAAGTGGCAGAGTGACTTTAGCGAAAGGTCTGTCCTGTCTGCTCTAATTTGAGAGGCTTTTTCCAGGATTGGATGAACAGCGTATAATAACAGGATGCTGAAGGTATTCATCAGAACATTATTCGTTATTATGTCTGTGCAGTGGAAGTGGATTAAATATCTGCATACATAAAGCTTCAGTGTGTATAATTTCATCATACGGTATGAAGAAATTGCTCTTGTGCAGTGTACTCATACTGATGAGGTCGTTCGTGTAATAATGAACAACATCAGAATATATTATGTAGTACATTTGTAAACAACGGCTATGAAACGTAGCTTCGGTTCATCGTTGGTGGACCTGAGGTGGGCCGAATGACAACAACATGCCATGTGTAACAGCACCTGCCTGTTATTCAAACTAGCCAGTTGTATATAAATTCAGACTCAGTACAGTTGTGATGAACAGGTAAATTAGCTATAATAAAAGACCAAAACTGTCTTTTGTACCAGGCTGTAAACATGTTTATTTCTGCTGTGAAGTTGGACATTTTAACATGGGGACTTATGGAGACTGACTCGTTCTGTAGCCAGCCTCAAGTGGACATTTGAGGAACTGCAGTTTTTGGCACATAACTTCACAGCCACAAAAGTTCGCCGCTTGGTTTGTTCCCAACTTGCTTTTAAGTCGAGGCCCTTTCAAAATAAAACGCTTGCGACCCGGTTGAATATGTCTAAACACTGTAAACGAGTCATTTTCTCTTCTCCTAAGTTAAGTTAAAATAGACAAATCTGAAAAAAGTAGCCTAGTTTTGTACTGCAGATGTCTTATTTTGTACCTTCCTGTCCTATTTATTGTCTTGTAACCTCCTAGATTTATTAAAAGACCCCTTGGGTGGGCCTAAAGTTGGGAGGTACTTCTCTGCAGAGCTATAGATATAATGAAATACAATACAACAACAGAGCGGCTCAAGAGAAAACAAAAAGAATCATAACGCAGAAGGAAACAATTAAAACATCATTACCGGGAGGTTTTACTGTACGATTTAACTCTGAGTTAAGATTATAATTATCTAAGCAGACTGTACCCCCCATCTATTAAACGTATGTAATTAATATCCTCGCAGGCTCTCTGCAGTGCCTGACTACATAAGTGTGTATGTTTGCGTGTGTGTGTTCATCTTGTATGTCCTTGACCCTGTTGTGTGTCGCTGCAGTGGAACAAAGCAGGAGGGGGAAAAAAAACAATCAGTGTGCCTCCTCGGAGACCGAACGCTGTTAGGTCTATCCCTGGGAGACATTTGTTGCTCGCTGCCCCCATTATGTAACTCAGGCGGGCCTACATACCTCCGCGGCTCATTACCAACCACTAATACATTAGTCCTCATCGCTCCTTGAGCATTACACTTCGACTCCGCGATAACGCTGAGATTAGTGATGGCTTTGTGAGGGGTGGGGTTAAACGCTGGCTGATATTGGTCGTTTATTATTATTATATTTATTTAGTATCAGCCTGTCGCCTGCTCCTGCTATAACAGAGCTGCTACCGCACGTGAAAAGCCTGCTAAAGCTACTGCCTGGTTGATAGATCGCAAGCTGCAGTCATTTTTCTTTAGACATTATGTAAGATGTGTTCATCTGAGCCAGTCGCCCTTTCATTTAAGTCACTGTTAGTCCTTAAGACAGATAAATCAATACATGAAATAAATGTTTACCACCATTCCCTGAAGCTGGATCCCACAGATATGATGCGTAATAGCATTAGTTAACATCTAAGATCAGTATACGTCTTGAATTCAGGAATATAAATGTGATTTTGTCTGTGTCGAGGGGAGTTTTGATCTCACAGATGACAAAGAGACGGATCAGTTTCAGGAAATAACATCTCAAATTGAATCTTTCCCGAAGTGAGCGAGATGGCGTTAACTTCCAAGAGCTGCTCCAAACACTAAAAGCTTTATTAGTGCTCATTTCAAGAGTTACTCGTATTAGTTTCACTGGTGCTTTATTAGTTTTGCGCTCGGCGCCGTGATTACCGTTTCTACTGGTGCAATAGCTTCTCATTAGCCAACCTGAAAATACAAATATAGCCTCAAAACAAACAGAATTTAAACCCTTTGTTCCGCGGCGTGGATTAAAGCAGCTGTGTGGCATCCGCATGACACATGTAAGGCACTTCCAGCACCGTAATCCCCTGTAATTGTAATAATATGTTACGGAGAAGGTGGAGGGTGACACTGGGGGCAGGTGTGAAACCAGGCCGCGATCGAGTTTCCAACCTGTCATGCGCTACAACTAACGGCTCCCCCCACAGAGGAATGTCAAGGGCCGGCGAGGCGTGAGTTTCCTTTACTGTACGTGTGTGTGTGTTTGTGTCATCCTGTTCCACTGCTTGTGTTTCCATAGATCCACGGCGTGTTGAGGGTGGTGATGGAGCCGTTGCTGGGTGACATGCCTCTCGTTGGAGCTCTGTCTGTGTTCTTCCTGAAGAAGCCAGTAAGTTCAGATGCTGATAATATGACACGAATTAAACCTGTCTAACAGGACAGCAGGCTGAATGAATGCAATACGATTACGGTAGGGGCGATTAAACCGTGAAACACAAAACCAGGCCTCTCCTTAATCTTTTTCCAGTCCCCGAGAAATGCAGCAGAGCAACACCGTCAGTGTTATACTGTTATTTTACACAGGAGTAGAAAATAATGAGAAGTTTTGCACTGTCTGCTTTCTTTCTCTTCTCTATACTCAGTATTTTTGCCAAGGTTGGCCCCTGTTTTTGTGACTATCACAAAAAAATGTTCTGACTATGTTTTATAGCCCAGTTCTTTCCTTTATATTCTCACTAAATTTTGAAATGTCACACCTCATAAAACAAATTTTGTTTCTGCTCTGCTGATCTGTGTGCCTCATTCTGGCACAAATAATGGACGTAAATTGGACTTTAAGTGTTTCATTTAACAATTCAAATCACAGTCACAGTCCGGTGTGCTTCTCCATTCGTCTTCATTTTCCAAACTTAACGTCCGGTTCTTTTAGGTGTGCTGTCCTTGTCTGGCGTTACTATCGACCTTGCCCTCTTGTGGCTGAAACGCTAAACATCGGAGCTGTTTAATTACAAGTTCGACTGAGGCAGATAATAAAAGCAGGAGATGTAGACCCGCAATTGTGAGGTATCAGTTTCGTCTGACTCTGACCAGAGTCTGATAATGGCCTTGAAACTTCTGTAGCTCTCTCTCATGATCACACCGCACTAACACGACTCCGATCGGAAGATTTTTCAGGATATTTTCAGCGAGCGTTTCCCTACTACTGTAATCTGAATTCAGACGAGTAAGCGTTGATTCATGATCGGCGTAAACATCTTGCCAAATCAGCGTTGCACATGTGAATCTCATCTGCTACCTCCAGTTTACTTATTTGTCACTTTACATGACTCGCATTTCGGATTACCACTTGCTCGCGTTTTCCAGCAGGCCACGTTCCATCCTTCTGTCTTTGCAGAGCCACTACTGCACGGCTTAAAAATGTTTGACCGATTTATTCCAAATGGGAGGACCCAGCGGAGCTCCAGCACAGCTTTAAATAGCTGCAGATCAAGCCAGCCCTACTTTGGCCGATTTCTTTATCCCAGACGCTCAGCTGTAGCTCAAGGTGGATGTATTACTGTAGGAGGCTGAGGGGAGAAGAAGACACACACACACACACACACACACACGTATGCATCTCAATCTTCTCCCCGCTTCTGGATAGGGAACATTATATTGGTGTACTCGGAGAGGCAATAAATTTCCCACTGGACAAAAACATGCAGCATTTTCTATCCTGGAGTCCAAATAACTCACCGTGCTTCACTGAGCGCACCACACACGGATGCACGATCCCGGGTGGCAAATGAAAAAGAATCATTTGCAGACCATACAGGGTCTTGGCCATGGCGGAGTGTGTGTGTGTGATAGCACCGCTGTAACTCGAGGCTGTGTAAATAAAAAGATGCAATTCATTCTGTTGTGAGGTTTAATGGCTCAGTCTCACACAAGGAAGCAGCAGCAGCAGTGAGGGAGACCTACAAACTACTGGTTAGATTGCAAACATGTGGTTCTTCACATTATCCACCAATGCACGGGTTAATTAGTTAGCTTTAAATGGGAAATGGACTGTACTTATATAGCTTCTTTCTAGTCTTCTGACCCCTCAAGGCCTTTTCGCGCTGCATATCTCATTCACCCTTCATAAACTGATGGCAATGGCTGCCATGCAAGGTGCCAACTGCTCATCAGTTTTTGGAAGCTAACCATTCACACGCATTCACATACCGGTGGTGCAGCATCGGGAGGAATCGGTGGTCTACCTCATGAGCCACAGCCACCTCAAAGCATCTCTAGAGATGCTGGAAGGATTTTGGTACCTTTAGAAAAGCAGCAAATCTTAAAAAACCTTCAGATGTTGAGGATCTTTTAGGATAAATTAATGATTACAATAATATTATGTTATTTTTTGATCAGCCAAGTGATTTAGTGACAAAAACAGGAGGACTCTTCTGAGTGCTCCACAGTCATGATCTGCAGGCAGCGGTCTGTCCGACCACATTATGTTCCCACAGCACCCAGACCTCCCTGACACATCATTCGCAGCCCTGCAGTGCTCCCCTCGTGCCTGCAGTGCTCAGTGCATCTGCTGCAGTGTAAGCAAGAAGTAGGGTGGGAAAGACTCGTTAAGAGAATATACAAGCGACTTCAGCTTCAGAGGGTAGAAGCAGATCAAAGCTCGCCGAGAAGCAGGATCAGCCCGCATCTCAGGTCTCAGCTGATGCCGATGATCCACACTGTCTTTGATATGCTTTCTTTTTTTTCTTACCCAGATTTGACATACGTGCTGGCAGCTTTATAGATAAAGGAGGAATAAAAAGTGGCTCTTAAAAAACGATTCTTTTGACCCTGGAAAAACGACATTGTCCCTGTCCTCATTATACAATGAAAACTAACGAGACCCCAGAGGGCTGCTGCTGCTCTTATAAATATTTCAGTAAGCGGGTCATTTCCATACAAGTATCTGTGACTCCTAAACTGTTGCTAATAGTGCATGCAGCACCATTTAAACTTTATTCATTTATGTAGCGCCTTTCATACAAACGTGTGCGTCGTGCTTCACAGAGCAAAAAGTAACAAACAGAAACAAACTTCCATGAATAGAAACCAATAAAAATAAATAAATATAAGAAGCCAAATTCGGCCATGATGTGTTAAAAAAAGTTTAAAACAAAGTTTAAAACTGGAGCATAAAAATCGATTCTGCAAGACATACCTGACCTCAGGTGACCACAATGACCTTAACAACTCGGACGACAGTTGTCACAACAACAGTTCTAACGTACCAAATGGAAACAATGGCCTGGATGAGAGGTGAAACGTCTTCACGGATCTACAACAAATAAGTCCGGTTGGCCCAGATTGAACTCGTCTCAAAGAAAGATGACCTTGAAGACCGAGAACCTTCACAAGAAAAAAAAAGTTAAAAGTTAAATACGAAACTATTAAATTAATAAACACAACGAATAAGAAGCATCAGAGCAAACAAACAAATGTTCAGGTGTTTAGGATTTATTAGCATCTCGTGGTGAGGTTGCAGAGCGTAACCAACTGAATACCCCTCTCTTCACCCTCTCTTGTGGGAGGACCTATGAAGGTAGAAACTAAAAACACAAAAGAGCTTTGTTTTCTAAGATGAACCAGTAAAAACAGTACCAACTTATCCACAGAACTTTTGAGTTACTTTTGCTCCAACTCGTGTCGGACTCTTTGTCTTTGCTGTCATTACTCACCCGGGTTTGTTGGCCATAAAATACGAAGCAGAGTGGTAAGTGTAGCTCAGGGGGCTGGAAACAATAAAGTTAAGTGTTCAGATCAATTTAAAGTCATTTACACTTTCGGCTCCTGCAGCTTGATCAACTGCTGTGTTCTCTCTATTTTTACTTCTTCTAGCTTCTGGATATAAACTGGACCGGCCTCACAAATATACTCGACATTCCTGGACTCAAGTAAGTTCAAACTTGTGGATACTTTGACTGAATGTCAGCGGTGTATTTTCACTGGACGCAAAAGGTGTTGGATGCCTGTGGCGTCGTAGTTGGGACTAAGAGCATGCCCAGACGGAACTAATATGGGTAAAAGGAAAGGTCAAGCATGATGTCAAGACAAGCTGTTTGGTCATAATGGTGATACAGCATATATTTAAGATGACCTACATGTTGTGACCAACATAGGTCATCATCAGGGTCGGTGTCAGCAGTAGCTTCCAGACCTGTAATTGCGTTTCACCTAGTGAGTTAGTTGAGTGGGAGGATGGCTCTCTGTGACACGTCATCAGGGTGAAAGTTTTATTTTATTCCTGAAGCGAGTCTCTCTCGTCATTAAGGTCGGGACTATTTTGTTGCTTTTTTTGTGGTCCAATCCAAAAGGTTCTGTACCCTTTCAAGATGAGACATCGCATGTTGTTTATAGACTGGCATTCCCCCGTGTTTAAAAGGTCGTGTTGCAGAGCTTAAAAATGCCACGCACAGGAATGTTGATTATCCTGTGGCATCACGTCATGTGCAACCCCAACACACTGAAAGTCACAGTGTTAGAAGTTACTAAAAAGACCATTAGAGAAAAAGATTTCAACACAAGACCGTTTGGATTGTACAACTAAAAGCAACAGAAATATCACATTTTAGCACTGACGGTACAAAGAATTCATGTGACGCCACCAACAGGTCTCCGAAGAGTCGTTTTAAAGCTCTAAATATTGGCGGACCTGCCTCTTTCGCCTCCTGGCTAATCTGAAAATCGTTAGACAGGGATCATCAATGGACCTGAGGTGGGCCAAATGACGCCTGGGTGCTCAAACAATCCATGTGTAACAGCACCAAACTGTCAATCAAAGCGGCCATGCTGTTAATTATACATGACTTTAAGCCTTAATATAATTTGAACGGGTGAATTCTAAAAAAATTCACCCTCAGTACAGTTGTCATGAACGGGGAAATTAGCTACAGAGACCAAAACTGTTTTTTGTACCAGGCTGTAAACATATTTATTTCTGCTGTGAAGTCATTTTAACATGGGGACTTATGGAGACTGACTCGTTCTATAGCCAGCCTCAAGTGGACGTTTGAGGAACTGCAGTTTTTAGGCCTCTCTTCACAGCCTCTGAGGTTTGTCGCTTGATTTTTTACCCACAAATGGAATAATCAAGTGTGTGACATGTAACACATTTATACGCACACGTTATTGTAAATAACCAGATTTAAATTAAACAGGTCACATGCAGCCTGTTTTCTCATTTGTGCTTATTTTGTGTATGTAAATATCCCCCCTGGGTATTCCTATGTGCTGATTAGAGAGTGAATGAGTGTCGATAAGTGTTGCTAACAACCCAACACAATTACTCTGTGTCTCCTTGAGTGGTTCGTACATTATTTACAGCCCAAATATAGCGACACATGCATGAACGCTGTATGTGGTTCTCTGAGACTGCAGACAGACATGTTGACACAGGCAGCGCTCTGAGGAGGCCGGTCTCAGTGAAATGGAGCCATGCAGCTTGTGATGAGTGTGTGTGTGTGTGTGCACATGTGCCCGTGCGTGTGCAGGCACGTGCAGAAAAAGAGCGGTTAGCTGCTAAAGTAGAGGCCCAGATGGTGAAATCGTAGCTGCAGCGTGCGTGGTCCTTGAATGCAGCAGCAGACAGACAGACAGACAGACAGATAGACAGCATCAGCTGTCTACTTGAAGGCTCACCCAGTGTGTCACGCTTAAACCCTGTTATTATTATTATTATGCAACAAGCGGCTTGTTTACATGTTGTGATGTGTCCTTGCTGTTGAGTTGGAGGCTTCCAAACCACAGCTCTGGTAACTCACCTGGTAGAGCGTGCACCCCATGTATGTGGCCCTTCACTGCATGTCCTCCCTCCACCTTCCTGTTACTCTTCAGCTACTTGTGTCATGGTGGCCTCATAGTGGCGAGAGAGGAAAAGTCATTATAATTCATCCTCTGGGAGCCATGAATGTCTGTGCAAGGTTTCATGGCAAACCGTCCATTAGTTGTTGAGACGCCCTGGTAGCTCACCTGGTAGAACGTTCACGTATGAAGGCCCGGTCCTCAGCACAGCAGCCCGGGTTTGATCGCAGTCTGTGGCTCTTTTCTGCATGTAACTCACTCCAGCTACTCGTATCAAACGAAGTCCTCACGGTGGTGATAGAGGGAGAATTTAATAACCAAAGTTATTAGAGCTCTTCCACTGGGAACCATGAATGTCAGAAAGTTTTGGGCAAATCCATCCGGTATGATGCTGAGAACTGGACATATTTGAGAGTGGACCGAAGTGACTGACAGACAGACAGACTGACTGTCAGTACTGTCTGTAAGAGGATGACAGAAGCTTGTCTCACAGTGTACTGTGTTCACTCTGTTTGATAAGTCTGCATGTCTGCAGTCAGCACTGTTGTCGTGAAATGGCTGAATAAACGGTCCCCACTTTTGTTCCCGTCCACACACACACACACACACAAGCAGGTACGAGGGGTGGTGGGGGTGTGTTCCTGTGTTTACGCCAGGGGAGCTAAAAAAAAATGCAGCAATAAGCGCTGATGCATCAGGAATCCCTTTACATCCTCTCGGCTGGAGAAAAGCTCCGGCTCCGATCGGTCCTTTCCCCCCCCCGAGAGAATCGTAACGTCTCTAATCGGCTCACGGTGAAGAGCTGCAGCAGCCTGCTGTTTCACTGGAAGATAAAGTTGAAGTGAACAAATGAGTGTTCCACCTGACTGCAGGAAACACAATTTAGAGTTTATTTCATTCACTGACGTCGGAGGAAAAGTTCTGGTTGGAAACCTTTACGACTGACATAAACTCTAATTAACTGCAGTAATATTATTAAAGCTGATTCACAACCCGAACTCTATTATCTTGAACAACACCTACAAGTAATTCCTGTAGCTACTCTTTGCTCTGAAATGCCAAATAGCTGCTGGCTAATTGTAAATCGCCGACATGAGTCTGAGTGGTTTGACATTTAGAAAGTTTTTAATTCAGCTCTCTGTTTGCTGAGCTGCTGAGCAAGCTGACAGATCAGTTAGCCTCTGTTCGGTCATGCCGGTTAGGGTTTGGTGTACTGTAACCTATCAGAGAGCTGAAAGCAGAGAGGAAATTAGTGTGTGTTGAAGAGTGATTGTGAGCCTAATAATCATAGGACTGTCGTACAAAGGCAGCATTAAACTGAGGCACACGGATGAGTTTTAGCCAGCTGTGTTACAGTGATTTAATAGATTTCACCTAACACTGAGTGGCAGGTAGATGTTTGTATTTTAAAAGGTTCTCACCCTGAAAAAGAAATCGATCCTCAGTTTTCTGGATTACTGCACACAGCTACTTTTTCATCAGTTAATACAAGCAGAGTCAGATAAATCTGAAGTCTGAAGTGCTTTCACAAATCCGATTAGAGTCTAGAAGCTGCGTTGTTGCAGTCGAGGCCAAGACAAAAATGTAGTCGATTCCGTGTGAATATGTGTGCGGCCCACCTCAGTACATAAACTTGATTGTCTTCCCTTTCTCGGGTTGGATGGCAAAGTTCACAGCACAATTAGCCAGACTCTTTATGTATTCTTTATGGCTGCAGACGCTAGCCAATTTGTGCTTCCCATTAAGTTCATAAAATCCAAAGTGCCTCGATGTCTGCTTTCAAAATCCTGAGTCTGTTTTTTATGTTTCAGCTCACTGCTGATCTCTGCCTCCCTCCAACACATATACATTTAAAAGGAGCGTTGGTTATCCAAAAAGAGTTACAGTTAGAGTTGCAACCTAATTTTACAAACTTTTAACTATTGTCTTGCTGCGGCCAGGAAATTGACATGGTTGGGTTAGGCAGGACTGTTGACATGGCGCATCCAGAGCCACAGATTTTAAGCTTCAAAACAGTTCTTCGGAAACCTGTGAGCGACGTCACGGACACGTCATCCATTCTTTAAACTGTCAGTGGTTTTAACTCAGCTTTGATCCGACGTGTAGCGACTCCAGTTCACCAAAACTCCTCGTGCAGGAGTTCCCTTAATTTATAACACCAATTACATGCAGGCTGTCACCTAGCTGCTGTAGGTTGCTACACTGGTGGACAAAAACGAGGCACATGGGAAAGGTACATCAGGTCCTGTGTTTTAGTAAATGTGCCATCTATGAGGCGACGTGTCAGCAGACCGTGTTGTTGTATCTCACGTGACGGAGCCCATTTTTTTGATTTAGCCTTTTTAGTGTTTTCAGGATCATCTCGGGCAGTTCACCTCTGATTAGGACATCCACCACATCGCGACTGAACGGACAGCTGTGCTCTGACCGCGAGTGTTTTATTTTGAGGGACAGACGAAGCAATAAAAACCGGATGATGAATTTTTAATTCCATTTTTTTTTTCGAGCCATGATTGCAATTTTCCAGCTGTGCCACGGCAGCTAAATGAATAAAGAGAAGCCTGGCGGTGATGCCATTCTCTGCCCCAGCGTTGACACTGTTGTTGTCACGACGCGTTGAATCATTAGTGGATCACACAGACATTCAAAGGTTTCTTGGCTAGCAACACTAGCATGCTTGAACGGACTCCAATTTTCCTACTATCTCCTCACATGTAAACCAGAAATGTACTGTACTAAGCTGAGATTAAAGAAGAATATTTATAACCCAAGGGCACCCTCACTTAAATAATTCATTGCTTCATTCTGTTTGTCTTCTTTTCCTCCCTCCTGTCCTCACAGCGGCTTCTCTGACAGCCTGATTCAAGACATTATCTACAGTTATCTGGTTTTACCCAATCGTATCACCATCCCACTGGTCGGGGACGTGGAGCTGGCCAAGCTGCGATTCCCCATGCCAAAGGTACTAATGCAGCATGAGGTGGTGTAATTCACCTCTTCTCACAGTCTGGGTCATAAACAGAAACTGCATTCTTGATGAATTGATCTGTAATAAAAAAAAAAAAAAAAGTAAGCAGGTGTCAGGGTTTTTGCAGGAAGCTCACGGCAACAAAACATTGTCGAGGCTTTGTCGCTGCCACCCGTATCCATGGAAACAACATAAACACCTCAGCGGATTTGAATGCAGGCGGCGTCCTTGTTGAGGAGACGCTATTTAGTGATGTTCAAGATGTAGGCTGTGATAATTGAATGCACCAGCACTAGATTAGAGGATGGAAAGTTAATTAAATACTGCTTAAGTCAATAATCAAGCAACAATGTCAGATTTTCTCTTTTTTTATATGATGAAAGAAGTTATTATAAATAAATTGAATGATTTGAATTTCAGGTTAAGGGTACATTCAGACGTAATCAGGCACTGGGTGTTTGTGCCAACGTAACAACAATTGGGAAATAACTTTTTATTTCTCTTGATTAACTAAATTTATTGAGTGCTCAGTCTTTGTCACTCGCTCTCTCTAAAAACAAATTAAACTTCTTCATGTCTCTATTTTGCAGCGTCGGAGCACAACAGGTAGATTATCAGAGTTTAGTCCATGAATCCACCTGCATAGTCTCGGTTTCGGAGACATTTCAGGCCGACTGTGGAGGTTTGACCGCTCTGAGCGTGTGATTGGTGGCCACAGCTTGACATCTACGTTTTTCCAAAACTTCTCCATGGCAGGTCACCCCAGCCAAAGCAAACTATCTTCGATTGAATTGCATGTAGCAGCAGATCCTGTCTGAATGTACCCTAATTGTTAGCTGCAGCTGTACTGGACACGTCAACAGTTTTCACAGAGACTGACGTAGCTGTCACATTTCATCATGATGTGCGACACTTCCGTTCATATTTTTCATGTGCGAAATGAAATAAAATGTAAATAACACATTAAGAATATTTTGTTAGGCCACAGTGTTCTCTTGCATCGCATACCCAGTAGGTAATGTCACATCGTATCAACTCCACCGACTCCACTGTGGCCTCGAAGTGTCAGAGGCTGCTATTTCGGAGCCGCTCTCCCCTTAACGCTGTGCTATGCACGTCTCTGCAGGGAGTCCTGAGGATTCACTTTTTGGAGGCTCAGGATCTGGAAGGGAAAGATAAATTTCTGGGAGGGTTGATCAAAGGCAAATCTGACCCGTACGGCATCCTGCAGATCGGCACCCAGCTGTTCCAGAGCAAGACGGTCAAAGAGTGCCTCCACCCCAAATGGAACGAAGTTTACGAGGTGACAAGCGACGGCGTGCCGCCTGGACAGAGCAGTTTGAGTGACACTTGTTAACAGTGAAAAATGCATTGGTGTAATCTGTCTAGAAACAATGTGTCTGTCCTCTTCATCAGGCGCTGGTGTACGAGCACTCGGGTCAGCACCTCGAGATCGAGTTGTTTGACGAGGACCCGGATAAAGATGATTTCCTGGGGAGGTGAGTCTCTCGTATTTCCTGCGCCGCTCTGATCTTATCACACATTCCTCACGAGAAACAAGGTCTGCTCACCAACGTGACTCACATGTAGGCTTTGTTGTAATCGGCCACCTATATATAGACAAGCTAAGGAGCTGGTGTAGCATTACATGTTGTGTCCTAAACACAGCGTGGAAACATGGAGGGGTGGTGGTGTGACGAATCTGCGCTGGTAGACATCAGTTAAAACCGAGAAGAAAGAGGTGTTATCCCACATTTCTCAGCCCAAGGGCAAAGCCAATCGATCCCCTCCCGCCCAAGGCTGTAACACAACACGGAGTGCTGATGACACAAAGCGGCCGATCGATAACTGGAACCCCCTCCGCCCAGATTAATTAGTGTGATTTCTTACTGTTCGCCCCCCTGAATTGAGTAATTATTTGTCTTTATTCGCAGCCTGATGATCGATATGACTGAGCTGCACAAAGAACAGAAGGTTGATGAGGTAAAACCTTTTATTTTTTTATTTTTATGGCTCTATTATCGTATTTATGTGATTAAAATTCGTTTAGAGTCTTAAAGGAATAGTTCAACTTTTAGGATCTAGAGCCAGTGTTTATATATATATATATAAATTTGTGAATTAATATAATAAAACAATAAATTGTTTAATTGAACGTCTCATGTCTAACAGAGGTTTGCGCATAAGGTTAGATAATCACACATGCAACATAGTAAACAGACACAAATACACACAGACTTAACCTGTGATGGGAATGTTGCACAACAACATGGTTGTAAAAAAAGTTATGCTACTACACCAAAGTAACCGCTGCTCTGTCTGAGGCGCGAAATCTCAGGGAGGAAGACAGGAAGTTTGTTGAGAGTTGGAGATTACTGGAGTTGGTCGGTTGGAGTTATTGATATGAAATGTGCAAAGTCAATAAACGCTCTGGTTGGTGCTACCTGACAAGTGTTTCTCCTCCGTTTGCCGAGCCATCACTCGGGCAATTTACGAGGTGATCATACGCTAATGAAAACTGCCATGTTCTTTAAATTTGTACACATTTGACTTCGAGCAGAGCCAGGGTAGCAAACCGGCCACTCGCTGCAGCTTCATATTTACACATACGAGAGTGTTATGAATCATCTGACGCTCAACAACAAAGCAAATAAGCGTAACTGTCTAACTGTTCCTTTAAAAGTACAGCTACAGTACAAAGTACAGATATTTTTTAGCTTGTTGTTAGAAGATAAAAACACTTTGGTCCCTACAGTGACTCACTAATTTCACTTTTGTACCAATGCAGTGGTTTGACCTGGAAGAAACCTCTACTGGGAAACTCCACTTGAAACTGGAGTGGCTCTCTCTGCTCTCCACTACTGAGAAGTTGGACCAGGTTACAACGACTCCGAAAACTTTCCCGCTTTAACAGAGCAAATATCATCTGTCACTGTTCCTGCTGATAATGTCGCTTTGATACGACCGTCTCTGTGTTTCCTGCCCCGATCAGGTGCTGCGAAGTGTTCGCGCAGACAGGAGCCTGGCCAATGACGGCTTGTCGTCAGCGCTGCTCGTGGTCTACCTGGACTCAGCAAAGAACCTGCCAGTAAGAAAGAAACTGCAATGTTTGAAGCTATTTTGATGCCGGCAGCGCTGTTGTTCTGATGCTATAGCTTGTGCTGAAATATAGCATTAGGCTTATGCAAGCTTCTTGTTCTCCACCCAAAACATACACCCTATATTTAGCAACACCCTGAACCAGTTAAGTAAGAAATACCAGTGTAGGACTCTTGTTTGAATACAGATTATTGGTCAGTGTGCAGGTATTCCTGTTCGCAGTGACCTCCAGGTGAACCTAACAACCAAGGCAGGTTTATTATTTTCTTGATCACATTAGCTACTTCAAAACTGGCCATAAAAACAACAACTGGTTATTATGGATGTTCCCTACAGCTCCGAACAGATCGATATATTTTAGGAGAGTCATCACAGCTCAAGGATTTTGTCTTATATCAAGATTTTTATAGCTGTTGTCAGGCGAGAACTTGAAACTCTGAAACTTCTGTCGATTATCTAAGTTTATCTGCCATTTGGCAGCTTTCATTACACCAAATGTGGTAACCCGTAAAAGGAGCTGGACTCCTTCAGTTTGAGTTCAAGTTTCACCTTGAGTTAAAAAAATGACACCCAATTTTTTTTCCTCTCTTTCCTCCTCACCCAAGAGCGTCTTCACAGGCAGCTTAGGCTGCGGAAACTTAAGTGAGAGGAGAGCGTCCGGTCTAGTCTTTTGCGAGAGCGATGCCTCAGAGTATAGAACAATATGTGTGAGTCCCTCAGTGCTTTTTTTTTTTGCATCCTGACAGTGTTAGCATTAGCCGTGTGCGATGGTGTGGGTTGACCAGTAACAGGAGTCCTGCCTCGAAGCATGCGTTAGCTGCACGGTTTTATTACAATGCCTAATGAAAATTACCCCGGGTGCCCAAAAACCATTAACATGAGGCCGACACTTCAAAACACAGGCTCAGCTATGCCTGCTTGTTAGTCAGAGGTCTGTTAAATCAGGTGCTTAGTTCAGGGCTACAGTACAAACAACACAAAACCGTAATAGCGGGCCAATTAAAGTGTATCTGTACAGATAGAGAAAGCCCGTAGCTTGTTAAAAAGTCACTCAAAGTAGCTCCCACAAGGAAGTAATCTCATTATTCTGGCCTGCGATTTCTTTGTTAGCTCCCTGCAGTGTCAACAATCTGAGCCCCTCATGCTGCTTTCTATTTATTACCCATGTCATCCATGTGTCAGTACGTGTTTCCGTATTTTTCTGGGTTTTTCTCATGCCTCTTGCCTCGTACACAGTCACTCCAGTTCTAACTGTGGGTGTGATTCTCTCCCTTCAAATCTCCTTGTGGCTTAAAGAGCAACCTGTCAGATTTCACCCATGACGGGTTGAAGCACGTCTCAGTCTTTAAGGCCCTGAAGGTAACGTGAGAAAAATGCATGTAACAGACACCGCACACCCTGCGTCTCCATCTGTGCCCTTCCAAATGCACCATCCAGCCTCACGTGATTGCGATGATCACCCGCCAAAGTGACGTGACTTGATTTGCATGACGATTGGATGACTGCATTTGTCTGTTTCTGTGCCGCTTTCTTGTCGTTTGTGATCGCAAATGATCCTTCACCTTTCCCTAACTCGTGTGATCTTGCATGCCAATATTGCACTCAGATGTTTTGAATGGGGCCGAAGGGTTTTTTAAAGAGCAAAACCTGCTGAGCAGCCCAGCCTGTGTGAGCTAATCAAGAAGCTGATCAGGATCAGGGCGACTGATGCCAAGATTTCTGCATTCCCCACACTGCTGAGTAACCAAATGTCCTGAAACAAGAGACTCTAAATGTGGAAGTGTGGAAAGAAGCAGATAGACGTAGAAGTAGAGGTTTCTATATTATGTCCGCTACCAAAGAACTTCAACATCAGCAGGTGTTACACTGTGTTACAACATAGCTGTTCATATCCAAGCAGAGTTTCAGGTTACACAAACTCTTTCCTAGAAGTCAACAGCTGCATTGTTCCAGGTAGCATAAGTTGTCCCTTGTCTTTATTTCCAGGAAGTTTTAAACCTCCCGTGATGTGGCACTCCCTCAGAAACTTTGTGTCTGTGTGTGTGTCCACAATGAAACTCCTTTAAGTATTGTGTGTCAGCTTCATTTAGAGTTACGGGCCAGCTGCAGTACAAATACTTACGGCTCATAGTTCACTCTTTGTTATCCTAATAGCTGTGCCACTACCTGGCTGGGCTGGCGGCCAGGAGGCGTCTTGACAAACTGAGTGTCTGCACCTATTTTGTTGCATTTCCTTGAGCTGATCTTTATTTTTCTTCTTTGAGAAGTTGTTTTTCTTTCGCTTCTCCCTTCTTGTGGGTCTTTCAGCAGCACTTGGCATCAGAATAGAGATTTAGTGAATGCTGGAGCGTTTTCTGGACAGCTCTCTAACTTTGAAGGGCACGCCAGTGTGAGCTTTGATACAGCTCTTACATTTACATTTTGTCATTTAGTTGATGCTTTTATCCAACGCAACAATCAAGGTACAGGGCATACTCACATAGATTTAGCATTTCCAGTTGATGGTACTAGGAGAGGAGGTGTTCTCTGAAGAGCAGGTGTCATTTAGAATTTAATGCAGGCAGCTACAGGAAATGGAGCTCGCTCAGCAGCGGGGTAATGTGTGCGCTTTTAGGTTAATATAAGGTTAATAAAAGGTGTGCTGCCATGCCTCATAAACATGATGTGCTGTATGCCTCAAAAGCTGTCAACAAAGCTTCACCAGCCTGATAAAGGTCTGAAAATGCGACAGACAGGGTTTAGCATCAACCAGCCCTCACCGCACATGTGGTATCCCACAGAATTCCAACCAGGCCCCTTGTGTTTGCCGTAAACATGGCACCGAAGCACAAGCGATAACGGCAGTCTCAGAGAAGTCAAGTGAGTTTTAGAGAGAGAGCAAAACACCCACGATCTTTAGACTTTAGACAAAGATGTTTGTTCAGGCGTCACCAAACCCTCGCCAGGCATGTGGCGTCCCACAGGGTTCAGTCCTGGGTCCTTTCCTGTTCCTATCAGTTTGCCTCAAAAATGGCTCCCAGCACTACCTGGAAAACCTATCCTAAGCAGTAAATACTGAAAGCTACATGTTGCATTTGTTAATTACAGTTAAATGAATATGAAAGTCTTAAATGACTCAAATCAGAGTCATTTTTCACATTAAGAGGCTCAAAACAGGATAAAGAATTATACACGTAGAAGTAGCAGTGGTAGAATAACAATATAGTGAAAAATTAAGGTCAAATATATAATTTTAATGATGTGAAACACTATGAATTTAAACATTTATTGTGCTCAGTCTCTTCAGTTCAAGCTGTAGCATATCAAAGTGGGGCATTGTATTAATCAGCCCACATGTATAATGTGGAGCTTAACTCTAACGCTGATGAGAACTCAAAGCCCCCTCCTCAGGAGAAAGTTAAGACTTCCCCCTGGCTTGCAGATATGTAGGGCATTATTATTCTGTAAGGAACCCTGAATAATACTTAGCTGTCAAACCCAGCATGCTAAAATTAGAAAACAGCGGAGACAAAAGCTCGGCAGTCTCCTTGGTAGCCTCTCTGCCTGCAGCCCTGCTTGTCACAGCGTATGGTAATGTTCCTTCCCTTTTTGAACTGCAGACTCTTTTCACCATTGTGTGCCTGATACAGAGACTCAAGCTGCTGGTGTTTGGGTGTAATTATGTTGTCCGTTACCGATGTTTATGTTTGTCACGGCGAGGCGAAGCCGCTAACACCCCTCTCTTTGATTCTCTAATAGTCTGCAAAGAAGAGCAGCAGTGAACCCAGTCCTTACGTCCAACTGACTGTTGGACACAAAACACTCGAGAGCAAGGTGAGTCGTGCAAGAATCCATTATTATAGTGTTATTATATTGTCAGAGGAATTTTACACCTGCTTAACGACCCACCATTAAGCCTTTACACTGACATTAAGCACGTTTATTGGCTATTTCGTCAAAATTCAAAGTTATTCAGGAGGAGGAACCACTGAAATGGACCAAGTTACTGTTGATGCTGAAGGTTTACTGCAAGAATCTAATGAGTTCAGGGAGCTTTGTTATGTTAAATCCCTTTTGTAGCATTTGTTATATAAAGTCGGTCAGTTCAGGATGGCCTCAAAGTTCAATCTTTGCCCGTGAGGAGCTGCAGCAGATTCAACATGTTTTGTCGCAGTTGGGAACAAAACGGCTGAAATCGTCTAAAGTTAAGAAACCAAAAGTGATGCTGATTGTATCATTAGTGTAATGAGGTGTGATCTTTAGCCTCTGCCCGCTGTTAGCTGCCCACATAACATGGGATTAGATGTTTCTTGCTGAACTGCACCAAGAGAGTCGAAGCTAACTGAACTAATTAATTTCACATGCATCAAAGCTGTAGCTCGTCCGACTTCACAGCTCTGTACCGTACACGGGAGTGAGCGATGTCAACACGCCGACACACCCGAAGGCTTTTCTGCCAGGCCTGCCCTGCTGCCATCTTGTTTTTGTGGCTTTTTGTCTTGTTTTGATCAAGTGAGGACACACAATCTTTGAGACTGAGGTCAGCCAGAAACATTCGACTGCGCCGCTATAAAAACTCCTTGGTCCTCTTAGCTACAGTGTACAAAGTTTAGCATTGGTTTCCTGCTGCTTTATCCTAAAATTTGGCGACTATAGTGTAAGAAACATCCTTAAAGCTTTAACACTGCTAATCCTGTAGTCATTGTTCCATTTAAAATCCAGTTTGCTTTGCACTGTCCTAATTTTTTATTCATGGAAACCAGTACTGTGGGGAAACAGGCTGACTAACAACAACAAATAGCAAATTATGTAAACCAACAGAGCTAATTAGAGCTTTAAAACAACATTATTGTCGTACATAGAACTGTAGATGTGATAAGAAGTGATGAATATATCAGGATATGCACTCATTTTCAGTTAATATTATCATGCCTACAGTGTATGTTATTATTGCTTCAGGTCCTTCAATGCTCTCCAGATTAATTGGCTTTTTAATTGCCTGCTCTCATGTACTCACTAACAAACGGCTACCTGTCTGCCTGTAAAGATCCGGTTCAAGACCAAGGAGCCCATGTGGGAAGACTGTTTCTCATTCCTCGTTCACAACCCCAGGAGGCAGGAGCTCGAGGTGCAGGTAAAGGCTGCACAAATCTGCACTGTTAACATTTATTTCAAACAAGCTGACCTGTCTTAACGCAGATCTTCCTCCTCTTCATCTGTCTTTATGCACAGGTGAAAGATGACAAGCATAAATGCACCCTGGGTAATTTGACGGTGCCTTTGTGCAGCCTGTTGGCGGAGGAGGAGATGACGCTGACTCAGTGTTTTCCTCTCAAGAACTCCGGACCGAGCTCCACCATCAAACTTAAGATGGCCCTGAGGGTAAGAAAAAAAAACCTGTGCATTAGTGATTTAAGGGTTATTCATTTCAGGAAACCAGAACAGATGTTCAGGATCTGCTGATTCAAACAGAAGGGACTGTGAGAAGGCGTATTATTTATGTAACGAGTGGCACAGTGTGTCTGGAGTAATGTTGCAAGTATTGCAGGGTCAACAATAAACCGAAAAGTATTTATTGACTTCATTACAGCCTTCAGGTTTTATGCTCTCATCTCGATGAAGCAGTTTTACATAAGAGGCTGTGCGTTATCGTCATTTTTGGCACGGCAGTGACGCAGTCACCAATAATCGGAAATGTAGTACTGTGATTATACAACAGTGAAAAATGTTCCTATTGTCCAATTTGTCCTCAAAATAAACATTTTTTGCTTGTGTTGTTTCCATGGAGATACATCGGGCTTAATTACTGGAAAACAATCAGTCACGGAAGTAGACTCTTATGTAATGAAACCAGTTTACTACTAAGTAGCGAGAGCCTTAAGTAGAGACGATTTCTAGTCCAAGCCAAACTCACATCAAAGTATGTTAAAAATTTCCATGATCAGATTTAGCTGCACATCCACAAACTCGTTTATTTTTAAGTCAGCAGCACCGCGTGTCAGCGACTCATCGTGCAGCTGAGGAAGTCCAAAAGTCAAAATGTGTTGAAGAAAGATCGATGTAATAAGGTGTGCTGTCGGGCTGATTTGAGCATGTTTATAATGTCTGGTTGACCAATCAGATTGCTTGGTCGGAACTACTTGTTACAATTATAATGTGACATTGGCAACACCCCCACAGCAACCGCTCTAACCCTAACCATTGAATTGAATGGCCTCTGCAGATTATATAGTTAGCTAGCTAATTAACAAACATTATCTCTGTGAGTTGGTTGAAAACGCTGTTTCCAGCTGACTTGTTGTGGCGATAATCTTTTAAAAAAGACTAAACATCCCTAAAACATCTTCACCACAGGCAGTGTATTTAAGTCTGAGCCTAAAATCCACGGGCCGTCTTATCCAAATTATGAATCAGTGGCATCTATCTCCCTTGTGGTATTTGGCCATTTAGATAGAGCTAGATTCAATTTGAGATATTTCGCTGATAAAATGGGAGTGAATTTAGTTTGTGACAGAACATTTTAAAAATTGACATTTAGAAAATTCAGCAGCAGCGTCTCCTTGCACACACAGAAACACCACCAGCCCAGAGGGAGGATAGATAGATCGTAAAGTGTTACGGCGGTGTGTGGGGGGTCGCTTCTGTACAGTGGAGTTGCATGAGTATGCACTGCTGCTTCATCGGGAGGTCATGTAGGAGATGTGAGCTGCTGCCCATTATGCTGAGGAGTTTATGGAGCATCTTTCCCAGAGTTATGGTAGTTGGTCCAGTCATATGGTCCAGAACAATATAATTAGGAACCACCAAACTCGTACCCAACCCCCAACAAAGGCCTCACTCCCTCCTCCTCCACACATATCCCAGTTTAACCCCTGAACTTTTCATAAAGGTGCTTCGCCGTGGCACGACACTAATGAAATATTGACATTCTGTTTGTCTGAAAACGAAATACCACCCAGAGCAAATTGCATTGCCCTTCTTGACACAGAAACAAGGGGCATTCTCTTCTATTGAATCATCAAAACTGATCAAATAAAAGAGCGGTTGCGGCCCGTAAGAAAATATTGACCTGCACTGAGAGAGCTTTTCCTGCGCTGGATCACAACCAGCTTATCGGGATTCATCGCAGATATTCAAAACGGGCTGGAACTGTCGCAGAAAGATAGATAGCACCGTGAAGACAGACCTGGCCGAGGTGCTCGACAAACAGTTGGAGATACGTGATATTTTTCAGCAGTGTTAAGGTCACTTCGCAAGAAATGATTAGTCACTCTGACCGTGCAACAAAGCAGAAGGTCCTAGTCGCTCTAAGGTTGTAAAAAAAGAGGAGAGTATTCAAGCACTCACCTGTAGTTGCTCCTGTCCTCCTCTAGATTCTGTCCCTGGAGAAGCAGGTATCCTCAGACCAGCCCTCCTCCGTCCAGGTCCGGAAGTCCAGCGTGCCGCAGCCGCCCTCGGCCCCCTCCCAGAGACAATCAGCCTCAGATTCCCCGCTCCCTCCGCCCACACCTCCGCCGCCTATCAGCGCCTCCACCCTCACCCTGCAGCAGAGGGACGGCGAGCCGTACTCGGCCAGCCCGCTCCGCAGTAACTCCAACCTGAGCACCTGCATGTCCAGCTCCCAGAAGCACCTGCCTCACAAGGAGTCCACGCCCAGTCTGGCCTCAGATATCTCGCTGCCCTTCGCCACCTTGGAGCTCCAGCAAAGGCTCCGTCAGCTGCAGAAGTAAACAACACACATGATACGTCATTTCTCCACCTGTTGTCTCGTTGTTTTTCACTTCATCGAAATTCTGAAGCCCATCATCTCTTTGAATGTGCACCTTAATGAATATTTAATCAGACGACCCACCAAGCTGTTCGTCTGCTGCATAATTTCAAGCTGCAGGCTCTGGAAGTGACACTAACTTATTGTGCTTGTGTTTAAAGCGGCTCGGCCCCCAGCCAGTTCCCCCTGGGCGAGGTCCAGCTGACTGTTCGACACAGCTCCCAGAGGAACAAACTCATTGTGGTGGTGCACGCCTGCCGGTGAGGTCCACAGCTGCCGTCACACACACACACACACACTCTCTGCATTTTAATTTGAACCCTCCAGTATCCAGACATCCTAAACATCATGCTGAACATGTGAGCGAAACAGTGTTGTCCTGTGTGTCCCCAGTAACTTGATCGCCTTCACCAAAGACAGTTCAGATCCCTTCATCCGCCTCTATTTGCTGCCCGACAAGAGCCGGACGGGGCGGAGGAAGACCGGCACAATGAAGCGGACCCTTAACCCAGTTTATGATCAAACGTGGGTTTAAATGTTTTCACCATCTTTTGTCCCTCTTCGATTATAGGTCTATCATTAACGAACGAGTGATCGCTCGGTGTCGTAAAGTCACTACAAAATGTGTGTTTGCAGGTTTGAGTTTAGCGTGTCCATGGTGGAGCTCCACAGGAGAACTCTGGATGTAGCGGTGAAGAACGGAGGGAGCATTTTGTCCAAACACAAAGGGCTTCTGGGAAAGGTAACTCCAGCAGGTTACTGTGCGGCAGAGCCCCCAAAAATAAAGCCCCAAAAACTGAACTTCTGATTTGTTTTTTGCTCCAAATCGCAGGTGCTGGTAGATTTAAGTGGGGAAGACATATCCAAAGGATGGACACAATGGTAAACACGTGTTTCATCATTGCTCTGTGCAGCATTGTAGGTGAAAAACAGACTTTGGTGGTTCATATTTTCTTTTCTCATTTTCTCACGCAGGTACGACCTGAGTGAAGACGGTTTCTCGTCTCAAGGCGTACGAAACATCCACGACGGCCTCCTCACATAGTGGAGCCACCTCTGCGCTGTAATATCTTGTTAATAGAAGGACACATCATTTCGTCGCACCGTGTACATTCTTCAGATAGTTTACAGGACCTATTTCGGCATGCGAGAAGCTTTTTTCCTTAGACGTTTTTATCGATCCAGAATGGAAGACGTTGTAACATACTGAAACGTGCTGAAACACACTAACTGCTCTCCGTTCTCAGTGTTCTGTGTAAATAATCGAGTTGCTAATATATATGGTTACGAGGATTTGCAGGGGTTTTCATGGCATTACGTTTCCTTTTATTGAAATAAATCGTTGCTACGTTCTGTCCGGTTTGTTAGAAAACTCGTACCAAAGGAATGAAATCACAAACGTAGGCTTAAGTAGCAGTCTTGACTGATATTTTCTTTTTCTTTTGTCATGCAGTGTTATTTGATCTTTTACCTCTTATCGTTCTTTATGCTTGATTACAAACAAGGAATGCACATATGCAATGAATAAAAGGATCGCTCTGTATATTTTAAGAGGACTTTTGTGCAATATTGGAGTCTGAACAAACCTGGGGACATTCTAGGGCTAAGAACAAGTGCTGTATTACATTAAGGAGAACATAAAGGATACTTGAATAAGAGTTTGATTGTTGTTCGAGTTGAACGAGCTGATTAACGCGAGCAGAGAGAACGATTATTGCATTTTTACGAAGCAGGCCAAGTTGCGATGTCATGGGCTTGTACATGTGATGCCACGCGGTCATAACTGTCTGTCGGAGCGTTTAAATACTTTTATTGTTATCTATCCTGTGCCTTAAAAAAACGCTGTGTAATTTTTGCCTTCTTAACGTTACTATTATTTTGAATGATATGATGCCTCATGGGTTTTGAAAAATAAACAGTTTCTCTTGTGAAAAACGGCTTCGCTTCTTCCTGCCCACTTCTCCACAGCAGCTCGGATACACGAGCTTGAAGATAATAGAAGAAAGTCGTGAAGCCATGCTGGTGTTAAAGAGGCTGACAGCTGCTGGAATGAAGGACCTGTGGCAGAGCTCCTTCTTACATGGTGGGAGCAGCAGTCTGTTGTTGAAGGAGCTGTTTAAGGCCTCTGCAGTCTGAAGGAGGACGTGAGAGGAGTGCTAACATCCTCCTCTCTGGAGTCTAGAGGGCAGTCCTGGACGGAGTTTGCCCTCTTGACCCGTTTGCTGCCTCCTTTTTTTTTTTGTCCCTCTCCGATGACTGCAGGATTGCAGATGCCAGAGCTCTACACACTCCAAAGGACCTCAGTGTCCTCAGTAAGTGGAGACTTTGACCCACTTTGTACAGGATGTCAGTGTCTGGTCCAGTTTATTGTCCAGGTGAACACTCAGGTATCTGCACACACTTGATATCCAATCAATGGGTGTGTTGTCTGAGGTGTTGATGTTGGTTCTTGGTTGAGAAATAATAATAAAAGTAATAATAATTGTTGTTATTATTATTTTTTATTATTTGTGTGGTAAATAAACAAACAAACAAAGAAATAAAGTGACGTTAACGCCAGCATGACGCCGATAAAGAGCGCTAGTGGAGACATTTGCGGTGGTTTGTCTCCATCTAGTGGCCGAAAAAGAGAACTACAATATTACGTCAGCACAAGAGTTGACGCACGACGTCATGACGCACTTCATCCAAATTTGCGCGGGTTTCCTGTTGTTATGGGTCGGCTGTCATCCGTCTGCTGTCGGCTCACGAAATCATAAATAAAACGGTAAATAGTCGAAGTTGTCGGTTCATACTTTACATTCTCACGATCACAAGTTGGAATACTACCTGAACTGACGGACAGAGGAGGAGTAACGGTCGAAAATAACTATTTTAGTGGCGACAAACCGGCTGCCATGTTTGTTTTGGTCTCGTCGCAGCGACGTTAGCTGGCTCAAACGTTAAATGTTGCTTTCCATCGCAGGTTTAACTTCAAATCTTCACGTCGCTTCTCGTCGCAAACATGTCCAAGCGAGAGGCGTTTCTGGAGGCCGCCTGTAAGGACAATGTGGAGGACTTCCTTCGCTTCATTCACCTTCATGTGAGTCCTTAACTTTAAATCAAAGCCGAGGGTGAGGCGTCACCTGCGTCTGAGGGGTTTCTGTGCGTAAACTAAATGTTATTACACAATAAAGAGCGCGACAAACTGCAGTCTGCACACTGAATGTTAAGCTGACTGACTAGTTTGTGCTGCAGGACTCCTTTGAAAAAGAGATTTTTAATCTTTCCTGCTCAAATAAAGGTTAAATAAAAATAATAATGATATTGTAACAGAAACTAATTGTACAGTAAAAACAGTGAATTACATCTTTCATAATAGGTAGTTTAAGTCATTGAACAGATAAGGCTGAATTAATAAATAAATACAACTCCAATGCAATGATTAATTATAAAACTGCAAGTGATTCCTTCTCCGTAACCCAAACAATACCACACAAATAAAGCAGAAATCAGAGTATAAAAAAACTTTCAGATGCCGTAAATAACAGCAAAGTGGACCCTGACCGCTTTAGACAAAATGCGGACCACAGAATGGAAACCATGCTCATATTTTCTGATCATGTCCGAAGTTAAAGAGTCATTTTTGGACGGATGGGATCACCAAGATCTCCTCAAAGACCTGAAGGTTGAATCCCTGAAAGCCTCGAGCGGAGAACTCACATCTGTCTGTTACAATCAGAGCTGGCTTAAAGAAATATGGGAACTGTATGAGGTGGATCAAGCAGGATAAAGAACCTCCTGTCCTCCTAACCTTACCATTTCTATCCGTGTTTATCGCGCTCTATGATTGTGATATAATTAGCTTTGATTCCACCTTGCAGTTGGTGCCAGGTGCAGAAAAGCAGCCACTAGCTATTTAAAGTGTTTTTGTAGCTGTCAGTGTGTCTCTATGTCTCAAGTTGTTTCTGTCCCGCTCCTCTCTGTTGCTGAGCAGAAGGACAAAACCGAGCCTTTCGATGTGGAGGAGGTGGTGCAGGAGATGCCCAGGGACCAGAGACAGACTCTGTGGGGGAAACTGGCTTCACTCCTTCAGGACGTCCTGCAGGAGTTACCCCCGGAGCGCTGGGAGGAGGGCAGGCAGGAGGGCATGGAGGTGGAGTCGGCTGCAGACCCTGTGAGTTATATGTACATGTACAGCTGGAGCATATTCCGCTGCTTCCATGACTTGTCTCTTAATTTTTTATTCACGTTTCCTTCAGAAACATGTCATGGCTGTCGTGGACGGCGTGACTCTCGTGGCTGCGGTGTCCGTAAAGGTCCTACAGGACGGCGATACCTACAGCGCCCTTCTGGAAATCGCCCACAGGCTTCACGGTCGGCGTCCTTGCTCATTTTTCTCTCGGCTGAATTCACGCGGATCGTTATTTTTCCATTTTAATGAGACGAGTCTCTCGTTTGTGTCTTCCCCTCAGATGTTCTGGTGTCTCTGCCCGTCTCCGAGGCTCCTCTGCAGCTCCACATCCAGACGCTGTGCGAGGCGTGGTGGAAGAAAGGCCTGAAGGAGAAAGAAAAGTTTGGTCACTCTGCTTTCCTGATCGCTCTGCAGAAGAGCTTCATTCTGAAGAAACCGGTCAGTGTATTCTCTCAGTTTTACGTCAGATTGGTAAATGTTGGGCTGTGGGCTGTGTTTCATCGTTCTTCTGTGTTGTCAGGGTGCTGAAATCCAGAGAGTGTGGAGTCTCCACGACGTGCTTTTGAGCCTGGACTACGCTTCAGAAGACAACAAGCAGATCAGAGACTTGTTGCTTCAGTGCTTTCACCGTCCAGTTTACATTAGAAACGATGACGTGAGTAGAGTGACACGGCGCCTCTGTTTTATTCTCATTGTCGTGTCTTCGTCTCTCAGCTGTCAGCCTGATGATGTGCGTATTGTCACAGGGAAAGCGATTCCTGGTGTTCCTTTTCAGCTGGAACGTTGATTTCATCTGGGTTATTCACGGCACAATCAAAAACCAGCTGGAGTTTTACAGCAAGTAAGACGCCCCGCTTCATTCTGTTTGTCAGCAGCCAGTTTTCTCCTCTCCGTGTTATTTACTGTCAAATGTCTCTGCTCAGGACCATGACCAATCATATCATGGAGATCTACTTCAGAGCATGGAAGAAGGCCAGCGGGGACTTCCTGGAGCAGATTGAGACCGCATGCATTCAGGACTTTATGCAGAACGCGATCTTCCTCCATAGAGCGTCTCCTGTCCACACCAAAGTTCGACAGGTAGACTCACGACCTTCAGTTACGATGTGACAGTATCACTGTGTCTGTTTCTACTGACCTCTTTACTCTTGTGTGCAGATCATGAGTTATTTCCACTCAAGGAATGGCTGTCAAAAGGTGGACAAGATGCTCTATGATCTCTACAAGCCCATCCTCTGGAAAGCTTTGAGTGTACGCACACACATTTTTAACTTCGTACTGAGATTTTAGTGTTTTATTTTGGTCTAATGTGTTTCTGTTTCATTTTCTTTTCTCCAGTCTCCAAACTTTGAGGTGCGCGCAAACGCCACTTTGCTTTTCACCGAGGCCTTCCCAATCCACGACTCGGATCAGAACAACAAGCACATAGATGAGACCATTCAAAAGCAGCTGGACACGGCGATGGTGAGAACTTTTTTTTTTTTTAAAGCCACTCAGCTACTTTTCTTGAGCTTAAAAAGAAACAAAACTTGATAATGTCCGTCATCCTCAGGGCCTCCTCGATGACCCTCATCCCGTGGTGCGCTCCACCGCCACCCTGGGAGTCTGTAAGATCCTGGCGAAGTGCTGGGAGCTCCTCCCTCCCACGATCATCACAGACTTCCTGAAGAAGCTGGTGATGGAGCTGGCAGGAGACAGCAGCTCCCCTGATGTCCGGTGCTCAGTCTTCAAGGTGGGAGATGCCGTTTCTAGCTGTGCTGGAAAACGTCGAGACACGGAGCCTCTTAGAGTTAATTATTGTTGTGAGATCTCATCCAAGAGCTAAGCTGAGAACACGTTTAACAAGCTGAGTCAAGTTATGTCAGAAAATTACAATAATCAGGCGTTCTTGTCCAACGATTTTCAATGCCAGATCGTAAACATGGTCGCCACTGCAGGCGGAATTAGCACAGCTGAGTTTATTGGCAGCAAACAGGACATTTAATGACTCGTGGTTTGTGTAATCTTTTCCCCAGTGTCTGGCTATTGTCTTGGACAACGCTCTCAGCCATCCACTGTTGGAAAAACTCCTGCCGACTCTCAAATACAGCCTTCACGACAACTCGGAGAAAGTTCGCACGGCCTTCCTTGACATGCTCATCAAGGTGAAGGCAGTGCGTGCTGCCAAGGTACTGTTTCTGTTTGCTTCATACAACAAACAAACAGCGGAGTACACAGTACTTTTCTTCCCTTTATATATATTCCCTTATTAATCACAATTAAACAGTATTAACAGTATGAACAACTCCCCGTACTGAGAGCAACATCTGTATGTTTTCTTACACTTACTGTGGTCGGGGTCGTGGTGGCAGCAGGTTTAGCAGGACGTTCCAGACATTCCTCTCCCTAGCGATCCATCCCAGCTCCTCCTGCGGGATCCTGAGGTGTTCCCAGGTTAGATGGGCTAACAGGTTCTGCCCCGGTGTCTCCTCCCAGTTGGATGTGCCCGAACCACCTCAGCCGGCTCCTTACAACGTGCAGTCGTCTGCTGCTCGACAGAGGAAGCTCATTCCGGCCACTTGTATCTGCTACCTTATTATTTCCGTCACTACTCAAACCTCATGACCCTAGCTGAGGTTTTGGGACTGAAAAATTGAGCACTTTGCCTTCCAGCTCAGCTCCCTCTTCCCCACAGTATCCGCAGTACTCCTGCCTCCATTTTCCCATCACTTGTGAGCAAGACCCCGAGATACCTGAATCCTCCACAGGGCAACGACCTGCTCCCAACCCAGAAAGCAACATAAGGTCCATTAATATATTTTTATTTTTATGCAATCTGTCCTGTTCTACCCGTTTGCAGTTTTGGGACGTGTGCAACATGGACCACCTGCTGGCCCGCCTGGCCGTCGATTCCCCTTCGGTTTCCAGGCGCATCGTCGATCTGCTCTTCAAGTCCTTCTTCCCTGTCAACGAGTCGGAGAGGGAGTGGTGCTGTCGGTGCGTCACCCTCATCCAGATGAACCCCATGGCTGCCAGGAAGTTCTACCAGTACGCCCACAAACACACGGCCCCCACCAACATAAGTAAGTGTCCGTAACATTTATTAATGTCACCTTCCATTTGTCAGTGAATTAATTGTTTCGTGTTCTCTTGCAGTAAAGCTGATGTTGAGTATTCGCCGCGTTCTGAACAGCTCCATCCAGGCTGACTGCGACGTGTCCGACATTAATGAAAGCAACAAGGAGAACAGCGCAGTAAGAGAGAAACTTACACAGAGTTTATTTATTTGTATGTTTTTGTCGTTCAAACGAAACTAAACTTTGAGAAATGGCTGCAGAAGCTGTAATCAGATCAAAAATAAGTTTTAAAGTTTGAGGAGTTTGTCTGAGTTTATGGAGATTCACGTTAGAGTCTGATCTCATCAGGCTGAACCTCTGCTGGGGAAAGACACAGCCATCACGTCCCGTCTGCTGGAGGTCGTGGTCATCCTGTGGAGAAGCGTCGAGAAGGCTCTGAAGCAAAATGAAGAGGCCCGGAAGTACACGATCGCCAAGTTTGGCAGCGTCATGGCCAAATATTTCCAGGCCTTTGAGGTACTTCAAACTTCCCGTGTTGAATTGTTTGTATTTTTCAGTCACTCTTGCATGATCGCTGTAAAAACTTTGTTTTTTCAGGACAAGCAATGCACCGTTCCTCTCATTCAACTGGCCTCATTCATGCCTCCAGCTGCAGTCCCAACGTTCAGGTGTCTCTATCTCACTCGGCGTTTCACCTCTTTTTTTTTTTTCCTGTCGTACGGCCTTGTGTAACCTGCCTCTCTCGTCCTCAGCTGTGGTGTCCTGTCCAGGCTGAGGAAGATGGACTCGGGAGCAGAGCCGGTACAGTACAGCCAGCTGTTGGACTGCATGTGCAGCTGGGGGCAGGCCGCCGACATCATCGAACTCACCACCGACTGGCTCACCGAGGCCTTGCCCAAGCAAGGGGTCAGTCAACACAACGCCAAAGCGCTTAGAAGGGCTGACACTAATGTTCTCACACTCCCCTTGTTGCTCTTTGTAAAAGTCCTCTTCCTTTCATCTTCAGGACAAGACGAACACCAATCGAAAGGTGCGAATCCAGGAGACGGCGGAGGCCAAACCAGACCTGGCTCTGGTGTATCTGGAGTACCTGTTCAGCCACACTTCAACCCGAGAGAAAGTCCTGGCTCTTGGCGAGAGGCCACTGAAGCAGCTCCATGCAGCTCTAGGAAACTGGAGGGTAAGACAGCAGACTGTGAGGTAGGTGTGTGTACTTTCTATATTTCTTCTATGGAGTGTTAATCGGTGTCATATTTGTCTCCACAGTCTGTGCTGTACGCTCACCTCACCTCAGAAGAAACTCAAAGTCCCGGGGTGGAGACGGCGCTCAAAGTCTTCGTGTACCACGGCCGACTCGGTGCACATCTGCAGCATAATGTGGGTGTCTCATTTTGTACTTTTATTAATACACAAGATTACAGAGTTACAGGAAGTTTAGTGCAGTTATTGTCTTTGTAAACGAGAGCTCTTTAAGATGGAGCTTTTTCCACCTTTCCATCTACGTACCAAACCTCACCTATCGCCATGAGCTTTGGGTAGAGATCACAGATACAAGAGGCTGAAATGAGCTTCCTCCGCCGGGTGGCTGGGCTCAGCGAAAAGAAATGGATGAATCAAAGCCAGTAGTTTATTTTCTGTGTTTTTCCTTTTAAGCTACAAAATAAAGTGAAACTGTTTCTTCTTTTTAGTCCCCGGAGGGTCGAGACTACCTGCTGTCTCTGGAGCATGTGGCAGCGTGGATAGCTGAGAGGGTGCTGCCCTTCCTCACTAAGTGTCCCAGTGATGGTGATGATGATGGTGATGAGGGTTCGGAGAAGTCGCGGCCGCTGGCTGCACAGATAACTGAGGTGAGCTCAACTTCTGTAAACACGTACTTACTTCTATACTTTATGTTTCCGGTCGACGACTTTAAACTGGAAAACTTCCACTAAGAATTAACTGAGCCCAAACAAATATGTGTTGGGTGTGTTCGAAGTGTCCATTGAGCCTTTCCAAACTACAATTAGCGGAGCTGAAATGACTCGCCGAATGTGCTCGGCTGCAGCGAGCACCAGCATTTAATTCGGGCAAATAGGGGAAATGTGTGTGCGGTCTCCATTAAGGGAGATGGGACGGTCGACTCCTCTGCAGCACAAATGTGCAAATTAGGCACGGCCGTGAACTGAGTACATTTCATAACGGGACAGCAGCTGCGCATGAATGATGTGAATTATTGTTTGAGCAGTTAAATGTATAAACACCGCTGGTCCTCATGACATCAACGCCAGAATTGACTCCGTATGTTTTACCGGGGTAGCGAGAAACTTAAGAGTCATGGTCGATGACCAACCTGCTCTGATCACCTCAGCTGATAAGAAAAATCAGGCCTTACCTGACCCAACATGTGACCCAACTCCTGATCCAGGCTGTGGTCTCGATTACTGTGACGCTCTCCTGACCTGTCTTCAATCAAACGTGTACATGTCACCCAGCTGCTCATCGAGCTCCTCTGGTTACCTGTAGCAGCCCGAGCTAAATCTAAATCTTCAATGCTGACTACAAAGTAGTCTCCGGTTCTACACCCACCTCCTTCAACGTCCTTTTCTCTCCTGTTGTTCCTCGTTGGTGGAGAACGTCCAGATCACAGGCGTCCCTCTTTACCTTTTAAAAACTATCCATCCCCTTTCTGTGTGAGCAGCGCTTATTGCTGCAGGAACATGCCGTTCTTCCCCATATTGTAAGTCACTTAGGAGCTCTCTGACTTTTTCTGATGCCGAACTTCGTGCAGCTTTGAGGCTGGATGTGATGGATCGCTGCGAGTGTCTCCTGCAGTAATATCATCTGTGTGACTCGTGAAATCAGATTTCTCTGCAGGAGAATCGTATCTCCTCGTTCATAAATAGCCGGTTTTAGCTCTTTTTCGTCTGACTCATTGTCACCCTGATGCACCGCCGCCCATTCCAAGGCTGCAGATTAAAACACACAGTTATGTTGTTATCCAGAACATTAAGTTTTGTGGAGCCTTTTTGCCTCCTGCTTCCAGGACTTTCAGTTCTGCTCGGTAAATTTAGACTCCTCATAGATTGTTCTGCTCGGCTCCACACACACTCTGTACATGCCTCCTCCTGCTCGTACTGTGATACTGAAATTAGTTTCTTTTTTTTATTTGCGTCATTATTCTTCCGCCTGACGCCACGTTGCTGCTGCGATCAGATATTGAAAATAAGCCTGTTTCGCTTATTCTTGTAGCGGCGTGGGGATGAATCCTGAAATATTGTTCCTCTTCTGTGTTTACCAGAGTTTCCTGACCATGTGCCGGGACGTTTTTCTCGTGGGTTTGGGCGACGAGGCGCACAAGGGTCAAATCCTCCACCTGTGCTCGCTCACCCTCCTCTCAGGTGAGTGTTTCGGACGTAAAGTAACTAAAAAAAAAATCACATTTCTTCATGTGAATTAACATTTTTTTCACGTCTTGTCTTTCCAGAGGCGGGCTACCTGTGCATTCCCGCAGTGCTGCCCATTTTGAAGGAGGTGGCGGACAGCTACGTACCAGGCGACAACAAAACCAGCGAGGAAAATCAAGAAGACCCCACCACCGTTATTCTGGGCGTGGTGGCCAACATCTTCCAGAAGATTATTGAGCTGTTGGCTCGGCGTCTCAGGAAGGAACCAGAGGAGGGAAAAGAGGTAGACAGTTTGTTAACCTACATGAACTTTTCAAAAGTTTCCCTCAGTATTCCAGCACTGATCTTGACTCCATCTCCATCTTTATCCCGTCTTAGCTGTGTCAGTCAGCCGTTCAAGGCCTGACAGACTTCCTCCAGGTGGCTCAGACGTGGGACACGGCGCCTCTCAGCGGGGTCTTTTCGACTCTCTTCGCCGTCATCGTCGTGGAGAAGAGACATTTGCTCCAGAAGGTACGAGCTCTACAGAGGACGAGGCACAGCATTTGTCTTTTAGCAATATCCCGCACGTCCCGGGGAATGATAAGGGACATGAGCGATTACGTTCTCGAGCAATTCAATTAAGGGAATGATGAATGCTGCTGTGCTCTCATTTTTAAAGATTACCCATCCCGAGGAAGTGATCAGCCCGGAGTCACTGGAGGACATGCCTCCCCTGTCCAGCGTCCTGCTGTCTGTCATCCTCAAATCACCGTCCGTTACCAGGTAGATATCCTCCGTCTGCTTCCTCTTACATATACGATGACCTCAGCACTCTGCTCCTTTGGAAACCTTCTTCTTCCTCTGTTTAGTTTAGAAGATAAGATCGACTTTATTGATGCTACGTCGAGGAAAATACAAGGTGGATAAGAAAAATACTTCAGTGTGCTCCCCACGTAGGAAAGGCTGAGTCCTTCCTGTTTCTTTCGGTTCTGACTGTGGTCCACAGACGTTACCACTGAGTTCATTCAGCCACGTCTCTGCGATGCTACACTCTCCACGCTCCCTCTGTAGCCCGGTTAGCATCGTTAGCTCCTCCATCTCGTCATGTTCCCCGTGATAACGGACGGTACTCATGGGTCGGTGCTTGGATGCAGCTCTGCATCCCCGTCTTTTTCTCCTCACTTCGGCGTTGATCTCCGGCCTTTCGACAAAGAATATGCTAGCACTGCCTAGCACGAGTTTAAACAAGAGAGCCGTGGCTCTTTTTCTGTCTCTTGATGCGTCATGAAGTAGTCAGTGTAACAGAAAAAAGGCAAATCACTCATCTCCATAGTTCCACCTCCATGTTTGCACACAAAACACAGACAAAAAAAAAGTCCCAAAAACACAGAAGTGTTCAGAGCTACTGTAACTGTCTGCCACCCACACAGCGCCATGGCAACAGCAAAGGTTATTCTTCTGTTTGGTTTAATACATTTACCTGACCTGAATACACTTAAAATACAGTTTAAAAGCTGTTTTTGTTCTTGAACGTCTCTTTCAGGGCGTTTCTCACAGAGGTCAGCTCGTCTTTGGACTCCGAGGCCATCAGCAGTCTGAATGAACTGGCTGCCGTGCTGCACGTGTTGGCCGTCATCAAACACGGTGAGTTTGCACGATTCAGACTTTGAGTTTTTACAGCTTTGAAACATATTTTTAAAAATATTTTATTCATTTTGAACTCTTTAGCGGGGCAGTCTAAAGCCGGCTTGAAGTGTGCGGCCACATCGGTCCAGCAGCAGCTTCACAAACATGCAGTCACGTCTGTAGACGGCACAGACGTCCAGAGGTACGCGGAAAGATATATTAAAATTTTAAATCATTTGTCTGGATCAGTGAATTAATAAATGTTTATCCCTTTTTTTGCCACAGGGTTATTTATGAATCTTCTGCGAAGACCTTGAATGAAATTCTGGATTTATAAGTCGATCTATTTGTTAACAGCTCATCGTGAGAGTGGTATCAGCGTTGCTGTTCACATTACAGACTTAATTTGGCAGACTGAAATAAATATTTAATCTTCACTGACCGGGCTTTAAAACATATGGATTGGATTGAAATCTAAAGCCTGTTTGTTACCATGTTTTTTCCCCCAGTTTGGCTCGACTTCCCTCTGTTTATTTATTTCTCGACGGCGCACATTGCTCAGGCTTTATCTCTCCAGCTTTGTGCGATGATAACGTTGAGAAATATCGATCGAGCGAGCGCTCCAGACTGCAGAAGTATGGCTTCTCCGATTGAATGGCATTCTTCTTGAAAGCTTTCCCTCCACAGCTCGGTGCTCCCCTCATATTTTTTTAACAGTTTTATATAAAATACATATATATTTTTTTCATGTTTCACTGTCTGTGTTTATATATCTGTTGGTCTGTGCGTGTGGGGGCTGCAGCGTGCTACTAATAAGAATAAAACAAACGTATCAATCAACCTAAACTTGATGTTTATTTCTTTCTTCTTGTCTGTACAGCGGTTTGCCGAGGTAATAACCACGTACAAACAAGCAATAAATCATCCGCTGTTCAGTCTTAAAGGGGAACGGCTCTCATTTTAAAAGTCTGCATATTGTTTTGTCAGTGTTTGTGATTGTGCACGCAGAGGACACAAATTTCTAACTCGAGGAAAGAGATGAGTGAGTAAACATTTCACAAATTAAATTTTTATTCTTCAGTCATTGAAACATTGTTTTTCTTTCTTTCCATATTGATTGTTATTCTCCTTTTTTAAAGAGCTACATGTACTCAAACCTGTCACTACTCAAAGAATATTTTTGAGGTACTGAATTATATTTCTACTCCGCTGCACTCAAGAGGCAAATATTGTACTTTAATTTATCTCTACTTATGTGACAGCTGTGCTTAATGGTTGCTCACATCTGAAGGTTTTACTTGCAAAATATGAACAGTTTATAAATTACACTGCATGCTTGGATAGCTTCACAATGTTTTTCAATAACAAGTACTTCTGCTCTCGATACTTTAAGTATATTTAGTTAAAGCTGTACTGTTCTGTCAGATTATGAACGCAGTACATTGACACTATAGTGTTACTACTTTTATATAGGTGTAGTATAGCTACTTTTTTTTTATAAATAAAAGGATATGAATCATGTGATATCTTTGTATATGTCAAGGCTTTCTCTCTTTATTTAATCAGGTAAGTCCTGTGACGATCAAGATCTCATTTTCAAGAGAGACCTGACCACACGATAATTAATGTTCATGTCAAACCTTCATCTGTAATTATCAATTAATCTGAATCTGCAGTATTTTATCTTTTTAAGTTATTTTCACTACATTTGGTCATTATGAGTTTATGTCTCGATTAAAATAAAATAAGACTAAATCACCACTATTGTTTGAAATGCTTAGAATAATGCTGATTTTTATTGAGGTGTATAATCTGACTATGGATTTCCTGTAATGTTGTTTGTGCTGTCACCTGAATGAGGACAGATTATTTATTTCCAGTCACGTGTAAATCAATTTTTTTTTTCTCGGGTTTTGTGTTGCCTTCATGGCTTCCGGGCAGTAATCATTCAGTAAGACCTGTCTCCTCTGTCATCCATCCTCCATCCATCCATCCCTCCATCCTTCCAGGGCGCTGTTGCATGCTGCACGCATCATCCCTCCTCACCATGTGTGCTTGACGTCAGAAACTTAGGAGGGGCTCCTCGGTGAGGCTGGTTGCTGTTTGTGGTGCTGAAACAACGCCTGTATTGTGAGTGTGCATGCGTGTGTATGTGTGCGTGTTGCTTGGCTTTTTTTCCTTAAAGAATAATATATAAAAAAAACAAAAAAAACAATGCATCTTTAGTCTTTAGCCTCGTCCGAGCAGCTCGCACCTGAGTTGAGCGTTTCAAAAAAAAAAAAAGAGCATGCAGTTTTAAGCGGAGCTGTTGCGATGGATTAGTAGTTACAGGCGGGAGCTGGTATGGATTCACTGTGGTGTCCCATCCTCTTCGCTGCATTGGCCGTCAGCCTCTGCTCCTCACCTGCCATCGCTGACAGAAAATTTGGTAAGCGTGTGATGTTTTAATTCCCCAGCTGTCTTCATCTTTGCTCCGTCCGACCCGTCTCCTCTCCTCCTGCACGGACGCCACCTCCTGCTTGCAAAAGTTGTTTTATATAATACAGCATTGCAAGTCTATTTGCAAGTGCATGCCACCTCCTCCTCCTGCTCCTTCTTCCTTCTTTGCTATTTCCTTGCAAACAAACTTGTCTTTGTTGTTGCCTTTGTGTTGTTTTGGTGTAGCCGTTTGCATGAAGCTCCACCAGGAAAAGTTACATAATCTACCAAGGCCCTTATGGTGCATGAAATGTTTTGCTGTGCTACTTTTGCAGCCACTAAAATGAGTTTTACCCATGCAAAAACATACATTTCATTCTATATATAGTTTAATAATCTCCAACACACGCCCTCTGTAAGGAGCGTGCCATTTTAAACCCAGTTGAATATTTAATCATATTCCCATGCCTCCTTTCTTCAAGGAAAAATGAACATCTTTTCATACAGCCCTGTTCAATTTTCAGTCTTGGCCCAGGTTTCATTACCCTTCATTTGTTCTCCCTGCCTCAGACGCTGTAATTTAAAAATAAAATGTATGGCACATTTCCAATTAATGAAGCTATCGAGATTATTTTGTTCTTTTTTTTTTGTAAAGATAGAGAGACATTAGAGGGCTCGTTTTGCTGCTTCAGGTCCAATTTACACCTCTAAATCACACTTTGCTGATCAGCAGTCAGAGCACATGACAGTATAAACTTTATGACGAGCGAGAGGCAAATATAGGTCTCAAGGCTGATGATTCATACAGGCTTGGAGCTGCATCATATTCTTTATATTTAGAACAAGAAGATGTCTATCTCTTTTTTTTTTATCTGCAGCACAGTTTTCTCTATTCTTTTGGTCAAAACACTTAAAATCACCCCAGAGACGAGGACAGCTAGACAGCTAAAGCTAACACAAGGGATATCATGGAGGGAAAGAGTGATGGCCGACAAAAATAACATCCACTTTGATTATATTATGTTATCATGTTATTATTCTACGTAACTAGTAATACGGTAACTGTATCTGTAACTGTATGAACACAGCTAAACTCTTGCTAACGGTAACTAGCTAAGCATGAGTATCATCAACTGCCATCCCAGCTTTTGACCTGAGAATTTTCATGACTTGGTTTGGTTAAGCATACCTTTAGATTACACATTTAAATCTATTACATTTTGAATTCATTTAATATATGTATAAACAATATTTTAATGCTTAAAAAATACCCAAATCTATTTTAAAGTTAACAGAATTTGACTTCTTAACCCGATTCTTGCGGTAACTAGCTTAGCTGAGAAGTAGTAACAGCCATCCCAGCTTTTGACCCTACCTGAATTTTCATGACTTGACTGAAATGACATATTTATCTATCTATCACGTTTTTGATTTATTTATTATACATATGATCTACATTTTAACATGCTTTATGTTCATGTGTACGTATAAATCACAGGTAATTTGCATACAGACCAAAACTAAAGATAATACTGCTGAATATAATCAATCAAATAACAATTTTACCATATTAAATAGAAAAATATGTCATAGAAATGTAATTTTTAGATTGTATTTTGTCAAAGCAACATGTAAAATCATCTCAGACAGACAGACAACTAGAGCTAAAGCTAACATAAGCTAGCAGAGGACAGGGTCATGGTTAGCCTTAGCTGGGGCTGAAAGATTACAAACTAATTTTTTTTTTCCCATGACTGTAATCTGTCTGTAATTAAATAATATAAATTTTGATAAACTAATTCAGTTTGTTATTTTACACAACTAGTGATGCAGTAGTTAAATCCATTCATGATGGAGGTAAAATCCCAGCTAACGGTAACTAGCTTAGCTGAGTAGCAGTAATTACCCAACCTTTAAATTACATATTTAAATATATTACATTTTGAATTCATTTATTATATTTATAAACAACATTTTAATGCTATAGAGTTCACACACACACACACACACACACACACATATATGTATATATATATATATATATATTTACATGCATGTTAGCTTTGTTGTTGTTGGCTGTTATGAGAGCAAACCTAGCAGAGAAAGCACATTTTTTTCTCCAGTGCAAGTTGACGGCTTAATTTATACTTGTGAATGAGTCAGTGCTTATTCCCCCGTGTGGATTTCTCTCATTGAATTCTCTGTATGTTTTTCTCTGTATGTGTGGAAGAGGTCTCCATTGTGACGAGTGTGGCTGGGAGTTAGAGGTGGTTATAGTTTTTAATGAGCCCCACTGTGCATTGCGCCGTGTCATCGGAAAGCTTTAGATCAAGGTGTGCTCACGTGATGTAGCTGCCTATATATAAACCTACATGTAATAAACGCAGTGCTTACATATATTAAATGTGGGCAGACAGTGAGAGCGTGCTGTGTGTGGGTGTCTATCTGCCCAGCTTGTCTGAGAGTACACGAGAGCCAGACGGGAAGAAACAAGTCTGCAGTTGCAAGCTCTGATTATGAAATTCTAAACACTACAAAATTTAAACAGTGTTGTGAATCTGGCCTGACATTTAACACAAAAAAATATCTGAATATTTTAAATTCATAGTGCTTGAAAAGTAGTGCTCCTCTCTTTAAAACTTCTGAAGTACTCAATGTGCTTTAAAAATCACCCTAACCTGTTTTAGAGTTCACTGAATTTGACTTTTTAATGCAGACAGCAAAACTAAAGATAATATTACTGAATATATTCATGTTTAAACTTTTTTTCTCATCAAGTATGCCATATTAAAAAAGCTAAACCAAGCTAAACTCTTGCTAACATTACCTAGCTAAGCATGAGTAGCATCAACATTTTTGGTCTTATGTAAGTTGGCGTTTAGTCTGTAACCTTCCTAGTAATATAGTAAAGGTCACATCTGCCATACATGGTTTAAATTCACTCATGGATTGCCTTTCAGGGTGACATAAAGAGCAGTAAAATACTACATGTTTGTTCGCCTTGATCCGATCATGACATCTCTGCGCTCTCTTCCAGGAATGACGTTTTGGTCTTCCAATGAACTGGAGAGAGGTCATGGACGGGTTACCATGTTGTACTTTTTGCTTTGCTTTTCCTACTGAAGTGACTCACTGAAAACAGCCTCGAGTCCAGTGCCTTCCAGCGTTACATAATTCAAAAGTATGTTGGAGAATTAGCCAAAGGGTGGTACTTCTACCAGTGGGAGGCATTTGACAAACTTAACGAAACTGTTACACATTAATTATGTCACAAAGTACACCCTGGAGGGCTGTATAATGCTTTTCTACTGATGAAAGGGAAAAAAGGATTTTTTCTACTAAGCTTTACCGTAAGAGTGCAGGAAGGTTAATGCCCTGTTTACATTAAGTTGGGAAGAACTTGTAATTTGTATAATGAATTCACTGACTACTGAAGAGTGTCCTGCCAATGGAAAATTAGCAGAAATTTCTGTTGCGCATTAACACTCTAGTACCTTGCAGTCAGTGTTACTATCAGGGCTGTTGTTAAAATTCATTTCAGCATCTCTTCTCTTCTGTTTGCAGAGGTCTAGTAGTGCCCTGAATCCCAATAACAACCACTAAAAAATCCCGTAGTTTGACTTCTTAATGCTCAACTTCAATGTAAATCACTGGTAATATGCATACTGACAGCAAAACTAAAGATATAGACAGATATAGAAAATTTATGACTATATATTTATTACACAATGTGTGAATGTATTTTGTTCAAGCTCTGTGCTGCCCTATAAAGTCAAACACATACATATTTGGTTTGTACCTGAAATCTTTTGCATCAAAATTTTTTTTTGATCAAACAATTCAGTTTGTTATCCAATCATGATGGACATAAAAACCAGCTAAACTCCTGCTAAACAGTAACTAGCTGGAGATAAATACCAAGCTAAACTGGTAACTAGTTTAGCTGAATAGTAACTGATATCACAGCTTTTGACATCAAATTACATATGTAAATTCATTACATTTTGAATTATTAATTAATAATGAATATGTTTATATACTACATTTTAAAGCTATAAAAACCTAAAACCACAATTTGATTTAGCTCTTGCTAACTCTTGCTAACGATAATTAGCATCCACTACCACGCAAGCTCAGAGTGCACTCTCTACATTTTTAGTTTGTTTTTTGTAGGTTTTTGGTAAAATAAAACATTTTAAAAAATAAATTGAAGGCATTACAAGCTTTCTGTGTGTTATGTAGTTTGCCAGCCTGAAAACGTAATAATGACAGAGATAAAAACTCTTGCTAACGGTAACTAGCTAAGTGGGGTAGCATCAGCTGCCATCTCAGCTTTTGACTGTACTGTAATTTAAGCGATTTGGTGTTTTTAATCTACCTTAAAATCACATATTTAAATGTATTCAAGTAAGTATATTTAAATGAAAACTTAACCTTAATCACACTGTATTGATTATGTTGACTACTAAAGTTTTACAACAGGCCTGAATGCTTTCTCTCTCAAACCTACTTTATAGAAACTATCTTTTACACTCAAATTACTAAGTGTTACCCTAGTATTGATGGATAAAGAAATGTGACAAGGTCGGTTATCTCCAGTATGTTACATGGAGACATTGTCCTTTAAAGCTGTGCTGCTGGGTCTTTTCATTACGTCTGGCTATCAGCAGCCTTCGCCTAATATGCTCAGACAAGTTAGATTTGATTCATAGGCTGCTGAGCTCTATCTATTTTGCCACGGGCCTCTGTCATCCCATAGATATCAGGACTGAGTGGTGATATCAAATATCTTATAGTGGTTATAAATCATCTGAGAGGATTGAAATGTGGTGTGATTTGAGGAGAGATACTTTACAACAGTATGGATTACGTACAACATATATCCAGACATTTTGCTTCAGTTGAAGCGGTTTGTTTTTGTCCTATATGTGGTTTGTGTCGTCTGATTATTTTCTGAGTTGCTAGGACGCTCCCAGTCTGTCCCAGAGGACCAGTTATTTCGAAGTGGTTTATCCAGGGAGCAAGCTTAGTATAGTTCACATAACTGCAACTTCAAATCCAGTTCATATACTGTGTATAACAGCAAATCATGAAAAAGAAGTCACACTTTTAGTTTGTTCACATATGCCATAATTACAGTATAACGGTGTACAGAAATTAGGTGCCATTAGAGATGGATTGTTTGAGGACCCATGCATCACGTCTGATTATCCGGGTGGCAGAACGGGCAACATGAAGAAAAATAAAATCTTTTTGTTGAAGTTGTCAACATTATTATGGTGCTTGAGGAAAAGTTAGTAGGATTAATCCTCTGTGGACTAGATTTGGAGATACAAGTGGATGTTTTTGGTACTTTTGGTACCGGATTGGCTTCACTTCACATCCACAGAGATTGCAACGTGATCTGAACACATATTTTCATTCAGACCCTGAATCAATAACATCATCATGAGCCATATTCCTCTCAATGACTCATACTGTGTATTAGATTTTCAAAGCAGAGACTTATCTGAATAATGAAAACTCCATTTCTAAAACTCTGCTTGAATGCCCTCTGAAACCAAATCATAATTAAAGTAAAAACTTATCCAGGGATAAAAGCTAATAGGACCGCCCAAACTAATATAGCCCTGCAGTGGTGTCTCTTGTGCGCTCAGTAAAGGTCGCAGTCCATTTTTCTTATCTCTGAGAACGTCTGAGTCATCTTGACAGAAATGGTGAAGGGTCAGCTTGAAGCAGCCAGCGCTGGCCCTCCAGTTCAAACTTTATTGACACTTGGAGCTTTTCTAGAGTTCACTAAAAGACTTTGACTCATCCAATAAATGGCAAAGTATTTATTGGATGAGATGTTATTTTGTAATACAAGCCCTTCTTTGTGCACACGGCTGCATGAGGACAAGTTAAATGAGCATTTGGTGTTATTTGCAAAGCCTGTTTTTCTAAATTAATAATCTCAACAGCTGCAGCTGAGTGTAATTGGTCTAACGTCAACATTGTCTGCCATCATCTGTTGTTGAATGAAATAATGATTCTAAATAATAAACAACTGCTCGGCTGTACTGAACCAACACACAGCTGCTAAAGCCTTGTTTTGAGAGGTTCAGATTAACATGAACTAAAAGCCGGCGTTTCTCGAACTTTTTTACACCACGTTACCACCTCCAAAAGTATCAGGCTCTCCAAGCACCACCATGACGACAGATGTTAAAACACAGCACTGTAGGCTGACCCTATTCAGGTGTGGATGGTCCACACAGGAGGTAGATTAATTCTTAATGAGTTTATTTATTTAAGCAATATTACATGAGAGGGTGTGCTTTAACACCACATCAGTGATATGCCCTGTACCAATAATAAGTTAAAGCTCTCCTTGAATGTATTACTGCAACAATTTCCAACTTAAGTATAAAAATCAAAAGGTTTTCTTATTTGGGGTTTGACTAATACCTGGTAAACAATCCATCACAGCTGTACACTTATATATTGTGGAACCCAGTTTACAACTCCAGGAAGTAGTCCAAGCCTCAGAACAACCTGGAAACAGAGGCGATTTCAAGCCCCAGACGACTAACTTTACCTCCACTTCTTTGACAATGATCCTTCTGGTCTGTTATTTCTGTATGCGTTTGATATGGATGCGGTTCAGATCACTTACTCTGATGACCAACGTGGATGCAATGATATCATTTTTAAATCTAAAAAAATATTTTAAAATATTGATTTCTCTTGTGAGTAACCGTATAATAAGTGGAATGTACAGCAAGCTGGTCATTATTGAAAAATAAACAACGACAGGGTGATGCAGGACTTCATTTCATTTGAAAGTTTGATAGTTTAGATTAATTTATTTCATAAAAAATATAATGTTTCAGAGATTTCAGAGATTCTCTGATTTCTCCCGTGAGTAGCCATGTAATAATTCGGATAATGTAGAGCAAGTATCATAGTTTGAGAAGCAGTGTGATAGGCTATTGAAGTGTTAGTGTCTTTTAAATTCATAGCTGATTTCAAAGTTACAGTCTTCAAAGTTTTAAGCACTTCATTTCGGAAAGAGGCGACACAAAGCAGGCTGTATAGTCCCGGCTTTGGGACGCTGCCACGGCTGGTGTGATAACAGACGAAGTGTGATGTTTCTTTGTGACTCAACAGATGCTCGGAGGAGTGTGTTGGCTTCGGGTGGTTATTGAGACGAGGGAGTGGGAGCACAGCGGCTGGCTGCGCTTCTGTGTCTTTTCCCGACAAATGTCAGCGGCTCTTGAGAGGAGAGGAAGTCAGAACTGTGTCAAATAGACGTGTCGAGGCAATCCATCTCGTTATTCTACTCCTTCCCCTGCTCTGCTTCGGTTCAAGGTGAACCTGGAAGATATTCTAGGTCAAGGAGGAAGAGTGCCACCGGAGAGGCAAGGAAGGTTATGTTACATTTTTCGGGCAGGAAGGACTGTTCTTCTTTTACACTCTTATCTAAAATTAAATTACATTTCAGTGGAGACATTTCACTCCTTGGAGATTTGCAAGGTGTAAGAATAAGATGCATTTACACTACTATGTTGGTAAAACAGTTTTCCCACTTGCACGTGAAAGTGCAAAGAATGTGCTCTTGTACTTTCTGTCACCTCGCCATTATATCTGAGCCTCAGCGCCTCGTGACACAGAGTGTGAAAACATCCTCAGGTATTAAAGCAAGGTTGAACAGCTCTCTTATTCCTCTTCACATCTGTTTCGTTCAGTTCAAATTAAACGGCAGAGGGGTCAGCGTGAAGGTCACCTCTGTTTTGCAGAGCCGAGATTTATAATGAGGACAATAACACAGTAATGAGGGTTGTGAAGGCTGTGAGTTGAGCGCAAGAATTAATCTATACTATCTGAGCTGTGATTAAAGCAGTAATGTGTCTGCTTCGTCTTAGGGAGATGCTGATTAATACTCCAGACCATTTCTCAGTGCAGCAGGGGAAACAAAATGACTGTCGGGGCGGAGGCAAAGCAAGAGAGAGATGCTGAATATCTAATGGGGGAGGTATTTTCCTATTTCTGTGACTAATTGACGTGACGGCTGTAGTCTGTGAAGTGCATTAGTGACATTTTTCCCTGTAAATTTGGCTCACATCCACCACAATTTATTAGGTTTGCAGCACTCCACACCCAGCTGTAATGAAACAAGCTGTTTGCAGCATTATTCAAGAGCTGCCACTGTGACTGGCTGCTGGACTCCACCCAACCTTAAAGCTGCACTTATCAATATTTATATATCAACAATGAATCAAATGACTACTGTATGCGTAGCGTGAAAAGAAGTTGCTTGTAGTCACGAACTCGCCGACAGTCCTGCAGCCCTGCTCAACTTTTAGCATCTTTCAGCTCATTGTTTTGATTTTACGGCCCATGATTTGACTGTTAAATAATGGAAAGCGTACAGAATCTCGGGCTCTATGTGAAACTTTAAGCCTTAATAAATTTGAACTGGGGACTTTTATAAAAATTCAGACTCAGTTGGACATTTTAACATGGGGGCTTATGGAAATTGACTTGTTCTGTAGCCAGCCTCAAGTGGGCGTTTGAGGAACTGCAGTTTTTGGCACTTCACATTGGCTTCACTTCACAGCCACAGATTGGTGGACACCAACAGAGCTACAACTCGGATGTGAATTTGAACCAGGTGGTAGAATAATATCGATATCGATATTGTACTCACATCGTGTTCCACTGCCCCCAAAAATAATTAATTAATGCAGGTTTAAATAACATCTCCACTGCAAAAGCCACCCCCAAACTAGATACTAAGGTAAGATATAAGATATTAAAGATACATTAGGTATTGTACAACCTTTCAGTTCACCTGTGTATACTTTGGATTGCAATTGGATGCCAATGAGTTGCTTTACGTATGTTACTGGTAAGAATCATCCATTAATCTTAACCAGCACAGGTTCTGGTTTGGTTGTAATGGGGAAAAGCGGATGGGTTTGTTAGATTTTGAAGAAAGATTTGTTGATTCTCCTCAAACCACTCAAGCCTAAGTGAGTAGAAGTGTGAATACAGTTTCGTGCTGAAGTGGATACCCAAATGGCCCTTGATCTACGACCAATGGTGCTTCACTCCACAGGTGCAGCAGTTTAATTTGGAGCTATGAAATTACCAAACAGGCACAAGAATGACTCGAAGACAAAAATGCCAGGCCATTTCCATTTGGGAAAGTAGTGCCCAAACTGTTGTGTTGTGATGACCCGCCCTTTAAATGAGGTTCATCTGGCAGTCCTAAATGTTTTACTTCATCTCGAGGACTGGAGATTTCCCTCGGGGCCAGGTTGTGTTGGTTCACTTTGAGCTCCTCTGCACATAAGAAGAGGAGGACGCTTAGCTGTTTGACTCGCTCTGGTTATGCACTTCAACACCCAATCACACCTCAGAAAAGGGGGGAGAAAATCAAATGTCTGAATCATTCATTGTGGGTCAGAGAAAAGGTCAAGCCGGCCTATTTCTGGGTCCTCTGTTGCCGCAGTGACGCTGCCATCTTTAATTCATGGCAGTTGTCTGGGCTGTAGCCTGGAGCTGGCAGCTGAGTGACTGAGAGTGACCTGCCTGCCTGGGAATTCTCGAAACAAATTCTCTGGAAAGTCTGTGAGAAATGTGTTTGGTTACGCTCCTGTGGATGTCAGGTGGTTTCACGTCAGGTTCCCTCTTCAATCAAAGTGACCTCAAAGCCCCCAGACTCCCTGCGTCTAGCTGCTAGTAATTATTCATGTCCTAAAGTAACTTCAGATTTATTCTCAGGTGCATTACGTTTGCCTTGAAGGAAAAGTTTGATATTTTAGGAAATACACTTATTTGTTTTCTCGCCAAGAGTTAGCATGTATGCTAAATATGCTAAATATTAATCTGCAGCAACAGTTGGACTGGAAAAAGCTAGACTGGCTCTGTATTAGCACCTTCAAAGCTCACTAATTAGCACATTATATCTTTGTGCTAAGCTAAGCTAAGCTAACTGGCTGCTGGCTGTAGCTTCATATTAAGTGTACAAACACGAGGGTGATATTAATCTTATCTCATTCCCAGAAATTACATTTCCCAAAAAATATTGGATTGAGCCTGTACGCACTGACTTCACATTTATCTGTAAGGTAATATTAAAAAATCAGCCTCAGCAGGAATGTCACAGTATTTTTGTGGTGTGAAAACAGCGTGAGTCACCTCTGAAACGTAGGTCCACAGATTGTCACAGCCGTATTTGAACAGCTGTTCTAACCAAATCTTGTCATGTTTCGGTGGAAGGTGCATGTGGAATGTATGAATGTGTCGAGGATAGTGATGAACTCACCACGGCTTGAATATGCTGACATGTGACATGCAGCTTTTGACAAGAACAGACCCTTTGGAGCCGAGAAAAGCTCGGAGCCATGTTTAATTTTAGCAGGAGAGTGCCTTAATGACACAAGCTGTTTAAATCTGCGGACATGGTGTCAAGCTGATGCTAATTTGCTTGCAGGTGATGTTCTTCCGCTGTCCCTGCTCCAGCCACACTCCCTTTTCAATTCACTTGCACTTTTATTGCCGTTGTCACCAGCTGCACTTTTCTAAAATGGCTTTTTTGGCTGACAGTACAGGTGTGTGTGCGCGTGTGTGTGAGTAAAAATGAGTCAGGTGTCCTTGGTTGTATAATTATAATAAAAGATACGTTGGAGGCCCCAGAGAGTGAATGAAATATGTCCTAAACTGCAGCAGGCTCTGGGAGTGGCTGTCCTCGCTGCCAGACTCGCAGCATCCTCCTTGGCCCCTCAGACATCACAGATGGTATCCCGGCACCGGCCAACCACCTGTGAGGGGAAAGCGAACGATCAAGTCTCTGACTTCTTGTTCAGCCTCGAGTTTAGCCTCATCGGGACATATTTAATGTACCGGGCAAGGTCAGCCAATCGCGGCCAGGCGTTCGAGACGGTCTCAAGCCGCTCCTGCAGACTGAAATCTGCTCTGAGATTTGTCACGGATGGATTGACCATGTACATGTGAAGACTACCTTAGATATTAATGTTGTTTTAATTTTTTCTAATGGGAAACTCTCAGGCATTAGTGCTTTTTCTTAAATGACCTTAAATGAGCTCTTGCCTGTAAACGCACACCCCTGAGGGTTCTGTTATGTCCCTGACACGCTGTGTGGCTCAGATCTCAGCTGAAGGTGAATTGTTTTAGTGTGTTTGCGTGCGTTGATCCTTGCTTACTTATACACTCGCTGCCCTTAATAGCAGTTAGTTGTAATAAGGCAGGCAGGGGGTGTCACAGGGAAGTTGTCTCTCAGCTACACAGCTGTGGATGGAGGCTTTTTGAGAGGTTTAGGCCACACTACGATCCATGTTCCCATTTCGGCACGCTTTTTCCGGAAGTGTTTTAAAGCAAAAGCTCCGTAGCATATGGCACGTAATTTGCAAAGACACACTGAGAAACACCGTGAGATCTCATTTCCCAGTCTTGTGAGAATACAGGCCTCCAACTAACCAGTATATCATGTTAAAAACTCTGAACTGGCTTGCTGCATCCTATGACCTTCTGGATTCTCCCTGAATACTGTAGTTATAAATTAGGTCACACAGTGCCTATTTTGGGAGGTGAAGCTGCTGCACATTTACAGCACCTGTGGGTAGCTTCACATCTAGTGCTGCTGCTAACGATCATTTTATCAATTAATCCGACAGCTGATGAATTGATTAAGTGAATGAAATGTCCCCAAACCAGGGATGTTAAATTTATAATGATATAACATTTAAGAGTCTGAAACTGGAGTATTTGGGGGCATTTTTACTTACTAAATTATTAAATTATCTCGAGCTGCAAAAATGAGAGGATTTATGCTGTAAATTTATGCCAGTAGACGTAAGAAAAGAAGAAGTATTCAGCAAGAATTTTGATGATTGTGTTAGCCTATAAGACAAAATGTAAAAAATTTACTAGCTTCAGAATTTTAGCTCATTGTTCTAGTTTCAAAGCACGTTTTGGTTCTATTTTCAGAGCTCTAATAAACTCTCACCTGGCCATCATAAAATAGACCTAGCTGGTAAACATAGTGGAGCATTTAGCAGCTAAAAGCCTGATATACCCAAACAGAGCTAAACCGAGAATGAAAATTGGACTTTTATTCATCAGGTAGGCATAAAAATGATGTCAAATGTATGCTAATGCTGCTTTGTATGCTGCTTGTGAAATAAAACCAATGCAGTTCCTTAAACGTCCACTTGAGGCTGGCTACAGCATGAGTCAGTCTCCATAAGTCCCCATGTTAAGATGTCTAACTTCACAGCAGAAATGTTTACAGCCCGGTACAAAAAACAGTTTTGGTCTCTGTAGCTAATCTCCCCATTCATCACAACTGTACTGAGGGTGAGGATATTTTGGACCCTTGGTCAGAAGTGGCTTGGCTAATCAATTAAATGCCAAATCAACTGATTGATCATTTTACTGTAGTAGTACTCACATCAAAATGAATGAATGGGTGATTGATTATTTTTTAATATAGCTTTAGACATTTATCACGTCACATTAGGACAGATAAAAAAATAAAGATTACACTTTGAACAGGTTGAGATTCAAGAGTTCGACATGAATAAAAAAAATCAACTAAAAAGCACACTCAAATCATCTCTGTTGATCCACTAAATCCCGCAGAGGCTGCACTTACTCGACTAACAGCGAGTTCCCCTTTGATGAGCTCTTGTGATTGATCCGTGACGAGGTTGACATGGCAACGGAGCGTCATCACTCAGCGAGCAGTGTGTTGGAAAGGTCATTATGTTTGTGAAATTATCTTGTACGGCGAGAATTACACGAGACAATGTGGCTATTCTTTGTCAGGATGGACACCTTTTTTCTTACCGGTCTCTGACGAGTCAAGCATCCTTTTTTTTCTTCTTCTTCTTCCGCCTGAGGTAATCAGCAGCATCCACTGTGATTGCATTTTAATTAAAAGCCGCCATTTTAATCATCTCTGGCGTGGTGTTGGAGAAAGAGGATGTGGCGTTATCAATCCTGTGTCCCTGCCTATCACACGTGCACGCGCACGCAGTCACGCACACTCACACAATGTTTCGCTAACCATGCTTGGCTGGATGCTTCATTAAATGGAAGGTCGTAATTAATATTGAGAGCTGACAAGGCCTCCCAGAGAACCCAATGAATTAAGTAGGGAAGTGATGAGGAGGTAAAGTTGAATGGACTGACACTAATTGCAGAGTGGTGAGATGCTTGATCAGGAGGGATTGTGTGGCCGTTTCGGCTTCAAGTGGACACTCTGTATAAGTTTGGACTTAAATGTTTTTGTTGTCTCCAGCCAAGTCCTTTCATACTCATATCTTCAAATCATTACTAGACCAAAACTGTTTTTTGTACCGGGCTGTAAACGTGTTTATTTCTGCTGTGAAGTTGGACATTTTAACATAGGGACTTATGGAGATTGACTCATTCTGTATCCAGCCTCAAGTGGGCGTTTGAGGAACTGCAGTTATTGGCTTCACACCACAGCCACGGAGGTTGCCACTTGAGTAGATAAGAAGCAACATTAGCGTGCATTTTACACCAGCCTTATCTCCACCTGATAAATGAAACTCTGTTTGGGTCTCCACCAGCTACTGACGGATATATCAGGCTCTTTAGCTGCTAAATGCTCACCGGCTAGTTGTTAGTCTGCTTGCTGTTTTCTGCTGGCCAGGTGGGTTGATGCAGCGTTAGCAGTATTTTGAACACTGTACAGGACCGTCGTGGGGAAGAGGGAGCTGAGCCAGAAGGCAAAACTCTCCAACCCTCACCCATGGTCATGAGGCTGCAGATACGAGTGACCGGAATGAGCGTCCCCTGCCAGAAGAGATAGTGTGAGGAGCTCAGACATCCAGAGGGAGTTCAGAGTGGAGCTGCTGCTCCTTTGCGTTGAAAGGAGTCAGCTGAGGTGGTTTGGGCATCTGATTAAGGTGGCCCCCCTGGGCGCCTTCTTTCGGAGGTGTCTGGCAGATCCAACTGGGAGGAGATCCCGAGGCAGACCAAGAACCCGCTGGAGGGACTACAGTGCCCATCTAGCCTGGGAACGCCTCCGGATCCTCCAGGAGGAGCTGGAATGCGTGGATAGATGGGAGGGAGTGTCATTATCTGCTGTGTGTGAAGTCCATATGAAGTTTTCATCCAACAGCAGCATTTTAGAGTCTATAAAACTTATTCCGTCCATGAAAATGAGGGATGGATGAGGTACAAAGTAATAGTCAGCTAAGAGTTGTCAGTAAATCAGTTTGTGTCCTTGGTTTTGGAACAGTGAGTTGTTTCTCTTCAGTTCAGAACATTCTGCCCTTTAGTTTTGTTCTGGAGAGCTGAGCGACCTTACAGCTCTGTTATGATGCCTCACTCTACATCATTAAATAGCCATTTTGCTGACATATTGAAGCCATTATCTCCAAAAGGTGTAATTTCATGAAATGTGCCCTCAGCTTCCAAGCAGAAATGACTGCACATTGTGTCTGTATAATCAACTTCTCACACAGGACCAGACTTTGATAATTATAACACAATAATGACCCTAAATGAGGGATACGCAACGGAGAAACTTGTGACGCCTGAAAAGTTTGTCTCACCCTCACCTGCCCTGATTATCGGGCCTCGTCTGTGTGAATTGATTAACAGACTCCTCGCACCTATCTCTTCTCATTATTAAAGAGGTCTGACAGAGGCCTCTCCTCCTCCTCCTCCTCCTCCTCCTCCTCCCCTGCCTCCCTCTCATCCTGTTCTTTATTCACGGTCATGAGTTTCTCATCGCTGTCCATCGAGGCCACCGGGCCAAGAGGGTGCATCCAATTACGTCACTCGTCCTGATGAGCTGAGGGAAAGAAATAACAAAGATAAAAGACTTGAAGAAAGAGGGCCGAGGCTTGGCCTAGTTGTTTACGGCACTGCAAACGGCAAAAACTTTCTATTTGAACCTGTCAGGAAGTTATTGAACAAACCCGAATCCTTTGTTCACGTCTTGGCTGCAGGTCTGGTCATTGTCTGGACTTGTTTTGACCCTGAATGTGCCACTTCTTTCAGTACGAGACAGAAAATAGCACTTCAAGAGGAGTCTTTTCTACCCCACCGCACTTCATTTTGTTTTCTCAGCTTCATCTTTTTCCTGGAAGTGTGTAAATGTGTTGGATCACCTGTGCAGAACAATCAGTCCTCTGCTCGCTGCAACTCCCACGTGTGAAATATGAACACAGGGAACAGCTACCCATAATGCTCCTGCCATCTGTTCATTTATTAGTCTGGAACACCCAACCCTAGTCCAAAGCATTAAAGTTCATTAATATTCATACAACATTCATATATGGAAACGTTGTCCATGGAGTTGGGGTATTAGTGTCAGAGGCAGGATAGGAGAAGTCGCACTAATTGATGATTGATGGCTCTGCCATTAGCAACAAGGCCCACAGCCAGAGTTAATGTAGTACTAAGCTGTACTTTTATAGAGCCGTGACATGTTTAGAGATTGTGACTGAGGGCTAAATTTGTACTGCACTATTGTATATACTATATATGCTCATTGGCTCTATTTATATCCAACATTATGTTTTCCTCACTGTAAACCTGCTGCTTTAAGCTTACAGTGATTTTTATGATCAGTCTAGTCAGGAAATAATTTTATGTACAGATTAAAGGAATGCCATTTTGGCATATGGACTAGATGAGAAGTGTACATTAAATGTAAGCCAGCAGCTAGCAGCTAGTACCCTACTTTAACCTGCAGACTGTAAACAGCTAACCTGATGCTATTCAGGCTGAAAGTGGACGTTACTCGAGTTAGGTCAGGCGTCTCAACCAAATCCGTCTCACATCTGTCAGTTACAAATGAAGCTAAACAGCAGCTGGTGAGCAAGTAGCATCAATCTACTCATCTAACTAAAATAAATACACTTCCAGAAATGTTTCTTTGATCAGTTAATTATTTATTTGATTAATGTTTACATAGTTTAGGCTATGAAATATTCAGTAATGGTGAAAATGCCTGCTGTCATGTGCGTAGCAGTCGGTTAGTAGGACGAAATGGCTACCTTGACTCTGTCTTATCAAAGCCTCAAACTTTACATCTTGGTTTTTGTAGTGATAAGACATGAAGCTATAACATGCAAATGTGAGCTTTACAGGTGATGAAAGCGGATTTCATTTGTGCCCATAAGCTTTTGCTTCATTTGCAACTGACAGATGTTAGAGTAGTATCAACCTTCTCATCGAATTCTCAGCAATAAAGCAAATAAATGTACCTCCCATTTGATACTTGTTTGTATAACCAACCATATGAAACCCAAAGGTATTCAGCTATTCATATATGAGGATAAGATGGGATAAAGGTGCTTTCATTTCTGTTTGATACCTGACTTAAACGATTATTCAGAATCACCGTAGAGCTTATTTTTTGTCTACTGACTACTCATCATATTAATTGCATATCCTCTGGCTCATCTTCCAGGTTGCCTGTTTGAAGACGAGCTGTGTACACCGTATGAGTTCTGCGTCAATGGTAAGTCCGATGTATGCCAGTACATACGCCCACCACGCCTCATTATATTGTATATCATCCCCTGTGGTATACAGCCATCATCGACCCGACACAGTTGGAAAGCTGTCCCGGCTATTTTTAATCATTCAGGGATTTATAGATAGATGGACGGTCATTGGAGAGCGAACTCACAGTATGCGTTACAGCTCAGTTAAGACATATGAGTCATGTTTATTAAAAGCATCTGCTGTAACAGTAAGAAACGACATTACAACAATAGTTTATCTTTAAAGGCTTCTTTATCTTTACCAGTATAGAAAGGCTTTCCCCCAATCCCCGAATGGCCGCGACCTCGTCTGCAAACCATCTTGTCTCGTGAAGATGGATGTGGCTGTGTCAGTGGTTGCCATGACGACTCGTCACCTGATGAATGGAGGATGTTGGGTGAAATGTCGGGGCTCTTTCACAGCGTGGCACTCAGCCCGAGTCGCACAGCACACAGCCGGGCTTTTAATTCTGAAAGGAGGGGGGGGGGTTGATAACATGTCGATATCAAGGATCATCTTCACGACGGAGCCGACGTGAAAGGTTAATGTATTCTGCCATATAGTGGACATTTCCGACACAAGGAGGGCGGCGGTTCAGGATAACGTGTCCGTACATGCTTACTGGAGATCCACATGCAAACATCCCAGTGTATGTTTGTTTTTGGCCTCAGCATAATGCCTTGAGGTTTGTTTGTTTGGTTTTACTGACTTACTTTCTGCAGAGTCATCATACAATCAGTGTCACAAACAGATGCAGGGACACTTAACCCGTCGGATAGGATTACATGAAAACATGCTGTGACCTATAGGAAACGATATGGAGTGTAACACGCAGGACAAGCACCAGTTTGAATGTGTATGTAAGGACGAGAATGACCTTTTGTACAATGCAACTTAGTTTGTTGCTGACCTCCTTTTCAACTTTGCCCAATTAGTCATGGCTGCAAACCAGCAATTATTTTCAGCATCGATTAATCGGCTGATAAAATAGAGAAAATAGTGAAACATAACAATTGTGATTTTCCAGAATTGAAGGTGACATCCACAAATTGCTTGTTTTGTCAGCCTAGAAGTCCAATATATTCAATTTACTATTATATTAAATTGTCAAAACAGTTTCAGATAAATTCTCTGTTGCTCTGCAGATTGAATATTAAATGTTCATCAAAGTACTTTGGAAAAAGACATGGCATCTGCAATCAGATAAAAAAAACACACAAAAAAATGGTAGCTGTGTTTTCACTGTTTTTTAACATTATGGTAAAAGACTATTAGTACTGTTGATTTCACGTTTAAGGTTAGCACTTTATTACATATTTACCATATAAATACCTTTAACAGTTTTGCTGTATACTTGACATGGAAATACCACATGAATAGTATAAAATAAAGGTTTTGCTATGAAATATTACAGTGTTTTACTGTAAAATTAACACTCTAATACAAAATACTACTTCATTCTCTATAAATTCATTCAAATGCCATGTAAATAAAGGTTTTTGCCATTAAGTATGGTGGTATTTCACAATAATAATGAGTAAAGGTATGAAAGCAGAGTCCTAAAATGAATATTAAGAAGTTGAAGAAAAGATTTTGATGGGGAAATACCACTTTCATGTCTGTAGAGTAAATACAATCAGCAGCTAGCCTACAGTAGCTCTGCCCACATGTAACAAAATCCTGGTTCACCTTTTTTCCAGTCTTTATGCTAAGCTAAGCTAAGCTGCTGCTGGCTGTGGTTATATTTAGCATACGGACATGAGAGTGGTCTCAGTCATCTGTTGGTCTATGGTCTGTGGAGGGGTGAGATCTAATAGTGAGGGGTGTAGTTGGAGGTTTTTGGGCTTGTAGCGTGTTAGAGAAGCAAATTTGGAGATCTCTACCCTTATTTCCATATTAACCCAGTTTAGGAGGAAATGCACAGAAGAGGAATATAAAAAAAAACTGTCTTTAATTACACAGTCTGCTTTGGTACAGAGGCGAGCTATGTGAAGCCTAATGGAGGGAAATTGCTGACACCTCGACAGAAAAACCCCCAGAGGCAGAGAGGAGGCTCGTGGTGGGTTTGGAAGTTCCCTATTACATTAGACGATCACGCCAGGCTATTATGTGGTCATTTCTTTCGAGATCTGATGTCCCTCTTTTCTCACATCTTTTCATCTTCTGTTTTATTTCTTTTTTTTTTTTTGGCCCAAGGAACAGAACTCACATTACCCGTCTCATGCTGAAATGTAATTACAGGCGCCATGCTCGATAAAGGCAAATATATACAGGCAAGAAAGACTAATGTTGGATTAATGTTGTACCTAATATGCAAGTAATGAGATATTATTTAGCTGCTTCATAACCCTCTGTGCATATTCAATCTACACTCTGTCACTCTCCATCGGACTCCTGATGAGCAGCAGCCACGACGACGCAGACAGAGGATGAGTGGGAGTAACTAGGTCTGCCACTTCAACTCTTCCCCAGATCCCTGAAGGAGTAACCTGGTTTATTCTGGGCTGGGCCAACCGTGCTCTCCTCCTCACCCGTGCTGTTGCCATGCGAGGGGAGGGAAGGGGGGGGAGGTTTCGAAAAGGAGGTGCTGCATGTGTTGTCATCCAGCACCATTTTGAAGGCGGTTGCATATAAAGCAAGATTTTCATTTTTGTGGCTTTTTTTCACACAGAGATAAACATAAAAATAACCTTTAATGTCAAAGAAAACAGATCGCCGCAATGTGATCTGAATTCATTGCAAATATAGATTATTAAATGTATGTTTGCATGAGTAATCGTCCCCTTTAACACCTATATTAGCACCAGTGCAACCAATCGGACGTTAGTTAAACATTTTAGCTTCTGTTGCTGCTGTTCTCAGGCAGCGTATATGAATAATAATCACAGATTTGCCCAATTTCTCTGTCTTTGACTTCATTTTTATTAGTTATCATCAACAACGAATAGGAGAAACAAGCAGAGGCTGAAGTTATATCCCAGCGTTTGCGTCTGCAGTCTCATTCTTTGGGTCACTTCCCAAAGCTCGCCATAGGTGAGGGTTGGAACGTAGATGGACTAGGAAATCGAGAGCCTTGCCTTCTGGCTCAGCTCCCTCTCCCCCACAATAGTCCGATCCAGCGTCTGCACGCCGATATGAATGAGTCCATTTTTGGAAAAAGTTCCCCCAGTGCGTTCGTCTAATGTAGCGGCTATTGTGTCATTGATTAAGTAGGTCAATTACCGTCCTCCATATATCATTTGATCACCCTCTGTCAAGTCTGGTTTTGGCACCAGCCTCTTCAAATCTTTATTTCCATCTTCAGGGGAATACTTTCCTCGAGGTTCCTCTAAAGGGATATGTGATTACGCCGAGACCGGAAATGCATTTTAATTCGACTCTCCAGAGTCTGTGGCTTACTGCTATGATAAGCTAAAGCTAAAGTACAGCAGATAAGTGCTACGCGTTTCCCCGGAGGGCACCGGTTGGCTCCTATTAAACACTTAACCAACAGTGTTTTATCGATCGGTGGTTATCTTGCCTCCACTTGGTCCAATATCGTCTGAAACGTCAGCGATGTATTTTAGATTTAAACGATTCAGGCGATGCTTTTATTGATCGAAGCTCGAGCAACAAGTTCAACTGCAGCATAAACACTTTGAGTAACCACTGCAAAATCTGTGACGCCAAACAATCTGCATGGGCAGAGAAGAGATGATCAGACGTGAAGTGATATGTGAAGAAACAGTAAACAGGGTAATAATAGAGCTCATTTATATTCCACAGCCAAATTGAACAGGCAGTTTTGATGTCTGGTTTATCTTTATTAATTTATGTATTTAAATGTAGATTGTAGTGCATGCATAAAAGTAATTATCATTTCAAAGCCCAGATTTTCACATTAAAAAAAAAAAAGGACCTGAATAATCTGAATAACACTTCATTAATCATATCCTGATCACTTTTGTTTCTCTTCTTTTCTTTATTAGCAGACTACATCTGGCCGGTCCCGGTGCATTGATCTGGGCCTATTCATTTTCATGACACGAGTTGCACAAGTAATACACCTGTTCCAATACGTCTTAATTTGTCTCCCGGGTCCGTTTTTCCCTCCCTCCCTGCCGACGTACAGTCTTTTTAGAAATGCTTTGCTGACTGTCAGCTTTACTGTTTGCTCCTGTTATCCCGGCGCATTAGCTTTCACAGTTTAAATAGCTTTAGCAGCAGCCGGGTGTCGCACTGTCTGTCACAGTGGGAGGAAGGAGAGGCGACGGTGTCTGGATTTAGAGCTCCTTCTGTGGGCTGAAAATCTTCTGTATTCCTGTCAGCATGGAAGTCATCCAGACACAGCTTCACTTTAGCGGGAATGACACTGATTTGTAGGATTGTACATCCAAGGATTGATTGATTACGCGGCCTGTTTTATGCATTATTGATCACATCGATCGTGGTTCATTTGCATTGCAGTTGCCGTTTGTTCATCACATTGACAGCATTAGCCTTGTCTTGCAAGGAGGCACAAATTGATCTATTGTCAGCTTAATATTTCCTTAAACCTGACGGATGATCGTTAGAAAATCACTGCTCTCTGCTCCGCTTGATAGACTTTGCTTCATTCCCAAACAGCCTTGAACGTGCACATTCACGTCTGTTATCTGCTGCCATATTTTTAGGCAGAACTCTCTGATATTTAACTGCGCAGCATTTTTTTGTGTGTAATTTTCACGCTGCGCTTCTCCGAGCCTGAAATTAAAATGTTGTTTTTTTGCTGTCACAAATAAGAGGAGGGGGGGGGGGTCGTCGCGACGTGTGTTTCCTGCAAAATGTCAGCTACGGTGACCCATTGTTGCTTGTTTTGATGATCTCAGTATGGTGAACACACACCATCAAGTGACAGAACAAGCTGGCTTTGCGATTCATCACGCGCGTGGCTCAGCATCGCCTCGATCAATCAGCTCGCTGCGTTTTCTCTGTTGTAAAATACCCTCTGACTGTTTTAACGCACTAAACCCCCCCCCCCCCCCCCGCGTGTTTGTGCGTCTGGTTGCTATCGGGAATGTCCCTGACAACAGAGGAGGAAGTAACATGTTTAAATAGTCGCCCGTTGCTGTGGAAACCAAACGAGGGGATGCAGAGCATCAAACATTTAACAGTTTTCCGTCACTTGTTATGTCACCAGCCTGCCTTTGTTTCTTACATAATATGTGTTGTTAGTGTCTAACTGGGAAAAAAAAATAAATCATGCCAGAAGTCCTTGACAAAATCTTATTTTTATCATATTAACCGTGTCACTTCCGGAAAAGGGTTTGTTGGCAAAGAGTAATGAGGCAGTTGACGTCTTGTGACTCAGACACGTCTGTGATGATCTGTGCGTCTCTCTGTAGGTGGGAAGTTTTCCTCTTGCGCTGTTTGAGAGCCCAAAAATAAAGCTGAGGCTTGCACTGTGTTGTCTATGCTAATTCACCACCTCCCACGGGGCTTTTTCCTGTACCGAGCTGTCATTTAACGGGTCACAGGCAAAATGGAGAGAGGAAGCCAGGAAACCAGAACACCAGAATCTAGAGCCTCGTCTGACATCACGTTATTATCTTTGTAATTATCAGTCGCTGAATGTGACGCCGTAATTATATTTCTTCGGTCGAATGTGAAAACTTTGGTGAATGTTTCACTTTTTCTTGACGCGAAGCTCGACATCCTCAAACCCGCCCCCATAATGACATCATTTAAAATACAGTCGGCCCTGTTCAGCTGCACACACTTCACACAGAAGGCAGATTAATTCTTAAGAAGATTATTTATTGTTGAATCGTGAACAGAAACGCTTCAGGAACCAGAGCTGCTGTGGAATAAGAGGAGCACTCCTGATCCGCACCTCTTGAACCGTTCATCTCTCTTCTGGTTCAGGTTCATTCTTCATAAGAAGATTGTTGGTAGTTGACTGTTCCAGAACCAGAGCTACTTGGGTGGAAATGAATCTGTGGCTCAAGATGCCGCCACGTTGGCAGTCCTGCTTCTTCCACCTCCTGGCTAATTTGAAATCAAAGCAGCCTGACTGTTAATTATGTATAACTTTAAGTCTTAATATAATTTGAAGAGGTGGGTTATATAAAAATTCAGACTCAGTACAGTTGTCATGAACGGTAAAATTAGCTATAGAGGCTAAAACTGTTTTTTGTACCAGGCTGTAAACATGTTTATTTCTGCTGTGAAGTTGGACATTTTAACATGGGGACTTATGGAGACTGACTCGTTCTATAACCAGCCTCAAGTGGACGTTTGAGGAACTGCAGTTTTTGGCATTTCTGCACTGGCTTCACTTTGACAGGTCGCTGCCTCATAGTTTATTTTCATTGAATTTCATTGTTAATTGTTTCTAAATTAGTTTATTTAATCAAAAACATACTTTTCAGATCTACCACTTGAGGAAGCCTGCGTACCACCAGTGGTTTTTCACAGTTTGTGAACTAGTCACCATAAATCTTTTGATGTGCATGCATCTATTTTATATACCTGCTGTTAAAAATGGCTACGGAGCCGACGAGCTAACCCTTATTCTACCGAGCCCAACGTGTCAATCGCACCATTGATGTTTGCTGTCATTGTCCGACATCTTGGGGCTAATTAATGGGACGCCGCGGTGCGTGACAGCGTGTTGATTCACATCATTAGATCCCATCTAATCACGGTGGCATCCTCACACATACTCTCACATGGCAAGCATGCATGATCGCACACACATGGCTCAGATCGAATCGGCAGGATTCATCTCCGGAGATCATCCTGCGAGGTGCTTTTCATTTAGCGAGTTTAGCCAACGAGATGCACGGATTTATCTCTCCGGCTGAGAGAAGGTGACAACGCGGGTCATTTATATTCCAGGCGCTACATCTGCACGCTGCTTTCTGACCTCCCGAGCCTCGGCATCTCTTCCAGAGGTCTAGACCAGCCATTGAATTATGGGGCTGATAGGGACTGATGTGGCGTGGGTTGCCTAGCAACCCGTATCGAGTGAGGCGGGAGGCCTACTGATTGGGAGATTACCAGGGTCCCTGATAAAGTCCTTCCTGCCATGAACGGCTGCTTATCGCGGTGCTGTCAGAGGAAAAATGTCAGCTATTAGCTCCCCCAAAACAGGCCGTTCGAGTTACACCGCAGGTGCCACACACCATTACAACATTTCAGCTGTCATTTTACTTCATCATCATCACTTTGAGCTGTGAAATGTGTCCCTCATGAACCTGTTTTTTTAACCATTTTGCTCCGTAGATGGAGTGTTTGGAAGATGCCAGGAGCTGGCCGGCGCAGACCTGTACACGTACGATATTTCTTCCTCTGCTCTGCAGCGCCTCAGGATCCTCCTACAGAAACTGGCTCACAGAGGTACACACTGCCCGCTTGACTGTCCGTCTTTGTCCAAGTGTCCTTTTTCTTTTTTTCTTTCCTCCTCTTCCGCAGTCTTTATCAGTCATGTACAGGGCTTACAGCAAATGCTTGTCAACTGCCATTGTGTGAAGCAAGCCAAATAAGCCAAGCTGTCTCTTTGGCTGGCGTAGCACAACACTATTGAGCTAGAACAGGTCATTTGACTCATATTGGGCCATTGTTTTGCAATCATCGCCTAACTCCGGCAGCCAATCTAATTGGCTTGTATGCTGGTAGGACATTTAGAGCTAATTTTGTGGATGAGTAACTGTGAGGTGTGCACTGTAATCGCATTAAACAGTCTCTCCTACTCAATCAGTGGCAGAAGCTAATGTGTTTGTTATAACAGGTTACAACTTCAGGGGCATGTACAGTATGACGTCTTCATAATGGGACCGGCTATGCAGCTGACTACAGGAGCCATGCTGGAGTCATGCTGAGAGTTTTAAAGTCTCATCACCTCCTCAGCTCTGTCACCTTAATATGGCTGATTTTATATTTATGTCTTGTGCTGGCTGTGGTAGACGGAGCTTCTTCTTCTTCTTCTGTGCTGATGGTATGGCAGGCAATCTGCTGTTATGGATCCAACCTCTGTAACTGCTAAACAAACAGCTCTGGGTCATCTATTTCAAACACTCAGAGAAAGAATAAAGAATATAAAGAATGGATGGCGTATCCGTGACGTCACCCTCGGGTTTCACAAGCGCCGCCGTGAAGCTCAGATTGCGTGGTGGCTCTGGCCGCCGCCATGTTGGCAGTCATTAGTGGACCTGAGGCGGGCTGAATGATGCCCTGCTGCTCAAACAAGCCATCTGTAACAGCACCCACCTGTCAATCAAAACGTCCATGCTGTTAATTCTGCATAACTTTAAGTCTTAATATAATTTAAACAGGTGAATTATATAGAAATTCACCCTCAGTACAGTTGTCATGAACGGGGAAATTAGCTATAGAGACCAAAACTGTTTTTTGTACCGGGCTGTAAACATGTTTATTTCTGCTGTGAAGTTGGACATTTGAACATGGGGACTTATGGAGACTGACTCGTTCTGCAGCCAGCATCAAGTGGACGTTTGAGGAACCGGCTTCACTTCACAGCCATGGAGGCTGCCGCTTGGTTTCATCAAATAACAGCTGAACATATAAATGTTTTCTGTCTGCAGTAATAAATAAATGACTCATTTCAATATTTACTTGGGATTAAATGTAGCAAATCTTTCAAGGAAATGTGTCTAATTACGACCAGAACAGTCTTAGACCTGTGTCTCTGTTTACTTTATAATTAGTACTAATTCCAGGAAATTATTTCTAATAAATTTGTTGAAAATTACACAACCGTAAAATAAAGCGTTGACACCAACATCAACACTGCATGTTTCTCTGCAGCCTGTAAGGGCGGGCATGCCCCACCAGGGGGCAGTAGACACCTTTAACACAGACCGTGACCGCGAACATCAGCCCTCCAAACGTAATTGGCTTTACAGGCCACTCTGAGCTTAATATCTTTTAACAGCCGTGAACCAGTGTTGAAAATCATTAAGAGTAAGCAGTCGGCCAGAGGAAATCAAAAAAAAAATATGCAGTGATGAATATTAAGCCAGCCGAGACCACACATTTATTCTAATTACTGCTTAGAAATAAACAAATGAGAGGAGTGAGGAGGATGAGAAGAGATCTGGTGTGTAATTTTTCCCTGCTCCGTCTTTTTAAGGTGGTGTTTAATTCTTTAGATGCTTTTCATCATAAGTCTGCGACCTTGTGTTTTTTTTTTTTAGACACGCGTTTACAGACGCAGCAGACATGACATCATCACTTTGAATCGTTTTTTTTTTTTCCCGTCTCGACGTAGAGTCACATCCACAGACACGGAGCATTATCCACAATGCACTGTTAATACTCTGTGGCACGTTATTCTTATCAGCTATTGGAGCGTCATCTTTGAGACGTGCAAGAGCTTTTTTTAAAATTTTTGGAGCCCATTGTACTGTAACTTAAATTGAAGAGATGACGAGGGGGGTGGGGGGACGCGGAGGAACATCAATGTAATCGATTTACAATCCTCTTTATCTTGCATCGGAGACGCAGGTAGAAATCACACAATCTCTGCTCACTGCACAACACCAATGTCATTCAGATCAATAGGAATTGACCCTTGTACAAAAGGGCTTGGGTTGTCTGGATGTGTCCCCAATGGCAGAGCACATTGTCTGGTATTAAATTTTCACCACAATACCTTTTGAATGCAAGGCCCTGTCATCCAGCTGCAAATGACTTTTATATTACAGAGCACCCAAAGCTAAGAAAGTTTAGTATTCACCGTGTGCAGCCACGGTGTGTCTACACATTTCATAGCCAGGCTGCTGGAGTCATTATGGCTCTGCTAAATGTATGTGTGCGTTTGTGCAGATTGGGACTGTGTGAAGATAAACAATTCATTAATATAGTTTATTAAATGCAATGTACAATATATTAAAATAATGGACCTTTTAATTGAATGTTTGCTAAACCCTTCCCACCAAACACAGTCCAATCAAAGCTTAGCAGCCATAACAAGGCATGACAGGTCTGTCTGGCTTTGGATTTTAAATCAAACGCTGACTGCGAAAGTGTAACAAATGGATTCAACTTTGTGTTTATCTGCTTCATTACAAGCTGCAAATGTTAGGAGTAGTAACTTAGCATTAGCATTATTTGCAAAGAAGGTGTTATTAGCAAACTAAACATATTTTTGAAGTTACCTATTCATCACTAGAACAAAAAAGACACTGCAGTTCCAAAAACGTCCACTTGAGGCTGGCTGCAGAAGTGAGTCAGTCTCCATAAGTCCCCATGTTCACAGCAGAAATAAACATGTTTACAGCCTGGTACAAAAAACAGTTTTGGTCTCTATAGCTAATTTCCCCGTTCATGACAACTGTACTGAGGGTGAATTTTTATATAACTCACCTGTTCGAATTATATTAAGGCTTAAAGTTATGCAGAATTAACAGTGTGGCCGCTTTGATTGACAGGTGGGTGCTATTACAGGAGGCTTGTTTGAGCACCCAAGCGTCATTCAGCCTGCCTCAGGTCCGCTAATGATCCACATCTTTGCCGATTACTTAGATTACCCGGGAGGCGGCAGAGGCAGGTCTGCTAACATGGCACGGCCAGAGCAACGACACTCTGAGCATACTGTCAGTATACAGTGTGAATTCTACTTTTTTTGTCATTTCTGTTTATGTCGTATTTTTCAATTCCTGGTCAGGCTTCATACTCTCAACATCAGAAAGAATCATGTCAGAACACAGCACCGGTGTTCTCGACATACCACGTCAGACTACACTAACCTGCAGTCGATTGACCTGTTGACCCTGTGCAGAGAGGTGGATACTTTTGTAGTGCGGACAAGTGAAGTAAGATGATGCATTGTGACATTTGCATTAGCTCCATTGGTAGGAGGCGTCAGTCAGGGAGAATCAGTGACCATAAACTGACATTCGTCACTGAAACCACGTTACTCATGGTCTTACTTCCTTCACAGACATGTTTTCTTTGACAGACAGTCAACAAGAACTATCATTGTTCCTTGACAACCCTGCAAGACACACTCGCACACTAACATGCCATGTGAAAACAGAAACGCTTTTATTGAACCATTCAGTGTGAGTGCATGTCTGTGAAAAGAGGGGAAGGATCATTTCAGAGAGACCTGCTGCAGATTTCCATCACGGGCAAATAATTGTTTATGTCCACAGAATTGTTTTGCGGCGCTGGCAATATGAAATTACTTCTACTAGAAGTGGACATCTAGCAATGTGTATTATCTCTAATAGGGGTTCACTAGCACTCGCCGACAGTAGAAAGAATTTCGTATGCGTGACGTCACCCATAGGTTGAATCTGTGGCTCTGGCTGCCGCCTCTTGACAGTTCTGCCTCTTTGCCTCCCAGTTAATCTAAAAATTGGCAAAGTCGTGGACCATTGTTAGACCTGAGCAAGGCCGGTGCTTACACAAGCACCTGTAACAGCACTTACTTTATATACTATACCGTCATGAATGGGGGAATTAGCTACAAAGACAAAAACTGTTTTTGTACCAGGCTGTAAACATGTTTATTTCTGCTGTGAAGTTGGACATTTTAACATGGGGACTTATGGAGACTGACTCGCTCTGTAGCCAGCCTCAAGTGGCTGTTTGAGGAACTGCAGTTTTTGGCTTCACTGCACAGCCGCCGAGGTTGCCACAGAGTACAACAACACCTTTCTGACTTGCAAGTCAGTCACTCATTACAGACTCAAACTTTTAGAGTCAAAATTTGTTTAAACTCCAAACTTCATTTCAAATTCTTGTGGAGATCCCAAAGTCTTGGGGAAAATGTGTGAAAAATAAATGCAAAAAAATATGTAGAATATTCCAGTTTAAAAAATAGTGCAACCATAAAAACATATCTAGCTTAAGTGAAGAGTTGGAACAAGTTGGTATGAGATGATATTTCCTACTGTAAAGCTAACTGAAGGTAAACAAAAAAAACACTTTGGCGGTGCTGTTTCTATTTTCATGTCAAATTAGGATTGACACATTTCATTATGATTAATTAGGAACTTGCTGCTAAATTATTCACGCTCTCTTCCATTAACGCCTTTAAAATCAGTTGGTGGACAGAAGTAAAGGAATGAAGGGGAAAAAAAAATCTGCATTTCAAAAAACACCAGATGAAACTACAAGACGTGCAGACTGGATCCCATCTAATAGGCTTTGAATATTTAGGAGGCCTCCCTCTCTCTGTCTCTCTCTCTGTCACACAGAAAACAGACAGGCCAACAGAAATATCTTGCTTGTTTGAAAGCTGTTGCGCTAATGGCAAGGCGTTAATTAACTGAGGCATTTGCCTGAGACGGCATGCTACCCTTAACAGGCAAAAAAAAAAAAAAAAAAAAACGGCAGCGCTTGGTGATGGAACCTGCTCTTTCTGTGGACTTACAGATGAATTTGCATGACATTTAGCTCCTCAGTGCCAGGATAATCAGCTGAGAGGTTGATTGAGAGGAATCCGACCGTAAAAGGCCCCCCAATACTTTTCTTCCTGACTTTTTTTCTCTCTTTCACCAAATGACTCACTCTGAGTCTGTAATTTGCCCCGGCATACCTTTCCCCAGCTTCAAGTGTACCCATCACCGACACACAAAACATGGTAGGTATGGAAATGAGTGCATCCCTCAGGAGACAGAGGGATAGAGGTGTCACAGTCAATGAAGCCAGCCCCATCCTGTTGTGGCGCCATCACACTCCTGAACCCATTTAACCAGCTGCAGTTAACCACAGGTACCATATGGATCCTTTAGGGCTGAAGTCAGCCTTGATTTCCCTGTTGCGACTGATGATAGCGTAAATGATCATCGTCGCACTGATATATAACAAGTATACACCACACCGGTTAAGCCATGGGTAGTTAACTGCCATTGTTGTACGGATGGATGGCTGAGCTGCGTTCCAGAACAGTGACAACATACGCTGCTTTGTGCTCCATTCAGCGCTGCCAAGAATGACTGGAGGCATCTGTAGCTGCTCTGCATTGCTCAGATCCTCATCTGGTGCTTATGAATATCTATGAGAATACCCGACGTCTATGGGTGAGAAATCAGGCTAATGAAGACATTCTCTGGTGTTGATACTTCTACTAATTTTTGTCAAATATGTTTAAATCCACGCTGTTAGTTAAGATCATTAAGAGCGGCATTGTTTCTTTAGATGAGTCCGGTAAAAGGTTAGGTATGTGGCAGCCAGAAATCTAAGCTCACCACAATGTAATTACTTCCTTCTCATTAAAAAAAAATGCTTCTCCACTGGAATGAAGTGTGATCAGTGAACATCTTGGCCACGTTAAAAAAAGAAAAGTATAATATCTTTGGTATTTCTATGCTCTTTGCCGATGGAATGCTGCGCCTCTTGGCTCATTGGGAATGGGGCCATGTTTTGGGTATCTTTTTTGCTTGGGTAGCTCCATCTGGTCCTGGCACCACTGCGCTTTGCCCCTGCCCAGGAGTTCTGCATCCCAACTATGTGTTGGCAATTAGCAGAGATGTTGGCAAGGCGTCAGGCCGCAGAGTGACATTCTCCCTGGGCTTGTTGACTGGCTTTGGTGTGTGTATACATGTGTGCGATGCTGTAGCCATGGCTTCCTTTTAGTGTGTCGTCATTTTAGCCGTCCTCTACTGTTCTGATTCGTCTTTGCTGTTTTGTTTACCCTGTTAAGCTGAGTATAAACAAGTCGAGAACATAGATACAGAACAGTCACCATTTATAGGAACACTGTGCCCAAGGAAACATGACTAACAACCTTTGAGAAGGGTTAAATCCCGGGTAACTGGACAGCTTGGCTGTAGATCCACAAAGACATTTCAGTTCATCGAACAGGATTCCTCAGTGCAGAACAAATGTCTTCATAGATCCACAACCAAGTCCAGTTGCCCCAGATTTAACTCTGAGACCGAGAGGTGTTTAATAGACTCTGCTTTGACCTCTCTGTTTCCAGGTTTGACGTGGCAGGACGACATCACACAGCAGGTTATCTCTAGAGAGCTCTCCAAACTGAGGAGACATAAAGTCACACCTCCAAGCCCTCTGACCGCCTACAGCAGCTCCAGAGACAGGAAACTGAGGCCTACACAGGCCGAGCTGAACAGAAACCTTCAGCAGTACCTGACCGGCCTGGGCTTCCTGCCACAGGCCGAGGTCGATGGACAGCCGGGAATCCAACGAGAGGGAGCCAACAGTCAGGTAAGAGTCTCATTCACTGTAGACTTAGTTGCTTGTATTGGACTGGAAGGGGCAGTTAGCACACTTTCTCAGTCAACTTCTACATGTGTGGTTCCCACCCAGAAGCATAGAGGACGAGGTGTGATTCTGCACTAAGCTATTTGACCAAAATTTGACCTATTTGACCAAGAAGGAAAGTGATAGAGTGCTGCGTCAGATGGCCTAGACTCCACAACCAACCCAGTTGAGATGGTTTAGAGTGAGTTGGACTGCTCAGCACCTCTGGGAACTTATTCAAGGCTGTTGGAAAACCTTTCCAGGTGACGACCTCATGAAGCTGATTGAGGAAAACCAAAAGTTTGCAAAGCTGTCATCAAAGAAAAGGTGGCTACTTTGAAGAATCTAAAATATAGAAACATATTCTGGTTTGTTTACACTTTTCTGTTTACCACATAATTCCATATGTGTTATTTCATAGTTTGGTGTCTTCTACAATGTAGAGAGATAGAAAAATAGAGTGTGTGTTCTGACTGGTACTGTATAGCATTCATGTCCAGGGTTAAGCCTAGAGATATTGGTCCACAATGTAAACAAAAAACATATTTTCCATGGCTGAATTATGGAAGGGCCTCTTCCTATTCCTTTTGAGTCTTTTACGGGGGTCGCCCTCTTGTCCCTTCATGCCTTTTGTTTCTGTCTTTCTGTCGTCTCTCCCGCTGAGCAGGGACCCTTTTTAGACAAAGATCTTCCATCAGCTCTTTACATTATTCAATCCTCATATTTAGGGGTGGAACCCCGGCTTTGTGTGCAATGCGCTCCGCAATCCTTCATAGCCGAGTTTGCTTCCTGCTGCTGCTGTGTCAGTGCAGCCATAATGCAAAGTTGAAGAGTTCAGGACCTTTCCTTATTGATGAGATGAGGTCCTTTGTTGTGTAGAGTGATGGAAAAAAAAGCAAACATGGTTAGCTTGAATGGCAGAGCACCCCCATCTCGCTGTGCTAATGCCATTATGGCCTCTCAGTATGCCGGGTTTGGAAAGACTGACATTTTCTCTATATACATTTGAAGGACAGAAAATGGCACCAAGGGAGATAGCTAGTATTAGTGCAGCAGCGACATGGATAATAATGCTGCTGCTCAGTGAATCGGATATACTGTATGCTGAATTGAAGCGTGGGCCCTTATGATTCAGACAAGACGAATGATTTCCTCGCAGAGAGTAGAGAAGACAAAATCACACTTTTTGGTGGCAGTAGTAAAACCATGTACAACGGCAAACGTTTAAGATGCCCGTGCGCCGGTGCATTGTAACGTAAACACATAATTCATCGCGTGTCAAATAAAAACTTATATGGCAAACTCTGAAATCAGATGACGCATAATTCTCTCTTTTTAGATAAGGCGGTTGCAGCTGCTTCTCTGACAGAATGGGACGTGCCTTTTAAAGTTTGTTGTCTGTTGTGGAAATGCATGAAATTACTCCTTGAGTGACACTATCTCATCTAGGATTTCCATAATGTAATTTCCAAGGGCAGTTGTCTTTGATCTAGAATCCCTATTCATATCCTGTGCTGTCTAGTCGAGCCCAGGTTGCTTCTCTTTTTTATACTAAAGCCTGTCACAACAATGCTGACCCAGCACAACCCATGTAATGTTCTCATTGGGTTGAACCCCCCCTTCCAGCTGAAGCTAGGTTGAAGATTAATCATATGAATGTTGTCACTTTAGCTTCACAGAAATGAAACTATTTTAGCAAATCTGTGAGGCTGTACACAGGTTTCATGCTAAATTCTGTTGTTGCTATTATTTTACTGTGTCAACAAGCTGACATGTTCACAGTGACAATGCTAACATGCCTACCATGTTAGTTTAGCATGTTAGCATGCTAATTAGCCCCAAACAAGAGGTAGAGCTGAGGCTGATGAGCATTAGTTTATCAAGTATTTGGTTATAAGTGACAGAAAGGTCAGTAGGGTTCATCCTCTGAGGACCATGAATGTCTATAATTTCACAGCAGTCCATCCAGTAGTTGTGGAGATATTGTATAAAAATGATGTTTGCTAAAAGTTTTTAAAAAGGTGTTTTTGTGTTGTAGAATGGAGAAATCAAGTCTGACGGTCCTTCAGAGCCCAGCCGGTCAAAACCTCAGCAGGGCTGGAGGGAGACCACTCTCTACAGCCTCCATAAAGGAGATGGGCAACCTCCGGTCACTAAAGTCTTTACCAAGACTGGAGAGGGCAGACACCCCAAGCTCAGTGCAACATACTCTAACCGGGACCAAGGAAGGAGCAAACTGCTGTCCAGTCAGCTGGAACAGCTTCTCGCCGAGGTACCGAGCACTCAGCAGGGCAACCCAGGTGGCAAGACAGCATGGCCCAAAGGAAAGCTCCACTACCTCAGCTACATACAGCCAGCGCTGGGCGACCATGCAGAGCCGCAGTCTCAGTTGGCGCTTGGCTCCAAAGCCCAGAGACCTGACCTAGACAGACTTCTGCTGAAGGCCGGCTCAAACCAGCTGACTGCCAAAAAGCCTCTTAGTGTCATGGACGGTAATATTTTTAGCTAGTTTTGGAATATTGTGCTTTTTTTTTTTTTTTGTACGATTGTGGGTTCTCATTTTCTCCTTCATGTCCAGAGCAATTCATCCAGAATATGGTGAACCAGCTTGGAAGGCACAGCATCAACATCGAGGCTTTGATGGGCAAAGACCTGGACCAGCTGGCAGAAGTCATCACAGGAACACTGCATGAGGTGCACGAGGGGCAGCAGCCTGTGGTTGAGGCCCAGCCAGGGCCAGGAGGAGCTGCTGACTCCAGGGGGGACAAGGAGGGTAACAGGGAGCCACTGGCAGCCGTGCAACTGAATGGAGACCAGGATCTGAAATCAGACAAAGGACAGGATCTAAACCAGAGAATGAAACAGCAAGGTATGCATTTCTTCTGCTGGCAGTGTTTGGAGTAGTTATGTGTTTATTTTTTGTCGTAGATGTAAGAGTATGAGGCGTACTAAATTTATAAACGCTTTAATAATGCTTTGTTTGTATGTGCCTGGTGTAAAGTGCTGCCAAATGTATTTCTGAGCCGTTCATTTCGAGTCATAACTGTGTTTTTTTCTTGAAGAACTTGTTTTTTTTTCACACAATCTGCTCACATACATTGTGTTTTGTTTCCAGGCCAACAAATAGACGCCGCAGACAAAGAGCCTGTTGACAAGGTGAATTTAAAAATTACTCTGCTCAGCCAAACAAATTGGTTTCTCAGGGAGCGAGACATGTCCACACTTACACTTTATTCACTTTTGATTATACCTCAAATAGGGACGGTTTGAAAGTTGTGCCAGACAAACATTTATTGTTAAATTATTGGAAACTTGAAAGCAAACTGCAGGAAGTTTAAATATGATTTGAATTAAAATAGTTTCACGTGTTTAACTAACTAAAAGAAAGTATGCAAAGTTCTTGAATGCAGCCTTTAATAAAGTTTTAGACTTTGATGTTACTAGACCTTGGACCAGAGCTCAGACTTAGAAATGTCAGTGAATGCAACACAAATTCACAGCTTTTCAATGACTGACATCTGATAGAGTTTAAGTCTCTATTCAAAGTGTTAATTAACTTTTTCACAGAGCTCTTCTGTTAAAATGCCTGAACTATCTTTGATTCAACACAGCATGCAGCCTTCTTCTCCAAGCTGCTCGACTACCTTAACCTGGAGCCCTTCGGCGATGCTCCAGAGGTCAATATCGGGCCTCCAGCTCCCCTACAGAAAATGGTCGGGCTGGAAAGCGTCCAAAGCCGGACGACGCAGAGCAAAGTTCCCGTATCCCCCCGTTGGGAGGAGAAGACTGTGGTCGTGCCGGCAAAGGAGGGCTCCACCCTGCGTCTGACGGGCGGTGCAGGTGCGGAGGGGCCTGATGCACAGGTGGACTTGGATATCCAGAGGTGGATGCAGGGGCATCCGGTTCCAGCGGGGAAGAAGCAGCTGGAGGAGCCGCAGAAGAAGGACATGAGAGTCAAAACCCAGCTGGTCCATGTGGGGGTGAAGGAGTTCTCCAGCAGAGGGAAGGACAGACACTTTGGCTACATTATCACCGGCTCAGAGTGAGTACGATTCAGAAATACAATGAAACATGTTGATATGAGAACAGTAAGACTGTGATATGACTTCTGTTTCATCATATTTAAAGCCAAAAAGTTCAGTATGAGGAGTTTAAGTTCACTTTCTAGTGACAGTCTAGTTTAGTGTAGATTAGATAGATAGATTAGCTGTTGGACATCTTCACTTTCTTTGAATACATGTGAAGGGTTGCAGAGGGAGGTGAGAGTCAGTCAGTATCGAAAATTTAAAAAAAAGAAATGAGTCAAAGTGATTGGAAGTTTTGACTCCCGTTACAGTGATGATGTTAAATTTAAAAAATAGAGAATTTAAGTAATATCAGCACAGCAGTGATCTTGAGACCTCTTTGTCTGAGACCGAGACAAGACCTAAGAAATACGGTCAATTCTGAGACAAGACCAGGACTGATCTGGAGTACTACAGTGATGTCAATAAATAAATAAATATAATAAATATTAACACTACAGCTGTGGTCTTGAAATAAAATCCTGAATCCTCTTTGTCTGAGGCAAGATCGAGTAAAAAATAAAGTCAATGACAAGGCGAGACCTTCAAAAGGCCGCTCTCGAAAACTACAACACTGACAAATAATCATTATTTTCTTAGAAAATAACGATTGTTATCTATCAAATATCGAGTTAGCAGTTTGAACTGCCAGCCTGCACCTTAATTCATTGAGGAGTAGACATAGGAAAGGCTTTTTTATTCTATTACTGTTTGTGTTTGTTGAGCTGTGTGTTTGTATGAACGTCCCTCTGGAAACTAGTTATGCTGTATTAGTCTATTTATAGTCTATAAATGCTGTCGTATGGGACACCGGCCGATGATAAACAACTGATAAATGAATGAATGAAAAGTTTAGTGCATAAAACAGAGACATGCTGTGGAAACATTATAGATGTGGACATACATTAAGTGTAGCTTTATGCTGGCAGCAGCACAGACGCTAACAACAGACTGATCTACTTTATGTCTATAACCTCTTTTACCTTAATCATTACCCTCGAAAACATACATGCAAAAAGCCTCGCCGACAATCTCTGAAGAGCTCCTCTCTCATTCTTAAGTGGTTATTATCAGCTGACTTGACTGCGTGGCTCACAGCTTCATATTATAGTTTATTGCTCCACTCACGGGTTGTCAGCCGCACTGTTGGACCTGCTTCAAGGCAGACTCATTTTACATACCTTAATACCAAGCATATGTCTGCTTTGTTCGCTTACTTAAAACTGCCTTTAAGAGACGCAATTTCTGTCAAAACCACCCACGTATTCACGTCTTTATGAGAAAGAATACTGTAGTTTGACGTCCTCAGTGTGTGCTGCACCTGATTACAATAGCGGGGATGATAAATCCCTCAGTGCGTGGGTATTACTGTGTCGTATTACGGCTTTAATGATGATACTTTGTCAGGAAGGGTAGCCAAGTTCTCTCTCTCTCTCTCTCTCTCTCTCCTTCGCTCTCACCTCTCAGTCAGCTCAGGCTCAGCAAAGATAAGTTTTCTATCGACTGTGTCTTCGCCCCGTGGCCCTCTCTCAAATCCCTTTATGGCGTTATCAAGCCTGGTGTCAGTGGGTTGTCCTTCACCTGTTCGACAGACGTAAGGCTCATAAAGGTCCAATCTCTGCCACCGTACTGCTGCACGTACAGAAAGGCAGATTAAGACGTAAACACACGATACAGTTCATTATGTGGCAGGGGATGGAGACAGGTCACCTTCCCAATGAAACACCTCCTCCTCGTCCATCCTCGGACACCTATAGCTGGCCTATAGAGGTGTCTGTATTTGCTGCAGACCTCATGATTGCACGGTTGTTATCCCAAGCTCCTTCGCACCCTGCAGTGAGGCTACGCAGACCTGCTTATCAGACAGCTCCTGACATTGTGGTGGTGGTGGGAATAGGCAGGAGGTGGGAGTCGATGGTGGCGGCGGGGGAGTGGAAAGGTATGGATAGAAGGAGAAAGAGACGGAGAGAGAGAGGGAGAGAGAGAGAGAAACCCAAGGGGAAAAGTGCTAGCATCAACAACCAAGTCACTCCTGGAGCTCTCCAGTTGCTCGAATTACCGCAGAGGGATGCAAACGTGTCTGGAATTGCTTCGGCGAATCTTTAAACTTTCAAAACCTCCCTCAAAAAAAAAAAAAAGAGCCACCCACTCGCTCAAAGGTGGAGTGAATCAGCCGCTACAGTACACCGTTTTGTGTTCTGTTAGAGGTGGAAAAAAAAGAAGCTGCTGTATTTGCGGTGTCAGACGCGGGGCCTAACAAAACAATATCTCAGCATCATTTTTTTTTTTTCTTTACCTACCAATACGTCTAAACGATCGCACATTTATAACTGGAAAATATATAACCGATAATGCACTCAGTGCCCGGCACTGCATGGAATTGGTTCCCAGTTCATTTAACGTTTCTCCGCCGTGGAGTGGTAACAACATTCGAACAGTGTCTCATTATGATCCATGACTTTTTGGTGCATGTCACCTTGCAGTCTCTTGCCACTCTCGGTGATTCCAGGTTAAGCTGTCAGCAATAAAGTAGCTTTTGTGCACGCGGGTGTTTATGTGTGTGTGTGCCCTTCTCATTTCCTCCATCCAGTGCGTCGGCCTGCAGATTGCCTTTGTTTGGTCTATTTCCTTGCCGATTTACTCTCTGAGTGAGAGAGCGGCCGCGGACTGAGCTGAGATGAGGCATGGCTTTATCAGACCACCATTACACTTCACCTCCATTCCATTTGCACCTTATTATTCTCATCTCGCCGCGATGGAGCGTGCGCAGCCCGCGTGTTTGTGTACTCTGTGTTGTCCTGTTTTACGCGCGCGCGCGCGAGCGAAGAAGGAGAAGAAGAAGAAGAAAAAAAAGCGAATGTGGGCGAAGAAAAAGAAAGATGAGGGGAAGGAAAGGGAGAGGAAAGAGCGTCCATATGATACAGCCATTACACCTCATGCAGGTTCCATTTGCACCTTATTGTTTGTCTCATTGCTGGAAAAAAGCAGGTGATTTACCAAGCCTGAAGAGGCAGCTGATCCCTTTTCCCTTGGCACGGCTCTTTGTGTGTTTGTTTGTGTTTGTGCGCACGCCGCGTGTGTCTGCCTGCGAGTGTGTACGTGCGTGCGCCGCATCCATTCAGATGTCCGTAGCTTTTGCTTGTGTGCAATGACCCATTTGTGGGTACGAATTGTGGCAATATCTCCCTAAAAAAGAAGGAAAAAAAAGAAGCATTTTAACAGCTGAATAGCCGCGTGTGTCTCGTATGGGTATGGACCTGTGCACGTGATGACGCCCTGCTGTCTCTGTGTGTTTTTTTTACCCCAGCTCCCTCACCAGTGACCGGGGCACGGACCTGATGGAGCGGCTGACGCAGAGGCTGAACCTCCACGTCGCCGACCTCACCCAGCTCTCGTATGTACAGACGCACACACACCCACGTCGTCGCCGACAATGATTCGCCTGGCGGTGTACAAACCATACGTTGCATAAAGGATAATTGGCGACTTTTAAAGCGCTTTTGAGAGTGAAGGTTGTCCAGATGCTGCGAGGACTGTTTGTGTGAAAACTCTGTGCCGGAGACTGTAGGCGTTTGTTGTTTTTCTGACCTTTTGGAGTGTTTGACTTCTTGCAGGGAGTGAAATCAGGCCTAATTACCTCCAGACACATACTGATGTCTCTATTGTATTCAAAACACTCCCTCGCCACTGTTGTCACTGTACGCCTTGTCAAAAAGAGAGCAGTCGAGCCATCAAACGACTCTCAGTTAGAGGTAAAAAGAGGAGGGGAGAAAAAGGGAAGCGGCAGTGGATCGAGAGCTGGAAATAGAGAAAGTAGTCCAGCAGGAGGCGGTTAATATATTAATGAGCGGGCGAACTGTCCTTGAACCCAGGCTGGTTTGTGCTTGTACCATAGTTCTGCTGTACATTTGGTGTCAAACCATGTAGGAGGCAGAGGAGATGTGTTCGCCTAAGATCTGACAAGCCTTTCAAGGCGTTCCTGCAGGAGAAGTGAAGTCTGGGTGGTTCAGTAACACCTGCAGCATATGAACACCAAAGCCGGTGCACTGCAGTCTGCGGCTGCACTGTAACTGTAGATACAGAGTATATTAGCTGCTGAGAGAGGAAACTGTCTGCGAGCGCTCTGTAGTCTAGTGTTCGACACTGAAAACACACACAGTGACCTCATACTAAATGCAGCCAAAGCCAGTCAAACTGGATTTTGACCGCGATGTGTCATCGCGTCAGCGCCGATTGAGTTAATCGTGTTATTACACCTGTCATTTCGTATCAGTCAGAATCAACTCCTCATGCACATAATGATTCATGGATGTTATGGATGCTGGTGAATAGCCAGTGACGTTGTTGCGATGTACAATTCAGACCAAATCTGGCGAACTGTGGAAGGGTTGTGAGGCGGTGTGTGGAAGTGAGGAGGGCTGCTGGACGTAACTGCTGTGAAACAATCAGGAAATATCTTTTTATTTAGGTGATTAGCCGCCTTTATCGATGCCAGCGCTCCCTCACTCTCATTTACCGCCTAGGTCACTCAACCACTGCTCGCTCTCTCCCTCTCAAACTGTCGGACACAAACCGAATCTAACAACACAAACATATTATATTTTGTTATCATCTTACAAGATTGAGTCAAGATTTTGCAGACGTCAGATTGTGACATATTGTTGTTGTTGATTAATATGACGTGACCCGGCCTTACCGATGTGTTTCAGTCTGTGAGGCACGCCTCCTGCAGGCGCGATACTTTGGGCCGAGTCATAACTGAGTCAAAGCTGAACACAAAGGCATGATACACACTTTCTGGGGACGCCGTTAACGCTCTTGTCCAGTGCGAATAAATACTCGCAAAACATTTTAAGGTTTTCTTTAATGCCCGTACAGTTGTCTGCACATCCAGCAGAAAACGCTAACAGCTAATCCTGCGTACTTTTAATGGTCCCAATTTGCAGAAACTGCAGTTACAGATAAACTTCAGTAATTAACAGCAGGTACCTGGGTGAAACTGAACAGAATATATTTAGATCTTCTCATTCCACTAAGCACATGAGTAGGTGTATGTATATGTATGGGAGCTGTGAAAGGATGTAGAGGGAAGAAAAAGACAGAAAATAACATTTCTAACAAAAATGGGAGGAGGGAGGGAAGAAGGGAACGAGAAGACAGACAGACGACAGTGTCGGGATGCAACTGGGACGGGCCAGAACCTCTTAGTTAGCCCAGAGATTTATTTAATTCATCTGTGATTATTGTTATTTCTCCTTCCTCCTTCGCTTTCTCTGCTTTGTCCTGCATCAGGCTGAGTAGTTTCAGCGAACGAATCATCATATTTTAGGAGCAGATATGTTAACGTGTGTCAAATCTGAATCTTTAGAGTAATAATAGCTGTCAGATACATGTAGAATATTTTCTTCTCAGGTTATAAGTATAAAATAGAAGGATGTGACTCAAGTACAATAGCTGAGTAAATCCCACCACGGCATATATCTTTGATCACGAATAAATGCCTTAAATAAAGCTCCCACACCTCATATAGATAACAGGATTCTATACAAAAGACAAATACAGAAAATGTCCCCTCTGTCGGGCTTGTTTGTCCCTATTTTTCTTTCTTTTTACAAACTAATAAAAGCGTGTTCGTGTCGAAATAGCCAAGACGGAAGACGTGACGCAAAGACCCATTGTGCCTCTTGCCGTGTGGCCACGGCAGGTGAGTGTTTGAAAGCCTCTGTCTGAATATGAGTCCCCTCAAGTACGATAGCTGGGTCAGAGCACGCCGCCCTGCTTCGCTTCTCGCTCGCTCGCTCTGATGAGCCCTGATAGGAAGACTCTGAGAAGAGATACTCAAATATGACAACAAGGAGAGGAGGAGAGGAATTTCAGACAGACGAGGAGGCTGCGGGGTTTTCGATGTCGTTGAGAGATGTTGTGTTCGAGCCGGCTGCTGCTGCAGTAATCAGCGCCGAATATTCTCCTTTCAAAAGAGGTCTGAAATAGTAGTTTTTGGATGATGACGGGCTGGGGGTGGTGGTGGTGGAGGGGGGGGGTGATATGAGCCTTTTTTTCAGATGACGTAAGTGTTTTTCCCGTCAGAAACACTAGGGGGAGTGGGATACACACTCACAAGTCCATCCTGTGCAGGCACACAGACACACACACACAATCCATGCCAATATCCCGCCAACCAGTCGGCACATACACACTCATCACGTCCCAGCAGCAGAGCTAATATGAAGTCCAAGCTTACACATCCGATAACACAGGAGACAGTGTGAAGTCCTCCAGATAAGTTATCTGTCTTAACTTCATCTCCCAACTGTGGTAGTGTGTTGTTGTTGTTTTTTTTCTTCCACCCCAGTATATTTAAATAGGGTTTGTGTAGCTTGGATATAAAAAAATCCCATCAGTTCAATTTGAGATGCATCGAGATCTCCGGGAGAATACATTCAGCCAGGGAGAACGGAGGCAGGGGTAAAGATTGTGGAAATATTGACATTTACAAGAGCAAACAGAGCCCAGGTGAAGGCATTAGAGAAGGACATATTTCTTTTAGAGCCGCATGTGGGTGGGTGGGTGTATGTATGTGTGTGATCATGTCCACAAATGCATCGGTGCATGGTTAGGTCCGTCTGTCTGGCAGTATCAGCTCATATATTGCCCCCGGTGTGTGTAGCTGCCTGTGTAGCGGGCTGACTGATGGCGAGTGGGTCTGGGTCACGGCACTCTGGCAGTCTGATGAATCTCCCTCTCTGTCGTACACTCTGCAGAGGTACACTAAAAATGTATGTACACCTAGCAGGGCGTACTGTAACGGCTTAGTGATTCAGAGCCCAACATGTGTGTTTATATTTACTAACTCTTCTAGAAATTAAGGACTAAATATTGTCCCTCATCCATCCATCTAAAAGCTGGTCATTGTATCTATCAAGGCAGTGTTTCACTACAAGGAGTCTCATTTTATCCTAATTTAAAAAATGTCAACTTTAAGGAGCAAAAACTCTGTAGAGGCATCAGTTTTCAGTGAAAAATCTCTAAAAATCCACTGCTGTTATTTATGCATAACTTTAAGCTTTAATATAATCTGAACAGTGGAGTTCGATAAAAATTCCTCCTTAGTACAGTTGTCACAAACGGGGAAATTAGCTATAGAGACCAAAACTGTTTTTTGTACCAGGCTGTAAACATGTTTATTTCTGCTGTGAAGTTGGACATTTCACCATAGGGGCTTATGGAGACTGACTCGTTCTGTAGCCAGCCTCAAGTGGACGTTTGAGGAACTGCAGTTTTTGACACTTCACAGCTGCAGATGTTGCTGCTTGGTTAAAACTTTAAAAAAAAACACTGGTAAGGGCCTTTGCAAAAAAAAAAAAAAAAAAGCATTTTACTTCATAAAATGAGCCAAAAAAATGACAAAATCTGTCAGTGCGTTAAAATGATGTCAGCCTGTTTGAAACACAAACCAATTTGTTGAAACAATTTCCCACAAATGAGTGTCAGTATTTTGAAGGCTGCAGCAGATTTGAGTAAAACAAAAGTGTATAAATTATTCAAACGAGCTGATTTGAATTGAAAACAGTTTGTCGTCTACTGACCTCGCTCTGAGATTTCTCACATGCGTTAGGAAAATGAGGCGTTTGGGACCGAAAAGACTTGATAGGACTTAAAATCCTCACTCAACGGCTTGTTTGGATTTTCCCACAACTTGTGAGAGTGATGCGTCTGATTCCTGCATTGATCATCTGCTCAGTCATACCATGTGTTCATCATCAGTATCTCAGACATCGCTGATTTCATTTTGATTTTGACAAAACTCACTGCTACATTCCAGCATTCAGAATTAGCCTGATTGGCCCATTGGGGAACAACAATTACAGCTCAAAACAATGTGCCATATTTGTTACTGATTGGCCCCGACAGGGTCTTCATCATTCACGGGGGATGACAAGACAGCCCTCCCCCGGACTATGAAGTCACTGTTTGTTTGTTTGTTCTTTTAGCTGTCAGAAATGAGCTTCTTGTTCATCCATTTGGGATTTTAGGAAGTTACCATCGACATGAAGATGATTCTTTCTTTACACATTGCCTCAAAATAAGCAGTTAAATACGCTGTTTTTCCTGACCACTGCTGGGAGTTCTTACCAAGTCTGGTGGGGTTGTTAGATTTTATTACATGGCCAACCTCAGGGACCTTAAATATTTATTCTGCTCCAGGGAGAGAAGTCTGCTCCTGACTCCTGACCAGACAGAGCAGAATATAGGCACAGGGAGTACAGGCGGGTTATTGTAGGTGAACAAAAAAACAAGGTGCTGATGACTGTACTTTGGTCTTTGGCCAAACATAAACTAAAAAGGAAAGGAGAGCTCATGATGATTCACATCGTTTCCGAGAAACATTGAATATATCACACCATTTATTTGTGCCTTCTGTCAATTTTTGTGTTGCATGTAGAGTTAAATAGTTATAGCTTGAAGCAGTAGTTTGACATTTTGGAGAAATACTTTTTTTTTCTTGTTGTTATGAAAAAGATCATATCTATCCAGTAATTATGAAGCTACACCCAGCAGCCGTTTAGCGTAGCTGAGCAGAAATACAGGAAAGAGGGGAAACAGCTAGCCTAGCTCTGGTCAAAGGTAACAAACCCACCTACCAGCACATCTGATGGTCTCTAATTTATGTTACAATGTGTAACGAAAAGTTGCATTTATTTCAGGTTTCAGGTTCTATTTCTTCCCGAAGTCTCTGCTAGTGTCAGAGTGTACGTCACATTTTTTTTGGCAAATAAAAATGTGAGCCGTTATGCTGCCTGTGGGGACAGTTGGTGTGATTAAAATAGGAGTGTATCTATTCGATCACACATGCATGAGACGACTGACGACTGAAAACACAGCTGAAACGCCTCCTGTATAGACAAGCTGTCACAGTGACAACAAGGCTCCAGGAAAAGCTAGGTTAGCTGTCTCAAGTCTTTATGCTATAGGTTAAACCAACATTGTGTGGAAATAAATTGTGATTCAGCGCCCCGAGTTCTCTCTCTTCCTTTTATTTCCATTCTAAGGTTCCTCCCTCAACTTCCTCTTCAGTCTCTTCAGCTCTATCAATATGTCCACAGAAGCTGCTGGGCATGGTTACATTGGCCAGCTCAGATTCTGGCACAACACTGTCTCCTCAACCCATCAGGAATCTCCTGCAACCGGTGCCTGAAAACCTCCAAAACATCAGTGATAGAGACACTTACACTCCCCCGATGCTCTGAGCTCACAGTCTGGGTGGTCCAGCTAACAAACTGAGCTAACATTAGCTAACAGCAGCTACAGTTTACTGAGTTTTTGCGCAGAAACCTGACGATAAAAGAGGGAATGTGATCCAATTTCAGCAAAATCGGTGAAATCGTCGGTGGCATTTGACTTAAAGCATTAAATACTTGATCATACCGGGAGCACAAAGTTGTATAGTGAAAGAACAGACATGCGCTTTCAAAAATCTACAAACTATCCCTTCCTTTAAATGTAACTGCTTATCTTCCCCTTTCTTTGCTGCAGCGTCTTGGGCCCAGCGTTGACCTTCAGAATCGGCCCCAACCCGAAGAACGTGACGACCGCAGATCTGGTTCAAGTTGCAGGTAGGACCAGTCTGTATTTATTCTTCTTATGTCACCCATCACACAATGATCCTGTTGACAACCTTCATTGCGATTCATCTCATTTTCACTCACCAGACCACTCTGTCACCGTCTGTGCTTCGGTAAATGAGAACACAGATTAGTCTCTCCAGATACAGTAGATAGTCCGGTGTTCATCTTGTCCAGACAAACCTCTGTCCCAAAGACGATTATCAACAGTGTGCAATGACAGATGACCATCAATTACTGAGATGATGAGTCTTGTGTGCACACTTTCCCATCTACACACACGCACATGCTCTCATATACAGTCTACATGATAGTTTATTTGGTCTTCTATTATGTCCAGCAGCCTGACAGGTTGAAACAGGTTTGCACCAGCCAGACACTTAGAGTGTATCCTCCTCTGTGTGGGTGTGCCTGCATGTATGCACTTGTTTGATGCAGACTGATGGAGAGCTGTCACCCACAGAAAGGAGGGTTGTCAGTATGCACTGCCTCCACTCCCCTGTTCATTGTCTGCACTCCGATCTGCCCAGCGCTGGTGTCGGGGGTGTGTGTGTGTGTGTTGAATGTGTGTTGGATGTGTGTCCATGTCCTTGCTTTGGTCGGAAATGACTTTGAGAAACGCAGCAATACTCCCAACAGTCAATATCATCCAATATCACCCCACTGGAATCAACATGGTGGTGTTGTTATTGGCTGAAATGTGTTGCTGCTCCAGTTTTTCAGCGCGGCGACATTTTTTGGCACCAACTCGTTTCCTATTAGGGGATGTGTTCGATGATGGCTGATGATACAGATTTACCGCAAGAAAGGTTGGGCCGTGCCGTTGAGCTCTGGTTCAGCGGTTTCAAGTGTGAGTTTTTGTTGGATTACAGTGTGTGTCCTTCGCCGTCGTCCCACTTACACAATGTTTGTTTAACAAAAAGAGCAAATATGGCAGGTGTAGATTCGCCTCTTCTGCATGAGTTATAATAAAGTGCGTCCTATCTTTTTCCATCCCCCTTTTCTACTTTTCTTCATCTCTTTTTTTTAATTTCCCTCCTCTCTTGTGTGACTGACTTTGATGAGGTGGCGTGTGGAGAGAGCTAATGACAGGCATGAGCACGGCTGAAATGTCAGACCAAATGTTAAGTCAACATGATCATCAGCCTGACCCGTGTTGATGAATTATGAATACGGCCCACCTGAATAGTGATTTGTAAAAGGCGACAGAAGGAGCTTATCAGACTACTTATGGTTTGGATGCATCGCCGATCAATCCCAAGTGACTGACTCTGAAATGTATTAAAAATGTAAAAATGGTGCTTGGAGATAGCAGAGTGGTTAAATCCTCTGTCTTTAGAGCTACATGTGTGCCTCCTCTGACCTTAGATCAAATCCTTCGAGGGCTTTGTCTGCTCTGCCTCCCTCCCGTCTTATTTCCACCACAGTGTGAAGTGAAGTATCCCTCCTGATATTAAAAACAATGTGACGCGAATGCAGAAGCTCCTTTTTAGTGTTTCACGCTTTCCTCGCTGTATTCCAGCTCCAAGATATGCATGCACGACATTGACATTGAATTCAATGCAGTATGACAATGGCATAGCGATTTTAAAGTGGTTACCAGGTCGTGCAGCAGCAGCATGGTTTAAGGAATCTGAAAATGAAACTGACACCCACATGCAGTGGCCCCCTGGGTAATCCCGGATGACCATCGCCTTATGTGTGACTGTGCATAAATGACGCGGCCTCTTAATGAACTCATCAAAACCCCTGCTGTATTCTGTGCTCAACCTGCTGCTGAGAGCCTGCACAGCATGCTTTATAGCAGTCATTAAAAGAGAAAGCCAAAAAGTGAAGAATGCTGTGGAAAATCATGCAAACACATTCTTTTTTTAAAGTGCTGATTAATAACTATCAAGTCTGTAGTAAGTAAGTGAATATATTTATGTAGCACCTTACAAGAGCAGATGTCACAAAAAGTGAATAAAATAAAAAGTTTAGAAACTACAAAAGTGCAGTCTACACTTTGTCTTGAGCTTCAACCAATCCCTGTTCAGATGACTTCAGATTCCTCCCAATGTAGGGCTCCATTAGCTCTTTAATGTAGGCCTGATCATGCAAAGCTTCAAACATGGGCACAATAATCTTGAACTGGATTCTGAATTTGATAGGAAGCCAGTGTAAAGAAATCAAAATTAGTCTTTTAAGGGGCTTGGCGACAGCATTTTGGACGGCTCGTAAGCAATCTGGGGAAGTCTTACCGAGGCAGGTGAAAAGGGAATTGCAATAGTCACGAATAATCATCTCCAGCTCAGCTAGGGACAGCCTGAATTTAACAAAGTACCTCAGGTGGTGGAAACAAAAGCAAATCAGACAGTTTAAATGTCTGACTCCAAACTGGGTCAATAGAAACACAAAGAATTAGCAGAAAAAGAGGAAAGAGACAGAACTTTATATCACCTTCAGAACAACGAACCCTTACCCAACTGGGTCAGAAATAAGAACTGTCTGTATTTGTCTGTATTTAACTGTAGAAAAAAGGCAATTATGTAGGGTGATAATTAAATATCATCTGCATAGAAACTATAGGAGATATCTTTAATAATTAGGTAGCCTGAGATGAAGCATGTACGATATGAACAGAATGGGACCCAAGATGGAACCTTGGGGAACACCATAGTACAGAGCTTCAGTTAAAACCGCATCAAAAGATCATTTGGGACTCTGTGGGGAGCCGTTTCCATTGAGTGTAACCAACGGTAACCAGACTGAAACTCTCTCTAAGACAGCTGTAAGATACTTTTTCTGAGACCTTAGCATAGGTAATTTAAAAATAGGCCTGTAGTTCTGGGGCAAAAGGAGGTTCAAGATTTGCTTTTATAGGTGGAAAAACAGCTTTTTTGAAATAAGCTGGGACATGACCCGATGTCAAAGAGTTATTGATTATAGGGAGCACACGAGGACAAAGAACCAATAACATTTTTGAACAAAGAAGTGGGACAGTGTCAAGGGGACTAGAGGAGGTTTTCATATTACTAACCAGATTGGTGAGCTCTTCTAGCGAGATTGGATGAAAACTCTCCAGGATTGTTGGCCAGGAAGGGCAAGCTATTGTGTGGTGGCAGGGATGAGGAAATTATGTTTGCTCGTGTGTCATTTATCTTTCCAACAATGGAGGATAGAAAGTTGTTTTACCCGGAAAAAATGGAACAGTACCAATGTTAGTGATGTTAGCGGTGTCAAACTAGATTTTGGGATTACTTTAACTATTAGATAGAAGGTTAGAAAAGTAGGTAGCACTGTCATCCATAGCCATGTTATTTAACTAGTAGATTTGAACTTGGATTTACACAAATGGTAAATTTGTGAGAGGTTTTTACGTTTTCCCAGAGCCGAAGGTCTTCACATACTTTGTTCTGTTCTTCATTTTATCTTTCTGCAGTGACGTAGCATGTACTCTGTAACAAATTGTCACATTTAGGAAGCTGTAAGTAACAAATGTTCAGAATGAAGACTGATCATTTCAGCACTACTTTGGATATTATACTGTATATTTACTGTTAGAGCTGCAAGTGATGCTCCGTGGCTGTGAAGTGAAGCCAATAAAGTGCCAAAAACGGCAGTTCCTCAAACGTCCACTTGAGGCTGGCTACAGAATGAGTCAATCTCCATAAGTCCCCATGTTGAAATGTTCAAAAGATGTTAAAAAAACAGTTTTGGTCTCTATAGCTTTTTATAGATTTACAGATGTCTTGTTTGAGCATCCAGGGTTCAATCAGCCTATCTCAGGTCCAACAGTGATCCATGACATCCATTCTTTGCCCTGTTATTTGCTGCAACTAGCTATTACTCTCAATAATTCTGTTGATTATCTTCTTTATTAGAAGAATTGTCTGTAAAATGCCAAAAAAATAGCAGGACAGAACCCAGAGTGACATGTTCAAATGTCTCTTTTAGTCCAACGAAAGTCTAAAACTCAAAGATGTCTTCTTTTAAATTGAATCACATACACAAACACAACACAAACACTTCCTGCGGACTCGCCACAGTTAGTGTATTGTGTATTAAAGCTTTACTGCTGTTACCTTGACTGTACTCTGCACTGCAGCCCGTGAATGAGGTTAATATGGCTCTGCTACATTCTGCTGTCCATCTATCTGCCCATCAGTTCTATTTGATGCGTTCAATAGACAAAGAACAGACAAAGAGACTCGGTTGAAAGGCATGGACAGTATAGAGGAGATTTGATAACTCATTGAAAAGCATCTTTTGGGCAGCAGGTTCTTAGCGGCTGTGTGGTGAAAGGCCTGCTGGGAGGTCTGACTGTATTAGTGGAGGTAGAGGCTCTTGTGTTCTGCTCAACTGGAAAACCGCAGGACAAAGACCCGCACTGCCTAATCCCTGCTCGGCTGCAAAACAAAAGAGAAAGCTGCTGCTTTATCAAAACTACAAGGCATTCTGTGTGTCCGTGTTCGTGCGTGCGTGCGGATGTGTGCATGTTTGTGTGTGTGCGCGTGATTTTTTTAATTTATTTATTTATTTTTTATTTTTTTTTGCAGCTGTGTTCATGCTGTGCCAAGAAAATGATTTATTCAATATTTGATGAAGTGGCAGCCAAGCTGTTAAAACCAATGTTGAAACGTGTTGTTTAGAACTTTTTTTTTTTTGCCTTCTTGCTTCCCCTCAGTCTCGATGTGATTTCTAAACATGTAAATCACCTTCAGTTCGGGGGGAAATTGGATCTGCCAGAGTCGCTTTTGCTCACTGTAAAGCAACATTTTGTAGCCGATGATGGATTTTGATCCACTCCCCTGTTGTTCCCACTCGCATGTTTGTGCACTTCACAGTGAGTAGGTGGATTTATGTGTAGGATGAGTGTTTTTTTTTTTTGTTTTTTTGGCCGCATGAAGTGTCTATAATTATGTCCTGTAATTATTTTTATAATTGATGATATAGATGTGTTTTGATCGATCATCTCCCAGGTTTGTGTTCTACCACGTATGTGATAATTACACTTTATTTTCCAGCTTCCTAATGAATGTTTTGGTTGTTGTATAATGTCATTTAATTGGCCAGCAGGATATGTGAGTGTTTGATATGAAAACTGATGCCTGGTGACTGCCGCTGTCTATCAACGGTGGTCAAGCATGGCCAGGCCAAACGCCATGGTGAGTGAGTATATATATGTGTGTGTTAAGGAGGCTGGTAGGTGGTGGGTGGGAGCTGGGTGAGGACACTCCTATTGTCTTGGCTGTCACGGCTGGGCGACCCCAGAGCCCCTCAGAGGCCCCAAAGGCCCCAGAGGCCAGGCCACAGCAATGAGTCCGCGGGCCCCCAGGCCGTGAGAACCCCGGCCCTGGTCAATGAGCGCTGGGAGCCTGGGGACCCTGGGAGCAACTGGCTGAGCCATCTGGACCAGAGAGCAGAGACCCTGACACACGGCTGTCACCCGAGGGAGTGACGCAGAGACGTGGACATAGACAATGTCTGCCCCCATGTTTCTGCCTCTGCTTCTGTCTATCAGCCCCTCCGTCTCACACATGCACTTGTAAGTGACAGCAGAAAGGAGCTCGGAGGAGAGTGAGGAGGAAAATGCTGGTGAGAACACTCCAGTGGGGCAAATTTATAGAAAATCAGATGCAAATGAATGCGCAATTACGAATATTCTGAGCTGTGTATATCGAGATGAACAGTCAGCGGCGCTAATTCTCCAGCCGGGTGCCGTTGCAGGAGAAAATGGCGAGATGACGCGGGGAAAAAAAAAATAGTCACACCTCGAGCAGATGAAAAACGTGCAGAAGTGTTGGCCTTTATGTTTCTCACAGATCTGCAGCGATTTTTCGCGTCTTCAGCGGAGCAGAAGCTCCGGTGGACGTTTAAGTCACACGCTCCGTCTTCATGATTTATTCACAGGGCCGGCTTTCATTTTGTTTTTATCCATACATCAACTTTTCCAGCTCAGCCGAGTGTATAAAAAAAAAACCAACCCAAAAACGTTGTTTTTTTAAAATTTATTAATTCTAGTGTTTCCACATTTTGTTTTTGTTTTTTTTTTTATCCGCAAATTGAAGATTTGCATAAAAACAGATGGATGGAAACACACGTAATGAGAAGTTTGCCTTAAAGCCAAGAGGAGAGACTTTTGTGGGCAGATGTGAAATGTTCTCCGCCCACACTATGTCTATTGTTTTGTTCTAAAAACATAAGAGAGCCGGCCTAAATATAACCGGCTTTCTTTTCTGTCTTACTCCATTTGTCTCCGTCTGTCTGCCTGATTCTTTCTGTCTGTCTATTCTCTCTTCTCTGTGGGAAGGCCTGGTACTCTCTCTGATCTGCTTGCAGGCACACATAAAAACACACTCTTTCTCTCTCTCACACACACACACACGCACGCACACACAACTCTAAAGTGAAAACACGGTAGCTGCGGCTGCATAATGGTGCTAGCTACCATTTGAGTGGTGAGTGGTAGTCTTTTCCAGCTGAGCAGATTAGCATAGATCTCCCACGCAGACAGAGTTGACCTTCACTCTGGCAAACACTTGTCAAAATGCCAACGATAATTACCTGCTCTCTTCGCAAACAGCACAATGGTTTATCCACCTGCTTCTCAGGCGTGGAGGACGGATCTGTAGTGCTATAGTTGCCTGTTTTCTGTTTGTAAAGGTAATATAAGCCGTGGGGATTCCTATGTGACACAGACGTGCATGCGCGGAAGTGTGCGCTTTCTGCTTGATATTGTAATGTTTACCGTTCGGAAGTCAGCGAGCCGCCAGAGGCTAAAGAAATAAGTGTGAATTAAATTCTCCGAATGTTGCCACCGCTTTCAATATGCTCATGTCCGGACACAGCGTTCATACGGCTGAGATGGAATTAGTTTTGTCAGCATGGGTTCGCACAATCAAGAAACATGTCAAGGAAACCTGTTCGTTTTCCAACACGGCGGAGCTTCGGCGGCGTCTGTGTCGGATGCCTGATTGTCTGTGTGTTCATGCCTTAACATCTGTATCAATGAGCGTTGGAGGTCAGAAAACAACCCCGCGATTCCTCGCCCTCCCTCTTCCTCCCCTCTCTCTCTCTCTCTCTCTGGGCACTCCTCTCCTCTCTCCTCCTCATCACTGACTGCCCTCTCTGGTTGAGTGCTTGAATGTGCTCAGTTCGGTGATCAAAGTCTTCCTCAGTCTCTTCTCCTCCGTCGCCCCTGGCTCTGTGGATGTGTGTGAGAAAGAGTGTGTGTGTGCGTGTCATCCATCTACGAGCCCAGCTCTCAGTCGTCTAAACCGTCAGTCTCGCTATCTTCTTTCAGTCTCGGTAGTACCCTGCCAGGCTCCCTTGCATCATCTTCCCGTCTGCTAGAGGGCACGTGCGCACAAATACAAACCCGCGATGACGTTTATTCGACGTGACACATCTCACTTTTCTGTCTTCCTTAACATTTATGCATTGTTGATCTCGCAAACTTCCGCTGCAGCAGCCAGACCGCATGCGTGCGTTTGTGCGCGTGTTTCCTCTAGATAACCAGAGCCGCTAAATGTTTTTGCTGGAAACTTTTTTTGGGGGGGTCAGATGTCTTTTTTTTTAATTCCAAGGTCACAACGCTTCATCCTCGTGTCGCCTCCAGGAAGAGAAAATATCTCAAATTGGCAAAGACAGTTATTCACTAACAGGGTGTGCTGCTGCTGCTTCTTCTTCTTCTGCAAACCAATCTAAAACATCTAGTTTTTATCCTTGTCCCTGGCCCAGAGAGCGAGCCTTCGTCAGCCACTGACTCTTTGTGCTCGTCTCGCACAAAAAGGTGTCGTGTGGAAACGTTTGCCATTGTGTTGAGGAGCCAAGAATGTTCCAACCCATGAATTGGGCTCTGTCTTACACTCCCCTTTATCCTGTTTATCCTTTTCAGTTGTCCTCTTCCCTTCCTTCTCCATGCCCTCCTGCACTTAGTTATTCCTCTCTCCTCTCCGTCAGTATTATCCCTGCACCTCAGCGCAGGGTCAGGGCTGCACTGCTCCTGTAAACATATTTACTGTGTCAACATTGCTGTTGCGAAGCAGCTGAAGACAGTAACAGGTGCCTGTCAACAGCCGGCCAGATCTCTAGTGCATTAAAGGATCTTTGCTGTAGACGAGGATTAGTGTCGCCTGGCATTGTTTGTTTGCTAATTCCATCTCCAAGGTATTTGCGGAAAATAGGCATGAATAATTGAAAGCGATTTCTAGTGGACGAAACGAAAGCTATCAGCGAACGGAGGGAGATTAATGAGTAGGGGGTGAAACACAGCGCAATTTGGAACAACGGAGCAACCTTTTCTCAGACACCCGGAGAGACCCCGAGTTCGTAAACAAAAATTGAATATGCATTGTTTCATCTGAGGAACCAAAAAAGAAAAAAACATTGAAATGAGAAAGGATTGGATTAAGAAAGGAATCCGGCAATATGTTTAAATGTGAAGTGTGTCAAAGCATGATGCGATGGTATTAAAGAACTTTCTGGATTTCACCAGTGAGCGTTTTTCAAATGAAATCAATATATTTAACGTCTGTCTGATGAAACGTCAGCAACTGTCTGATAAGAATCCAACTTTCTGACAAGGTTATGAATACATTTGTAATGGCGTCTGAACACTTTGCATCCGCAAGTGTTTGTATTTTTCAAGTTTGCAACAGCGCGACCATCGTAAAAAATCCGCAACATCAGACCATCTACGCCCCTGCGGACTGCATCATCTCTGGACAACGGCCATTTTTCTGTCCTGACAGAAACAAAAGCACAGTTTGGTGGCAGTGGTCATGCATTCTATGGCCGCTTGGACCATGTAGCAACCTGAGCTGCCTGTTCACGCCACCTTACATCTAAATCTGTAAACCATAAGACTTTTTTCTACATGGACCGTGCATATTCTCTTCTCATTTAGACTCTTGTTCTTCTCCAGTGAGAAGATTTGAGTTTTGTATGCATGTATGTAGGATCGATGGAAGGAGGATTTGAGTGAACCGAGTCAAACGGACGCGCACGTCGGTGTCAGATGGCCGTTAACCTGGATAATGCTGATTTCAATCTAAAATAGTAAAACAGCGTTGATTGGGCTGATGTGCTCTGTGCACACGTGCAGGATAATTAATGAACATGATGAAGATGGCGAACATGAAGTATCTTGATTCACTGCCGTTAAACAGATTTTCCAGGAAATGCACTACATTAAAATAGATATACAAATTGCATGTACTCTAAACAGGGGGCTGCGTTCAGACGTCACCACTTAGAGCTTATTTCCTCTAGATATTCTTTATTTCGAAGATAATGTTCAGCCCAGGAGTTTGTCTGAAGATTTGCAGTCACACTGAGTGTACATAATAAAAAAAAAAAAAGCTAATGAATATGTTATTTGTGTATTTGTTTGACGCAAACAGTTCCAGTTTGCAGGGATTCGTCGTTACGTGAAACCTCTAATTTTTTTCCGAATTGATCACGTCTGGATTTGAGCCAGAGCGCTGATGACACGATTATTATCTGACCCGGGATTTTTACCATGATCTAATTTCCAGCTGAGCCACGCAGGACGGCTGGCAACAACACATTTCCTCACACATGGTGGTGAACTTAATAACACAATGGCTCACTAGCTTCGTGTTTTATGAACTGACAAAACGACACATTTTGGTACAGCCGAGTCGTAATGATGATTAGCTGTCTCCGAGACGGTCACACATCGGAGTTTTTCCTCCGGAGAACGTGCTGGAGTAAAATGACAGATGTATTCATATTTTTGATCACGACACGACCTAAAAATTTAAAGTACTTGCTTTCAAAGCTCTGTGTCTGATTCCAAAAGATGGGCTCTTTTATGTTTTGTATTCCACAAACCATATAGATGCTGAATACTCGTCCAATGCTGCGGGTTTAAGCACCATGTCAAGCAGAAAATCCAACCTCCTCTTTGCTTCTGCCACCACCGGTACTCTCTTATTCCCCATTCGCTTCATCCCGACCCCTCTGCCCCACCGCCCCTCATGTCTATATTTCCCCCCCCCCGTCCCTTCATCTTCCGTTCCTGTACCCACAGTGAACGCTACTCCAAGCGAGAGACCGTGCGCTGATGGCCCTCATGTCGAGAACAGCAGGTACTTGTGCATCGTGTTTGTTGAATGCGCAGTGGTTTGTACACTTGATGGGTGCTACTTTATGAGGCAGCAGATACAAACAGCTATGTAAATGAGCTTCTTCCCCATTTCCTGCTATGAGTCACAACTCAATGAAAGAATGACAAACTTTCCCATCATAATGAGCCGAAAATTCGTAAAGGTTTTTGTCTTATAGGACAGTTTCTGGAGTTTTGGGAATGATGGCATTATTTTTTACTGAAACAAGACAAAGCAATGCAGGTTTTTATTTTGCTATTTGCGAAATTTGCAAATTTCTTGAACTGTCTCGTCCCTTATGTGTAAATTTACAAGGCCATGAAAGCTGCTATACATGGAATTTGTATTTTTTATTTTATTTAGGCAAATCTTCACTTTCCCTCATCTTTTATCCCTTTCCTCAATCTATCATGGCTTGAATTAAACTTAATTTGTACGTTGCTTTGGAGAAATCCAAATAAATACATTGAAATATACTCACTGTCTTGCATGATACTTGATACTACTTGAGTTACGGTACTTCGTTTTGGCTACGGCGGTGCAAGCGGCTGAAGTGTCCTCCAAAAAACGCAGTGATAATGTTGAGCCAGATCGAACTTTCGCAGCATCCTTGACTTCTCTAACTGATTAAGCTCTTCATGTGACATTGCAGCTTATCCAATCATCCCAGTTCCAGTCATTCATCAAACTCCAGTCCACCGTACAAATCAAAATTAACCACAAAACGTCACCACGGTTGGTATGATGTGTCACGTGTGCTGTCATGTTGATTTGAGCACGTTCTAAATGTCTAGTTGACTTTAAATTGCTCTGCCAGAACTACTTGTTGTTGTAACTCTTAACATGCAGCAGCCAACATTTGCCACAGTAAATTAAGCCACCTTTAGAGTTAAGTGAGCTAGCTAACAAGAAAAAATCTTTTAAGGAGGTAATTGGTATTGATCAACGACCTTTAAGAACACTGGAGATGTATTACAGTCATTTTGGTTTCCAGCTTAAAGTTTATCAAATCTTCATGATGGCATTACTCTTGGGCTGCAGCCATTGACAGTATAAAGATTGGGTGTCGTATCTCTGACGTCACCCACAGGTTTCTGTAAAGTGTGGCTCTGACCGCCGCCATGCTGGCAGTCCGACTTTTTCTGCCTCAAGGCTAATCTAGAAATGGGCAAAAGCGCGGGTCATCGGCAGACCTGTTTTTGTACCAGGCTGTTAACGTGTTTATTTCTGCTGTGAAGTTAGATATTTGAACATGGGGACTTATGGAGACTGACTCACTTCTGGAGTCAACCTCAAGTGGACGTTTGAGGAACTGCAGTTTTTGGTACGTCAACATTGGATTCACTTCATCAATTCTTCCTGGCTGCGACTAAAGATTGTTTTCTCAATTAATTAATTAATTTCTTCTTAACTAATAAAAAGGAATCATCACAAACTCTTGAAGTGAAGGTAATTTAATGAAATTCTAGTTTACAAGTAGATAAATAAGAAGAGAAGAATAACTTTGTTAATTAATCAATAAACAACATGAAATACAACCGTCCACACACACAAAGGACTTATAGACATGCAAATGTGTAGAGATGGTGGAGTGATGGGCAGCCATGTAGCGGTGCCCTGGGAGCAGTTCGGGGTTCGGTATCTTCCTCAAGGGCACTGTGGGAGTGCCCAGGAGGTGAACTGGCACCTCTCCAGCTACCTGTCCACACTCTGTACAGTGGTCAGTGCAGGACTTGAACCGGTTCCCAAGCCAAGTCCCTACGGACGGAGCTTCTGCCACCACAGTCTATATCTCAGATAATACAGAGAAAAGCAGCAAATCCTCACGGTGGAGAAGCTGAAATAAGGGAATGACTGAAAAGATGAATCGATTATGATAATACTTCACGTTATTTCTCTGTCAACTCATTGTTTCAGCTCTGCACTCCACCACCACTCAGCCTCTGAGCGAATTAATCTATCTCTCTGCGCTGGGCGGCCTCAGCGTGTCATCGAGCCGCCCTTTAAGGACCGCCCACAAAACCCTGGACTGAAAACAGGTTTTAACCTCTAACTCCACATTTCAGTAATACGTCATTCAAAAAGTCCTTTCACATGTTTTCAGCAGCTACAACACTAATACATTTCGAAAGAACTTTAACTTCACTTGCACCGCAGCTCTCTCTCTCAGTTGTCCCTAAACCAGCTGTAAAACATTCACAAACAACCAGAGTGGCTAATCCGCAGCTGCAGAAACTCTCCACAACAAGGCTGAAGATATATAATGAAGAGATATATATTGTATTTGTTGAATATGGCCGTTAATGGACTAACAGAACTGCATCAAAGAGGCGGCAGATGACACTTAAAGTGCTCGAATCCACAAAGGGCTGTTACAATGCGAAACAAAGAGAGAGGGGCCATACATTCGCTGCGCCACGTAGCCTTTTGCAGGTGTGTGTGTGTGTATACGTGTCCGCGGTATATCACTGTCTGCGCTCATGAGCGTGTGTTTTTACATGTGTGCGTGCGTGTGTGTGTTTTTTCTCTTAATGGTACATCCGAACTAAATTGGCCCCCTGAATGCAGTGCGCTCTGTCAGTGGGGTTTTTTTTTATGTGAGCTACAAGTGTAGAAAAACAAAGAGGAGCCAGGGAGCTTCAAAGCGAGTAGGTGACATTTCGGGCTTTCCATCTTCAAAGCGCTATTTGCTTTTGTAGTTCCTCTTTGAGAATAATTATATTTTTCTAAAGGATTACAGCTGTCTGAAAACATACTGTAGAATTTGAGGGCCATTTCCTAACATTTGCACAATGTCATTAGTTTGAAACGTGGTTGTTCCGCCATTATTTACCATTGCATATAATTTAACGCAGCGTTTTTTTCCTGCACATTACACACCAGTCTTATTCCTTATTGGCAGCTATTGGCTGGGAATTGATCGTTCACCCAGTAGAGCCACCCGGTGAGTGTCTCCAGATGGGCTAGACGTGAAATCCACCCGATCCGTCCCCTCATTTTCATTCACCTATCCTTCCTCGTGTCTCTTTCTTCCGTCCTTCTCATCCAAGTGCCTCTCTATAATTCATGTCCAGGTGCAGCACCAGCGTTTCTTTGGCACGGGGCTTGAAAGGCAAAAAAAAAGAAAGAAAGAAAAAAGAAAGACAGATGTTCAATTTTCACTTCCTTTGTGCATCTTTCTATATCTGTTTGCGCACCGTGCGCCCATTTTTCACCTGTAACGCAGACTGTGGCGTCCCCGTGGTTCAGCATAAGCAATAATTAAGGCGAGTCACAGCCGCGACTAACCGCTGGCTCCTGCTCATGGATTTAGATGTTATGGTTTGCAGGGAGACGTGCTTGTTGTCGCCTTTTGAGTGGGTGCGCCACCTCAAACATGAAACATTTAACCACAGCTGACTGAGAAGTGTCCAATTCTGTTGGAGTTTTACTCTCGGGGTCGGTTGCAACGAGCTGTAACGGCCATCGCGAGGAAAGCACGAATGCCAAGATATGCCCACGGCACAGCTGTATTTACATGCAGCTTCTGTGCATCTTGTCATACAAAACGCATGAACCCCCCACTGACTGCAAAGCTGTTGGTGTGACTGAACTCTGCAGGTGGATATCTATATTGCAAAGTGACAAGTACTGTACAGTATAATGCACAGCTGTGGCCTGGACTGAAATCTATGAAGTGTTTTGTTGCCTTTCTTCGCTTTCATCAGATGAGACATCCTCAATGTTTGTTTAGCATGCACGTATTTCTCTTTGGCTCTAGAAAGCTGAGTGGTACCACTTTATTTTATATATGATTACAACAAAGGATGGATGATTTGATTTGATCAATCCACTCTCTATAGATGTTTTAGGCCGACTTCTCCAAGCAGCACTACACTACTGTTTTATAATAGAGTTGCAAGAGGATACAAGGACGTTTGTTTTGTTTGTAATTCTGTTTAATACACCTACACTGTAGGTAAAGGTGAGGGAAAGACTGTGGGCAAGGTACTGGTTATATGAAGTCCACACTACTTCCTGCATTGTCACCATAGACAGTATGAACAATGGACAGCGCATCCATGATGTCACCCACAGATTTCTGAAGGTGTTGTGGCCATCTTGGTAATCCTGCCTAATAATATAATATAATATTATATATTATATAAAATAATAATATAATTTGAGACCAAAACTGTTTTTTGTACCAGGCTGTAAACATGTTTATTTCTGCTGTGAAGTTGAACATGGGGACTTATGGCGACTGACTCACTTCTGCAGCCAGCCTCAAGTGGACGTTTGAGGAACTGCAGTTTTGGGCTCCTCCGCGCCGGCTTCGCTTCACACCTACGGAGGTTGCCGCTTGATTAGCACCAAACGCTGAAGCAACGTGTGCAACATGAACGCAAATCCTACAAAACAAACGACTATTGAATTGCGGCGTCTTGATCTCACAGTTCATACTGTTAGTTAGAAGCTCTCAGCCCTTTTAAAAGGAAGTCATTAGCAGAGGCTGCAGTGTAGTTTTTCACACCTCTGCAGATCTTGTTTGGAGGGCGGGTAAGGGCTAACACAGTGTTTACATTTTGTGGCAAACATTATGAATACTTTTATAGTGCTTACCGGATTCAGAGTGAAAGTTCATCAACCATCCATTGCTGCTTCCGTTACCCGTTACCAATAATTTGTTTTTGGCAGTAACGCCTATATTATGTCTCATTTGTTTTGTTTTTCACATTGTGAGCATGAAAACCTCCAATAATCGGTTACAAATTTTTAAGAAACGTGGAATAATCATGGCTCTGATATACAAGTGGTTCCTGTTGGGCACATTTCCTCCCGCTCTCACAATAGCACTGTACATGTGTGTGTGAGGGGATGTATTTCAAAATAGGTCGTCGCTAATCCCCCGTTAAAAATGAACATTTCCCCTCCATGCGCCCGTCTGAAAGAGAAAGAAAGTGTAAAATAAAGAGGGAAAGAACAGACGATGAATTATGGATATGTTGTAAGAGGAATATTGCTCCCTGGCCTCCTCACTGTTTTTCATTTCTTTCCTCCTCGCTGTCTCTCACTCTTTTTCCACGTGTCCTTTGCCTCCTCTTAAATCGATACCGGCTGACTGTCATGGGTCAGTGGCCTGTATGCATCAGGCTGAACTGCAACAGAGGAGTGCCGTGTCTCTCAGGGCTCTCTGTAGAGGTGATAACTCGCTCCCTATCTCAAACCTCTCTTTAAGGGACACCCGCGTTCAATTTAGCTCCCAATATCCACCTCAGATTGACTTGGGATGACAAAAAGGAAAGGAATATATATATATATGTGTGTATGATCACCATTTATCCAGGAGAGAAAGTGAGCGTCTCTCAATACCTGCAGCTATCTTTGCATAGATTAAAAGGATGAAAGTAGGTCTGCCCTGAAGATATTGTGGATTACTTTGTATGAAATCTTCCCCACAAAGATGTATTTTCATTGACCTTTCACTAAAGCTTTTTTTGTTCTTGCAGAGTAGTATTACATAATACAATTTGCCATAATAATGTGGCATTTAAAACGTGGTTTCAGACCAAAGCAGGCTTCTCACACCTCGCCTGTGTCTCTAGCAGATTTCGTCAGCTGCAGCTAGTTAGTTGAGTTAATGTTGGTTGGAAACTTGGGTTGCTAGCGAGCATTACTGTTAGTACCCGGTGGGTCAAAAACTTTAATGTGGAACGCCATTGGTCGCCATTTTGGCTGCCAGTAAGTTAGCAGAAGAGAAGGGCTCACAGGTATTGTGAAAATGGTGGCTGCTATACTGCAATATACAATTGTAAGTTGTACTTTTGTTTCATATTCATATTTTGGCAGTCAAATGTTGGCGCTAATGCTCCGCACGGTTACAATTCAACGTTCAGTCGTCATTTCCGCTAAGAAAGAGACCGCTGAAATTCGCAGGAAGTATACAGCGTACTACATAAAGGTGTACTAGCAGAAGTACCTGAAGTGAGACAGCTGCTGTTTTATCCATTCTTCACACTTTTGTTCTTGTATTTTTGCTTTGATTTGTAAAAGAAATATCCACCAACCCGAACTCGTTAAATGCCGCGTTTTGCTCTTACCACAGCCTCGTGCACCTGGGCTTCAACACGCAGGGGAAAAAAAAGAAAAAAAAATCCTAAACTTGACAAAAATATGAGCAATTATATTCTTATTTAAAACCAGACTGCAGCATGTGTGTGTGTCACAGCTGTGTGTGTATGCGTGTTTGTGTGTGTGTAGCCACAGGCTTCCTCACTCCAAGTCCAATTACCTGTGTTAAGGCCACATCTGAGACGGGGGATTACAGCATATTATTCTAGCACAAACAACAGTCTCTCTGCCCACCAACCTGCAGGCAGCCAAACACAGGCAACCAAGGAAGGTGTGAGAGGTGTTACATTAGCACCTGGATGTGCGAACAGCAGACTACTGACCTTTTACCGGTGACTGATACACTACCTGGAAAACTTGTTCGCCTCCCGCAGCTTCCTTTCTCCGTCCTCAACTCCTCTCAATATTTTTCCGCCCCTGCCTCTCACTCCTTTTTTCTCCCCCCCCCCCCCCGCCTTACGTCGAGCTTTTATTTCATCCTCCATTTTCTCTCCTGTATCTGTTGAAGCGCTCTCCACAGAACCACAGCCCGTCTCAATTTGTCTCTCATTTTTTGACAGTTGATACTTTTACCAGAGGATGTTACTCAAGATGTCGCCTTTTCTCTTGACTTGTTGTCACCGCTTGAAATTTTCCTCTGAAAATGACTTGTGATGCAAAACACTCTATTAAACCTCCTCGAGGCGCCTCCTGATCCCCCCTGAAAGGCCCCGAAAATACATCCCCCGCATTGAAACAACTTTACCAAGAGCGATCTGTCACCAATTCTCAAGCCACAAAGTTTCACATCTTTCCATTTTGCCGCTTTGTTATTGGATTTTTTCATCTCGTAACATGCAGCGGCGAGCATGCCTGTGCAAATCGTTGCGACTGAACATCCGTATAAGACACACAACTTCCTTCAAGTCACCTGCCAGGGGCTCTAATTAGACTGATAAGCAGTGCAACTGGAATCAGCTCTTCCTGGTAATCAGCCCCGCGGAGCCCAGACAGACGGCTAAATGAGGAGGAGATGAGCCATGCAGCCCAACAGGTGTCCTTAAAAAGACAGGGAGGTGTGTTTATACAGTCTTGTCCCCCCCTCCTCTCTCTAGCTACTTGAGTTGAATCTCGGGAGAGTTTCGAACATATAGAGCGAGATTTCCACGGGTTATTTGGGAGATTAATGCTGTAAAAAAAAAAAAAAAAACAGTACGTCAGCGCTTGTGTATAGATTTAATCATCACGCTGTGACGCCGAGTCGCTGCCTCACTTTTTAAAGGGATTGTTTGAGAAACTCTGCAGCAAGACGAGTGATTCAGACACACCAGTCAAACTGTGTATTTTGATTTTTGAATCGCATCCTGAGTGCTTTTCTCTTTGCGCTCGCAGCTGCTCTGCTTTAGACGTATAATAAAGATTATCACATTTTGTCCCGAAGCAAAATAAGAGCCCAGTGACACATCAGGCAGGGCTGAATACAAAATGATATCAGAACTAATAAAATCTCAGAAGGGAAATGTCATATTTGTCATTTTGACACCTGCGTGAGACTGTTGTGTTGCACTTTCATTTTACACCCACCACTCCCAGCTGTACACAGGAAAGCAACGCGGCGAGATTAACGCTGCGATCTGAGGAGCAGTCAGGGTGCTTCACGGAGACGGAGAGAGAGCGAGAGGGAAGGCAGACAGGACGGAGCTCTTAGCTACTTCATCCACTCTCTCTGCGGAAAGACCTGCAGACGTGGTTAGAGGGATTGACTCAAAGGCCGCTGACAGAAAATGTGTCCGCTCCTCTCGCTGAAAGCATTTGAATTCCTCGGCCTCAGAAATGTAATCCAGACGCTCAGAGGGTGCATTAGCTCGAATATGGAGGCTGAAAAAATGGAGCTTTGTTATCAGCGTATCTTTCAGATGTTGTTTTGATGAACTCTGTCAGGACCACATTAGCAGCTCAGCACATTGTAGATTTGGGATCCATTTTGGATTATGTTAGAAAATGGTGGCATCTTTTCCTCAGTGCGGACCAGTATCATGAAATAAAGACAGGAATTCACAAAAATATTTGAGAGCTGAAGCAACTAGCCCATTAATTAAAAGCTCTACTGACGCGATATCCTGATTGCAGCTGCTCAGTTGTGAGCATTTGCTGCTTCTCTTTGTCTTATGTGATAATAAACTGGATGTTCAGTGCAAATCGGGCAAACCAATCAATTTGAAGACGCCCCCTGTGCATTTGAAGTCGACATACCTCTTTATTTTCACACAGATAGGCAACAAAAAAAATGAATTGGTGCCTCAAGAAGAAGTGTTTGTGACAAAATAACATCTTCTTTAGACAGGTCACAGTAGAGATACAGAGAAACGATAAGACAGAGAGAGCAAACATAGTGCATCGTATATGTTTTACACACTGGCAGTATAAAGAATGGATGCCGTATCCGTGACATCACCCAGAGGTTAATTCTGCATAACTTTAAGCCTTAATATAATCATTCACCCTCAGTACCAAAACTGTTTTTTGTACCAGGCTGTAAACATGTTTATTTCTGCTGTGAAGTTGGACTTTTTAACATGGGGACTTATGGAGACTGACTCGTCCTGAAGCCAGCCTCAAGTGGACGTTTGGGGAACTGCAGTTTTCGGCACTTCAGTATTAAACATTTCTTTAAATACAAAGTCTCAACTGAAATAATGAATGATTGTGTTTTCTGGTACATAGATAAATCCTGTTATATATTAATTTACTTGGATTTCTGGGCATTATATATGCAGTGATTTAAGAAGTCATAAATATTTCCTGTATTATTCATCATTAAGGCTGATTTTTTTGTCAGCCTACTCAAGTGCAGCGCTTCTTGGATTGTTCAGATTAGTATTTTACATCATATAAATGTTACATTTTCATTAAAGGGAACCGATGAAGGAGAACAAACCCCGATCTCTTGCCTTAGTTTAACAACCTGAGATCATGTTATTGTAGTATCATGGTAGCAATTGTCTCCTAGCATAAATCCAAATCTGTGTCCTTGGTTAAACTGCATGTGTAGATGTTCTCTGATATCTATAGATTGTTTTATGTTTTCAGATCATATCCATTTGATTGCTGTCAGAGCCCTCACCCCTGCTTACTTCACCCCCCGTCTCATCCGCTCCCTCATATTCCCGACTTGAGTGATGGCGTTTGTGATTCTTAATGACAGTCGGAACAAATCTACGGTAATGAGGTCACATTGGGTTCGTTTTTTTTTTTTTTCCTTTCTCTGAAATCACCCTTCACAGCTCTGCCAACAATCAACCTGTTCCTGAGACTCAGACTCCTGGTCCTGGATCCAAGCTCCAGTGAACCAGCGTGAAACAGATCAATTCCTTCCTCAGGAAGACCTCCCTGCTACCAAAATGGACACCCTGTCCTTCCAATATCCAAGACTTATTATCTTTTGACTCACTGGAGCTCACATCCTGGTTTTATGTTAATGCCCCGCTACGTTTCCAAACTCTGCCTCATGGCATCTTTAGCATATTTATTGATTTATTTAGGTTTTCTAGTGCAGTGTCTATTTGCAGACCTCTTAGCAGCCTCGTCTATGATAATGCATTTATCTATAACAGAAGAAGTGTGTGTGTGTGTGTGTGCACGCTTGCATGAACACTCACATCCACGTAATGATGTGTGTTTCTCCTGGCTTTAGCAGGATGTCTGCACCAACACATCATTACGATTCGTTCGAGCCATTAGCTTGTGGAGAGAGAATTGTGGATGAAAAGCACAACCGGGCGTCTGCAGCCATATGTGTGTGTGTGTGTGTGTGTGTCTATGAATATGTACAGTGTGTGTACCGCAGTCTGCCCCCCCCCCCCCCCCGTGTGTCAGTGTGCATACTCAGTATGTGTGTGCTCAGTGATGTGGTTAGTAATGTGGAGACCTGCAGGAGACGGTCCGTAGAGAGAGCCTGCAGGATAATTGCTGCCACAGTGACAGGTAGGGCTGCCTCTGTCAGAGTTCCCTCAGTGGGGAAGCAGTGTGTGTGTGTGTGTGTCTGCGTGTGTGTGTGTGTGTGTGTCAGCCTCGCCATCTCTTCCTCCAATAAGCTTTTCCCCCAGTAGGCTCCGTTCAGACGGTGGCAAGACTTCCAGATGTTTTCATCTTGCATCACACACATCCGGGGAAAGAAATCTCTTACAGAGAGCAACAATCTTGCATCGTTTGGATGTAAATTTTACCCGAGGAGAGACCTCTGAGTAATGTTTTTCATCATGCATCATGTAGTATCACACATCGTGTACATTTCATCGAGGATGCATGAAGACGTTTCACTTGTTGAAGTTCCCCCCGAAGACTGCAGTAAACGCTCTGTTGTGTTATTGGGAAAGGTCGCCCGGCAGCATGCCGGACCTCTGATGTCCACGATCGTCTCAGATGTGCATTGTTTACCTCATCACTCACTGTAATCTTCAAACCTGTCCGCTCTTTATGACTGATTGTCACATGTGATTCGCGTCGCGTGCGTCGCACACGAGCGCGCGCACACATCTGCGGATTGTCATCTCGGGAAAGGGGGGGGGGGGCACAGACGATGTAAACGTGTCCCGGTGAGAATGCGGAGCGACATCCGTGGGGTTTCTACCACATCTGGAGGTTCGCCTGCCATCCAAGTCATTTGCCGGTGCTGCTCCCCCCTCCCCGATCTCCTGCAGTCCGTGAAGAATTGGTGTCAGCACCTATCAAAGGCAAAATGCCTATTCTACACAGAGTGTCAGAGCAGCCACAATCTATTAATCAACCAGGCGGCAAAGAAACAGATATTATGTGTGTGTGTGCGTGTGTCTGTTTGCGCGTCTGAGCTCGTGTTTGTGTGTTTGAGACTCATCCAGGTGTATTATTCAGCCATCTTTGAAAGAGGCCTCTAATAAGGGAGCATGCAATTATAAATGTGTCATGTGGGTTCTGTTTGAAAGGGGAAGAGGCCTGTAATGCGTTTGATACCAAAGGCCGCGGCAGTGTCTGCAGCGGACGCAAGGCGCATGCTGATTGCACGACTACAGCCATTACAGGAGCTGAATCCAGGCGGCGTCTCTCGTCCTCTTCACCCACCGCGTCGTCTTTTGATGTCGTCTGTAACCTGTCAGTCGGCTTTGGCGTGTCCCTGCTTTGACGAAACGCCGTATTCCGGAGGAGAGTTAAGCGGTTAGAAATAGCGAAGCTTTTCGGTGTGTTGATTTAGGCTAAATAACAGCAGTTGGTTTGTTTGGGAGCACTGTTGGCTTATCCACAGGAAACGATCGATCAGGGTGAATAAACAGTGAGCCAGCCAGGACCTCCTGCTGTTCACAGCATGGTCCGACCATGTGACAGACGTGGTGGTATATGATTGGCACCGCTGATTGGACATTAGAGCCTAATGATGTCATCGCTATCATCATGTTGGGTACCCAGAGAGAAAGAAGATGGTTTGTTTGGCTAATTGTAACTCTGTATTTACTTTTTAGGGATTAACTTTCACTATTATATTAAATGATGTTTAATTATTAGATTTCTATAAGAGACCAGTATTGAAGAGTGAGTGAATAGAGAGCCACGGTGCTGTTAATACAAATGAATCAGTGCTGAAATCATAAGACAGTTTTTATTTTCTATATTTGATTTTAATCTTTGAAGCTTTAAAAGCAACATTTAGTTGCTTTAGCAACACGTTTAGTTTATAAAGTGTCAGAAAATAGTGACACTATCATGAATATAAAACACACAATCACAGTCAGAGTTTACTAATAAAAACCACTGACAGTTTAAAGAACGAACGTCATACCCGTTTCCGAAGAGCGTTTCAAAGAAGAGTTCGATCGAGGTGAACCAAATGACGCCTGAGTGCGCAGATAAGCCGCCTGTACCTGCATCTACCTGTCAATCAAAGCGGTCACGCTGTACAGTTGTCATGAACGGGGAAATTAGCTAAAGAGACCAAAACTGTTTTTTGTACCAGGATGTAAACATGTTTATTTCTGCTGTGAAGCTGGACATTTTAACATGGGGACTTATGGAGGCTGACTCGTCCTGCAGCCAGCCTCAAGTGGACGTTTGAGGAACTGCAGTTTTTGGCTTCACTTCACAGCCACTTGAAAAAAACAGTCATATTTGAGAACCTTTGGATCTCTAATAATATATATAATAAGATATAATAAGATTAACAACAATAGATATAGATGTTTTTACACACCTCCTTTAATTTAGTATTCAGTTTGGACACAACATCACGAGCCATATCTTGATTCAACATGAACACATATTGATGTTATTGGATTTTAAAGTGTCTTTCTGTTTTATGTCTTTTATTCTCCAGCGGCTCAGCTCCACCTTGTCTTCTCTGTTTCATTTGTAGTTTTTCTCAGAGGTGCAGGTCCTTTGATTTGGTGTCTTGATTTATATAAGCCAGGAGGAGCCGAATAACAAATGATACACACGAACAAGGAGAGACAGATGAGACGAGTAGGTCTGTGGGATTTTCGGGTCAGATAGTCGTATATATTAAGTTATTTATGCTTATCCTTACCCTAAAACATCAGAGCTCATGTGAAAGCTGTTTCATATTAGTGTGTTTGTGTCTCCGGTAGAATATCCTCCTCTGTGATGAGCAGCTATACAAGAAGCGATGAACAAATAAGCCGTATAACAGAAACAGCAATACCTGTGGACTGATTTACATTTTGATAAGCGTCGACGTGCAGCAGTCAGATGTAAAGGGGTCACACACATGTTATATGTATCATACATCTTATATATATGATACATGTAATGAATACGCTGCCGCTCGGAAGTCAGCGCTGTGGTTCCTCGTGCTCCGAGTTATGAGGGAATATTATTGTTTTTGTTTCCCGACTAGGATTTTGACTGAAAAACGAGCTGCCGTGCATCTTATCTGTCAGGGGGGATCAGGTGCATCTCCCTCTCCCCCCTTCCCCCTCATCCGTCCTCCTCCACCACCTCCTCCTCCTCCTCCTCCTCCTCCTCCTCTGCTCCCCTCCACTCTGATAGGCAGAGACAGCCATCATATGTGCAAGAGGAAAGTGATGGGCGGAATGGCAGCTTTAATATCGGAGCGATTGCCTGCTGATAAGGCTAACGGCTGTGGAGAGGCGTGAGCGTCAGCCCTCCTCCGCAATAAACACTTTCATTTTGTTTGGTTGGAGTGACGGATGGAGAGATGGAAGTGGTGAATAGACGACCTGAGGAACAGAGGAGGGAGGGCGGGGGAGATAGATGGAATGGATGTGGATGTTATTCAATATTAACAGATCAATCAGAGGGTGGTGAAATATGCATTTTGTCAACTATATACCCCCATTTGGCCAAAGAGGCAACATTACGATCATGTGACGGCGCTGGCTGCTGTGCCGCGTTGAAATACAAAATACTTACAGCCTACAGTCGGTGATTTGTCTCCCGATGCTGAATTTATATTGCTTCTAACAATAACAACCCTGTCGTATATCAGAAAAATGAATATATATATTCATGACTTTAAGCTCTGATGACTTCATGATAATCATTTCTGAATTGCTATTAGAATCTATGATGAGGAGTGCACAATTGCCTCAGTTTGCAGCATATGGCGGAGAAAAGCAACATTTTAATCAAATTATATCTCACCACACGATAATTTGTGTTGAGCGCATATGCTACGGAGCAATTTAAAGGTCACATAAAATCAAGCTTTAAATGCGCGCGCGTGTGTTTTTGCTGTATTTCCGTTCATTAGTGTTCATGTCAGAGATGTTTTGAATCGTTCTTTAGATTGATGATTGAAATGGCCTTTTCCCTCCTCTCCTCACAAGTCCTCCAAGAGTTTCTGAAGTGTTCTTCTGTTCCTTTCCTTTTCACCTGGCTGATTTTTTCTGATGAGACACAGCGATCGTGGTTTAAATCAAAGTGCATTCCTTAATGCACATCTAATGTACTTCAAAAGTGAGCCTACATTGAACACCTAATTTAAAGTTATAGTTCGTAAAGTTTCCGAATTGTTTGATTCAGAGACACCCGCGGTTCCTGGTGATAATAATTAGTGTGGGTTGATTACAGAAAAGACTCTCTGAGCAGCTACAACTAGCAATATAAAGAATGGACAGTGTATGCGAGACTTCACCCACGGGTTTCTGAAGAGCCACTTTGGCCGCCGCCATGTTGACAGTCCAACATCTTCCACTTCCCCGCTAATCTAAGAATTGGCAAAGACGTGGGTGGGCTGAATGACACCTGGTTGTCTAACTCTCTTTAAACAGGCGAGTTATATAAAAATTCAGACTCCGCACAGTTGTCATGAACGAGGAAATTAGCTATAAAGACCAAAACTGTTTTTTGTACCAGGCTGTAACTGTTTACAACATTTTAACATGGGGACTTATGGAGACTCGTTCTGTAGCCAGCCTCAAGTGGACGTTTGAGGAACTGCAGTTTTTGGCACTTCCACGTTGGCTCCTACAAATTCCTCCTGTTGTCCTAATGAAGCTTAAATTAACAGATTGATATCATGCTGCAAAGTTCAAAGTCGATGTGGATGCTCGCCTTGCTCTGAAAATAATCTGCTGATCAAGGCTAACCTCTGTGCTAGACACACTGTGTTTCCTGTGACTGCTTCACAATAAAAGTTAGTTCAATGTGAAGCAGCAGCGGTCGTAAAATGCTCTGTTTGCATTAGCAGTAACGCACTCCGACACAGTGTGAGCAGTAAACAGTGACAGTGAGATTAAATTAAAAACATTAGTGTTTCCTGTGGAGCCCTCACGTCTAAATCCAGTATGTTAATGGCGGACTCCGCCACTAACAATCAAAACTACTCTATAGATGAAATATAAATTCACTGAATGGCTCTTGGTGAAAACATAAAGGCCATAAATGGTATCAAATGGTATTTTTTTACTTGATGAGAATCTAACGGATTATAACTTTATAAAACAGATTTAATTAGAATGGTTTTGTTCATCTGACTGAACACAAGAAACATTGTTGTCCAGCTTAAGGCGTTTTATTCACAAAGTACTAATCAGCCACTTTTGCTGAATTTATGTTGAATAGTCCCGGGCAATTATCTATTTTATATTCTACAATAAAACGTGTACATGTCTGCATTTTCAATAGAAAATGGAGCACATTTCACACACATGAAAAAGCTCTTTCTCTGTGCCTTTTTTGCCGTCTGAACATCTGATGATATGGCTCAATATGACTCGGAAACCCGCAAAGATCAAATGAGTAGCAGGGATCAGATCTCGATATTAGAGATCAGACTAGATAGACTCAGACAATGCCTATTAAAATGGCCGGAGGAGCCTCTCTGAAATGAGACCTGACATCTCTTTTCCACAGTCTGTCAGGAGTATTTGGTGGCTAATTTGAAGCTTACAAAATCTGTGCGAGCGTCTGTGAGAGGGAGGGGTGGAAAAAAAAAGAGAAAGAGTGAGCTCCAGTGGGAGGTTAATATAAGGGGTAACCAAAAAGAGATGCTGTAGGCTGTTATCTGTACAGTCAGTGACAGAACAAGCAATCCATTGGCTGGATTCTCTCTCTCAGCCCAGATCCATCCAGTTACTGGCTAATGAGCTCTGCAAGTACATTGTATTTACATTTAAAGTGGCTGTTGTGGGACCGTCCTTTCCCTCAGGTTGATTGGAGAGTCCTCAGCTTTGATTCACAAGTAAATACTGACCTTCAGGCTCCTTTGGTTTCACCATAAGACGGTTAATGTCAGCTTGTCAGTCAAAACCGGAATCCGCAGCCGCCGTCACGTGCGTGTTGATTTCGGGCTAATCTATCGTAGTTTGACTCATTATGTGTTGCGACCCCCAGAGGGGTCCTCATTAGGACCAAAACGTTGTGTGACCTTTTAGCAGCTTCGCCTCCCCCCACCACCTACGACCTCATCCAGCTGGGCCCAATTACCTCGCTCATTACCCCCTTCCCTAAATAGCAGGACCGTGCAGGTACTGTAGCTATCTATGGAGAGGCAATATGTCTGACTAAATACAGGGGTGGCAACATGAAATGAGACACGCCAGTTGAAGACTTTTCTACCCTCGCTCATGACAGATTTTCTTTTCCTCCTCTTGTCTTCTACTCTGACTCTAATTTAGAGACTTTGAATGTATATTTGACCTTTTCCGGCTCCGTCGCCACGTCCCCTCATCCTCCATCCTTCGGCTGACACCTGAATATAAGATGTCCCCCCTTTTTTTTTTTTTTGCTGCCGTGTTGATGAGATGATAGGATGATCAATGTTTGCAGGATCCTTAATAACCAGAAAGGGAAAAAGGGCTGAGAGAGGAAGAGAGCGAGGGAGATGGATGATTATCCTAAAAGTAGCGTGCTTAATTAGATGGAATGCTGCATACATTGTGGACTGAGTGGAATCATCGGGATAGATTAAAATACTAATTAAACAGGCCCTTGCCGAATTTGGAGTGTGAGGTGGGGTTCAGCTCTTCAGGGTCATTTGCATAGCCTTCATCTGGGGAAATGGGATTTAAAGGACCTGCTCTCTTTCTCTTTCTCTCTTCAACTCTCACTTTTTTTTCCCCTGCCCCCCCCCCATTACCAATCACATTCACATGCTAACAAACTCAATTAAAATTATGCTCCATTTTTTCGTTTCACTCTATAATTTGGCATAATCTATTAAGGCCCCTTTGATTTTGTTTTTCAATATAAATGTCTTCATCAAAGTGAGGAAGGGGCATTAAGCACAGGAGAGGGAAAAAGAGTCGGCGAGATGTGTGATCTTGAACGATGGATATTTAACATTGCCTCACTTTGGGTTTGATTTGCATGAGAATATCTTTCGTGAACAAAGCTTTGGAAATAGCATGCCATATTTGATTAGATCAATAGATCTGAGGATCAAACTCGGGTGGTGTATTAATTACTGCGAGAACAAAGGCGGGAGCTCAAGTTATTGTGTGCTGTGAATCTACAAGCACTTCATCTGCTTTCTCGCAATCTTTAGTCGATCTGATTCAACGTGTGTGAGGAAAACTGAAAAGTTTCTTCTTGCTCTTTTATATTTTTAACCATCCATGGCTCTACAGATATCAGCCGGTCCACCACTTTTCATCCAAACTGAAATATTTCAACAACTATTTGAGCCCAATGTGTCAAATGTGTTGTGCTGGATTGCAATTAAACTTGATACAGACGTTCACGTCCCCCGCAAGATGAATTGCAATAACTTTGATAATGACTGAACTTTTCATTGTCAGGTCACAGTTTCAGTTATTGCGGCGCATGTAGCTGCAAAACTAATAATATTCCCATCAGACTTAGCTGTCCTTTGTGCTTAATGCTCGCTATCAAATGCTAGCACGCCAAACTAAGATGGAGAATCTCATGAGCATACCTGCTGAAGCTTAAAGTCATCTCACTGCGACCACCTGCTCGCTAAATGTAAGGGTACGTTCAGAAAGGATCTGGTGCTGTGGTGAAAACGCAGTTTTTTTCCGTTCATTTGAATTGGGGCAACGTGTTTTGGTGTTTTCTCAGGGGTGGAGAAGTTGAGTCTGGCCAACTTTTGGAAAAACGCAGCCTGACATCACATTATAGCCACCAATCCGACGAGCACTCCTCCACAGTCAGCCTGAAATGTCTCCGAAACTGAGACTATCCAGGTGGATTCATGGACATTCTGATACACTACCTGTTGTGGATTTGATTATTTCACGTACCCAGCTACTAAATCTGTCTCTGGCCATGCAAAACACGAGACACGAGGAAGTTTAATTTGGTTTGTGTCTGATGGTTTGCGGTCCGGTGACATAGACGGTAAATGAGAGTGAGCGAGCGCCGGCACCGATGAAGCCGGTTCCTGATTGTTTCACAGCGGTTACTGTACATTCAGCACAAATAAAGACAACCGCAGCAGCCCAAGTCACCCACACACCGCCGGACAACCCTGTTTCAACATGCTCCTGTTAGCATTTAGAACATTTAGCAGCATGGCTGGAGTTATCACTTTTTATAGTTGTACTAACAACACAACAAAACATTCCTCCAAGCCAGCCAGACAGACTCCTGTCAGCTGGTGAACTGCTCGCCGTCTTACCCTGAAGACTGTTGTTGCTTCGTCTCTTGATGAAGTATTTCTGTGTAAGTGTGTGTGTGTGTGTGTGTGTGTGGGCCGGTCATTTTCTATGACCAGTTTGACATCTGACTCATGCTGTTACATCCATTGCATCATTCTCGGTTTCACTGACCACTTGTTCTGCCTCGGGAACTGAAAAATCTGCTACTTTGTCATCCACTGCTCGTACTCAACACCTCCTCCTCTGCTTTTTGTCTCCCCGTGCAGTCCAACAGAAGCAGCAGCTGGAGAAGGAGACAGGCCTGAAGATAGTGGAGGCCGGAGTTAGTGATGTAAGTTATACCCTCTAAAAATATCTGTTGTTCAGCTGTGTGTGTGTTTGTGCGTGCGTGTGTGCGAAAAGAAAGAAACGAGCGATAGTGGGTGTGCTTGTGATTGTGCGCTCGGGCTCGTGGGACGGGAATAACTCCGTCTTGGCATTCGCGTCACACCTGCAGCTTCAGTTGTGCAGCCAAACACTAATCTGCGGCAGCAATGAATTCCAAACACACATCCTTTTTTAAGTGCGCCGCTTTGATTACCGTCCCCCTGCATTCATTTCCTTTAGGTCGCTGAGAGCTGTTGTCACCATGGCAAATAAAACACAACAAGACAAGACAAAAAAAACAAACAAAAAAAAAGCCTGATGCATTTTGTGGAACTTAAAGTAAGTGTTGATCATTGCCGCGGAGGGGAAACAATAACCAGATTATCTTGAGTGCTGTCACTTTTGTCGGCGGGGGCCCTGATGCTCCTGTGTGACATATTCATTGGGAAAAAATTAAGAGGAGAGCAGGAGGACACTCAGGATGATCCAGATGAAAGGAGAGTAAATGTGTATTCATTCAACACTGATAAATATTCATATGTATCAGCGGTAAGGATCTAATCAAGCATCCATTGATGCATCATAGCCCTCCATGCTTGCCTGGTAAATGAGTTTTTCTATGGAAATGAGACAGACAGCCTTAGACCCCTGAGCTGCCCTGATCATGAGGCATGCTGGGAGCTAAATGGATGTGGCCTGTGCATCGCAGGACAGTTGCCAATGGCAACAACCGTCACACACTGTATAGACAAGATCATTTTCCCGTGTTCGGCGCTTCTACGCCGTCTCCTCTTTGGTGTCACTGCCTTTATTCGCCCATCTGCCTCCCACTTATATCTTTTTTAGCGGCACATTTTCTCTCATCTTATTAGCATTGTGTCTTTATCACGTTCTTCTCAATTATCTCTGATTCACTTTTTTTTTTTTTTTCTTTTTACCCCCTCTTCGCTGTGACTTTTGTCCCGTTCTTTGTCTGCCTCTCCTCGCCTCCTTTTCATTCTTTTATTTCCACTCAGACTGATTCCTGCGCTTAGCCAGCACTGGTACAGGGTCTGTGTTTGTCATATTGGGCCTATTTGTAGATAATTAGCTGCAATAATAGCCTCTCTGCAGGAGCCATGGCGAGGGAGGGAGGGATGGATGGGAAGAGGGAGGGAGGAAAAAGGAAAAAATCTGTCTTCCACCTCATGGGGAGAAAATCTGCGCCAGACTGTGTTTGTAGAAATGCATGTTAAGGAAGCGTTTACTGTACTACAAATAAAAAAAAACAAAACTGGCAAAGTATAAACCCTGAAAACTCACTCAGGGCCGTTTTTTATTAGCAACAGCTCTAATGTGGATGTGTTGATCTCACCAATTTGTATCCAAGAAGTGGAGAGTTGAGGGTAAGTTGGGCAAAATAGTAGCTTTTGACAGGAGAGCCTGTGGAGTGGGCTCTTCAAATACATTAGTTTAAAAGGTGTTAAACCAAAAGCCCGCGTTCAGTAAATTTGCGGTAAATTGACCACAGTTATGAGCGAATGCATGTTAGAGGTTGCAGAATGGGTCTCCTGTAGCGTGCTCCTTAGAGGCAAAAAATAGAAATATGCCGGGTAAAACCGCTCAGTTGATCCATAAGAGGATCCCTCAAGCTCGTACAAAACCATCAATGCGGTTGGTATCATTAAGTCTTATCGCTGACAACTCCCTCCCTCCCTCCTCGTTTTTATTTAAGAGGTGACAAATGACAAAACAGCTTAGGAAGATGTCCAGATAGAGCGAACGTCAATAGCGGTAGATGCGGACGAGGATAAGCAAATGTCAAAGTGGGGGGAAGGAGACATCAATCAATAGGCTGAGCAATATCTACTCCATTATAGATCGCAGGGAAGTCGGCTTCCTAAAGAGGAAAATAACTACTCGTTTTTTTAAGAATACCCTATGTATGTATTTCCTGACTGTCGTTCTTATTAACAGCTGTTTCCCGCGTAGGAGCTGCGCTCTCCTGGAAACCCGAAAGGCAAACGCAGGACCTCTCGCAGCAATTCATGAGTCCTGTGAATGTGTGAAAAACTGTGAAGTGAAGTGGAAAGAAGAAATTCATGGTTGACGTGGCCTCTCTGCAGAGCCTCTGTCTGCGTCCATACTGCATCGAAACCAACGTATAAATACGTGCACCCATGCTATTATCGGACCTCTAAGTGTGGACTAAGCTCTGGCAGATCATACCACACCTAAAAGGCAAGGAAAAGCTCTGTGACCGTGCGCCCCTCGCCGCCTCCTCCGTGTATCTTCTTCTGGGCGGGAAGGTAGGGGGTTGGTGAGTCAACCTCCACCCTCACCTACCCCTTTTCTCCCAAAGCTGGAGACAGCGACCAGGCACCGGGCGAAAGGGTTACTTTAGCTGGCATCCATAGACACAGCATGGTTCGTACCAGTGGGGAGTGTGGAGAGGAGAAGGGAGCGAGAGAATAAAAAAAAGGGAGGTTCAGAAAGTTTTTTTTGTATTTTTGAAAGCGAGGATCATGTTGGTCATGTTTTTTTTTTTGTTTTGTGGTTAGTCAGAAAAAGACAGAATACTCCACAATCCTCTGACCGTCCTCACACAGGACAGAAATGTGATCTAAAGCTTCTAGTGTGCCAAAAACGTCTGTTAACGACCTTTAAATCTTACTTAATGCTCACGAGGGGATAGTTAATCTCTAAAAATATTTTCTGAGGTTAAATATCTCCCTGCTAATATTGCCCTAATTGAGGTTTTAATGACTGAATGCTTGATCTGCCAATAGAGATTCACGTTGATACGAGTGTGCTGAGGCTTTCCTCTGGATTAAAAATTAAATATTGGAAAAAAAAAGTAAGAAATTACGACAGCTGAGACGACAAAACTCCACCCAGGCATTCAAGATTCAATTCAAGGGGTTTTATTGTCCTTTCAACCTTTGCTTTATGTAGCACAGGCTCCAAATCAACATTTTCTTTACTAGAATAAAATATTAATTGTGATGTGTGGCATATTTACTGTTTTCAAAGAGCTGCACAAGAAATCTATCTAGCTATCTATATATCTAAATCGTTCACACATATACTACATATATAGGATTATATATGGGGTGTAGGATAATAATAACCTGATGCAGCATAGTATTTTTTTTTTTGAGGGCGGCTGTCAGAACATTTTCAAATAGATGTGTCCTTGAATTTATTACGGCAGATACTGTCGGAAAGAAAGCCTTCAGATCCATCGGGAGGGGTCATCATTACACGTGACCTTTCCCTGAGATGAGTTTTGCCTCTGCGCCTCTGCACTTAGTTCTTTGATCAGAAATATAATGCAAGCTTCCCACCATCATGAGCATTCTCCAGCAGCTCCCCGTGATGGGATCGTTTCACCTGCATCCACAGCGAGCGTGGAAATGACTTACGCGACTTAGGTACACATGTCATGAGCGTGCAAATGCACCCGTACAGTAAGCTCTAGATATAGAGACGCTGTAGTTACACATTAACTGTACATTTGTGCATGCATATACACAAACAGTGCACACATGCCCGGTGCAGAGACTCACTGACTGCCATATATGATTTACATTTAGCGGTTGAATAATCAGCTGACATGCAGCTCAGGGAATTCTATGCTTAATAAGTGCCTCTTCACATAAGCAGTATGCCGGAGTTATCTCGAACACGAGATCGCTGTCAAAATGTCAATGAATCTCAATTTAACTGCCAATTTAATCACATGGGATCCACATCGCAGGGTAATATAATGGAAATCTGGGAAAACGCGACTGTTCTTTACCGATGTGAAGTTTAAAATGTTTTATATGTGGTTAGGTATTCATTGTAACTGTCCTACATACACAGTGTGACAAAACTTTTCATTGGTCTAAATGCTGACCGTGGACGAAAGACTTTGTTCACACATGAGGCAGTTTATTCCCAATAGGAAGATTATTTATGTACTATTGAATGAGTTAGCAGCATTTTTTAATCACTCGTTTCAGCTCTGCTTACTGTGTTTAAGTCACATTTAAGCTCACGTATGCGCGCTACAGGCAAACATGTGACTGCGTATCAGGCTTATAGAGAAACTTCAGGAAATGCTAAACTTATTTTAAAATTCCAGCGATCACGTAGTTTATTTTCAAAAGATATTTTGATAGTATATTATGTTTTTAAATTCTTTTATTGCGTATCTACAAGTACCGCTACACGGAAGTTACGTACCATAAGTGGTACTCATGCTATAGTTTGAGAAACAGTGATTTTAAGGATGACTTGGCATGAACGTGTCCTAAAAATAAGCAGCCAACCTTTTACCCAAGCTACCATAAAGTACCATCGATTATTTATGGCCAAATACCTGCAGAACTAATCATACCCCGTCATACTCAGCTGTACATTGTGCTAATTAGCAATTGTTAGCATGCTAAATTGCTGAAAACATTAAATCTGCTAAGCAAAGACCTGTTAGCATTGTTACCGTTAGCTTGTTAGCATGTTAAATCGGATATAAACCGCCGCCCTGTCACTTTATCGCGATGACGTGTGATTTTTATGTTAAAACACAACACAATGGAAACTTGAGCAACAAAAGCTACATTTATGCAGCCGCCCTCAATGCACTTAATAGGATCCAATAACCCCTGCTTCAGGGACGCTCACTTTAAATTAGCATTTTGTTTTTTTCCGCTGGAACACTTTTTCACATGAATATTTATTTCCATATTTTTATATTATGCGCATGGTTATCAGGCAGTATCAGTGCATTTGGCTTTTCCTTTAATCTAACAAAGTCTGAATATTGCAGCATGTACCACTTAACAACAAATACCATGTGCAACCATCAGCGGATGCAATTCCTCCGAGCGAATGGGACAAATCATTTCAGAAGGGACTTCAAAGGAGAATCACACTGACCATTTCCTAGAGACAGACGCACACACACACACACACACACACACAGAGGCTGAAATAAATAAATAAGAGTTGTACAAATTTATCTTGTGAAGACATGGATATATGCTTTTACTTCAAAACATATTCCCCCATGTTGGTTTTCCAAGATGTGTTTTTTTTTTTTTTCAAAAAGAATCACAACATGAAAAAAATATATTTTTATGTTAATTTCGAGATCTCTTATTCTCATTTAAGTGTGGATGTAGCTCCTCAGAGGAAATTAGAGTGTCTTGGTTGCACCGCAGGATACATTTTCTACCCATCCTTGTGTCGTATAGTGCGTAAATGTGTTCTGTACGTGTGTGTATTTGTGTCCGCCAATCAATTCCACATTGGTCCTCAATTGCCTTTTCCACATTGACAACCTATCCAATCTCCTTCAGACGCTGTAATAAACCCAAACAATGAAAAAATTGCCGCCTATAAAAATTTCAACAGTGAGGGAAGGCCAATCTGGCTGTTTTAAAAGTGGCTAAAATGCCATTACTGTGGCAGATCTGTATGTGAAATGTCATATTGGAGCAGCCCCACTGTGCCTGCAGCCCTGAGTAACACTGCCTCTGTGGAGACTCCAGCTGCCTCCCACTGATGAAAGACCGTCCAGCAGCTCCGTTTCTCAGCAACCTTTTACCATCACCTGACCTTTGGACTGCAGAAATGCCTTTGATACCATGCCATGGAGTTTGGTATTTGCCTCTTTCTATATCATGACGTGTGTTTTCCCTCGGGTGAGGGTGGACTTGTCTGTTTTTAATGAGTGTCAGAATGTAAAGTGTTTACTCTCCTACCTTTTGCTTCTTTTATGTCCCGCTGCCTTTGTTAAAGAGAAGTACGGTTACTGTGTATAGTTGACAGTGGTATTTTTACTCAGCTTGTTGAAGGGCAATTCCTCTGCCTTTTGTAAGGAATTAAATAAGATGGTGTATTCATCCCGTCCTGGAAATCAAAGCTCAAGGCCACGCTGGCCTTGGATGTATTATGGAGATTTAGATAAAATTAAAGCGAAATCCAATGATGAAAACTTGAACTGTTATAAATCATCAATCTGTGATCTGCTTTCAAACGTCCATTCTTCTCCCGTCAGGTACACCCTGAATTTCTCACAATAACACAGGGTAGTGCAGCGGTTCTGTTTTGCTCAAGGCCTTGGGTTCCAGGCACTCTTTCTGTATGGTGTCACGCTTTATTTTCATGACAGATGGCAATCATTTTCACATTTAACTGCTTAATTTTGTCCTTAAAATGAAAAATAGATGATATAATTTCCCAAATCTCAAAGTGAAGTGATGTTTTTCCTTGTAAAATCACAAAATTGATTAATTAATTATTCAAGATAATTGCAAACTAATTGATTAACCTCTTCTTGCTATGACCTCCAGCAAAGTGAAACAAATTGCTCAATAAGCAAAACTTAGGACCGCATTGTACAAATTATAAAAATGATTAACAAGTTATAAGCTATAAAATTAGAAGTTTTTATGTGTTATTGTTGGTTTCTTATTAATAACAGTATCTCCTTTATCTCACTTCTGATTTTATTACAACTGAGTGCACCAAGTGACATAAAATCAGGTGAAAACAGGCCCAAAACCTCCCCTGCATAAGGAGGTTTGTCAGCTGTTGTTTTACACGATTGCTCTCAATACTCTACATAATCAATTAGTCGTGTTTGATTAGTGATTTTTTAAAATTGCATACTGCAATATTTACCATTTGGTACAAGGATGTATAGACTAGATTTTGGTGACTCTGTATTTAGTTGGTGTAGGTACAGACATCAACCCTTTTAGCTGCAGCAAGAGATGAGAGACTTTCGGCAGCTGGAGTTGTTGTGAAGCTGTTTCTGTAGCTGCTTTGCATTTTGGACAGTTGAGACGGCTACTGTCAACGGAGGAATTTTAAATTCAGCCTCTTTTACAGTGGATCTCTCCCTTCATGTTTGTTAAATGTCAATAGAAAATGGTGAGTCTAGAGAGACAGGGGCCCCTGAGCTTTGACTCTGACACGCTGACACTAAAACCTGATGTTTACTGTTGATGGATTGAGAAATAAAGCTGCTGTTTTTTTGTTTTAATCGTAGTTGCTGTGCTGTGGTATCTCCACAGAAGCTGAATAAGGAATCAGTTAAGGGCAATTAATCCTGACATTCAGGGTAAAATGAATTTCTTCCTGTTGTTTAAGCTTGTAATGACTACACATGCGCAGCATTTGTGTGATTGCAGTGACATAAAAGTGTTAACTACTGCACGTACGGCTGTTTGAGATGATCGATTCAGCTCGGACATTTTGATTATTCAACTGTTGGCTACTTCCACATCTCTCAAAGCGGGCTTAATAGCTCCAGTGACGTGTCCTTGTGGGTGCAGGTTGACCTGCTTGTTATATTTTAAGAAGAAATAATGACACTTTCAACTGCAGTCTGCAGACTGCAGAGACTGACTGGATACCCTGCTGCTTCACCTCCATTTTCGCCACAGTAAATTCCCCATGCGGTGATCATTGAACTGAACTACCACCGGCGGAGGACAGCTTATGATTTCTGTGCTGCTGTTAAATTCTTATAGTACCTGGTAGACTGCTAATGGAGCTGGGTGCAGAAAATATGTCACTGTTCACTAACTTGAACTTCCGTCCAACAGTTGGACCTCCTAATGGAGTGATCCAAACCCGCGCGTGGTATGACTCCCACCTTGTGTCCTGTGCAATGTCTAGACAAAATGATTGCGTAACATGTTAGCATGGGAGCATATATAAACATGGACGTCATGTTCTGAAGAGTCATCGTAAAGCTCAGAGTGTGGTGGCTCCGGCCACCGCCTGCCTCTGCTGCCTCCTGGCTAATCTAAAAATTGGCAAAGAAGTGGCTCACCAATTGACCTGAGGTGGGCTGAAGGACGCCTGAATGCTCAAATAAGCCGCCTGTAAAAGCACCCACCTGTCAATCAAAGTGTCCTCAATGTTAATTCTGCATAACTTTAAGCCTTAATATAATTTGAACAAGTGAGTTATATAGAAATTCACCCTCAGTACAGTTGTCATGAACGGGGAAATTAGCTATAGAGACCAAAACTGTTTTTTGTACCAGGCTGTAAACATTGGGACTTATGGAGACTGAATCATTTTGTAGCCAGCCTCAAGTGGACGTTTGAGGAGCTGCAGTTTTTGGCACGTCTGCTAACGTTAGCTGCTGTCGAACAAATTAATTAAGTATAACCCGAAATGTCCCTCCGGATTTTCACTGTCCGTCTTTTCAGCTGCCAATCAATCAGGAAGCAGTGAAATGACAAAGATTTGTCAGATTCCCTTCGTTTATTGAAATGGCAGATGTGTAAATATGTTGAATTGTTCTCGTATTGCAGTTTCACACATAAATGTACGTGATCCAAGTCCAAATTTACCTACATGATGTAACTTATACCTACAGGTATGACATCATCCTGTACTTTCGTTGTTTGAACAAGCGCTCTGGCTTCTTCATGTTAATTTGTTGACTGGTGTCTGGCAGCAGCAGCAGCAGCAGCGGGGTTGAGGGCTTGGTGCCTGGGGGAGGCTGAGGATAGGGGGAGGTGGACCTGCGGTGTCCACAGCTGGATACCATGGCAGAGGTTTTAAATGTCAGCGTTGAAGGGGATGTGGATGCCATTTGGCCTGACAAGCTGCATGCCAAGGGAATGGCAGCAGGATGCAGGGGCAGGGTTCTCCCGGTCTCGGCCGCAGAGCCCTCACCTTCTGCCATTTATCATGCGGCTATTTGCCTAGCGCATCTGGCACCTTAGCATTGACAGCAGCAGGAAAAGCCGTTGCTGCAGGCTAAGCGGTGGCCCATGGTAATCTTTTTAACATCATAACAAAATTAGGGCAGTAGTATTTGTTTGAAAAATGAAGTCCAGTGGTTTAGTTGGCGGAAATTTCAAGGAAATTTTGAGCTGAGATGAGAGGAGTGTTGCCGGCCACAATGAGAATTAGCTGTGCTTCCTAAGCACTATAAATTAGTGCAATATTAAATAGAATTCGTGTTGTTCATCCTGATGTATAAATTAGTCATCGCTCTCTCTTTAGCAAACACAACATTTTGAGTTTGTGCCTGATGTGAGGCAGTAGATTAATTATTGCTCAGTGAGCGCACAATACGGAAACCACTTTGCTCTCAGTAAATTAAATGTAATCAACTGTCATATCATCTTTTATTGACTTTAATTGACTGTAATTGGGAATCCTGCTGTAACTGCTAGTTACTTTCTGCATGGCAAGGTCAACTAAATTGCTTGATGAGCTGTTATGGTCTTTTATATGATGACCTTGACTTGGGTTGGTGTATGAATATCTTCCATTCTCTGTGATAAAGCATGACATGAAACTAGACCACTCCTCTTTTAAGTGGCTGTGTAACATCTGCTCGTGGTCTTCACACTGTCAAACACTCTGCTGTAATAGCCTGGGTATATTAAGAAATACTTAAAAACGACACAAAAACAACAACAACTTCAAGTTGGAACGGCTTCTTATGTGATCCTCCTGATGTTATTCTTCAAAAAGGTGTTTAAATCAATTATTATAGATAATTAAACATATATTAATACACTCATTTCACAACATTCAAAACCACAAATCTCAAAATGTCAACGTTTCATGAGCTAAGAAGAAAAGCCTTATTTTCAGCTTTGTGACTTTGCATTTTTAGTTAATCAGGAGGGTTTAAAATTGGTTATTTAGCTTAAGAAGTAGGAGAAATCTCTCTTAATCAGCCAGAAATAATTAAAATAGTTAAATTTGATGATGCACAATTTTCTCTGAAGTGATAATACATTGCACTTAAATCCAAGCTATGGCTGAAACCTGCAGAAATTAAAACACTGATTTTCCCTCTCTTTTACCTGAATCTGCACCTGCTGTTTAATTAAGTCTAATAACCATTAATCTGACAGCATTCAATAACTGAGACTAATTAGGCCCTTCAGCCGAGGGCTGAAGACATTTCTTTAATGTGTTTGCTGTAAAATATGTTGTCTTTCATCCTAATACGTGATGCAATTGTTGCAAATGGACGTACATCTGAAGGTAAAAAGCAGTGGCAAAGATCAGACGCTGATAGCGTGTCCTGCTGTGATGGGCTTTTTGATTTTACATATCACAGACATGTCCATGTCCATGTGTATGCGTGGTACGCCAACATGCATATTTACAATCGCAAACATGCTCGCAAACATTCAATGGTTTTTCTTTGTTTTTATTATTTTCTACATTGTAGATTCAAACCGAAGACATCAAAACTATGAAATAACACACAGAGTTACGTGGTAGTCGAGAAGACAAAGCAAAATCTGAAAATGTTTTAGATTTTAGATTCTTCAAAGTAGCCTCATTTTGCTTTGATGACAGCTTTGCACACTCTTGGCTTTCTCTCAATCAGCTTCATGAGGTTGTCACCTGGAAAGCTTTTCAACGAACAGGTGTGTCTTCTCAAAAGGTAATTAAATTTCTTGCCTTATTAATGTGTTTGAGACCATCAGTTGTGTTGTTCAGATGTTCTGTTGGCATACAGTAAATAGCTCTATCCAACTACTGTTGTAATTCATGGGATGGCAAGAACAGCTCAACTAAGTAAAGAGAAAGAACTTACTCATTAGTTTAAGACGTGAAGGTCAGACAATCCAGAGAATATCAAGAAATTTGAATATATCAAGTGCAGTACCAATAAAACCATCAAACGCTATGATGAAACTGTCTCCCGTGAAAAGGAAGACCAAGAGTTACCTCATCTGCAAAGGATAAGTTCATTACTAACCTCAGAAATCACCAATTAATGACACCTCAGACTAGAGCTCACAGAAATACTTGAGAGTTCAAATAGCAGACACATCTCTACATCAACTGTTCAGACGAGACTGTGTGAATCAGGCTTTTATGGTTAAACTGCTGTAAGGAACCGGGGCTAAGGGAGACCAACAAAAAGAAGAGAAATGCTTGGTCCAAGAAACACAAGGAATGGATGTTAGGCCAGCAGAAATCTGGACTCTGGTCTGATGAGTCCAATCGGACGGTGTCTGCATGTGTGGTTCCCACTATGAAGTATAGGTGTAAAGGTGTGGAGCTGGTGAAACTGTTGGCAGTTTTTCAAAACTCAAGGCACTCTTAACCAACATGGCTACCATAGCGACATACCATAGTGATGGGGATGATTTGGCCTCCACAATCAGCCAACCCATACCCAACTGAGATGTTTTTTGGATGAATTGGACCACAGAGTTAACAGTTAACTTCTGGCAACTCGTTCAAAACTGTTGGTAAACCAATTCCGGTGACGACCTCATGAATCTGAAGATAATGCCAATGAGTGTGCAAAGCTGTCAAAGAAAAGGCGGCTACTCTGAAGAATCTAAAACATAAAACGTATTCTGTTTACTACATAATTTCTTATATGTTTTGATGCCTTAAGTGTTCATCAACAGTTTAGAAAATTGTCAGAGCGACAAACACTGTGTATCACTTTGGTATGTCTTGTAATTGTTTGCCTCAGTTCCATCCAAACATATTTATATAAATTTTATCTAGAACACAGACAAATGAATCAACAAACTAAACGTCTCCCGCTCTGTATAATTTCAAAGAATATAAAATGTGCCATTTTCCATAGCTTCATCAACATCAAGAACTAATAGAAGGAATTACATTTCATTGCTGGAAACAACAATAGGCAAAAGGATCTCGGCAATCCAGGTCCATGAACACATGCAATCACACGTCAGTCACTATTCATTACATTATTCACTTTGAAGAAGGAGGGTGAGAAGAAAAAAAAGACATCATCACAGCTTCACAAAAAGCCATACAGTGTAATTATGTTTGTGGGTGAAAATAGGCTAGATTGATTATATGCATTTAAAATAATGAGCTGTCAATGTATTATTACGTTACAGAGCCATCAAAATCTTGACATAAATCATAATTAATTTTGCCTTAAGAATTTCTGATCAGCCGTACTTTGTATTGTTGTCAGGGGTTGCGGTTGTGAAGCGATGGGAGATGTGAGTGGCAAACAGGCGGCTGATACCGTACTACAGCTGTGGCAGCGAGTCTCATTAGGGATTCACAGGGGTTTCTTTCGACGAGCAGCGCAGCTTGGTTTGGCTTGGGGGCAGACTACTCTTATAAATCTGCCGGAGCTGTGAGACAGACAGGCAGGCAGGCAGGCTGCGACGCCGGGCGGGCAGGCGGGCGGGCGGGCAGAGTGTCAGCTCTGTTCGTGCGGAGGATTGTTTTGCAGCATGGAGGCCTCTGACTCTCCCCCAGCTGATTGGTGCGGCTTCATTAGCATGGGCTGCGGCTCCTCCGATTTGCAGTAATTAAAGAGAGAAATCAGAGCGCTTGCCTCCAGTCCAGACACAGCCAGTGCCTGTCAAGTGAGATCGCTGTGGAACAGATCTAGCGTTCCTGGCCGCCTGCCACTCCACAACCCCCCCTCCAAGTGAAGAGTGAGTCTGGAGGAGAGGTACGGGGTGTTGGCGTCTGTGCCAAGTTACCCCCAAAGTAACCCCTGGGGTTACACAGGCACACACGCCTCTCCCTGTGGGCGCACGCTGGGCCGGTGTTGTCATGGTGATAACAGGGGAAAATGCTTAATGAAGACGCTGATGAGAATTTATGAGGCTGTGGCTGTGTGCATTTACAGGGATACGACCCTTTAGCCCATCACGCACGGCCTCCTGTGGTTCTACATCTATATCTTCACTTACACAAGCTGTAGCTGATCATTGGGGCATATGCTCAGGCAGGCGGCCTCAATATGCTGCAAGTCCAGCAACACCTAGGTATAGTTGTAGACATGCAACGTTGGTTGTCCAGTAGAATATACTGTTTTCCTTTGGTCTAATCTGGAAGAATCACTGTCTACTGATCTCCTGAGAGGCATTCTCATTGAGGTCATTTAGATATAGCACAAATTTTACTGTGTATTATGTTTTCATCCAGGAAAAATGGTGGAAAGGTGACCATAAAAAACTGTTGATTGCCAAATGTGGGTTAGGGTTACGAATAGCAAGATTAGGCTATCTTTGAGTGTCTGTGCCATTATATAACAATCATCACCCCAATCCAAGAATTGAGTGAAACTAAGCAAGTAAAGATGGTTGCCTTTTCACAAGCTTTGAGCTATAAGGGGAGGCAACCCCCTGCCCTAGTATAATGGTACCATGTAGTTCCTTTAACACTTTAAGGTACACTTATTTAGGGATCAGCACACTTTTTAGATGGTCAGTATATCAGATCACCTTATTTATCTCCGGCCATGATTCGCCCACACGTCAAACACACGTAACTGTTTAAATTTACCTGAATGTCATGCAAAAGTGATTGGACAGAATTGGCCATAGCAATCAGGAATAACAACAACCATGGTGTCCAAAAGCATCATGAGCCTTGCTTTAGATGTTGTCAAACTAGGCAAGAGATGGCAAAAGAATTTGACTGCAATTGGTTCTCTTCCAGTACTGACTTCTAAAATGACAAATAGTCTTATCCAATTTTAGTTCCTGACACCCCATGCCTCTTGAATCACCATTAATGGGTTGGTATCCTTTAGTCTAATCCTGGTTTTACTAAAAACAGAACACTGATCTGGGTGCCTGGAAGATGGACTGGAAAAAGCACTCGTCCAACACAAAGACTTGCGTTCAATCCCCAGCAGATTGTGAGATTGTGCTGGAACTCCTTGGACAATCGAATTCAGCTCCACTGAAAAATACTGTCTTTCAGATGGTATGTGGACCCAGGTGTGGAGAGCACACATCCTACTGAACCCATGAAGTTATTCTGTGGTCTCCTCTGAACACTTCTTTGTCCCTTTACTGTCAGTCTCAGTATCAGAGTCTCCCAGCCCACTAAGTCTCTTGTGACTGGGGTTTCAATTATGAATGCTACCTTTGACTACCTCTGTTATTCCGCAGCAGCCCACATATCCCTGCCTGCCACCACTCATGTGTGACTTGATGTATTGTCTCACTGTTTTCTCCCCTTTCAAAATTAATTGCAGTTTTATCTCTCCCTAAGATAAAAAAGCCTGCAGAGAACATAATAGTCTAAAAGTAGTGTGGATTCTATTCAAACAAAACAATTAAAACCTTGGTGTTTTCCTTGCTGTTTTTGACTGGAAGTGTTGGATGAGATTTTTTACCGGCAGTTCTTCTTTTATCTTTTTCACTCAATAGAATGAAGTATTACCTTCAATTACCTTTTCATGATTGGGTTGTGTTTTAGCAAACTCAGATCACATTCTGAACCTGACCATTTTATTTGGCGTCTAATAACTTTTCACCTCCAGTATCGTAATATCCGTCATCAAAAAGTAATTACATCTTGAAAATAATTCTTGCCACTGTGATTAATGTAAATCTGAGCGTAATTTGCTCCATCTCGGACCACAGTGCAAACATCTTCACTGATACTGAGTTGATTTTACTTTAATATCTAGGTGTGAGCACCATTTGCCAACTCAGTTTAATTAATTTTGGCTGGCATTTTAGCAAACATGAACATTATCCTTGTCAGACATACTGCTATTGTCAACACAGGATCATTACTGTCAGCTACAACCAGTTGGATTACAGCTACGCCTTAAACAAATTAAGAAAAAACGTTGACGTAAATCAACTCAACTTCACAAACAGCTTGGTCTCTGCCTGCAATTAACTAATCTTAAATAACCACTCCAACGAATAAGTGATTGTTCGTTAAGCTCGTTCACTATAGCTTAGCAACTGTAACTAGGCACAGAAGGCCTGTTAAGGCCCTCTAAATGTTGACCTGGTTTGCATCAGTGAGTAGTGAGAGTGAAATTTAAAGTTTAAAACACAACAGCAAAACTGTAATAAATGAATTTATTGTTGATTATTATATTTATTGTTAGAGTTTATTGTAATGCTAACATGCTAGTAACACATTAGGTGTAGGGTTAGGATATTATGAGCCACAGTGAAAAGTCATTTTCCCTGGTGTGGGATCATTAAAATATATCTTATCTTATAGTCTAAAGTAAAACCATGATATTGTATTTGTTATACTAAGACTAAGTAGCTCTACACAGCACTACAGGGCCATTAACTGGTGGGCTAACGTAGATTTAGCCGTAGCCTTTTAGTGTAAAATCATGTGAAATCACATGACATGAATCACATGTATTTTTATACTTCTTTTACACTGTTCCTGTTTTAAAATCAGTCAGCTAAAGACAGCATTTCAACCAACTAAAGGAGTTAACATTAGCTTAATTAACCAGCTAGCAATGGTTGCCGTTTCAGCAGCTAAAATTATGGTCGTAGGCTAGACGTGGAACGGAAAATCACTAAGAATTTCAAGCAGTAAATTGCAGACTGTTTTTGTCTTGTTAAAAAATGTCAACTGTAAAAGGCGTCTGAGGAGTGAATTAACGATAAATCGAACATTAGCTGTGACCAGCTAGCACCATTTAGCATGTAATACAGAATCGTAATTTTAGCCTGTCCTTTCTTTGCCTTAACCTATATATCATAAACGATCATTGAAGCTACAGCACACACTACTGTATGTAAAGCGATTAAAATGGAGCACCAAATGTGTATCACTTTGTTGTCATCCTCATTACAACAGCATTTTCTATCATTTTACAGATATGGTGTGCTTTTTCTACTCCAGGCTATGACGCCACAGCACTGTTTCTTTTTGAAGTGCACATTGTTGTGCATGTGTGTGGGTTTGCCTCTCTGCTTTAAATATAGTCGAGATGACAGGCATAGCATTTACCTTGATGTTTACTGCTTTGAACTACTTGGCATGGGCAATGCCTGGGCTGGGAATCACATAAGAAAGAAGGCCTATTTGAACAAGCTCATCTGGGGAAAAATACCAGAATGACATGGCTGACACATACGCAGGCTTTGAATGGTTCCTCTCTGAGACACAGCAATTCAAATGTTTCAAGTAGAACCCAGAAATGGGACCTTTTTGTGTCTTTGAACATCATCCATTAGGAAACATGGCGTTTCTCCCTCTCTCCCTCTTTAACACACTCACCGAGACACAATGCATTTAAGACGTTCACCTCTCTGTCAAGCTTTTGCACCTTAAGTGATGTTTAAAAGGGGAGTTTAAATAGGAGAGCAAAGTGTCACCTTTTATATTTGATCTCAGTTTAAGTACAAAATCAAACCGCAGTGTACCAACCAACAATAAAGCAGAATGACATTACTGTGACAGACTTTCAAACCAAACTTCTGCCTATATGAGAGCTTCATATAGTCATAGATGCATTATAAATGTTAAAGATTATATATGTATATATATCTGTGTGTGCTGAGCTCAGTTCACAATATGGCATCAAATGTAATGCATAGAAGACAAATATTATGATTGTTAGAAACAAAGAAGACAGAAAATTGGCGTAAGCTGTACGCACAAGCTGTATGTTTGTAACGTGTCCGGAAACGTCTCCATCACGCAACTTCAAACCCCAGCAGGAGCGTTGCTCAGATTTAGTAATTTTTCCTGGTTCATGTGTTTCTAAATATGTAAATACGCTACAAAATTTAATTATTTTCCTTTTAACTGCTTTTTTAAGTTCGGACTCTTTCGCGACGGGGTATTTTATTTTGAAAATTGACCGGATTCTCTTTCTGACTTCCGGCCAGCTTGAGCTGCTCTGTGCAGACTGACAGCGTCAAAAACAGCGCAACGCTGGTTTCTCTTCGCATTTACTATGAACTTGACTTTTTACTAAGTTAAATTGGTTTTGGTTTGCCAACCTATCCCGCATTAATACCAAATATTATATACAGATGTATGTGCAGGCTTCACAAAATGACGTTATTGTGGCCAATCCTGAGCTGAGCTCCGTCGGGTTTTCGCCCAGATTGCGGAGCCACTCACGCATAGTTGGTTGATTTCAGTTTGATGTGTCTTTTAAAGTGTGGCCTTGTCTTCGCTGTTTCTGTCAAGTGTCCTGAATAAAGTTCCAGTAATAATGGACAAACATTTAAAAAGTAAGGAGCAAAAACCCAGATTAGTCTAGATCTTTTCCTCTCGCACACATCTTGTAAAATCATTTCAGCAATAACAATAACAGCTGGCGGATCTGAACACCCAAATGTGTTTTGTTTTGCATACATTTCTCTCTGCATTACAGTTCCAAGCTAATCCTCCCAACACCTTCCCAATTGGAGCTGCAGCAACAGTCTCGCTCAGATATTATTATGAATAATTTATTGCACCCCATTTCAAAGAGCCAAGCAGAAATCCCAACTATTTTTGGCGTTATGCGCTACCGCGCGTTAGTTAAGTCTGCAGGTACACACTGCAGCTGTTGGTTCGCCGCGGTGTGCAGCGGCGTAAACGGCATTAGCTTCTCACTGATATCATTACGGTGCGATTGGTATGTGGACCACCGGGCTCAGTGTGCTACCGGGCTGGTGCTTTCTTCTTATAATCTCTGTGTCCAGGCTGGCAGGTGTATAACACCTGTGCATGTATATTCAGATTGCACACACACGCGGGGACAGACATGTAAATATGTGCAAAAGCGTGCTGCCTTTAGGTGCAAACGCAAAAAATAAGCAAGTCATTGTCTCTCAGTCTATCAGTGGACGTCTCAGCTCTGCCGTCTCAGGTAGTGCACTTGATCGTGACATTTGTTTAACATTCCTCATCCCTCTCTCCCTCTCTCTCTCTCTCCCAGCGACACGGTGGAGTGCCGCATACCTCTTCCCCCCCCCCCGTTGTTTAAACACGCTCGCCGCTTTTCCATCTTTTTTTTTTTTTTATTAGAAATGTGAAGTGTGTCATGGAGGCAAACACCAGAGCAGCGCAAGAGGAGGAGAGGACAGATAAGCCTGGCAAAGACTCGCAAGCGAACTGTTGGAACACGTGTTACCCCGAGGAAGTACTTTAGCAGAGGAACACACACACACACAAGGCGTGACAGCATCCACGAATATTCACCAATGACCACGAGGGTGACTTCAGTGTGTTTCTGAATCTGACTGCTACTTTGTCAGAATGAATCGATGCACGTCAAACCTTCCCCGGCGTGATAACCATTACCACTGGCCTCGCCGGAGCTGGAGGATGTGACATGAAATTGTACCGCGTACCGTAGTAGTAGTAGTAGCGGCGGCTGAAATGTGTGAAAATGTGTCCATTCAGGCGGCGGAGTTCACGTGAAGGAAAACAACAGGTGCTAAAGTCGGGTTTTCCCTTCAGAGGAAGGCAGGTGAAGCCGATGTCTGCTTCTCGGTAGACATTTTTCCTCCCCGTCGTGCACTGCGCGGCGTCAGGGGAATACCCCTGTTTGGATGAGTGTGGATTTAGATAGGGCTGACAGGTGGGGTGACCGGGGTATCTCGTATGAAAAAGAGCGAACAGGGGCTCTCTTCCACTCCGCCAGACAACAGGATAGATATGATCGTATGGTTGACTTAATGTAGGGACTGATTTTCTGGGGATTAACTCCCAGTAATAAAACCCACTCACTGGCAGTCATGATAAAAGTCTCCCACCATGCATTTCTCCTGCATCTGTCTTGCATTCGTGCACTTGCAGCGCTGTATTCAAACTGCAGGAAGATAAAAAAAAAAAAAAACTTGCCTCTCTCTCTCTCTCTTTCTCTCTCTCGACGACGGGTGGTCGGACCATTTTTGTGCCCTCTAGCAACCGCAAACTGAATTTCTGAATAATTCCTGATAAATTAAGGACGCTAGCGTGCAGAAAGCATGACGTGAAAAGTGTCACTCTGTGGCATAAAAAGGAAGGAACTAATTTTGTTCATACGAAAAAAAGAGGGAGAGAAAGAAAGCATGGATAATTTCAGTTTTGCAGCGGCGTCATACACGCGATCGGGTATTTAAGAATTTTGGGGATACCAAAAAAAAAAAAAAAAAAATGTGTTGAGTCAGTTAGAGTGTGTTCTGCTTCAGATTTCGTCCCCGCCTGGTTGGCTCTGCTTTTTTTTTTCTTCTTTTTTTTTTTTAAGGTGGGGTGGCGTCCGTCCGATGCGGACCCAGGCTGGACAGCGAGCTTCGTTTTTGTTCTCCCCTTCACATTGCCAACTCCAGCTGTCACACAGAGGGACAATAGAGAAGAGGGGGGGGGGTGCTCTCTGAATGGAAAAAATAAACTGGAGCTAACCCCCCTCCCCTCCTCCTCCTCCTCCATCCACCACCTCCTCCTCCTCCACCACCTCCCCTCCCCAAGACTCGTCATCTGCATTTGACAGGACCCCCGTTCTCCTCTCTTCACCGCCCCTTTTCTTTTTCTTTCTCCTTTCTGTGCTCTCCATAATCCCCCTTTCTCTCTCTCTCTCTCTCTCTCTCTCCCTGCTAAGTGCAGCTGTTGCTCTCCATTGGATCCATTTTTTTTCCACTGATTGCTAATTAGGATAGCTTTTTTTTTTTGACGAGTTTTATCTTTAAAACTTGTTAAACTTGCAATTTTCCGCCACATCTTTTCGGGGGAGGTGGAAGCAGAGAAAAGGACTTCGCCAATTACACACAATTTACTTTAGAGGCTTGCACCCCCACCCTACACCCCACCCCACCCCCCAAATGTCCCATACAACATTCATATAGTTTACAACTACTGTACTGTGTGGTAGCCTCTTATTATAGCGCTCACTTCAGCTTTGAATGCAAAAGCCTACTTTGAAGAATAGACTGCCCCATCTCCCTTATTCTGCTCACATAACTGAATCCCTGGGAGAGGGAGCAGAGGAAAAGGAGAGCCTGAGAAAACAGCAATTCACACACCGAACACAGAGACCCCTAGTAGCTCAACAAATGAGTGTCTAGCCCTATGTCCATTCATATCGCCCCTCGGTCCGCAAGCCTATTAGCCAGGCATCGCTCCTTGAACATTCACTGTCGACAACATGTGGAGGCATCGCTATAGCAACCAGTGGATATGACATGTGCAATGGACGGGGGACTCCTGAGCTGCTGAATATAAGGAGGGGCTCAGCCTTAACTAAATGATCGCAAAAAACCCAACCCCGCCACCTCCCCATCTCTTTTCATTGGCACAGAGACGCTGAAAGGACTCACTAGTGGGGCTTCTGCACATTCTTCCGAGGCTCGGAAAATCAGGCGGGCATATCCCACATTCTTCTCCCTTCCCTTATTCTCTCCGACTCTCCCTTTTTTTCCTCTTTTTCTTCATCTTCGTGTTGAAGCCGCGGTCTTTTGTTGGCGACGGGGAGGTGGTGATGAGGGGGGGAGACGCATGGGAGACCCTCGCAGGGGAACTTTTTTCTTTTCTTTTTTTTTTTTTTTTTTTTTTTCGGGGAGAGAAGCGGACCGAGTGGGCGACCGAGGACGCACAGACGCGTCTTGGAGCTGCGGCGGGCGTCAGTGGTTAACCATGCTCTCTGGAATACAAGACGTTTACAGCCAAATGTGCGCTCTGCCCCGCGACATGGATTTAGGTAATTATCCTCCCGGCTTTAAAACAAACAAACAAAACCAAAAAAAAAAAAAAAAAAAAAAACGCGCGTGTCCTGTGTGTAGTGTGCGAGTTTTAATGCGTAAAAAATGCGTAAAAGGGCGCATGAAAGGAGCGGCTTTGAAAACTTGTCAGAGCATCACGCTGAAAGCTGGTTTCGTCTCCGGTGTGAGTGAAAATGATTTGTAGCGTGTTGCAGAATATTTTTTTTTTGGGAGGGGGGGGGGCTGTGGTTTCATTTTGTGTCATGGTCTGTGCTGCTGCTGCAGATCGACTCTCCAAAAAAAAGGATAAAATATGATAAAACACCCGTGAAATATATTTAACCTAAACGTAAGCTCCGGGAACATCTCTAATAAAACTGGACCTTGAGCTCGGTGCTTTTGCTGTGAGCACATCTGGCTGCAGGAGGACAAAGTTTGTGAGTAGGTTCATCCTGTGTGGTGCTGCCCGGCAGAACTCACTGAGATCTGAAAGCTGCTCAGTCCGCTCTGTGTTTGCATGAATTATTCTCTTTCATTCATGAGTTTGAATTAAAAATATAAAATAAACGCATTTATCCTGATAGGATTTAAATCTTTTGCAGCTCAGCTCTTTGATTTATTTCCAAAAATCGAGAGAAGGATTGACTGGATTGGACATTTTTGAAAAACATAAAAATAATGTTGTACTTTTATGAGTTTGCACATAGAATTGCCTTTTTCTTTGTTTTTGAAATTAATAATTATTTTCAAACGTTTTAAAAGTGTTGACTGGAAAATAGGCCACACAATTTACACAAGTGGGGCATTTACACAATTTATATTAGTATTATTATTTTTGATGTGTTAGAAAAAGAGCATGATGTTTGGTTATCATGTGTCATCTTTTCTGTCACTCACAGAGCTATCTGTCACAGTTTATTGCGTTAAAAGCGACTTTAAATGTAGCCCATCTCAAACCTTCGATCTTTAACTGTAAGGTGCAACTTTTCTTTTTTTTAAAAAAACTAAACACAAAAATCTCAGGGTTTAGGGTCGAAGTTTGACAGTTGTGTGTTTGGGAGGATTTTCCTCTCTTGTATACTTCTTTTAAGGTATTGTGATGTGTGTGTGTGTGTGTGTGTGTGTGTGTGTGTGTGTGTGTGTGTGTGTGTGTGTGAATGGATATCCAGCCCCCCCAACAACACCTCTCTGCTCTGATGCTCTGACCTTTTCCTCTCTAGCATTTGAATAATCCAGAAGCACCGAAATCCATCTGCCCCCTTGTCTCCTCTCAGATTGGTTCAGACGGTGGGGCCAATGTGAATAGAAACAGAGCAACAGAAGAGGAAAAAGTCTGTCGAGGAGTAATAACTCCACTGAGTTTGGATCTGTGCAAAAAGGCAGCGTTGAACGTGATTTTGAAGGAAGCATGAAAAATGTATTCATCGAGGTTTAAAAGATGAATTTAGATTAGAAATAGAATTCATGTCGAGCTTAAATTTCAATGCAAAATCCTGCTCGAGACTCTCGATATTTATTCTGAGTTTTGATTCCAGTAATAATTAGTCTGATTTATTAAAATCATTCCACTCAAATGCTTTTATTCAGTCGAAGTTAATAAATTTAGTTAATTGCTGTTGAATATTTTAAACACTTTAGTTAGATCAATCTGTTTTTCTGTAATTATAGTAATAGCAAATGATTAAAAATCCCAAAAAAAGGCGAAGGGACTGAACTCTAAAGGCCCATGAATGTAATATTTAGCCTCACACGTCTCCTCCCTCCTCCTCCTCCTCCTCCTGCTCCTCTTTTTCTGTATCTCCTCTGGTTTCTTTCTAACACGATTACCGCCTTCAAACACTCTTTTATGCTTGCACTGCATTTCAAGCCTGTTTGCTCCCACAGTTTTTATTCATTTCAAGGTGTTTACCTGAATATATTTACAAGTAGTAGCCACAGATTTGTGGAAAGGGGGCCGCATCTTTGATTAACTCAACGAGTTTCTTTATTTTTTTTCAGTAGAGAGAACATATTTAAGTCAAAGGGGATGAACTTGGAGTTGTCAAGCAGGTTTGAACCAATAGGTCTATAGGGGGCACTTTGGTTTTGGAAGTAGCACTACACCGATGTGACAAACCGTGTCTACAGAGCAAAATATGCTTATTTTTTTCGATCTAAAGAGGCTTTTCAGGTGCTATATATTCAGTCTTTTATAGTGCGATTATGTCAGAGAGAACAAGCACTCCAGCTAAAAAAAAAAAATGTGCTCATTTCTAAATGACGTTCCTGCTGTCTGTACGTTTATTTGATCACCGTAACACACAGGACTCATTGGATCGAGGCCATTCCTCCCCTCTGCTGCCCGTACATGAGCCTCTCCAAACCTCTCAGTTGTTGACTAACCTCTTAATGCTTGATTGAAACTGCATGCTCGAGCCACAGCAATTGCAATCAACAGCAAACTGTCGACAGGCCCAACATGGTAATCGAAAAAGACCTGGGCGCACAGACCCATCCGCACGACCGCTAAAACATTGGCAATTACGAGCCCACAAGGTCAAACCATATTGTTACTGGTCTCAGGTGAAGTGTCTTGCTTTCAAAATGGTATAACAAGATGTAGCCATCCTTCAGCCGGCCCATTAGACCCCCTCAGGCTAAATGTCAGAGCGCTGCCATTTTTTTTTTTTTTCATGTTGTAGATTTGATTCACTTCACCCATCCATCTTTCAATATTGCATTCAGACAATTAGGAGCCCGCTGATGTATTCGTGCACTGTTATTGATATTGCCCTTTTGCATTGGCAAGTGTGCAGCTGATAAAATTAGATCTGGCTTTCACAGGAACCCCCCATGTTTTTGTGTCAGTCACAGAGGACAGTAAGGATGATTTATGTGAGGCGGGTCGTGTTGGGGTAGTAGCATCTTTCTGTTTTTGAGGGTTAAATGAAAATGTAACTTGGCAGGATGTTTGTATTGTATGCAGTCTTTAGCAGTAGCTACATTTTAGGCGTCATTAATTATCTTTTCTAATTATCGCTCAAAATATTCTGCATGTGTGGTTCCCACTGTGACACAGTAAATGGCCCTGAGGGCAATTCTTTAACCTAGTCTCTTAGACGATATTAAAGTGCATTAAAAACTGCCATAGTGACACACATCCCCTATACCTTCCTGTCTGAATTAACATGCATCGTGGGTGTGAATATCTGAAGGCTTTTCTATTCAACTGGTGGTGGATGTATGTAAGGTCCAGTCTGGTCTGTCTGTGTCTCTCCAGTCCTGGTAGCCATTAGCTGTGTGGCTTGGGCCAGGGCCTAATCCAGCCAAACTCAGGACCAGAGGAGCTAATTAAGCACAAGCTTTTAGTATCCCAGCCTCCTGTAGCTGCACAGTGCCAGCCCACCCCATGCCAGCACTAAATGGGGGTTGTAAATATCTATAGTGGGGCACAGTGTGGAGACAACGCTGGACAGGGGGCTGGTAATAGGGCTTGACTGAGTCTGAATGCATATTATAAGGCTAGTATTAGAGCTGGCTAATGAGTGGGGGCGGATCAGGGAGTTAGGTGGGTGGAAGAAAAGAGCGGGAGAGGAAGTGGAGGTAATGTAAGGAAAGCGCTGAAGACAAGCCTTCAGGTGGAAACTGATGCGCCGCAGATTTGATATGGAGGTTGCTGTAAATCAAAGAAAGACCACATCAATCAGAAAAAAGACTCTGACAGTGTGTTCTCTCTCTCCCTCTCTGTGTGTTTGTGTTGTGTCCTCCAGAGGGGCAGCCTGACCCAGATCCCCGTAGTGAAGGAGACCAGGGTGGAGTCGGGCCAGTTCCTGCTGCTCTCCGTCCTCTGCATGCTCTTCATCCTGGTGGCGCTGGCAGTGTCCGCCACTTTCTTCTGCGTGCGCCAGCGCTCCCACCTCCGCATGAAGGAGAAGCTGGCCAGCCTGGGGACTGACACCAGCACTGATGCCACTGCAACCTATCAGGTTAGACCAGCCCCCTTTACCTCGCTATGAGCCAATCAGGAGGCCAGGACACTTGGCCCGCGCTCTGCCATTGGAAGAACACACACTCTGTTCGGTTACGGTAGATTTTCTGATTGGTTTATGAGTGTGTGTTTGTTAACGTGTCTATGAATTATTCTCTCCTACCTGCTCTTAATGGGGTTTTTTTTTTGACTGTTTTGATGCAATTACACATCAGAAATCACATTTCTCTGCTTATATTCATCATTTATATGCTTTTTATTCCCTGCATTTTTGACTTTTTGCTCCGGTAGATATTCGCTAAATCCAATTATCCATTGCTCACCCTTGCCTGAGAAGAGAGTGTGTGTGTGTGGTTTGCGAGAGTGCGTGTTAGACGGGGGGAGCAGGCCGCCACTGTGACCTATTCCCTCTGTTCCTCCAGGGCCATGGGCAGCCAGGGCTGTATTGATTTTCCGTGTTGGGGCTCAGCTGTGCCCAGCATGGCACTCAGAGCATATTTATCTGCATGTCGCGTTAACATTTTCAATATTTAATCAGGTTTTCACAGGGTTGCTCCATCTATCAAAAGGCTGGGTGTGTTGCAGGGTTATAACGATGTCACAGAGAAGCAAAAATAAGAAGAACATGCTTTTTTTAAAATCCTAAATATTAAGAATATTTCCATTTTTGTGCATTTTAAAAATCTTGTTTTGCTTGTGTGCAGATTTTAGGGTATGTATGGCACCTCTGTCAGCTCTGTCAGGCGTTCATGTGATTGTGTTCTCGTTTCTGTGCTGATATATTATTAGATGGCAGCACATACTGTAGATGTTGTGTCTTCCTGGCCTATTTTAATCCTCATTAGTAGTCTGAAAGACAGAGGGGGAGACTGTAACAGCAGTTCTACGACCGATGCTCCTCTCTGGGCTCCATGTGTCTCTCCTCTGACCCTCTCTGGTGCTAACTGCATCTCCTCTGTCCGCTCCTGGGATGGTTTTCTTGGATCTGGTACAGCACAGCGCTTTGCAGAGAGATGTTGAGAAGTAGGATGAATTATGAGGTGGACCTGGATATTGCCCCGAGGCCAAGGCCCAGGGCACCGCTTCATGGCTCTAATCATTAAAGTCTGACGGCGGGAAAGCTGATCCAAGACCGGGGATTATAGGGGGCCTGTGCTCCAGAGGGAAATATCACTATGATAGATCATGAGATAGCATGTGCTTTCACGAGGCGTTTTCTCTGGCCCGCCCTGCCCTCGCTGTTATTAATTGAGTATGGAAATGAATTCGGTGGAGATGACTGACTCTGCCCCCCCCAAAAAAAACAAACATGGTGGGTGATTTTAACTTGACCAGACCTTACAGAGGAAATCAGGCAAAGTGTGTAGCTCTCACGTTGTTTGTTTGTGAACACAAATCTGGAAATAGGTGGTGTTTTTTATAAACTTTGCTTTAGATAATGCCTAGTCTTCGAATTTTTGATGCCCTGTCTCTGCGCTGAGGCATGATGAGAGGAGAAAAGCTGAGTCATAGGGAGAAGTGTAATCTTCATTGCAGCGGGCCTTTTAGCAAGTCTGAGAAACCTGGAAGATATCAATCAAAATATAAAATTATACTTCACAATTGTGCTAATGCATTTTTTATCTCCTTTGGTTCTCCGTGGTTATACGTTCACGGTTAAACTCCCATTTGATTGATGGATAGATTCTCCTGTTGTGTTTCTATCTTTGCAAATATAGGTTTTTGCTCGATAGAGCTTGGCTGTGCAGTATCAGTGTTGTGTGTAGGATCACGAAGAGATCCATTCATAAACAATGAAAGGAAGTCGTTGTGTTGCAGCCAGGTGTGACATTATTTATTCTGTAAATCGTGTAGGGTTCCTCAGCCATGTATTTTTGACATAATTAGTATAAGCTCCATAATCCACGGGGATAAGCCATTAATCTACAGGCGAGTGAGGACAGATCAAGTCAGCCGAGATACAGGATTTTACAAGGTGCATTTACAGAACTCAGCCCCCTAACAGCAAGGATAAGCGCACAACCTACATAAAACTATTGTCATGTGCATGAAAAGAAGATAAATGCAGGAAACCTTGCGCAGCATTTTTGACGATCAGTGCTTCACCATTATCTCCTGTAATCCCCAGGAGCTTTGTCGCCAGCGCATGGCGATCCGGACATCAGAGCGTGTCGAGCGGCCGGAGACCCTGCGCCACTCACGGCTCAACAGCGTCTCGTCCCAGTTCAGCGATGGCCCAGCAGCCAGCCCATCCACCCGCAGCAGCACCTCCTCCTGGTGCGAAGAGCCAGTGCCGTCCAACATGGACATCTCCACCGGTCACATGATACTGGTGAGGAACTTATACTGTGACTTTGAGTAATGATTTGTGTGGTGGGAAAAGAAGTGTGGGAGGAGTGAATGTGAATAGATGGAAACTGGTTGAGATGTGGTTTGTTGTCAGGCCCTCAGAGACTTTTTGTGGTTCTTATCATCAGATTGTTACAACTAAACAACCGCAACATGTCATGTCTCACTGACACTGTGCGCTTAAACTGCCAGGGTTGGTTTGGTTCCTTCTAGGAACTCCAATGCTTTTTTTTGTAAGAACACATTAGGTCATAGATATACATCACTGATTCCCAGCCGGGGCTACCTGGACCCCAAAGGGGTACTTCTACTTTTACCATGGGTCACGTGGTTAGTAAATGAATCAGAAAAAATAGAAAATAAGGACTTCTGTATATGACAACATATGGTTGAAATAATTAGCTAAAAGTAATGACCAAATACGTGAAACTGTTAGCTTCAAGTATTAAATGGTTGAAATAGTTAGCCAACGTTAATTGATAACAGTTAAAATAGTTAGCTTAAAATCATAGCAGTTGAAATAGTTAGCTAAATTAAATGGATACAGTTTAATAGCTAAACATAATTTACACACTGCTAGGTCAAAAAAATGGATTATGGGTTGAAATCATTAGCTTAAAGTTCAATAACAGATGATAGAAATAGTTAGTTAAATGTAATGGAGAAACATTTGGCTAAAAATGAAGGGTAAATGATTGACGTGTCTACTCCAAGTGGCGTAGTACGAATCCATATATTTGTTGACAGCTCAGTTTTTGTTGATTATATTGTAGCAATAAACAGCTTCATATAATTAACAACATCCATTTTAAAGTCAGCTCAAATGAACACATTCGGAACATGACGGATGGTGTCGATGTAGGCGTAAATGAGCTCAACTGCGAGGGGCTTTGGGAATAGACAGAAACGGTTGGGAACCATAGATGTAGAGCAGTTCAGTTATTTCATATGAGCATACATTATTAGTGTATGCTTTCCGTGTCTATGAATATGCTAGACCCTGAGCTGAAAACCAACAGCTTGATTTCTCTCTGTTTATCTGTTTGGATGTGTCCCTTTTTCATCACCTCATCCCCCCTCAGAACGCTGTTATCTTTGGGTGCTTTTTTTTTTCCCATCACTCTTCCTGCTGTTTTTCTCCCTTTTTGCTTTATCTCGGCTCGCTTGTCTTCATTTTTTTTCTCCTCCAACTTTTTTCCTCCCTTTTACTGTGTCATTTTCTCTCTTTATCATTCCATCCTGCTTCTCTCCCCACTGTCATTTTCATCTTTTACCCCCTCCGTCTCTCTCTCTCTCTCTCTCTCTCCCTCTGCTGCAGCAGAAAATAAAGCAGACATTGTTTTGCATGATGGTAGCTGCACACAACTGAAATATCATTACCCATCTGATTGTCATTTGGATGTTTTAGAAATTTTGTTGGTTGAAAAAGCTTTTGGTTGCCAGCGCTTCCACAAACACACAATGTATTGTTTTAATTTTGCACAACTTTTGCTTCATTCATTTGAGACAAGCTTGATAAAAGAGATGGATAGATGCCTTGCAGTGTTTCCATTAATGGAGAGAGCATTCATCACACTGCATGTCTAGCTTTTATATTGGGAGGCTATAATGAATGAGAGTGAATCTGAGTAATGCCTTGTATTGGTGGTAATAGATGGGTTTTGTTGCACTCGTCAAGGCTTGTTTGTGAAGCCCCCTTTGAAAACATTGACAATAGAAAAGCATTTAGCCCTGCAATAACAAAAGAGGCACTGTGAATCATTTCTAGGAGCTGTTATTATTAGCCCCGGTTTCTTCACAGCAGCAACGCAGGCATTGTAAAATAGAAAGGTAAAACACACAGGGACCTTTACTTCTCTTTCATGGCATGATTGACATGGAGATGTCCTATAGGGGTTCTTCTTTAAAATTCCACCGCCATCTCACATGAAACCATGTGTGAGATTGCCTTGTTATCACTGATCTCAGACCTATATTTCCCCATCTCTGCTCTCCTCTCCTCTCGTCTCCCCTCTCTCGCTTTTTGGAGCTCACACCGTGTGGAGAAGGATGATGAATGCCTAACTTTCCAAAGCATATATGCTTTTTTTTTGTTGTTGTTGTGTTTTTGAGGCCCGATCACCTCACACACATGCAGTAAATGCACACGTACAACCATTAGTGTTACTGCGAGATTTTGGTGCTGTCAGAATAAATTAACTGAGATGTTACACCCGACCGGCAACCTCTGCGTCTTTGACGTGAAACCAGTGTGGAGGTGCAGTTCCTCAAACGACCACTTGAGGCTGGCTGCAGAACGAGTCATTCTCCATAAGCCCCCATGTTAAAAAGTCCAACTTCAGCCTGGTTTTTCATGACAACCGTACTGAGGGTGAATTTTTATATAACTCACCCGTTCATATTATATTGAGGCTTAAAGTTATGCAGAATTAACAGCGTGGATACTTTGATTGACAGGTTGGTGCCGTTACAGATGGCTTGTTTGAGCACCGAGGCATCATTCGGCTCGCCTCAGGTCCACCGACTTTTAGGTTAACTGAGAGGCGGAAGAAGCCTGACTGCCAACATGCCGGTGAACGTCTCTTCATAAACCCGTGGGTGACGTCACGCATACGCCGTCCATTCTTTAACAACTGCTGTCAATGGTTGCGCCCCACTGTTTGCCCCCCCCCCCCCCCCCGAAGACTTAAACAGTCTTGCATAACAACTTCCAACTTTGAAATTGGATGCCTCTGTGTGCTGAGTCATCCGCTGTGTTTTCAGAGTTATGACACACCTCTGCTGTCTTACATTTTTCGTACCGTCTCTTGTTTTGCCCGTTTCAGCTGCAGCATGAAGGATTATAACCTTAAAAGTGGAGAGCAGATGTAAGCGTGTGGTGCTCATGTGGCTGCGTTTCTCTGCAGTGCGTTCAGCACCATGGACAGCACAGCCCACACGAGCATGTTAAATTAAAAAAACAAAAACATTACTGTCCAGGAACACGGCCATCGTGTTGATACAGTGCCGTGTTCCCTCGGCTTAATCACCTCTCTACTGAAAACAGGGGAAAAAATCAATAATTATGTAGCTTTAGGCTCTTTTTCATTATGTTGAGTAGTTGTTGTTTTGTTTTTTTATATATAAATGATGAATTATTTGTCAAAAAGCAAATAGACTGAGGCACAGGAAAATAGCCACTGACTCGTGCAACATGTTCTGCCCTCGGTGGCTTTTAATCACAATTTAAAATTTAGTTTATGAGCAATTCAGATTCCATTTAAGGCAAAACAATGTGTTCTTTTCATTTAGCCATTATTAGACACACAAAAACATACATATTAATACATTTTTTTCCACCTCTCACCTCCTGTTTATCATAACATAAAGCTCCCTGTACAAACTGTTACCGGTATTGTTCAGTTTAATTTGACAGCGGAGCTTGACAGTAATGTGTTACCTGTTGTGTCTGGCTCCCCTGGTTGTCCCTTCATCCTGATTTCACCCGGCACCCTCTGCTGCCGAGGAGACTGCTTAGGAAGGATTAGACATTGTTTCCCTGACACCCAGGCCTCCCATCCCAACCCTCTGATTGGCAGACATAATCCCCCCATTCACTAAACCTTCGTTACCCTGTCTCTGGAATACGCCATGGTCCACTGCCTCCCCCTAGGAACGGGAGGGCTTGATAAGGGCCTGCTGGCTGCATTGCATTAAGCTCGCGAAAATATGAATTTGGAATGCAATCGATTCAGGGCATCGTTTGAATAGAATGGGATGCAATTCAGAGTGGATTTATCAAGTACATGGAGATGTAATATTGGTAGGGGAGGTGGAATGCTGTCAGGCTGGCAAGCAGAGAGTACTTGTACCGGGTGACAAGAGTATAGTGGTGACAGGCTCTGTCAAGTGGCCATAATGGCATGCTGTCATTTTTACCGGGAAGACAGCGCTGTGTGTTTGCGTAGGCGATGCACAACAACACACATGCAAATATATACGCGTGTAGCCTGCTATCAGAAATGACATTAACTAGATCGGAAAATTAAAAGCTCAAAACGTGATGGTTCAAAATCTCGCCGTATGTCGTTAATGGGTTCAGACCACTGACAGTATGAAGGATGGACAGCGTGTCCGTGACGTCACCCACGGGTTTCTGAAGAGCCGTTTCGAGTGCGGTGGCTCTGGACGCCGCAATGTTGGCAGTTCTGCCTTTGGCTACTCTAAAAAGGCGAACAAAGCCATCAGTAACATCTCTGAACAGGTGAGTTCTACAAAAATCCACGATGAACAGGGAAATTAGCTATTGTACCAGGCTGTAAACATGCTTATTTCTGCTATGAAACTGGACATTTTAACATGGGGACTTATGGAGACTGACTCGTTCTGTAGCCTGCCTCAAGTGGACGTCTGAGGAACTGCAGTTTTTAGGTTTCCTTTCACAAGCCATGAAGGTTTGCTGCTTGGTTCAGACAGAGCACATTGTGCTGTTGTTCTCTCTCATTATGCATTGAGAGTTAATTTTTTTTGTTCACAGTGTCACTTTTAAGACACCTTTGGCACCGTATCTAACAATAAACTTTGATTTCCATTGTCTGTAGGATTTGCAACATTCTTATAAGTCACCTAATATCCTTTGCATGCGTGCAGGAGACGTCTGAATTCATGAGCCATCAAAGGGTAATTGCCTATTATGTGTTGGACAAGCTTATTTGTGATTATCATCTTGGTAGGAATTGTATATATTCTGAAAAGGCTTGGATTTCCCTTTTGACAGACAGCAGTGAATAAGTTGGATGTAACAATGGAGTGTCACCTCTTTGCTCAGCCTACCTATACTGCCTTTAATATGGGATAAAAACCCGGCACATCTGGGTATCACTTTCATTGTATTAGCCAGCTGATCCCTGACATCAGTTTATGAGTCTGTAATCTTCTGCCTCGCACAATAGCGGACTAAACCATTTAACCCCATTGGGAGGGGAGCCATGATACAGGAGTGAAAGCGAAACACAGCACTACGCTAAAAAAAGGGCCGTGTTGCCAGCTACAGCCTCTAAGCTCCCTAAGACTTGCCCTGGTTTGGGAGAAAACACACACACACACACACACACACATATACAGGCCTCTTCCCTTCCCCCTTCTCTTTTTCCATCTTTGTCTCTCTAGCGAATTCAATTTTGCCTTCTCCAAGCGACGGCTTAAATGCAGACAATCTTATCAGTGGCTGTGCAAGCAGTGAGGGACGTGATTGAAACACCCCTGAAGTATTTCCAATGCAGACAAACCTTTCAGGAGTCTTAATTGTGTGTGATTTTTCTTTTTTTTTCTTTTTTTTTTTCATTCTCTCTCTCGGTCAAACACACATGCACAAACACACACAAACATTAGCACACCTTCCCCACCTAGATATTCAGCAGCCTCCTCCTCCTCACTATGCTGTACAGCAGCTTAGGACAATAAGGCTCCATGACACCTGATCATGGCTTCAGTGGAGAGATGCTGTTGTCAAAGGTTCACTGTTTTGCTCCAGTTTATTTGTTGGTTAGCTCGTGGTGAAGCTATCTCAAGCAGGATTTCAAGTTTCTCGTTGAATTAATCCAAATTAGCTGGAAAAAAACGTACAGGAAATGAGTTTTTACAGCCACGTTTTGAGACGAATTCAGCTGGCTTTTGCAGGGTTCTGGCTTTGTCGTTTGAAATGGCGGCTAAGGTGGTGTCTGTTTTCCTCTAGTCGTACATGGAGGACCACTTGAAGAACAAGAACCGTCTGGAGCGTGAGTGGGAGGCCTTGTGCTCCTACCAGGCAGAGCCCAGCGCCTGCGGCGTGGGGCAAGGCGAGCAGAACTCCAAGAGGAACCGCTCAGATGCCGTGGTCGTATGTGAGTCCGCTCAGATGTCACATTCATTTTTTTTTTTTTTTAAATTGTTTTTAGCTGTGAAAATGTTCCCACCATTTACGAGGCCAGAGCCAATGCAGCTTCATCACTGTTGTTAATGGATGCTTCAAAGAGCTACATAAACTAGTTGGGTAAACAAGCCAAAACTACTCAGGAAAAATGTGTTTACAATCATATAATCAGTCATAGTATTGTTTCTTAAAGTCATTTTTCTTGAATACCAGTAAAGGCCTCTGTCATTCTGGTGGGAAAATTGACTTTGAGACGTCTTTTGGATGAATTTGACCAAAGGGTGTGTTATTACCTGACTATATCATTATGTGGAGTTACAGATTACCCTTATTTTCAGCTGAGACATCCACTGTGTGGGAGCAAAGAAAGTGATACATCAGAGGTTAGAGTAGCAATAATGACTTGCGAAAAACATTGGCCAAACTAGCATTAGACCGTGTTAGGTTTGCCAAAATGATCAGTTACTTCTCTTCTCTCGTAAAAGTGAAACGTACTGTTTGAAAATACAAACATTAAAGAATGAATCTGACCAAGTATGTTTTTCTGTCGTCACCATCTACATGCCAGGTCACAATAAATAACTTATTTGTAAGAAGAAAAAAAAAATACTCAGACTAACAAGCTTCACCTGCTGAAATCAACTAATAAAAGTCGCCTTTTTAGCTAACCATAGCCACTGTGGCTGATGAGAAACGTGGCGTGTTTTTGTTTGAATCTGTGCGAAGACAAAAGCGAAAAATAACTGCGAACTGTCGTGGTAACAGTAACTAAGGGGGCAGGGCTTGGAGTGATGTCACGCGGTTCCATGCACCAATCAGGAGCTAGAAACGTTTGAAATTCGGAATCAGATGACAGTTGGTGGGTTGCTAGGTTACTGTCATTCAATTCAAATGATGCTAAATCCTGATTGGTCAAATCTGATTAAGCCTCCCCCACATAGTCCTGATGAAGAAGCGTTTTTGAATTGTTAAACTATGTTTATCATAAATGATTTGTTTATTTATTGTTTATTTATTAACCACTTTCAGTCTGTAGGAGGCTAGGTTTCAGGAGAGTTGGCTCGTCCATCAAGTTCATTGGAAACAACAGTGCAACAGTTTCTCTTGTTTGAAGAGGGCTCGATGCTAACAGACATCTTAAGATAAAATATTTTATTAGAACATTTCTTTTTGAAGGTGGAGCGTTCACGACTTCAGAATAGTTTGTGTGCGTGTATGATGAAAGTCTGGTGAAATTGCCCTGCGGCCCTTTCGGTTTCATATTCCTACGTTGTGCCGCTCAAAATTCTGTTATTATTGTGCGGGGAAGGAAAAACAATGAAAAAGTATGTTGATGAATTATGCATCTCCATTACAGATGATCATTCCAGGATCACCTTGAAAGCGGAGAATAACCACAGCAACTCCGATTACATCAACGCAAGTCCAATAGTGAGTATTGTTTATTCATTATGCCTCCGCGTTGCGGCTAATAGCCGCTGTCTCCGAAGCCTTTTTTGTACCGGGAGCACCTGTTGTGGTCGGATTTTTACTTTGAGATAAAAAGAAGTTTCAAAGGACTTGTCATTGATTCAAGTGCATTGATCTTTTTTTAAAACTTTGTTCTCCATGCTGGGAGCCTCTGTGGATTCGGTGTGTCTTGCTGAATCACATTGCTGCTTTCACTGCTTTCAAAATGGCCACCCCTCTAGAGATACCCCCCCCCCCCACCCCCCCCACCCTTTTTTTTTTTTTTTTGCATCTGCACTAAAAAGAATTATACATTATTTTTTTGACTAAACAAATGTATCCCGCCACAAATCCAGAAAGACCCAAGTGTTGGAGAGAGTAAGGTTGTTTTTTTTTTTCTTTCTTTTTTGTATTTTTCCCCAAAACATTGCCAGTCATGATTTCCCCCGAGGCTGCTGAAAAGGGATTCCATCAAAGGGAACAGGAAACTATGCATTTCAAATACAGTGCCAAAAAATTTCTGAGGAGATAGATGAGGGGGGTACACACAGCTGCACTAAAAGCCTATTAATCTTCAGAAACAAACAATGGAGACTTTTAGATGCTCTATTTATTCCTCCATTTTCTCTAATGGCATATTCATAGAAGTTTTTAGCTAACAGTGCTGTAGTGCGACATTTGCCATCTTATAGAAAAATATTATAATAAACGTAATCAATCAGGGGGGAGAAGTTAGCGGGGGAAAAGAACAGATTGATGCACTAGAGAAAGGGTGCAAAGTAAAGTTACTAAAGACTTTTTTTGGTGCAGTTACAAAAAAAAAAAAAAAAAAGCATCTAGAATCACAAACGGATGTTGAAGATGGGTGAAGTAATGGCGGATGCAGTGGTGTGTGGATGAAAGGACAGTAATTACACCACAAAAGGGACCCCTGGCTGAGCCCAGCAAAACTGTGATAATTATGTCTGTCAATGCGGCTTCTTCCTCCTCATTAGCTTCAGGGGCAGTGGCCTACGAGTAAATAATCTGTCGCTTCTTTCTGGGAATCCGGAGGGTCAGAGAGGAAAAAGAGAAGGAACTCCCCGCAAAGCAGAGGGTGGCATACGCGCGGGGGAAAAAGCCTCGGATAATGGTTAATGCTTGACCACAAATGATGCAAGCGCTCCCAGATGTACGGCATCATTAGCGTGAGGGATGGTTTCAGAGGAATGTGCAGCGGGGACGAAATGTGGGCAAAGCCTGGCTGTCTTTGTCACGTCTGGCCTTTTTTACAAAGTCAAACGCTCGTGTGGCTTTTTCCGTTTTTCCCACCTGTGCTCCAGGCTTTTGTTTTCATACTATCTGAGATGAGCTCAAGCCCACCCCCTCACCCCCCCCCCCCCCATCTTTCATAAACACCGGATCAAGGCGCTACAGCAAGGTGTTAAAAGTTGAGACGCTTCTCCGGGAACAGATATTTTGTGCAAGCTATTTTAGTACAAGCTATTTTACTTCTAACCAAAGAGCACTTCCTTGCCTTTTTGTTGTACTCTATCTTCTTCCCACAATGGCACGGGGAGGACAGCTGAAACGCAGGACTACTCTTTCATGTTTGCGCTTTAGTATTCATGCAGGGATGTCAACACACGGCTACAGCATGTCTGTGTCCTTGAGATTGGCTAAACAGAGTGGCAGCGCGAGCATTCGGCACCACCCTTTCATTTCTGTGGGGGAGATTTTTTTTTTCTTTTTTTAACAAACCCACGAGAGGAATTTCAACCAGGAAGGATGAAGAGAAAATTGAACAACACGGTTATACCTAATTGAAGTAGAACAGCGGGTAATGAACGTAACGTTTCCTGCGTGTCCTTTTGGGAAATCTCTTCAATAGGAAAGCAGTTACATTTGTAAATTTCAGCCAGCCCTCGTGTAGGTGTATTTAACATTTCAGTCAGTCATGCTTCACTCCTGCCCCCCAATGATCATTTACTACAATACCCACAATGGATATTGACATCCTGCCTGACATCTCATAGACATTTAATACAGATAATGTAACTATAAATCATAAATTACCATATTTAATGTCAAATCTGATCCTGGGGGAGTCTGCGTCATTAAGTATTTTACTGCTAAAAGCAGTTACAGGAGCAAGGATGATGTTTAACAGCAAAATGAACACAAAGTAAGGAAGTAGATTTAAAATAGAGAAAACAATTTGACATTTTTAATCCACCATAATGAAAATAAATGACAAAGAGATAAATAATAAAGATTTTTTTTTATTATTATTATTATTTAAGATTTTGGACCAAAGTTTGGTTTTATCAGCCGCTCAGAGCAGTAAGAATTAATCCTGTTGTTGAGGTTATTAAACATGAGGAGGGAAAAGCATTATGGTAATATTAAAGCCATGAAGATATGCTCCATAATTAAGGTCTATGAGCTTGACAGACGAGTCAAAGAGAAACACAAAGAAATGAAATGAAAAACTAGATGTTCTTCGAGGCTCACGTTCGGTGTCCTTGACAAGTTGTTCTTCAGTATGAAAAAGAAAAAGAAAAACAAGTTCATGAAGAATGAAAAATCCATTAATGAGTACGACCCTGTGGCTTACTGCTGCTGTGTTTCTTGATATAATGCTCCGACATGTGTCCCTCTGTTACAATTAGAGGCTGTGCTGCTAAAAAAGTCTCAGTTCCTGTTGGTGGATGTCATCCTATACAAAGAAACAAGTCAATCACGGCTTAATTTTTACAAATTTACTACTGTATACGCCTCTTGGATAGGTGTACCATAAGTAATAGACTGTTTGGGCGCGTCATTGATCATTATAATGCCAAATATACATCAAGAACGCACCGGTATGTACCCACCCGTCTCTTTTTCCTGCAAAATATGTCAACATCTTTCCCCTGATGCATCTCGCACTCGAGGGTGTGCATAAAAATTCCATTCAATAAAATGTGATCATTGATTTCACGGAGGGGGGCGACCCCAGCCAACACCTACTCAATCAAGTCTCAATCACATCCCTCAAATCAAGTCCCCCATGTCATTATGTCCCGCCTCAGCATTCAGCTCCCCTCACATCAGCCGCCTGCAGGCTTTTAAAGTCCCACCACAATATCATGTTTCATGCGGAAACACGTCAAAGCATGACAGAAATTGAGATCTGAAAGCCGTTTCACGAGGCCTTTGAGGACATTGTAGAGGCGGACGGTACACGGCTTACGTAAAGTGAGAACATCCCTGAATGATTAGATAATGAATGGTTAACTCAGGTTATTGAAGATAATAAGAATTTTGATAGATTTCAAGCTTTATTGGCTTTCAGGCTACAAGCAGAAAATCTGTAAAACATTCAAATATCTCCTATGATATACAGCAAATATATAAAAGGGCGATATTAAAAGACACCGCTGGACGTCAAAAGTCGGTGGCTCTGGCGGCCACCATCTTGGTAGTCCTGCCTCTTCTGCCTCCCAGCTAATCTAAATACTGGGAGACAATCCAAGATGTTGATCGTGAGGTGGGCTGAATGGGCAGGGTGCTCAAACAAGCCAACTGTAACGGCACCTACCTGTCAGTCCACGCTGTTAATTAGGCGTAACTTAACCGATGAGTTATGTAAAAATTCACCCTCGGTACAGTTGTCACGAACGGGGAAATTAGCTACAGAGACCAAAACTGTTTTTTGTACCAGTCTGTAAACGTGTTTATTTCTGCTGTGAAGTTGGACATTTCAACATTGGGACTTACTCTGCAGCCAGCCTCAAGTGGACGTTTGAGGAACTACGACTCCACATTGGCTTCACTTCAAAACCACAGAGTTTGCCGCTTGATATACACACATAAAAGATACGTGCATTATGTTAAACTTTGGGCAAGGGTGCAGACTTTTCCACTATCGAATGGCTGCAGTATTTATTTGAGAAGACATTCATCTTTCTCTTTGTATGGAATATTGATGAATATGAGTTTGCCTGAGGTTCCTGTGTGCTTAATTTTCCACTGGATCGACCGCAGAGTCCTCCTTCAGTCTTTTGATCTTCAGCCCTTTGTCACTAAAAGAAGTTCAACTTACAGGCAAACAAAGCGCATCGCTTCAAATTGGTGTTGCTTATCTCGTGTAGCACTGTGAGATGTTCACAGTTCGCCAATAGGAGCGTGCGCTTTTGTTCATATGCTAATTTAGTGGAATCAGACCCATTAAAAAAAAAATAGATCTTGTGGACAGAAGGGAAGTGACAAAGAGCAGAGAGAGGCTGAATCAATGAATGAAGAAAAAAAAAAAAGAAGAGCAGAGGCAAATGTTTTCTGCTCCCATTCCTCCATCCAGATGGAGGCTTTGATGGAAGACTTTTTATACCCAGCCTGTGTTTTCATCCAACAGTCTCCGCCCAAACACTGTGTCACACTCTGTTCTCTCTCTCCCAGATGGACCATGACCCTCGCAACCCGACTTACATCTCCTCGCAGGGCCCACTTCCTTCCACCGTGGCGGACTTCTGGCAGGTAATGCTCATCTCCATTCACTGTAGTTTTTCATCCCTCGCTGTTTTCTTTCCACCGTGATGACGGTTTGGAGGAAACACAGCAGAGTATTTACTTCTTCCTGTGTGATTTTGATGTCTTCTTCTTGGTCTGAGAGTGTCTGGATGACTGTTTCTTTTGTGTTTAAGCGACGGCTGAATTTCTCAAAGTGGGATCAGCTAGCATTCAAGTTACAGAGCCAAGCACTCCATTGTCCTAAAAATATCCATGTTGAAAAACAGAGAAGGTCGTTACACTTATCACGGTTCTGAGGGTACTTTCAGACTCTTCTTATCATCTGGATGAAAGAAAGTACTCCATCTGGCGCACGAAAAAAAAACATTTTTAACCCTTTTCTTAAAATGCAACAGTATTTTGTAATCGGAAATGTTCTTGTTGAAGCAAGAAACCTTCTCTGAGTCATGAGCACACATACGTGATACACATATTTCTAGATTCAAACTGACTCAGATTTTTTAAGGATAATAGCTACAGTGTCCAGCCCAAATAAATTTTCATAAATCTGTTGGGAAATCGTAAAAGACACCCCTTGTACCACCAGGACTTCCAAGTTTTCTTCAGTATCAAAGTAATCCGAGAACAGTTGTATGTACATCCATGTGTACATTGTAAACAGGAACTACTAATATCTAACGGTCACCATTCGCCGAAATGTAATGCCCACAGCTAACTTACTGAATCCACGGCAACATTATACTGCCACAAACTTAAAGCCTGATTATTAGTATAATGTATATTTGTATGTGATTAAATGCACGAGAAGCACAAACTGGGAATTGATCTGCTTTTGCTCATCAATAAAACACTGTCTCCCGCTGAATATGTGCCATAAACATGCAGCTTTTAGTTGCATATAGTAGTCTAGTCATGCACACCCTCAGGAAGTGTGATATTATATGTAATAATGCTGATGTGTGCTCATATTTGCATTTTCCTTCATGCTATTTGCATTCCCTCACACGTCATAAATGTCACACGAACCTGCCATTAATCACTGGATATCGGCTATTGTTAAACACGTCGCCTTGCGTGGAGGTATGCCTTAAATGATGCATGGTCGCCAAGTGGCGTTCTTATGTGTTAATAGGACAGCACTGTAGTAATTAGCGGGCCCATCACCTCCATATGGTGAAGTAACTCTGCTAGCCGTGACCAGGATGTAAAAGTGTGAAGCATAAATCCTGGCAGACCAGCTGGCCCTGCACTCTGCACCCTGCATCATGTAGTGAACGGATACTCATTTCGAATCATTATGATAGTGCTGACTTTGTGTTAGGACAGACGCTGGCACTCGCTCATGACCGGGGGGGGGGGGGGGGGGGGGGGGCAACACAAATTTTGAGACTAGTCTTCTTCGTTTTTTACTTTTGAAAGCTGAAAAACAAACCTGCTTACAAGCCCCGTCCTCACTCGGTGTCAGAATCAATTAAAAAAAGTGCCCATTATCTAAAAAGTGTACCTTAATTGTCTATATCAGCTCAAACAGGAATGAAAGGAGCCCCGTTTCCTGTATTTAATTTGCAAATTTGAAAGTGCCTCAAATGAAACAGTTGATAATTATCTCTTAGCCAGTTTGGTTATTTGTTTGTTTGTCTGCCAATTTTTTTCTGTGCCAGGTGAATAAATGCATATCCATTATCTGATAAAACGGGCTATTTAGCCATGAACTCAACTCTAAATCTTTCCCCAATTAAGCAGAAAATAATGGAAAATTAGACACAGATTGACTGACACAATGAACATGAGTCCTGTGTCCTGGAATAAGAAGTAGCCATTCATTATTCAGTATGGTTAACCTCGGATTGTGGCAGGAGGAAGGAGAGAAAAAAAAAAGACTCTTTCCCCCCTATTAAAAGTAAACAAACAGGGGAAACACTGCCACTCTCATGCAAATGGACCGTGCAGGAGGCAAATCTTTTTTTGCTCTGTCCTATCTAATCCACACCAGCCCCAGGCAGAGCTCTGAAAGGCGGCTCTGCTCTAATCCTCCACTCCTCATTCCTCCATCCCTTCATCCTTCACTCCTCCATCCGTCTCCCCTCCCCTCCCGCCTATTACCTTAGCTCTGGTGGGCCTTTGCTTTCCTCCTCACTTCACCTCAGAATTAAAAAGAGTCAGAGTTCACAGAGCGGCAACTTCGGTCATTTTCAGGCCACCTCCGATCCCCGAACTTCTTCTACAGGCAAAATGAGAAACGCGCTTCCTCCTCACCGCTGACGAATATTTGCCAAATCTTACAAGACTAAATGGATAATATCCCGTCGCATTATCACCTTGCCTAATCTCATCACATCTTGGTGCAGTTGGCACAGTTGGCGTGTAATGTGTCCACTGGGTTGGATCACAGAAGCTTGTGATTAGTGTATAGTCAAGGCCATTGTGTTTTTATAGCAATCATAAAAGCCGCGTTTCCTCCTCATTTTCCTAATGGCTGCCGTGGGCCTGTGTTATTATTTTTTTTTCCCCTCCCAAGGACACATTAGCTCGTGATAAGATGAAATGGAGCAGCAGCTCTGTAGATGTTGTGATCTCGCTCAGGCGTCGTGTGACGCGCCCTCCTGCCGCTCCGCCCCAACATTTATCATTTGTCCCACACGGAGAGGTGACATTTATTCACACTTCCTGGACCAAGATTAAGAAATCAGTTTCACACTAATACAAGGCTGCCGCGTGACACGGTTCAGCTACCTATCAGCGTAACGTCACAAAGACAAGTAGGAAAGTTGCTGGAGGGGTGTGTGACGTCTTTCCTTTGGTATGTAGATGGTTTGGGAGAGCGGCTGCGTCGTCATCGTCATGTTGACCCCGCTTTCTGAAAACGGGGTGAAGCAGTGTCATCACTACTGGCCCGACGAGGGATCCGACGTCTACCACATCTACGAGGTATGAAATTAAGAAGTTACAAAGCCGTAAAGTTTAAAGAATCGGCTCATCCAAATCATAAAACGCACACTTTCTCCTTTTAGTGGTGTCTAACCATCTAGTTAGTTTTGGTTTTATGTTCTGAGGTTATGAGATTTCTGTCTCCACCCTAATACAATGAAGATGAATTGAATTTTATTGGTGGTGCTCAATGAAAAATTCAACAGCAACAAGTCTCAGTCTCTCCCAGCAAGAATGTCTATAATTTACTGACTTCACTGTGAGCAGTTTTCTGCAGGAAGGCTTTCTACCAAATAAAATAGTCCCTATGAAAGCTGCCAAGTAACAAAGGACACTGTTTTTCAAATGTAACTTTTACTGACTTCGGCCTCCACTGCTAATTGAATTGAGTTATTTCATAGCACGTCTCATGCAAATATGCAGCCCACAAACAGAAACAGACAACAATGAATCCAATCTAGCAAAACAGGTAATACACAAACAAAGTTCAGCCGTGCAATTATAAAATGTATAAAAAGCCAACAGGAAGAGAAAAGTTTAACAGCATTGAAATCAGCTACAAAAATGGCGGTTCAACATGGCCGACTGCATGGAAGAGGACCCGCCGTCACTGTAGATATAAAGGTCTCATTTTCAGACAACAAAAACACAATGATTCATATTTTAAATCTTACACACTGGACCAGATTGTTGCAGAGATGAGGCCGTAGTGACTAAAGGTGAACTCTCTGCGTGTTTTTATGGAGGTTCTTGGTACAAATAGGAGTCCAGCTGCCAAATATCTGAGGGATTTGCCAAGTATATATCTGAAAGATAATAAGAGGATCTTAAAATCAATCTTAAAACTAATACACAACCAATGCAAAGACCTTAAAGTGGAAGCTATCTATGCTCTCTGTCCACTCTCTGTAAGTTCTTAGCCTGCAGAGTTCTGGATAAGTTGTATAGTTTTTTAATTTAACAGAACGATATCTGAACGAACGAAATCTGTAAATACTCTTCAAACTAGTCCATTGTTCCCCATGTATCATGTATATATTAATCTCTTAAACTGCTCATAGCAACAATTCAGCTCTTTGTTCCAGGCTCTAGAATAAAGACACTCATAATGAAGACATTATTCTTGCATTCTTTGGTATCTAACGTAATTACATCTCATTTTAACGCACAAACTTTCCCTCTTACGAAGGATACAAATTCCCCCAAAAGAACAGTTTGTTTGATTTGATTACCGCCTGTCATTTCTCTCGACAGATGAACTAATTTTAATGACAACATGTGCACATGATCATTTGTCTTAAACACTAACACTCAGAATACTTGCGTGCTGTGAACTGGATGACATTAAAACATAAGGTTCAGGGCTAGATACCACAGAGAGTAAGTGAGAGCTCCCTGAGGTTTTCTTCAGCAGGTTGCCGCACTGTCATGAATGAATTGTCATTAATTAAGCAAATGCCACCCTCTGTTTATTCCCTTTTTCGTGCCTTCAGGTCAACCTGGTGTCAGAGCACATCTGGTGTGAGGACTTCCTGGTGCGCAGCTTCTACCTGAAGAACCTGCAGACCAACGAGACGCGCACCGTCACCCAGTTCCACTTCCTGTCCTGGATGGACCGCGGGATCCCCAGCTCGGCCAGGACCCTTTTAGACTTCCGCAGGTAGAGTGAAGGATCCCGCAGGTTTGGGTTGTCAGACGCTGGAGCTCAGCTCAGCTGATTTCAGACAGACTCTCCCACCTTTACAGCTGGCCTTTATCCTCAGCTTGTTCTTAATCATCCTCCCTGATATTCTGTACTCTGTCAGCCCCTCTCTGGTCCGTCTCCCTTTTGCCCCCCTCTGCCTTTTGGTGTCCTAGAGAACGGTTGTTCTAATAAGGGCTGTGTTTCTGTACTATCCCTTTCATCCTGGGCCTATTTCCCTTACCTCCCTCCAGCACATGTGATGCAGCAAATTAACAGCCCCGCACTGCCTGGCTTGGCTTGGGAAGAAAAGAAAAGAGAGAGGGAGAGAGAGAGAGAGAGAGAAAAAAAAACACCTAATTCAAACACCCAATTAAATGAGAGCTGTCTCACTAAAAACACGGGAGAGTGGGAAAGCTAGTGACTGAATAACCTCACTCTGTTCTCCATATAATGTGTTCTGGCAGAAGAGCAGCAATAGCTCCTCTGGGAGAACCCAGAGGGATAGGAAAAGCCCTCCAAATGAGAATAGATGCATCTGATTTGTGGATGGAAGTCTGTCCCTCTGGTTTGTAATGCAGATGAGAGAGAGAGAGAGAGAGAGAGAGAGAGAGAGAGGGGATGTGCAGTGTTATCATGTCATCCTTTCCTGACAGAGTTGCTGCTGTTTTCTTTCTAATTAACCCGGGCGTAGCTCGCAGACAGTCCTGTTTATTTATGATATCGGTGTGCAGGTTTGAGATGTGTTTTGATTGCATACGTAGGTTCTCCTTTCTTGCTGGTCGAGACGACTAGATTGCCTCGATGCAACTCCATTAACGCTGCTGTAGGTTAGCGGGAATCTAAAGCAGCTCTTTGATTATGTGATTCATGAAGTCCACGTGATCTACTCACAGTTTTCACGGTTTCGGCCAACTCGGTATTTTGCGGTTGCCAGTGTCATTTTTGTGATGTTGCAGCTAGTAATATGAGCCCAGTTGCATAGTCACAAAAGTGATCATTGGAAACTGTGTCTCCTCAGCCAGGCCTGTGCACAAACTGTCTTTCTCTCACTCCTGACTCTCTGTCTCCCCTCTCCTCCTCTCACCGCTCCTTCCTCTGGCTTGCATGGGAACTCCAAGATCTCGGTGTGCTCTTTAACCGAGGAAATACTCTGATTTTTTCTTTCGTTACATATTCACTCAATTCATGCAAAATGCACAAAAATATCCAAAAGAAATCAATTCTCCTTCAAAATGAGCAGCGGCTGACTTAAAACACGAGCAGCTTTATCACATTTTCATATTTCACGTGTATTGAAATCATGAAACTGAGCTCTCGGTCACTATAGACCTACATCGTGGCGAGAAAGAAACAGACCTCAAAGCTCACGCTGACTTCAAATAGAGCACACCTGTGCTTTGAAGTGCAAGCACGCGTAGGAAACGCAGTTCACAGTTGTAGTTCTCAAGATCCAAATACAGAAGAGACTCACACACAAAGTGCAAAAACACAGAAGTGGAAGCGGAAGCGATGTATATGGGAAGAAAATATTGCACGAGCTGGCATCATTCAATCTGAAATATTGATAGAAATATGATATATTTAGTGTATTTAGCTACAGCACATTATTGCAGCAAGAAGACGGTGTAGTGTATCGTGGTGTGTTCGTGCAGCGCGCTCCGCGTAGATTTATAATGAATATTTCGAAAAAGCAACACCAGACAGACGAGCTAAACGACAGGCATGATGAAATATTCAGACATTTATTTTTCATGTTGTCGCTGAAAAAGGTGAAAAACGGAGGAAATGGAAAGACGCGGAAAGCTCTCTCTCTCTCTCTCTCTCCCTCCCTCCCTCTCTCTCTCTCTCGGTGTGGTGTAGTCAGTTTCCATGGCAACAGCGGGGTGTGAAAAGGCTTGTTGGCCTTCACCGCGCCCGTGGTGTATAACATTCATAATTGGCCGGGGTTAATGCGTCGGCGGTCGGCAATCACAACATCACACCGCCGCATCCATCAAACCCCGCATGTCACAATAACGCTGTTTGAAATGATGCTCAGTTTATTTAAGGTGCTACGGCACGCACGCACGCACGCACAAGATTTCTTTCCTCCGTGCTCGAATTATAAAATGTTTGATTGACAGGAGGGCGCATGTCTCCGCGTTCCTTTGATTATTGTTGTCGTTAATTTCGTCCTGACCACGGCGCAGGAGTGTTTAATTAGCGCCGTCATTATTCAGCAGAAATCAGAGTGTGATTTTGTGCATCTGAGACGAATTGTCGCCAAACTCGCAATAACATCCAATTTTCTCTCTCTCTTTTTTTTTTTTTTTTTTCTTATTGCAGAAAGGTTAACAAGTGCTACCGGGGTCGATCTTGCCCGATAATCGTTCACTGCAGGCAAGTATAACTGTTTGAACCCCTTGACAGCGGCTGACCCCGCTGAATTGGGATAGCGATTGTCTGTTGGAGGGGAGAGAGGCTGTTTATTTTAAACCCAGCTCAGTCCATTTACTCTCTCCGGGTCCGCCGGAGCTGCTGTTTATTCCACTGCGTCTGCGCCTTTATGGAAATGGTGTGGACGAAAAAGACACTTCCATTTCCCATTTGGTTGAGTTAGTTAACTGGCCTTGATTGGTTTGTATTAAACACCAGGTATCTGTCTGACCACTTTTAATAGTCACATCCTGTTAAGTCATGCGTGGGGCCAGGCAGCCCGCTCTCCCTCTGAGGGTGCTGTATGGACTGAGTGTCTAGCAGTGGATTAATGAAGCAGTGGTGCTCAGGCCTGCTCTCCTGTTTTATTGGCCTTGCCTTTATTAGAGAGATGTGCACGCCTTGTTTGCAATTAACATGCAGAGCCGTTGAATGGCCGGCGGGCACAAAGGGAGGCTTTTCATAAGACTATCTCTGGAGTAATGGAAAAGCAAGGCTCTCCAAAAGCTGTTCTCGAACCGCCCCTGGCCTCTCAACCTCTCCTCTGCTCCTGAGGTGCATTCATTTAAAAGCCTTTGTCCCCAGTGTGCCTCAGAAACCATTCCCCCTCTCCCCAATAGCCGAGCGAGTCTCAAGACCACACATGCACTCGTGTGCAAAGGTTTAACGTTTATTGGATCGTGACATATCGAGATCTGTTCAGGTGTTTTTCTGGGAATATTAAAGATTATTTTTGCTATTTGCTTTTGATCCGTTCTGTTAAAGTCAGGTCTTAAGCAGATGGAGCAGTGTGTGTCTGTATGCATAGACTAATTTGTGTTTAAATATACTCCACGGTCTCTCAGCAGATGCAGATGTAAATGAGCAATTTGTTTCCTTATAAGAGAAACACTCTGAGATTAAAGCATCACTCTGCCACCTTAATGATCTCCATCTCTCTCTCCCTCTCTGACTCTCTGCAGTGATGGAGCTGGCAGGAGTGGGACTTACATTCTGATTGACATGGTCCTCAATAGGATGGCTAAAGGTAACGATCAATGCCTTCCCTTTCACTCTTTCTGCTTGCGTTCAAGTGTTGCCCTGGCAACGCTAAAGCCTCTCATTTTCCACAGAGGGTCTTGGGGATGCATTAGAGGGTGACTTTTTCTGAGGCCTGGAGAGGCAGCGAAGACACGAGAGGGAGCCTGGAAGGAGCGGAACAAAGAGAAAACACGGAGAGGGAGAGAGAGAGAGGGGAGGAAAATGAAAAAGAAAACCTGCTCCCACATTAGTAATTATCTATTTAAGCTAGCGTCACGCCATATTGACCTGCAGCGCGACGGCAACATGAATTTAGACAGCACATGCATGGAAATGAAATGTTTAAAGGCGCAATACTTGGAAAAGCAGAATTTGAAAATGTTGCTCCAGTGGTGTGAATCAATATTTAATATTTAATGGGAACAATGCGCTTACATTATTTCATTACTGGATTATTCTTTACAATCCGTAGTTTGCTTCTCGCTGCTTCACCCTTCTGTTTTTCCCATTTTACACCAAAATGAGCCAAAGTGCCCGACTGCCCAGTTACTTTCACGTTATTTTCTGCAATATCGGCTCCTAGTTTGCATCTTATGATAAAAAAACACATTAAAGGAACACGTCTGGACATCTGCTGGGGAAAGTATTATCCTCAAATCGAGTTAAGTGACCCTGAGGATGTGGGTGTGTTATTACGTGGTTAGGATTAGTTAGTGACGGGGCAAACTCTCATTTTTAGCCGAATCTCGAAGCAGGAGTTGCAGATGAGGAGTTCAGATGAATGAACTGGTATTTCTGTGAGCTGGTTACCCGCACAAAAGTTCTCCAAGAACACATTTGGACGTGGATATCTATTGTTGCAGAGGAGCTAGGATCTTCCAAAGGCGGCTTTACGCCACCTTTAAGCCCTCCACAGCTCGGCTCCGACCTCTGCCCTCCGCCCTTTGACCTCTGCCCTTTAAACTCACTCTCCCTTGCATGCCCTCTTCCTCCTCCTCCGATCCCAGCCCCATCCGAGCGGGTTAGGAGGCCGCTCTCGTCTGCTGCAGCTCCCTCACTGTCTGTAAAACAGTAATAAGACTGACCCGTGCTGATGGAGTTCACGCGGTTCAGTCGCGATGAAAGGTGCCACCGGGTCTCTTTTTAACCTTTTGTTTCCTGCTGCAGAATCGAACGTATAAAATGAACATAATCTCACTCTCCAAAAGGTTTTTTCCTTTGGTCGGAGAGCCTCTCTTCAGATTTACTTTGGAATCCAGCTCTTCTGAAACATGAAAGTCTTGTCGGAGCGCTGGAGTACTTTGAGTAGTCCAGCTGCATTAAATCCCTCTTTTTCACTCACTCTCTCACCCACACACTTACATACATTTTCACTCTCGCTCCATCTCTTCCCTCTGTCTCGCTTTCAAAAAGAAAAATCTTGAGAGTTCGAGGGGCTCCCTCGTGGCTTTCTCCCTCTCTGTCTCCGTCTATTTTTCTCAAATGAGCTCCGGTGTGCTACTTGAAATCTGGAAGCAGGAGAAGATTTCCAGATTAACACGGCGCACCTTTCGAAGCCGGAACTGACTCAAGTCAACAGCAGCTGATCAGTCTCGAAGGCGAGCAACTGTTGCACGGGTTAATCATCAGCATGGCGGCTGCAGACGCTGTAAATCATTTTAATCAGAGTTTGTTGATTCTCGCAGACAAACATACTCCGATATTGTTGCCTCAAAAAGCTCTTAGCGGACTTGATAGCTGGACATAATCTAAACCAATTTTTCAACAAGATCGACGCAGAAAAGCATTTTTTGAACGCATTATTGCACATTTCCCAGACCCCCAAAAATATCCTTTTGCATATTTTATCGAGAAACAGTCTGTGGCTCTCGTCCAAGTCTTTCGAGGGATGAATGTAATAATTTTCAATCGCTGTGCTGTTCCAAAGGGAGCCCAGTATAAAGAGAGATTGACAGATGTGAGCTGGATTACTCCGTTGCTTTGAACTCAGTCCAATTTTCGGTCTGTTGCAGGTGCTAAAGAGATTGATATTGCCGCTACCCTGGAGCACTTGAGAGACCAGAGAGCTGGCATGGTCCAGACAAAGGTAAGGTCCCCGGCTTTGAGTTAGAGAGGTGGGGGGAGACGGGAGGCAGGGGGTGGGAGCAGAGAGGGAGGGAGGGAGGGGATGGAGAAAGGAGGGGTTGCAGTTATTCAAATAGACGATTGTCTACTTCATGTGCACAGGATCAGGGGAAATGATGTGGTAATTGATAACTGCTGCAGGATTAGAAAAACATTGTCTTGGAAGATAATAACTCACTGTTCCACATTCATCGCAACACACAGGACCGAGATCTATACGTGTGTTTGTGATATGTATAAGATCCTACATATACAGCAGCATATACTTCAAGATTATAAGATTTTCTCTTCATTTCTGTCACTTAAGTTAATATTATTTTAGATTTTATTAATCCTACACTGTTCGGTTTTGATCTATTAAATGCCCGTCCCTGTCTCTCAGAGCATGTTATCTTGTCTTAAAATGCCTTATTTCATCTGACAAACAGTCCAAAACCAAAATACATTCAGCTTGTAACGACGTCTGACATAAAAAGCTGCAGATCCTCACATGTGAGAGGCTAGAACAAGCTAATGTCGGTTTATTTGCTTGAAAAACGACTGCAAACAATTAATCAAATATCAGAAATGTCGCTTGACCTTGCGCAGTCTGGCATTTTAAAAAATATATATTTTCTCTGTCCAGTGCTGTAGATTTCCTACAGCTCTTTGGTCTGACAGCAGGTCCTTCACCTCACAACGTTTTTGGGGCGTGCACAAAGCATTTCCTCTCATCCACTAATGCCAGGTTGTGCGTTTTGTTCCTGCCTTGTAACTGGAAGGAATAATAATAATGATAATAATAATAACAATAATAATAAACATCGCGCGGCAGCAGTGGGTGATAATATTTATGGACGCTGCTTGCTAACAGACTCCAGTGTTTCGTAGAGGGTTCATTAAGGCTGCTTTTACAGCCCTGCTCTGTTCGGCGCAGGAAAGCTTTCCGAGCACTCTCTGTTTCTTTTCTGACACGTCTAAGTGAAATTATATTGGAATATTGTTGATTCCACTTTGTGGCTTCATGCTGAGTCTACACAGAAATTAGATTGTAATGAGGTATGAAATTTGGAGCTAGGTTTCAAGGATTGGACAACCAATTATCTTCTTCTTTTCTTTTTTTTTTTTTTTTACCTCTATCCTGATGTTGCCACTTTATTTTTGAATTTTGGATAGAGCTCGCAATAAATGGAAAAAAAAAAAAACTAAACCGCAGAGCGTTTATTTCCCTTTTTTTTCTGCTCATTCCTTTTGACAGACATCAACGTGAAGTAATTACAGCACGTGTGTTCATTTTTTTTTCTTCCTCTCTAAACCGTCCGTCTCTGATCCGTCGGGCAGAGATTGATCTCCCCCCAGTGGCGTAATCGTGAACAGCACGGCGTGCACGCAGAGCTGGGTCTGTTTAAAACGCAGAACTTTAAGCTCAACTTGGGATTAGACGGAGGCAGTCTGGAAATATCTGGGCATATTTTTCGGGCCCTTTCACAACATCAGAACACGTAAAAATAGAAAACCTAATCACTCCACATAATCTCCACTGAGAGGCCAACGGCACGGCCACCGGTGACTCCTCCGTATTGATTTAGCCTATCCTCGGGCCAGACTATGGCAGGCTATGTGTTGACACATCTAAAGACTGCACCCTCCAAACTCCTACGTACTTTTTCTCTGTGAGAGGACCCCGTGGCCTGCAGCCTGGGGAGAGGAGAGGAATATAAAAACACCAGGTCCGTGGGGCAAACATCAATCAGCCCCTTTTGTGCTCCTCTGGGAAAAGTCGGATTCACAAATACACACACACACACACACACACAGAAAGGAGACAGCTTTACTCAAAAGCTTTATTTTGAGACACACCTGGCCGGATCGATGGCGGTGCCGGGTGTGCCTGCGCTCCCAAGTTGAAAGCTCGGAGAGTGGTTCACCTTCACCTCGAATCTGTGGCCAAACACACATGTAGGAGAGAGGAGGCAGCGCTTGTCAATCACTCTTAAATGGCATTCCTGAGCTGTTACACTTGTACACACACTTAAACTTCTTCCCTTCCTCCTCCTCCTCCTCCTCCTCAGGAGCAGTTTGAGTTTGCGCTGACAGCCGTGGCAGAGGAGGTGAACGCCATCCTGAAAGCGCTTCCTCAGTGAAGGCATCGCATCCCCCCCCACCTTCTTCTCGCTCGCTGAGCACCGGTTTCCTCAGCCCACTCAAGACTGACATCTCTCTCTGCCCTTCCTTCTCCTCGCTCTGTTTCTCTCTCCTCTGTCTTCTGCCTCCTCTTCACCTCTATATATACTGTATACTTATGAATGTCGTGCCAGATATCTCACCTGGATCCATATTTGCAAAGATTTTGCCTCAGAGTACGACTGTTGATCTGGGATCTGTGAGCGATTCGGGAGAAGGGTGCGGACCGGGTGGGATCTGATCTGACGTGATGCGGTGTGGGACCTCAGATCAGCCCTCCTACTGTGAGACTTCTTGTCAATATGAACCCCGGTCCTCTATAACTGTGATGTTGTTCCTGAACATACTGTTTTAGTGCCACTGACGAGCTGTTTACGTGATGTCGAGTGCAGGTTTTTGTTCCAAAATGAGCTATCTGCCGTCTTAAAAAGTGGAGGCAGACGCTTTTGGCAAATTTAAAACATACTATAGTCGGGCTGCAACTAGATATCGTTATATTAATATCTCAATTAGTGGTTTAGTCTATGAAATGCTGCTTTAATGCCTTTTTTTCTGATTAACAGCCTAAGATCTTAAAATTTAGAGTCATATGTGAGAAAGAAAAACAGCTTTTTAAGCTTTTCTGCTTAAATAATGATTCATCTCTATCAAAATGGTTCATTTTTTGCTGATCGATTAATCGCCTAATCGTTGCAGCTCAACTATAGCACACTTAGACTAATTAACATGTGACGTCAATGAAGTTCTTGCCTGTAAAGATCCCAATATTGTACAGATCATCCCCCCCTGAACGAATCGATGTATTGGATAGCGTTTTGGAAATCAAACTCCTCACTTGTTTCTCCTCCTCCTCTTCCTCCTCTGTGATCTGAATCAAACGCTATATACTCAGCATCACGTTGAAGTGTGCGCGTATGTGTGTGTGCGCGCGCGTGTGTGTGTATGTGTGTGTATTGTTGTATCCCGCTCACATCTGTATTTTAAAAACCCGCAGATGCTCTCGACTCTTTGAAAAGAAAGAAGAAGAAAAAAAAAAGCCTCATGAATTCTTGCAACATATCAGGTGTTTTTTATTCCTCATTGCATCGACCTTACATTTTACACCATGAATTGTTTGTTACATGAACATCTGTTAATATTAAATGTATTAGAAATATACCTGCTGAGATAGTTCCTATATCGATATTAACAATATTTAACTTATATCGGGCTTGTTGCTAAGTTCGTCCCTCCATCACTGATATATTGTGATATTTTGTGGAACATGACAGATTATTCCCTCTATGTACTGTAGAGACAATGAATGACTTTATGAATCCCTGCATATATCTAAGATGTATACTGAGAGCCTCGACGAGAACTATATATTTTGTGTGAAAAGTAACATCCAGGTTGATAATAAATCAGAACAGATTATACCGCTTTGCTGTTTGGTGTTTCTTGCACACTCACACTCACACACACGCGTACACATTGGAGGGGGAAGGCTGCTCTCACGGCGAATGGCATTTGATTGAATGGTAGCCTTAGTAAAGCCACAAAGAAAAGATGTATCACGCTCCCTGAGGGTTTGTGTATAAGAGAGACTCGCAGGTTTGTACAGATGAAATGTTTGGTTCACCGGCTCTGTCAGAGGAGAAAGTGGCTGAGATTTGAAATGAAATCAGTCATGTATTTCAGCCGCAGAGGTCCTCTCGCAATATCAGAGCGGAGGAAGCTCGGCGGCTCTGAAAGTCCAATTTAATCAATATTTACTGAAAGATGTAACTTTAAACTGACCGCTGTCGGACAGTAAGTGCTTATTTGGTTTTATCTTATTGCCTGATTTATTCTGGACATTTCTACACAGCTGTCCGACCAAAACAGGTTTCTGACCTCAGGTTGTATAAAAATGTTATTTTGTGAGCATGAATGATTGTTTGTCTTTGTCTGTGTGTGTGTGTGTGTCAGCCCTGTGATGAACTGGTCACTCGCCCGATATCAGCTGCGATAGACTCCACCTCCCCTCGAAGTATGAGCTGTTATGGAAAATGGGTGAATAATAATAACTTTATTTATATGTAGCACATTTAAAAACAAGGTTTTAAAGGTGCCTTACAAAGCAGGGGACCCAACAGAGGGCCAAACTAGTTAAAATAAGTCAAACAGATCAAAGACAGAGAAAAAAATATTACAAACTGGCTGTTCTTTGATTTCTAAAAACTTTGAAATCAAAGAATAGCAGAGCTGTAATAAGAGTTATAAATATAAATAAGGCAGGTAATAAGGTAAAAAGAGGACATCACAAAAAGGCAGGTCGAGGGCCCCTGATGGAGGAGGTGTGGCCACCTCTAGATTTGAGCCTTGACCTTTGGGGGGATCAACGGTGATCAGTAAAATCTTAAAATCAATACTAAAATACACAGAGAGCCAAGAGAGGGAAGCTAAAATCACGATGATGTGATGTCGTCTGTTAAAAGCGCTTAGAGGCCTGGCTGTGAGTGTGTGAGAGTGACTTGCTGTTAATGAGACTTCAAGTTCATTAAGAGCAAGTGTGATGCTAAAAAGGGCCAGCCAAAGATAAACAAATGTCATTATTAATGGTTTATAACTGATTTATAAAGCATTATTATATTATTTATCAATCAATACACAACGGTTAGCTCCAACCAAGTAATAGAACCAAGTATAGAGCGTATAGAGCATCGCTGGGACTTCCAACTACAGGTATCACTCCGCTTCAAGTTATCTAACTGAATTGTAGCAAACTCTGCACCACAAATACGAACATTTTCCCGCATATAACATTTGGCTAAAACTATGAATGATCGCCAGGAGAGGATGAAGGGACGAGAAGCCCGGATGCTTCATCACAAACCTCCAGGCGTGCTCGTACGACATCAGACAAATTAGAGAAGAGCAAAAAAACACCACCACGAGGCGAACGAGACGGGCTTTGAACTTCTTTCAGGCTTGGCTATGTCTGTAAAAAAAAAAATGGCATAGACCGAGCTGCGGTAACATGTAGACTGAAAGATCAAAGCTAATGTTCAGGAAAATGTTGATGGGTTGCTTGGCAACCAGCGATTAAATCAACAAACGTGATCTGTGACCAATAAATGGCACCCGTAGAGCTGTTGTATAAAAACAATATCACACTCGAGGTCGTGATGTTACGCTGAATATCAGCACGGCCGTGCTGATATTCAGCGTAACATCATGGCCTCTCATGAGATATAGCTTAATTAACAAACTCGCAACTTATTAATCATTTAGAAATGGTGCCATAATAAATACTTTACCTCTAATTAAATTAAAAGTACATTGGAATCAGTACCCAGTATAAACCAGCTGTAAATCTCTCAACGTGGAGCGTCTGCGACTGAAAATAAACTGTAAAACTGGATGAATTTGACGCCCAAGTATAATCAGCTTTCCGCTGCCAGAGAATAGAGAAGCGCAAACACATGAATACACGCAGCACGTACAGAGAATCTATAATTTCCCACCTTTCTGCGACGCGTGTACGAACCCGTATGCGTGTGTGCGTGCTGCCCATTGACATGTCCCTCCCTCCCCTGACAGTAGTAATAGCTAGGAATGAGGCTTCATGCACTTCCCGAGGCCTCATTTGCATATGATTTGCTGATGAGCTGCCACCACTAACCAGCAACACCAAACCAAAGCCCTATTAATATTCTCCCATTCAGGTTGTAAAGCACACAAACCTAATCAGCTTAGAAATTACTGTATGGAAACCATAATTACGCATGTTTAATTGCTTATCATCTGATGGGTACAAGTTTATTAGAAAATGTATTCATGGTAATTGCTTCCTGAGGTATCTGGTGTGCTACAATACCATGTGATATCCTGTCAGCTCCCATTTGGGAGGATTAATGCGCTCGGAAAAAGTCACAAAATTAGATACTGTGTATTGACTCTTTGGATGCTTGGTTTAACTCAAAGTGATTTTTAATTTAGGGATTTCTAAATTACTGCTTAAGCTCGGATAAGTCTTTGGAGTGAGAGCCGTCAAAATCGGCATATCTCGCCGTTGTTGAGGAGTGCCGGCATATCGCGGGGACACAAACGACAGCGAAGTAGTGCCTGTGTAATCTGGACGCCACCAGAAAACGCTGGCATCGCGGGGACTACGTTTCTGTCACCAAACTGGGGGGAAAAGTGTAAAATCAGGAGCAAGTCACATGCAAGAAACGAGGAAACGCATCTTATAAGAGAGAGTTCTTTTTTTTTTTTTTTTTTTAAGTAAAGCCATCTTAAAGCCGATGAATCATTCAGTCCTGAAACAAGCAGATTAAAACACACACAGTGCAGGTTCCTCAGAGGGGCCTCCACACCGCCAAGAACGTCGAGTGGGCCTTTTCAGCCATGGACCTCAGTGAGTCTTACAGCTCCTGCCCACTCTTTGATGATCTCTCTATGGTTTATTGTAATCACTGTTGGCTCTAAGTCCTCCTGACACACTTGTAAATTCATGCGGTCTTAAAAGGAAATGCATTAAGCAGCCAGTAGTTCCTCCACGGATAACTCTCTCTTTCATTGGAGTAGTGATTCCCAACCAGGGGTACGCTGCTGTGTGGAAGATAATAAAGCTGCCCGGCTAATTAAAGAAAATAGAAAATATGATTTGGTGAGATAAAATAAGAGAACACGGTCACGTGTTGGACTAGAGAGACGCTGAAGAGGTAAACAGACGTACAAAACGGTGTGAGGCTGATCTTAAGTGCATTTGTTATCGCTGTTTCATCATTTATTAGGAATGCTACGATCTTCAGCAACACTTCCAGTCAAGAACAGACGTTATAGTTTAGCGTTGTTATATATTTATACTAACAATGGGTCACATGACCACCTGTAGTACAGAGAATTATCACCTGACCAGCATCTCTCAGGTGCTATTACGTTACAGCGAAGGACCGCAGGCTTGAGTTGAACTGCAGTAAGGACTCAGTTGAACCACCATGGCGGCCAGTTTCACTTCCGTAACTATCGTTCCCAGATGCAGCAGGCAGCTGTTTTCCAACCATACGCTACCCGCTCAGCACCAAACGGCAAGTTGGCGCCTAGATGGTAAATGTAAGGGGTTCTGAGAGTTGCAACGAAGGAGGCGACGACTTGAGCCAGTCTCAGAGGGCTGTGGGTGTGGGGGGCCATGACTTGCAGTGAGATGCCGCTATTAGTATTTTGGTCTAATAGCCTCACGGGTGAAATAGCCCCTTAAAATATTGCGGACAAGTCAACAGAAATAATTGATTTCGCCTATTAAACCACATCCCGCTGAAGAAGGGGTGAACGAGTCGGCTGCAGCTTTAATCAGATTGCTCGGTTGCTTAAAAAGTAATTGCTGAGTGCATAAAAAAAGAAAAAACGGCTTCATTTTTCGAGTCACGTTTCTGTGTTGGAGCCAGCCAAGTTTTTTTTGCTAAAAAAAAAACCCCCAAAAAACTCCACCTGTGGATCGTGAAACTTTTGAATGATAGCACACAACATGCTGACAAACATGTCATTTCCCCATAGAGAGGGCTGGGAGATCCCAGAGTGTTTGCTTGTTGGAAAAACTGTCTGGGATGCTTTCCAGGATTTCCCAAAGAGAAAAGCCTTGTTTTTCTTTGCTGATGTTGTTGGGAGTGAATGAAGAGCAGATTGTAGAGGCTGCGCCTCTCATGTCTGTCCAAGGCCTTCGTACCTTTGATCTTCTTAAGGAACAAACAAGCTTTTAAACTTGGCACTCGCGGCTCTTCTTCCTCTCTTCTGTCTCCGTCAGAACGCTGATCCTGAGAAAATTGATATCGCCTGAATACGCACGCATGCAAACCTCTGCTTATGCAATGCTTCGTGGTTTAAAATGTGGAGTAAGCACAAAGATAAAAAAAAAAAAAAAAAACTTGTCATTTTTACTTCGTGCGTGCAGCGCAACAGCGTGTCGCTTTGGGACGAATGCTTGTGTTTTGTTCCGATCTTTGAACAAAACACTTTTAATCACCTACAAACAATGTTTCAACCATCGCCTCTCCGACATTTAATAATGGATCAAACAAAGATTAAAACTACGCTGGAACTATTTTAAGAACGTCTGATTCCTGAGATGATTCATTTTCAGCAGCCGGTCAAACCAAGTTCAAACTTAAAGAGCCGGCATGCGGGACTGTGGGTGTCAAAGCTGATTGCAACCCCTTCACGTCATCCTCTACTCTCTAGCAAGAAACATCAGTGGCCATGAAATGTGCAAAAAGGCAAAATCTAGGCTGTTTAGTTTGTTCAGACTGGGCCGCTGTAGGAACACGGTTCAACATGTTGGACTTAACAGAAGATTTTTGGTGTCTGTAGATATCAAACGCTCATTCTGAGGTAACAAAACCACAACTACTCTCATTTTCAAGTCATTATACTTTACTATACTATTATACTATAATAAAATCCCTATTGCCCTATTCTGTAAATAGCCCCTTAAATCTCAAACACTGGACCTTTAAGTTTAATAATTTAGATTGTTATTTTTGGAAGCTCTGATGTGACTTCCTGTTCACTTAGTTTATTTCTTGTTTCCAGCAACTGACTTGCACATTGCTTGAGTTTTAATGAGCTAAGACAGTTCAGTTTCATTTATATAGCGCCATAGATAGTAATAGTATTTGTAGTGGACGTCATCAGCAGATTTGACCAATCCCCGAACTAGGCGTAACCACGATCGATCAGAACCTGCAAGACGAAAAACGCCATGTCCAGAAGAAGAGATCAGCTCAGTGCATCATGGAAAGTCCGCCCAGCAGTCTACGCCTGTAGCAGCATCACTAAGTAATGATTCAGGACTCACCTGAGTCAGCTCTAACGAGAGTCTCTGCCTCCAGAGGCAGAACTGGAAGCTGGCTCAACCCTTTTTAGTTAGTCTCTAGTTTGAAACTAGTTAGTAGCTACTAAAAAAGCGCACGTTACCACGACCAAACAAAGTGTTTCTGAATAGCAGGTGCACCTCCAGGTGCAGAACTACAGGGATTTATGGTTGAGTCATGATAGCTGACGAGGTTCGGTAAAAGGTTTTGGTGTGTTAGCAGCTGAAGGTGAAAAGTCCCAGCGAGGGGCCAACATCTGGCTGAGCGGAAAAGGCAAAGCCTTCAATCAGGAAGCAGATCTCCTCTCATTACACCCCGCCGCCCCCTCTCTGCTTCCTCCTCTCTGGTTATTAATGGGCGCACAGCAGCCGCGCTGACATTTTACACTGTTTTATCCCTGTCCCATCATGCATCTGGGGATACCCTGGCATTTGGCGGCAGTGTTTTCATCGGTGTCTGCGGCGGCGATGACCAGCGCGACTTCAATCCTGCTCACTGTCACTCATCATAAGTGAGTTTATCAACACACATCTAATCGCCACGCTCCGCGGGGACCTTAACCATTTGCATACTAAGATTGCTTTCTTTTGCTCGGCTAAGGACGCACCTCCTTTGCATAATTATTAATGATAAAGAGACGATGAACAAATGTGTCAGGAGGTATTAGCATCACGTATACAACTGGATTCTAAAGGACGCGTTTAGTGACGTGCCTGGAGGAAAGATGAGGGCAAAGGGCGGGAAGAGGAGAGCGTCACCGTCGAGGGATGCACTTTCGCATGAAGGAAAGGGGTTAATTAAAGGGCCATGGATGGAAAATATAGAGATTTCTTGTAGTTTTAAATCATTGTTTGACCAGGAAGCTCCACTGAGATTAAGGATGTCTGTCAAAAAAACAAAAAAAAGAGGCAGAAAGAATCACAAAAGCACTCGAAGGTCTTGTGGCAGAGCAGCAGGATGCAGGATGAGGAACCGAGCCTGAAATATAACATATAATTACAACAAAGAAAATATTGCTCCAGTGGAAGGAAAACCCACAGTGGTGAACAACACAAGATGTTTACATACAGCAGAGTCACTGTAGCTGCTCATTTCAGTATTTCTGCTGTGTACCATTAAAGCAGCAGGCCCATATTGTCTGTCATCTGTTGTCGGTAATTACCACTTTTTACACTGTCTTACCCTCTGTGGATAATGTTCAGCGTCTATACGAGAAGTGTTTCATATGAATGGTTTAACTGTTTGCCGCTTTATACGAAACAGCTGCACTGTTTTTACAGGACAGGAATAAATAAGTCATGCACACTGTGGTTCGACCGGGGGTTGAAACGCCCTCCCCGTGTTCCCTCCGCTAAACACAGGCCTGTGTTACCCCCTCTGCACAGTATAATAGCTCGATATTAAAAATGCCCACAGCGATTGTTAAGTCACGGCGGCGCGTTTGCGCCACGATGGATGACCTTTCGTGAATCCTAATGAGGCCTTTTTCACGACTTTCAAAAGCAAAACACACCGTGGCAATGTAGAAAAATAACCGCCGTGTGAAAAGTCTTTCTTAATTCAATCACACTTTCCTGTGCGCGTACGCCGGCTTCTTTCCCGACTGCAATTAAAGCGGTTAATTCTATCCTGAAGTGGCATTTTGTGTGTTTGAATATCAGCCGCAGTCCTCTCTCACGAAGGTGCGAGGTTGTCCGAACTTCGCAAGTCACAGCTTAGAAGAATAATCTCAGGGGTCGGGGGGGGGTCGTCGTCGGTCTCCCTCTGGCTCTCCTTCAACAAATAACTCATAATGACCTTTGACCTCCCTGTTTTTGCATGAGAATTGATATCAGTATGCCACACCCCACCCCCTCCTCCTCTCTATAGCAACCTCAGGACCATTTGAAATGCCAGCCCTCGAAATCTAAACTTGATTTTTTTTTTTTTTTTTCTAATGAACCCATCCAGAGATTTGCGGGGGGTGGAGGGGGGGATGCCTCTGGGAGGAGGAGGAGGGTGGAGACGGGGGAGGCGAGCTTTGGGCTCATCTGCATCACAGATTAGGGTGCTTAGAGAAAAATCAACCATCCATGATTCATTACATGTTTCCTGCTGAGCCTCTGAGATGGCAACCGTCCTAGCAACAGGATCCTAGCAACAGCAACAACTCTATGCCGCCGCCGCAGCCTATCAGAAACTTTCATGCCAGATCAAAATTTAGCCAATGAAGAGGGGAGGACACGCGGGAAGCGTGATGATGCGTTTCCTCGTGCTGTTGGCCAGACAGGGGTGTGAACTCTGCTGTATCCCTCTGTGTGTGTGTGTGTGTGTGTATTTAACTATTTGTATCTTGTGCATGTGTATTTTAAAGAATTTAATGATCCCTACGTGTTTTGCTCTGTAGCAGAGAGGTCAGTTTGACATGATACAGGTAGATTTCTCTTCATTGTCTTTGTTTAACATCCTTTAAACGAGTCTGACTTCTCAGTTTCTCAATTTAACAAAGTATAAAGCTGCCAGGAACACAAAATACATTAAAAACACCTCTAAAAATACAAATCTTTAGTCACAATCACACAAAATGTTATTGCTGAAGGTACAAATTGGCTGTAATGTGAATAATATGGACATAAACTGACTCACGTACACTCATCTCAACTCTATTCTACACGTTCTTAATATACTTTTGCTTTGCTTTGATTTGATGTCATTAGATTACCTTTACTGAATGTGGTCCGGTCTAGTTCTTCATGAAAAATCTGTTTTTTCCATACGTACATTCACATTTTTGTATCTTTTCTGTGCTCCATCGTGAAGTCTAAATACTACATAATGATGATGATAGTGTTCATTTACAGCGTATACTCCTCTCACGTGTAAATGATCCAAAAGTGCGGGGATGTTTGTTCACCTGCTCCTCTGTAATCATACATCTTTATTCAAAGAGTGCTTTGACCGTCATCTGATGTCAGATAGGCCCGTTCAGACGGATATGCTCCGCGCTCGTCCAAACAGTCTGATAATGTTGGCCTGATAATACATCACGCTGATGTGTCTCTCTCCACTTCAGCTCTTTCCACTGTGAACTGCACAGAGGCAGAGTTCCCGTCTCCCTGCACAAGCAGAGAATGAAAACAGACAAAATGTTCGGGACGTCCGTACCAGTTTTACATGTCATTCGGGCCTGGAAGGGACGACTAAAGGGTTACACAAACTCCAAGATCAATGCTGCTCAGCTGTAACTTTATTTTGTTGGACAGTTTTTATTCCTCTCTGGAGTAAGATAACAGCATCTCCTCTACTTTTCTGTCCAACAGCCCTAAAATCAGATATCAACCACCTGATCCCAAAACACTTTTTATTATTAAACGTGGCATTTTTTGGAAGTCGTATTCGGGATGATCAAATCTAACATTTTGCCTGATCTTATTCCTCCACTGTATCCAAACACTATACAAAAGACATCAGTGAAACGCACACTGTTGCACTGCGTGACATGTTCCATCATTATGATGAACATGGGCTCTGCAGTTTTTGAGTCAACCCCACAAAGATGTCTGAAGATGTACGTTTACAGGAATCCAGCAAATTATTATCAAAGATACGCAACACTGGTAGAAAGATGACCCATGTTTCCTTGTGTAGTCATGCTAACCTACACCAAAAACTGCAGTTCCTCAAACGTCCACTTGAGGCTGGTTACAGAGCGAGTCAGTCTCCATAAGTCCCCATGTTAAAATGTCCAACTTCACAGCAGAAATAAACATGTTTACAGCCTGGTACAAAAAACAGTTTTGGTCTCTATAGCTCATTTCCCCGTTCATGACAACTGTACTGAGGGTGAATTTTTATAGAACTCACCTGTTCAAATTATATTAAGGCTTAAAGTTATGCATAATAAACAGTGTGGCCACTTTGATTGGCAGGTGTCTTGTTTCATCCATAACATAACGGCAAACTAATAAGCCACGCATAATTGAAATATATTGGCCAGTTAGCCGTGAGGGTCTACAGTTCTCTGCGATTTTGCGATTTCCTCACCTTTTTAAAAAACAAAACTTCTGATTCTAGTTTTTAAAGATTTATGTCTCCAGTTGGAACAAATGGGCTCGAGGCTGGGTGCAGCAGACAGGCTAAGTCGAAGAGAAGACAGACATTTTTGGATTCTTAGACACAGAATATCACCAAAGTTAAAGAACAAAACATAATTTAAAAAAACTTTTGGTTTTACTTGTCCTCAAGTGGACGTTTGAGGAACTGCAGTTTTAGACACTTCTGCATTGGTTATTTCACAGCAACAGAGATTACCGCTTGGTAAACGCCTGTTGGTCTTTTGTGCCATTAGTTTTGAGGTTAATCTATTTCCCGTTCTTGTGGACAGCGGATCATGATGCCACTTACATTTCTTATGTTGAATCAGTGTGATACTGATGAATGGTTGAACATATTCCCAGTTTAATAAGTGAGCTGCGAGCCAAAAAGTTTAAATTTAACTGCACAACAACTCTAACTTCCACACACGGTGTGTAAATGTGCAACTAAAACTAAAAAAAAAAAGATTTCCAGGTTGTTTTCTCCTCATTTCTTCATCTCACTGCATGTATGTTTTCTTACAAGTGTGTGCTGATTGCACACAGTAGGAGAGGCCCGTTTTTGTCATTAAAGTAGCCTGTAAATTATTCCTCTATATTTTTGTCTCACAGTTTGAATCTACACATTTTTGGCAGAGGGTTCGGGCTCAATCAGCAAACTGTTGTTTTACTTGTAGATTGTCTTCTATGAAACACATCATGGATCATTTCTATCCCAAAATAGCATCCACCATTTGAGAAAAGTGGCTCTTTGCTGGCATGAAAGTAAAAGCAACACTGGCTGTATTTCACATAAGATTTCTGACTGTATTTTTCTCATACCTTCAGCTGTAGGATTTCATTTGAAGCCGCTACACATCTCCTCCTGTGATGGCCTTGAGTGAAACGTTTGTGAAAATCCATCAAAGAAGAGCTGATAGACGTGGAGCTAAAGGAGAAGAGAGAGTCAGAGATGGCTCGGGGGTCACATACGAGGAAAAGACTGAACAATGTCATCACCAAACAGATGCTATCATGAAGCCCCTGGGGAAACAGAAAGGTAGATACATCCAAGACAAGCTGGAAACACAGAACACAGAAATAAAAAAAAACAAACTGGAGGCGTCAGGAAAGGCTGCAAAATGGTATAAATGTGTAATGACTGAATTTATTTTCTGAATTGTTCGCACACTAACCAGACTAAATATCTTAAATATTGTTTGGCTTTGCCATTAAATGTAGTACAAACATTCATGATCCACAGAGGATGTATCCCAATGACTTTAGTGAGCCCCTGACATTTCATTTAGTGTCACCAATAGGTCAAAAAATTTCATTTACGCTCATGTTCTTCAGATGATGAATCCTAATGACTTTTGTGATCGTCTGACTTGATTTCATTTAGCACCATTAATGGGTCAGACTTTCATATATTTGGTGATAGACAATCATGGTCCCCAGATGACGAATCCTAATGACTTTGGTAAACTCACAACTTTTCATTTAACACCACCAACAGGTCAAAATTTCACTTATTTTGTGACAGATTCATGATCCCCAGATGACATTCAACGTCTCCAGATGATATTCACGATCCCCAGAAGATGAACCCCGAACCTTTCCTCTGTGGATACAGGCAGATTGACATTTTCTATTCAGAGGGGAAAATCTTGATAACTTTTGGATGAAGTGCAATGAAATTTTCTACTAATATTCTTGCTCCCCTCTGGATGTACTATAGTGATTTTGGTGATACTCTGACTTTTCCTCTAGCAGCAACATGACGTTGACTAATGACTTAAACTGTATTTTGTGTTAAGGGCTTATTACTGAATATTTGTATGCTAACTGCCTGAACTAAGATAGTAGCCACAGTGAATATGATAAAATAAACCAAAGTATACTTCTTTGTATGCAGTATAGACTGTGAGACCGACAGATTTAGAAGCTGGGTACATGAAATAAACAAAGCCAGAACACAGAGGTAGAGCATCAGAGTGAGTGTAAACATAACTCCACTTGGATAGACTCAATTTCAGACATTTCATGCTGACTGTGGAACAGTTTGTCGGTCTGATAGTTGGACTGGCGTGGCGTCAGGCTACGTTTCTCCAAGAGTGCGGCTCACCTTTTTTTCCGCTGCAGGTTGTTGCATTCTTTGCAGTTCCATCGTTTATGGAGGGTGCTGGAGCCAATACCAGCTGGGCATCACATGGCTGACACTTAGAGACAAACAACCATTCACGCTCATATTCACACCTACGGGCAATTTAGAGTCACCAATTAACCTAACTACATGTCTTTGTCTGTGGGAGGAAGCTGGGACTACCTGGAGAGAACCATTCAGACAAGAGAAGAGCATGCAAACGCCACACGGTGCCGAGATTCAAACCAGCAACCTTCTTCCTGTGAGACGACTGTGGTGCTAACCACTGCACCACCTCGTCGCCCGTGGAGTCAGTCGTGATACATTTACGGTGAAACAGTTCAGAGCCCTTTTCTATCACGTAAGACAGCCTATATGGCGCTGCATCACATTTTCTCCACTGGAAGGGAACCCTAGAGCCCCAAACAGCACATTACGGTGATATAGTATGTTGCTGCAGAAGTTCTGTATTGAATTTCTGTAATTTTACAGTAAAACACCCGTCAAATTACGGTGATATGTTGCTGTCCCCAGAGTCAATAAGTCAGCGTTACTGAGCATGTTAACATGAACGTGCTGATGTTAGAATTTAGCCCAAAGCACAGCATGACTTGTTTAAACAGAGATACTGTGGTTCTGGATCTGGCTCTTAGACAGTATGAGTGCATCTAAATTATTTTTTTTTGTGTGTGTGTTTGTGTCTCCTCCAAGTTTTGACCCACCTACAGTACATACAGTTCTCCCTGCTCGCACTGAGCCTCTCTATCCCGGGATTAAGTGACTCTCAGGCTGTCCAGACAGATTTCTATCCCTGTCAGGAAACAGCCGCCTCAGTCAGACGAGAACTTTACTTACTCCACCATCACAGAGTCAGAGTTCCTACAGGCTCTCGTTTGGTGCACTGCAGTTATAGCAGTGTTATTGTGCTTTACGATCCAACTGGTACACAAACAGACTCACATAAATCCATTCTCCGTTCCCAAGATAAGGCAGCATTAATACCTCTAATGCAATAATAAGCAGCACAAGCGAATACACAAACACGAAAAGCATGAAGAATCAATCGCCGGAGAAGTTGGAGATTTATTATATTTCAGTTGGATAAGAGTCAAGAAGAAGCTACGAGCCAAAACGTGCTCCAAAGGCAAACAAGATCCACCAATATGTCCACAGATTGATGTCAAATTGACGTTTAGAGAAACTGTCTTGTACCATTATTGTAGGAGGATGTGTTAATCTTCTCCACTCTGCAGTTTGCTGAAAGGACACTTGCTGCGATGTTTCCTCTACCCTAATCTGCTAGAAAAAAAAAAAAAAACTCACTCCAATTTAGCTCCACCTAAATCCCCGTCTGACAGCTGCACCAAAACAAAGTGCAGCCAGGTTGCGTTTTTTCGTTTCTTTGTGTGTCCTGTTTCTAACTCGCTTAAATGCCCCCAGGTAGCCAAATCATCCTGTAAAATATTTTTCCATAAAACCGTCTTGTTTTGTGCTTCATTGTGCTTCATTGACCTCTGCTTGTTTTCCTTAAATTCACTGAAAGTCTTAAGTCCTTGAGCGCAACAAAAGCCTTTCTGACGCGAGGATGAGTAACAAAATCTCTCAAAAGCTTGTTTTGATATACGGCGGATTTATGAGTAATTCTCATAACCAAACCAATTAGGTGCTGCTGGTGAAGAAAAAAAACACATGTTTCAGGGCTTGTTCTGTTTCATGTTGATTTAATCCAATCACAAGCAGTTATGCATGCAATTACATTTATTAATTTCAACAGCACTGTACATTTGTTGCGGTCGTGACCTCCCGTTTGAGCGGCTGCAGCTTGTTTTTATTAGAGCCGCAGTAAAGAGGCCATCCACACTGATCTGGATGAACTATACCCACTTCTCTGCTTTTCGCATGAATAAATGTTTGATGCAAGTTGTGACAGCGCGGATTACAAACTTTATGCTTTTAATCAAAGACGGAGAAAAAGCATACATTGTTTATTTGGTGCATTTCATGTTGTTTTCTGTGCATGCACACGCATAAATATTTGATATTTTTCATCACGTCCTGGGACACTGATTGTTTGATTTTTGCTTTTTGATTTCACGTCACATTTCTAAAAGAGCAATGCGCTGACCAAAGGCACCTTTAAAGTGCGCGACAACGACGATTATGTACGTTTATTTCATGCGAGATGAATCGTGGTGCCGCGATTTGCATAGATAAGATAAGACGGACTTTATTGATCCCACACTGGGGAAATTCACTTTCACAGCAGCTCACAGAACCCAGGGAAGATAAGAAAATATAAAACTTAAATTAGAAAAAATAAGTTAAACTCTCACTCATCACACGGCGTGCGGCATTGCACTAAGAGGCGCGTTTATATCTGTGACATGTTGTCGTGAAAAGACGGTAGAGTACGGCAGGAGGTAACTGTACAAATAAAAGATGAGGCGTACATCATATGAGAGAACGTGTGCCGCTCTTGTGCCTCGAGAATGAAAGGATAAACAAATGTGTTTTTGTCTCCTCTCTGTTGTTTCGGTTTGTGTGTCTTTATTCAAAAGTGGCGTGATGGAAAATTATAGACGTGTGCCAGTACAAATGTATTAAGATGCTTATTTCTTGTATGAATGCTGTTTTTCTCTCTTATAGTCATCTATCTATCTATCTATCTATCTATCTATCTATCTGCAGACAGGGTGGTGTCTTTTATTTTTACTCTCGTCCTATTGAGCGTACATACTTACATTTAACATCATTTCTCTCCGCGTGCTGATGGGTGTCGATAGGTGCTCTCTGCTTCACTCGGGGTGAAAGTGGGTGATTTTTCATTTGAAAGGAGGCAGACAGTGGCTGACAGGGAGCTTGACAGTGAGCTGTCGCTCTGCTCTTCACTCCTCAGGAGGTAGATGTCCTCAGAGTGGAAGTCAATAGGAGGATTTCACAGTTTTTTTTTGTTTTTTTTAACCCAGTCAGAAACAGTTGTGTAATGACTTTGGGAGGAGGAGGGCTGTAAAAAAAAAAAAAGTAAGGCAATGGAGGGAGATGGGCCACTGCCTCGAAAACTGTTTAATTAAACCCTTAGAGACTACTGGCTGCATGGGAACAAGGGCCAAATGAGTTGCTGGGTCATGTGCATGCGTTCTGCCACATGAATAATACAAAACACTGCAGGCTCATTCAAAATAATCTGAGAATACTGCTCCTTGCAGGGCTCTGCCCATGTGACAGGAAAATCCAGGGTGTTTTGTCCCTGCTTCTGTTCAATTACTGTGTTTAGGAGAGAGATATATGCAGGAGGAAAGAGACACTGCAGCTCAGGTGACTTTGCAACGGAAACAAAGAAGAAAAAAAACGACACTCGATTAAAGATATTGTGTCGCTGTGTTTACGTTTCGTGTCGGGTGCAGTGTTGATGCTGCAGCTGGGGAACTTCTGATCAATATTTTTATATTAATAATGGATTCAATGGTGTAATGTGTGGTCACCTATCGTGAAATCTGCATGTGATCACCACAAGACTCTGCTTTTCCGGTTTTAGTGTCTTTTAGCTCATTGTTTTGGTTTTTATGGTCAGCTGTACTGTTTTGAGTCATTCAGATGGTTCAAGAACTGACTTATTTAGAAAAGTTTTTTGGCATTTCTGGTAACATAAAAAATGTGTTGAGCGACTGTGATGGACACTCAGAGGCTCCACAAAACTGTGAAACCACAGACCGGGTAAAAGACGGACATCACCCACAGGTTTCTGAAGAGTCGCCATCTTGTCTCTTGTGGCTGATCCAAAAAGGGCCAGAGAGGATCACTGGTGGACCTGAGGTGGGACAAAAGACGCCTGGGTGCTCTAACAAACCACCTGTCAATCAAAGCTGTCATTCTGGTAATTATGCAAAACTTTAAGCCTTAAATTTCATGTTAAGCTGATTTTGAGATTTCCTTTAAAATACATGAAATATGTTGGAAAATAGTTGCTGAAAACACGTGAAAAGACTTTGAACGATGCATTACTGAAATGTGGAGTTGGAGGTTAAAACAGTTTTTCACCAGTTTTCAATCTCAGGATTTTGTGGGCGGTCCTTAAAGGGTGGCTCGATGACACGCTGAGGCCACCCTGAGCATACCCCTGCACCCCTAGCACAGAGATAGAGATGAATTCATCGCGCTCAGAGTTTGTCATGTCATTTTCTGAACTCCTCTGCCACGTTTCAGCCGCTGCTTGATTGCTCCTATGAGTGGCCATGGCTCTGGTGATGAAACCCTCTCACTAATATACCGTTATAAAGACATGCCGTAGTATGTTATGATGCCACACGATGCAGTAAAAAAATGTACCCACGCGGAGATGTTTTTTTCTCGAAGCATTTATTGGTAAGAGTCCATAAAAAATGAACATTTCTCAGACGTTTCTACATTTCCACTCGCAGTCATCACGAGAACGAGGTGTCAAGGACAAATCAGAGGAGAGAAGTCGTATTTTAGTTGAAGAATTATTTTACAAAAACACTGATGGAAGGTTGACATGTTGCTGTATCCACTCAGTAGAGAGAGAGAGAGAGAGAAAGACTTTGAGAGGGGTTAACAGCTATTTCTCACCCTGTGGGAGTGGTAAAAGAAAAAAATGGATGATGTTACTGCCAGAGTGTTGATCATTGTCATTGTCACGTTTCTTGTACGTTGGAGGAGTGAGGGGGAACGTGTTCATCGCCTCCTCTTCCTTAAAACTCGCTCTTCAGTGCTTTCATTGTGCTTCGCTCTCACACCGCCTGGATCGCCCTCTCTCTCCTCGTCTCCATTGAAAAAAAAAAGGTTCCCCTGAATAGCCTGACCTTCGCTTATTCTCGCATGCCGTACAATGTCGCTGCAGTAATTTTCACGCTTATCACAAACACGACGGCTACTGTAATCCTCCTTCCCTACCTGAACTCTTTCACACACACTTTCTGCAAAGAAAAAAAAAAACGTGCGCTGTAAAAAAAAAAAAAAAAATCACAGGAGATTAATTAAGGATCTGAATGCTCGCTGTACATCCACAGGGCCCACCCACAATAAATACAGCAACAGCAAAAGCTTAGCTAACTAAAAAAAAAAAAAAAAAGTGTCTTGGACAGAAAGAGAAACGTTGAAGTGAGGTCTCTGCGGGCTCATGAAAGCGGGCAGCTATGCTTTGCACTGCAGCCGATAGACAAGGGGAGATATGGGCACAGCAGTGGGGATGTCGGCCCCTTCGATACATAGCAACGATGAACTAATGCCACGTGTGATTGATGGCGCTTCTGCCAATAAATACATGTGTGTCTAAGTGGGGTGGGGGGGTGTTTAAAAAAAGGTACCGAGTCCACCAAACCGAGGGAAGAGCCGCGGAGTCCTTTTCTTTTTGGACTCTGCATCCTTTAGCCACAGTTTCTTCCTCTTGGTGTCTGTGTGTCCTGCAAAACAAAAGAGCAAACGTCATCGTTCAGCGCCTTTAATGGTGGGAATGAATCAGTGAGGCTCTGGAGATCAGTCGTGATGTTAAAAAGATCAACTTAAGGGTTCCCAGTTTGAGAGAAATCTCTGGCTAACAAACGCTAATTCGCCTTTCTTGCTTGAGAGTTAAATAAGGAGATCGACTCTCATGTCTGCACCTGATATATGGAGCTAGAGCCGGGAGATGGTTCGCTCACAGTAGTTTAGGATTAGGACTAGAAACAGCTCCGTTTTAGATGATCTTTTACTTATTTTATAGCTTTTATACCTCGACAGTGACAGTTCGGAGGCAGACAGGAAATGGGAGCGAGAGAGAGGGGCAACGACGGTCAGCAGCAGCAGTTAGGACCATGTAGCCGTGAAGCTACGGAGGCGCTCCTCTTACCAGCACTTCTAATAAATAATCCTAATCTTAATCCGTGCAACAACCAAAGTGCAAACGCGACACGTTAAAATGTTACAAGAGGTTTCGTGATAGAAGTTGCTGCACCTGGTCAAGAAATGGTCCACACGTGTGGCTCGTTTTGACGCGGGAAGTCAGAAGTCACTTTTTTCAGTTATATTTTTTAGTTCTGATGCTTTTGTAAACTTTTGTAAACTCTTTATATCCTCGTTGACCTGAAGAAGCGAGAAAGGTTAGCAACATAAAGAAGTTACTTTGAGTAAAATGATGTTCTTGTACATTAGCAGCGTTTTATCTGCGTGACAGGTGATGTCGATAATTTGCTGTCAGTTTCACAAATTAGTGCGGCGTAATTAACTGCCTTCAGAATTCTAATGAAATGGATTTTTTTCTTGACGCTTTCATTTCTTTCATCTTGTGTTATTTCATTGCACATATTGCAAATTGTCTTGTCTTTCAATTAAAAAACTGTTTTCTTTAAAAAAAAAAAAAAAGTCGTCAAGGTGAACCTAAAGTGTCTCTCTGTATACTGTAAAATCAGAAAACTTTTAATTTTATTCACGTACAGTGGCTCTAACTGCTCTTAAAAGGAAAACGTGCAGTTACATTATTAAGTTCAGTTATTAATTGTGGTCCAGATGCCTTGGAGCTATTTTCCAAAAGGTCAGAGGTCAAATGGTCGACTGGAGGCTTCTTCATGACGAATTTAAGAGCTGCAACAGACAAACAACTGTGATGCCAGAGGAGGATAAACACCAGCAACCAAAATGTTGCTGCTATTAATGATTTATAACTAATCTATAAAACACGAGTAAAGGATTAATTAACTATTAATAAGGCTATTAATTACATCTTGTGAACGCTCTATAAGCAGTGAATTAGTAGAAGGTGCAGATTTCTCTTCACATTCAAAACTCTTCAGCCAGCAGCCATCTTTAAAAACTCTCTGAGGGCTCATATTCTGGTCGTTTGCGTCTTTATCTCTCAAAGAGAATTAACGTCTTTGTTTGGGCCCCAGCAGGAAACATGCACGGCTAAATTAAAGGTTCCGCCCTTAACTAACTAACGAAGCTGCTCTTATGAAACATTCAGCGACTGTGTGTCACTGATAATTGCTCAGCCTTTGTGTGCGACCTCCTGACCCCGTGAGGGAAAACAGAGGGCGACCTCTGACCTCTGGTCATTACTGCGGCGTAGAACAGAGCCGCCTAATGAACACCTCTGTCCTCCCTGTTTACATCTGCCAATCAAACATGCCACTCTTCGCCGTCGTCCTTTGTGCGGCCATCAGACACAAAAGCAGACAATTAGCTGCGCTTATTAAGCCTCTACTCTTTAAAGGGGAGCTCTGTGTGCTGGTAATTAATCAGGCCTGCTGTGGCGGGTGGGCGGACCTCTCGTTAGTCCCAGGCTCTGTAGGCCGTGCTCCTCCTCTTCCTCCAAGGGGTTCTGGGCGGAGTTCCTCAGGTAGCGCTGGTGGAGGCCGTGGCCAGGAAGTGCGTTCTGTCTGCGGCGACGGTACTCTTCCTCCAAGGGGTCTTCGGCTGCGATGTCTGTGGGTGTGGGCAGAGCAGAGCGGGGGGAATGAATCACACCTGAACCCCTCTCTTCCTCTTCTCCTTGCTGTCTGGACGGATTGCCCGAGGTGTTCAAACCAACATACCCACCAACAAATCTGAAGCGTCTTTGAATCTCAGCCTAAGCTAAAAAACAAATAAATAAATATATATATATATAAAAAAAAGCAAAGCTGAAAGGAGAACATATTACCTTGCGATGCCCTTGGCAGTGTGAGTACAATCATGAGGAGGGAGTGAGTGGGGGGGGGGGGGGGGGGGCAGATACACACATCTATTACAGCAAGTTGAACACAAGTGCAAAAAGGCATATTGATGTAACCAACATGAAACAACAAAGATGATATTAAAAAAAAAAAGAAGTTCAAAGAGTCCCTAAGGCGAAACAGACCCCTCCTCCCCTTTCAAACGCCGACCATATATTTCATTCATATTTCATCTGCCTGACTTTATTGTGATTAGTCATGTAAATAAAATGAGATTTGGTTATTCTTTTCTCTAGGTAATTTACATTTATATTGAATTAGTGGGTATGGGTGGAGTGTGTGTTGGAGGTGGTGGCAGTGGTGGGGGTTGGACTTATTATGCTGCGAGATTACAGGCAGATCTCATCGCCATTGTGTTGTGTAATTAAGGCAGTGGAGAGGAGAAGAAAGGGGGCCAGATGCTCGCCGTCGCCGAACCTGGTCCCCCCATTTAGAGCAGAGTCTGCACCCAGCGTTTCAAAATCCCCGGCACGGTGTGTGCGTGTGTGTGTGTAACAGCGTGGCCTTAAAGACATCCGGAGTCATTAGAGACGCGGCAGCTTTGTTTGACATATTGCCGTGTACCTGTGGGAGCGCGGGGGGAACCTCCACCTAAACATATTGTCGTTTTTAATCATTAATGTCTGGTGTTAAACTCCGCGTGATGGTGGCTGTGCTGCAGCGCCCTCTTTGAGGCTTTGGTCTTTTGCATTTTGTAGCTGAGTTGTACATGTTAGAGGGAGGTGGCTCTCTGGCTTCAGGAGGTTTTGCATGTGCTCAGGTCTTGACAGAGACAAAGACATCACTGCATTTCAGTCCTCTGTGAACAGACATCTTATTACTGCAGGACCTCCATTTTGACCCAAGTCTATTTCTTGTCACAAATGCTTTTCCAGTGTGTTGAGGTCCAAATTGGCATTTTCTTGCAGTAAACACCCAAACTTTAAGTTGATTTATGTCGCTTTAGCCCCAAACTTGGATTGCAAATCAGCTTTTTAAATCAAACACACAAAGTTGACCCCCCCTGCGAGGGGGAGACCAGCGCCCGGTGGACCAACAGAAACGGGACAATTGTTGGCTTTGCTCTCGAGGGTGCTGCTGCTGCTGCTCGTTCTCTATCCGGCTAATCCCGACCTGCATTTGTCTGGTGATCCTATCAAGTGAAGTTAGACAGCTGGATTAAGCCAACATGTATGTGACTTCAAGCTTTTGTGTGTGCTCCTTCGCTCCAGAGGATCAATGTTTGCGTCTATTGTGGACCCGGTTACCTGGGTGATAAGATTCCTTCCGCTATCGGGCCGCGTAATCCATCATCAGTTAATTAATTTCCACAAAAACAATATCAAAAAGCAGTGATGATAATGAGATCTTTTAGCGCTCGTGAAGGCGGCCTTTTATTTTCTGGATGCTTTCATTTGCGGCTATTGTCTTGGGAGTGCCTGTCATTTGTCTCCGGGCTTAACAGTGTTGTGTGAGTCTGTAAAACTGTCCAGGCAATACATGAGCATGTACGCAGGTGAAAACACACCTAAACACACACACAGATACAAAATCTATGTGTGACAGACAAAAGCAGACTTATCTGCAGCAGGCTGGAGGCTGAAAGCCTAAAAATAAATCACTGCTCAGGAGGAGGCTACATGACAACTACAACTGTGGACCAGATTATTGTCTAAAGTCCACCTTCCTGCGGTTTGTGTGAGTCTGTATCTGAGCACAGACGGATACAGTGTGTGTCCACACACACACACACACACACACACACAAAAAGAAACTGACAGCTTATCTTTGCAATCGTTCATAAAGTGGCCCGGCGGCAGCCTAAGCTGTCAAGTCGATGAGGCGGTGGAGGTGGTCGTGGTTGGTGTGGGGAGGTTAAAAACGGATGCTCCTTTCTGCCAACAGGAAGCCGTCTTTCACAAGACGGGGAAACTCGAGGACAGGAAATCACAGTGTTATGTGTCATATCAGGGAGGATGGATGCAGGAGGGGAGGCTGGGATGTCCAACAAGAAACACAGAGCCGCTTTTATCAAATCATGACTAATAAAATGCAAAGACACTTAAATATTAAGAGCACTGCTGATTAAAACGAGGAAATTAAAGTTTTTACATTAAAAATCTGTTTGTTTGTAGGAGCGTGTCACGTGTCGCTCACCATCACTGTCTGGCTTCTTCAGTGTTTGTGATTTCTGTTGTGGAAGTGATCATTCAGACACATGATGTCATGCCTTCAGACTTTTGTACACAAACAGTGTCATCTAGTGGCCGCATGAGGGTCCAGCTCCAAATCAGAGTCCACTAAAGAGCAGCAATTCTTCCTTTAGCTGTCTCAGATTAAATATAGTCTCATGATTTTACTTCACTACTTTTTTTTTTTTTTTTCATTTCTTAGTGTGCGTGTGTTTTTCAGTCGTGGTCCCCCCTCCACAGTGTCTGTGACACGCAGCTCATGGAGGCCCTTTAACGTCCTCCTCCTCCCCGGAGTCATAACTCAGTTAAATCTGAACACACAGGCACGATGCACATATTTATAGATTCAGTTTGACTTGCGCTTACCGGGGATATCATCATAACCGACGTCCGTCTCGAATAAGCGTCCATAAAACCGCTCAGATAAATCATAGCAATAAAAAAAAAGACGCTCCTTGTAGCTACAGAACTCGCCTTAGAAAAATCAAGTTTTTAGGTTTTATTCAGTATTTAAGTATTTTAGTGAGAGCTGCTGGTGCGTTCATGGGTGCATGGCTTTTAGAAACTGCTTCTAGATAATTCGGCAATGTGCAAGTTTGCTAAAATGTAAACGAACATGCAAAACAGAGATCAACAACTCCATCATACCTTAATTTAATAAAAGCGTAATTCCAAAAATACGAGCCCGACTATCCCTTAAATAAAATGTAACAATCAGGAACAATATGAGTGACTAAACTAATTAATATAATAACTTAATAGTTCTAGCACTAAAACCTCTGTTGATCCAGGAGAGGGAGCTGTTGCACCATAAATATAATTCCTACTCCTGCAACACATTGAAGTGCTTTTACTCCTCACTATGAGCTCTTTGGGTTATTATTTTAATATTATATAATACTAATATAGATTTTATTATGTAAAACGTTGATTGTTAGAGCCTCCATAAAGTTTAATATAAAAAAAGAAAAACGAAAATAAACACTGACATATTTGTGTGGAGGCTAAGATTAAGTTATAATTTGCGGTGAGATGTTGCTGCTTCATTTTTATCGCTAGCTCGAGTCTTCATCCTCAACATATAATTGTAATACACTCATCCACACACACCTACAGAGGGAGGGAGGGAGGAGGAGAGAGCGCACAGGCTATGAAAGCAATAGAGATTGGCGCAGGGCTGCGGTGTCACCTAGCAACAGTACTGCGCACGCGCAAACGACGCTTCAATCAGCTGGTGAAAAGGAAACGTTAAAGGACAAAACAAATGCAGGGCAAATCAGATGGAAGGCACGGCCTTCACGCCACCAGCACACTCACATCTGTACGATTAGAAGTCAGAACTGTGAAGCGCTTCAGTCAGGCTGTTCAGACTCGACTGGAGGCCTCACCCTGTCCTCGTCCTCCTCACTTTCCCATTCCTGACTTGTCTCTCTCAAAAATATGCAGTGAGGCTTGTGTAAATAAACTAGCCCCGAGCACATTCCTCAAGAAACACACACACACTCACACGCCGTCTTCTCTCTCTTACACACAGTGACCTCTGAGTCAACACGCTGCTCAATTCAAACTTTAAATCTGAGCTTACAGCGCGTCACGTTCAGGGAAGGACGCAGAGCACACCTAAAAAGTTTGAGTGCTGATCGGCTGCGAGATGAAGCTTCCTTTTTAGGAGATAAATCACATTTCGAGTCTTTAGTTTTGGCTCGCCTCGGTGTGTGTGTGTGTGTCTGCAGAGCTCAGGTTCTTGTTCGAGGGCGTATTCAAAAGAGAGTGCACTATCAGCACTTTTACAAGCGCATAAAAAAAAAAAATGTTCACATGGGAGGGGTGAGGAGACGAAATGAAACATGAGGAAGGGCACACGAGTCCTGGAAAGTGGGTGTTGTTTCTGTCTCACCTGGGCTGTGAAGGTAAAGCATACCTGCCACGGCAGAAAGAAAGAAAACACCTCGGGGTTCGAGGACACAGGTTTGCAGAAAACAAATGATCTCTATGTAATATAAATAATGAGTAAGATTATCCCAGTGATTAACTACCATCTGTAGTGTCAGCGACCAAGCCCTACTGTGAGTCACCTATGGAGGCATTAGTAGGTTAACAAACGCACACACCGTGAGCTGTGTGATGAGGGTGAGTGGTCGAAAGAAGCAGCCGCTGTGGGTTTCCTTTATTGCGGTTTGTGTGAAGCAGATGTCAAATGTGATCAGGCACGAGCACACACCTCATACATCCAAAGAGTGAGAAAGCCAAAAGAAACACCACACGAGAGACGCCGGGTGACTGCGGCGGCCTTTTCACGACATTCCACAAACTGAAGTTTATTGACCAAATCTGAACTCTTTATTTTGTTTTGGTTCATTTTTTTTGGTTTGTTTTTTTATTCTTTTTACAAAGAATGAAAATTTCCCCTGTCTGGTCCGGTGAACAGTGTAAAGGTGATGCGTGTGGTCTAACGTTGGTTTTTGAGTTGCTGAGACAGAGTTTACAGTGATACTACAAAAGCAGCCTCCTGGAATCAGCAAATCATGCAGGAACAAATGAAACACACAGTGGTATTCTCAAATACACAAACAAATGTAAAAGTAAGGAAAAAAAAGAGCACATTCTAATAATTAATTATTAATGATCTGTCATTCATATTACACACGCGTGAACATGGGAACAGCTAACAGGTTAGTTCAAGTTAAAGACATTAGCCAAAGAGGTTAAGCTTTGATCATTCACTTGTTAAATTGGTCAAATGAAAAGAGCAAAAAAAAAAATGACACACTTAAATCTAAATGTACAGCATCTTTGTTTTTCTGCTACAATAAGAAAGACAATATTCACCCCAAAGAAAAAAAAATATATATATATAGCACGTACCCAGCATTGTGCATATGGCAGAAATAAAAAAGCACAATTCAGTTATAGTAAACGAAAACACAAATTCCAGCAAGATGGTCCCCTCCCGCCCCCGTTATAATGGAATAAATACAAATATACAAATACTGTCAACATCTCTCTCGCCTCCGTCGCAGCTAAGCTAAAATGAGAAAATTGTTCCTCTGTTCGGAAATGAGATGCAGGAGGACAGAGAGACGAGAGACCAACTGCCGGTAGCAAACAAAGTCACTGGGCGAGTTTTTTTTCCAGGTGTGAAAACTGTGTGTTGGTCATATGTTGTGGCGAGATAATTACTTGTTATCCAGTCTTAGGAGCTGCTCCTTACCATTAACTGTTAAGGATTTTAACTGACCGTCCTCCTCCACTTCCACCCGCTCCTGGCCGTTCTCCACGATCCTGAAACACGGAGCAGAGGAGGTTCATCAGAGATCAGGAAGTTGGGCTGGTAAAGGCGTCTTAAAGAAATAGCTTGACATTCGTTTCTTGCCAAAGGTTAGATGATAAGATCGATGGCACACCCATGTCTGTGCTAAACATATGCTGCAGTGTTATGGAAGGTTATGGGTAAGACTACTTCTTATTTGTATGTAGTAAATTGTTATACAATATATTAATAATACATACCGTACAGGCGTGAGAGTGGTATTAATCTTTTCATCAAACTATTCCTTTAAAAATTCTGGTGAGTCTGAAACTGAAGTACCGTTTTGTTGTGATTTTTCTGCCGTTGATGAACTTGGTGGAGGTGGACACAGATCTGAAGTTACCCATTCCTCCTCCGCCACCGCCAAAAGATGAAGAGGAGAAGGAAGTGATTCCTCCTCCGCCCATGTCTCCAAATGAGCTAAATCCTACAACAGAGCACACATTCAACAGTCAAAATGGAAACGCATCATGAATTCATGACGACTCCAGTACGTGTGGAGTTATTTGTCGCACCTGTATCAAACCCTGAGAAGCTGGACCCAAACGCTGGGAAGCTCCCGAAACCAAAGAGCGATCCCCCCATCCTGCTTCGGCTCGCGCCCCTCTGACGACTGCGACTACCTCCGAAGAAATCATCGAATGGATCATCAGCTGTGAAACAAGAAGGAGCAGATTAAGACTTTGAGCTCATGTTGTATTCCAAAATCATTGTAGGTTTTTTTTATTTTTCCATTTTTTTGCACTTGAAAGCAGCAAATACAGAGAAAAAAAAATAACATTTATCTGGAATATTGGACCAACACAATGAGCTGAGAGACACCTCAACACTAGATCTGAAGGGGATTGCAGATTTAGGTGATAATCCTCTGTGGATTTGTCACTACGAGAGGCCCCTTTCACATTACACACAGTCATATGATCCATTATTAATATAAAAATATTGATTTGAGCGGCTTTAAGGCTAGTTTCAAATTCCAAAAGACTTAAGTACCTGATAATTAAAAAGCTACGGTGGATTGTCAGAGCATCGGTTTGTAATTTCTGGAACAATCCTAACCCTAAACTGTCAACGTGCCCACCACTTAATTCTCATCCTAAAGCCCCGCGGACATGCTACTAATTTCACACTGCCAATCTGGGTCACCCCAGCAGGATAAGGCTGGATCACTGGCACCGTTTGCTGTAAGAAGACTCCTCCTTCAACCTTGAATGTACCGAAGCAGCGACGAAGAAAGCTTCGTTTGTTCCCTCTGACAGAAGGCTTAAAATAAAAGTATCCCCTGACCACTTTTGTAACTGCATTACTGTATTTACTTAGAAGACGACATTAGAGGAGGCAGCTCGGCTCTTGGAAAACAACAGCAGACATCAGTGGAAGAAAGAGCTAGGTGTACAGTCTGCTTAGACACTGGAATATTGGTTTAATTCTGGTATGTATGTTCAGAAACGGCTGTCACGTGTATATACAATACAATGTACTAAAGCTAGGTGCAAAACATGTAGATGTACTACAAGTCCAAATACAGGAGCTCCGCGGGGCGTTATTAAGGAGGTATTTTGGGACATTTCTGCAGTATGTCCAGCAAAACGTCTGTTGATATCTCTCCCTTATCCACTTCTTCACATGTCCGCTGGAGAATGAGTGCGTGCTGTTCTTGGCAGACGACTAAGCCCTTGTCATCGTGTGAATCTCTATTTGTCTCTTCCTGCCCTCAGGAGTCTGCTGGCTGCTCCGAGGTGGGTGACTGACAGATCTACAGGACCAGCTGCTGCTCGCCGAGACAAGCTGCCGGACAGTGCAGGACCACGGCGGCTGGATGGGGTGTTTAGAAGACGTATCCGTACCCCTGTTTCGTGGCTGCCATCTTAAGGGCGGCCAAGAAAGGCAAAATGGTTCTTTACATAAATCAGTCCGTGGAAGAAAAAACAAAAAACACTTGACAAGATGGATGTTTTGACATATTTTGACGCACCAATCAAGCAAAATAAAAGCTGTCCACAGTCAAAATATAACTTGAACTTTACTCTTCTGCGCGTCGGTGTAGACAGCTTCATGGTTTGGCTTTTTTTAAAATGATAAACACCAACAGCAGCTGTGCTCGGCCGCTTTCTCTCCTCCACGTTAATAAATACAACAGTAAGACAAGTCGGAGTCATAAAGGCAGTAAAAACAATCTCAAGATGATTTCCCGAGAAGTTCTAATTCAAGCATCACTTCGTCTAACTTGTGTATTAGATTTCAGTTTATGTTACACCCGGGCTCGAGTTTCATGTGTGTTCGGACACACAGCGCGCACACACGCTCGCACGCACACACTTGGCGTTATTACATCTGCTTTTGTTTTAATACAGAAGCTATTTTTGAAAGCATTCCAGTTGAGTGATGTAGACGCACAAATCCATCCTCTGCCTGCGTCTGAACTCCATATTTAGAGCTACGCAGGGTGAACTGCACATGCCTTCCAATCAGCCTTTAGCTGAACCCACACAACCCAGGACAAGCTATGAAGGCTCAACTCCTACAGACACACTTAATACAACTGCTGACACTTACAGTTAGCTATCAAGTTGTCCTTATAACAAATGAGCATGCACTGGTCAACTGTGTATAACCTCAGCCAGCAGTACAATAACTTTCAAACCAGAGAGATGTGGGGGACAAAGGAGAGGAACGAATCTGAACATTGAGGGAAGATATGAAGAAGAACGTCTCCTTACCATGTTCTTAAGTCTTAATTTTGTCTTGCCTTTGCTTGGCCTCAGTTGTTTTGCCTGAGCATCCTGTTTGTGCTTGTCAATCAAAGCAAAGGTGCTATATATAAAGTCATTACTGATAAGGACAGAAATGAAATCAACATATAGCAAAAACACAGAAGATGGGCTGCCGCTGATGATTATATTTTATATTTATTGATTATTCTTCATTAAACGGCTGTCAGACTAAACTTTCCTTTTTAGGAATAAGTTCTTATCCACTTTGTGTGGATAATAAATGATGACTGATTAACTGTTTCAGCTCTGCTAAGATGTAGAACACTACAAATGAAATGGTTAAACTCAAGCAGTAACCTCAGTGAGGATGAGGGTGAACAACCAACATGGCGGCAGCCAGAGCCGCAGATTGTGAGCTTCAAAATGGCTCTCCAGAAGCCTGTGGGTGACATCACGCGTAGGCTGTCTATTCTTTTTACTGTCAGTGGTTAAACTATGTCAAATCAACTTGTCAGAACTATCTTATCTATCTAAGCTGGCTCTGTTTATTAACACGGAGCAGGTTTAACAAACTGAAGAACTGTTCTGTAATGATGCAATCGCTTTTGAATTGATAAGATAATATGAATGAAAGACTCAAAAGAAAGCTGGAGTGAATGAAGAGGTCTAAGCTCTGGTTAATAGATGGAGGCTACATGAAGCAGAGACAGAGTGTTTTTCAGCATGTGACATTTAGTGGCAGATGACCTCCTGAGGTGAAGAGTGCATAGAGGACTGGAGATGCACATTACAGTGCTGATATTTCCTAATTAGCTTGTTAGGAAATATCAATCTTTCACATGATATAAAACTGGGACCTACAGGATGTCCTCCTTTCCGTCTCTCATGAGCCTCCTCGGGTCATCTCTGTATATTTTTGACCAGATAAAGTTATGAAGTTAATAATAGCCATTGGGTGCTCCCCGCTCTTATGACTCTGTTCAGTCACGCTTTCTTTCCACTCCTTAAAAAAAACAAAACAAGAACCAGCGGCTGGACTCACCGAAAAAATCTGCAAACGGATCTCTGCCGCCAAAGAATTCCCTGAAAACGTCCTCGGGATTACGGAATGTGAAGTTGCTGCCGCCAAAGTGATCGTAGTGGCCTCCTGTAAAAACATGAATAAATACAGTTCATAAACTTCACCGCTCATGAAAAGCAGGATTATAAACAGTGATCATTACGAAGCATAACAAATAAAGCAGCACACGGCAAAGACGTGAAGACTTTGCCATTTTGAAAGTCGCCTCCTTACCCCCTCCTCCACCTCCTGAAAGGCCTTCTTTGCCGTATCGGTCATAAGTATTCCTCTTGTTTTCTGTTGAGAGAAGAGAAGGAGTTCTTTAGATAAGACAAACAGAGATGAAAGAGAAAATGTCCCACCCGGTTGTATTTTAAACCTAAATTATTTTTTGCCTCTTGTAGTGATCAGAAGCTTTTTCAAAGAACATCCAGCTAATGTATTTTGAGCATGCGCCTCATCAGTATGACCACCTGCATATTTGCTCTGAGTATCTGAAACCGTATAAAGCTGCTCAACAGTAAAAACGAGAATGCTGCAGCTACTATCAGTGTCGCGCTGACTGTACGGCCCAAACTGATAATAGTTTATGACAATAAACAATCCTGACATTGTGCCCTGCAGATACTGAGTTTGTGGTGCATAACGGTGACACATAAAATGAAAAGGTTACAGGATTCTGCTGTGTTCTCAAAGCTAAGTTCTACTCTCATGTTAACACCAGTATTCTGGTTATAAAACTGCTCAGGTCTGTTCTACACTCACCTGTGCACGAAATGCATAGCATCTATGCCCAGTGGACTTTGTCACGTTTACGGCATTATTCTGTTATTCTGTATTAAGTTTTGTTTACATAATTTATGATCAGATAAATCTAGAATTAATCTGAAATTAAAAATATTCAGTGTTTTAAAGCTGTGTCTCCTTCTGTTCAATGAAAAAAGAAGATTCCTGTGTGAAAACAGGGTTTTGGTATCATACAGGTAATAGCAGCAAAATATTTAAACTGACACCCTGCTCTGAAAATCACGGAGGTGCAGACATGGAGGTGTCAACTCTTAATCGTCAGCTGCTCTGACGAGATATGCAAGTTGTAGGAGACGTTCATTTCAAACTGTGCACTTCACCAGTCATCATTTTCATACACTGAGCACTTCATGTGGCTATAGAACAGATTTTCTCCGTCGGCAGAAGACCTCACCATCGGAGAGCACTTCATACGCCTCTGACAGCTCTTTGAACTTTTTCTCTGCCTCGTCCTTGTTGTCTGGGTTCTTGTCTGGATGCCACTTCAATGCCAGTTTTCTGTAACTGAGACACAAATACCATACCGTTAAAATGAAGGCATAATACATGTCACGCTGTTGACATAGGCAGTTTTTATTACAGAAATGGGAGAAGGGAAAATATGTATGTATGTCTAACAGGCATTCCCCCTAACAGAAACACGCTAAGACATAAGAGTCTTTTTTTAGGATGGAAACCATGCCTACACCAAACACACAGACCCTCACACAAATACATACATGCGCACACGGTCCTTCTCCCCACCCTAAGCAGAAATAACAAAGACAGCCTGAACGCCACTGACGTGCAGCGTAAGCCACGCACGGCGGCTTACGCTGCATCAGCTGTTTGTTTCTAAGCCCGGCAGCAACACCAGCAGCGGTCACACAGATGCTGTGGACGAGACGAGGGACTGAGGAAAAAGGCTGCACACAATCAGGGGATTGACTCCCTTATGGATCTATAGTGAATAGTCTTTGTCGTCCACGTCTTTGTTGCAATCTGTGACATTATCTGGCTCTCTAAAGCCTGGTCAATAGTCAACCAGCCAGATTAAGTTGAACAATGTAGCGTCAGGGTGTGTGGTCAGAAGCCTGTATGTTCACGAGTGAAAGTAAGCCAAGCAAGCGAAAAGCTACTCTGAATACTTTAAAGTCTCTGAGGACAGTGTGAACTTTTGCTATCCTGGCTGAGATTTCGTGCTCGTCACATTTATCAACAAACAAGACTTAAGAGTTTACAGCCATGCTAGCCTGTCTCTGAGAGGATCACGTCATGGATGATGAGATAGGAGATGGGAAAGATTCCCATAATGACGAGCTGGGAGCTTCCACGCAATCAAGATGGTTGTATAATCAAAAGAGGTGGTCACATGAGGATTAAAACACTGTTTTAATGTCATTTAATATGGGTTGAGGGGGAGAGATTTTGTGTGCCAAGATGGATACATGAAAGCTTACAAAAAAGTCAATTTCCCATCCACAATTCTGACTTGGAAGTTTACCTGAAAACTATTTACAGTTGAACAGGTTTAACGTTTACTATGTTCACCATTAGTTTAGTGTTTGAATGTGCTAATTAGTGTTAAACGCAAAGTACGGCTGAGGCTAATGGGAATATTCATAGTTTTATTGTTGTAAATAAAAGGACAAATCTGAACTTTGGCCTGATGATTGAAGATATATCTTCACTTAGGTGAACTGTACCACATTTCATGACAATCAAACCAATAGTCGTTGACACATTTCACTTTAAAACCACAAATGTCAACGTGCTGGTGGTGCTAGGTGGTAATTCAAGGTAAATTGTCCTCTGGGCGCCGCTGACATCTGCAAGCCGCCAAGCCACTAGCATGACAAATAATTCACCCAGAGGTCAAGACGACAGAGCTAAAGATAAGACTTATTGATTGGTTTCAGTTGAGGGTAACATTTGACTTTGGTGCGTAGAGATAGCACGCTCTCAGCAACGACTTTCTCTATGCTGGATTCTTGGCAAATTAGAGACTCTTAGGCTTGTTGATTTGATCAGCAGTGTTTAATAGTTTCCAACAAGTTGCTTAATTTATTGACTTAACTGCATTACTCTCAATAAGTTTTAATTTCCTTCGCTTCAAGCAGGCTTGCTGAAACCAAATGTGTTGGTGAGAAACCTGAGGAAGTGTAATTAACTGGAACTGGTCTGTTGAGTGGGCGACTGTAAGTGGTGGGTGAATCTAAGTGGAAGGCATTTGACAGCGGCAAGGTTACAGGAAGAAGAGTGGAAACTTTCTGCATTGCAGTCTCTCTGCGCTCTCTCGTTCTCTCCCTCTCTCTCTCTCCTGTGTCAGTTTATACAGCTAGAGGGGGATATAATTAACCTATTACACCCCTCAGAGTGGCCGAGATTTAACGACAACACCAGGGGAAAACCGGAGCAGAAAACACCCCGGGGCACTTACGCTTTTTTGATGTCCTCTTGCGTTGCATTTTTCTGAACTCCTAATATCTGGTAGTATTCCACCATGGCTCTGTTTGTGTGGAGTTTGCTGTCCTATGTGTGGGTCCTCTGCACGGCCTCTGTGGAAATAAAGCTCTGTTAGGACGTGGGATCATTTTCTGACGGGGTGAAAAACTTCTCTTCGAGACCTGAGGGGTAAATTAAAACGGGGAGGGAGGGGGCGACGGCATTAAACAGGGTGGCAATACCCAACAATGTAATCAACTGCACTGAAATAGAGATGCAGGGAGGAGGACAGCTAAGCTAATACAAGTCTGGCGAAATTACATAATAAGTTGGTGATCATCCCTCTCCCTGCGGCTGCGGCAGAGAAAATGTGAACCATGTTTTGCTTTTGAAATTTGGAGATAAAGACCATGAAGCTTTTTTTTTTTGTTGTTAAACATGACCTGACGTTGAAGTTATGAAGCTTAGCCTATCAAAAACAAGACAGAACAGGTCGGATGAAAAAGTATCAGAAGATATTCATGTCGTCTAGATTTAGCCCCAGATTTCCAATTTGTTTTTTGCCATGCTTCAACAGATAACTTGCACCGACATATCACTATCTTCAAAGTCATGTGCTCAAACTCTCTTCTGTAACAAGCGCTGACAACATATTGAGTCTTGATCTAGAGGTAACTACAGAGACATTTAACTCTGTGTGGAGGAGCTTCAGGAATTGGTAATTCACCATCACTCAACCATCTAACATCACATAAGAGGAAAACAGTAGCATGTCTGGCTAACTAGCTCACGACATACAAAAGTAATGTAGTGTTGTTAAGGCTTGACAGATAGAGTTTAAGGTAGCGTTAGCAGCTCTGCCCTGCTCCATACTGAATTTGGTTTGAATGTGGTTTACACTGGCAATCATTTTGTAGCCATCATGGAGCTAACGTTGGCTTATTTAACTTTGACAGCACCAGTTGTCATTTCAGCCAACAAATTTGACGGTTGCTGACTAAAAAATGAGAATCTCGCTTTTGTCTGAAATCAAGAGCTGTTGTGCAAAAAATACTCATAATTTCAAGTGTTAAATTAGCCACTGGTATCATTGTAAACTGCAGATGTGCTATGTAAGAACGGAAAGCTTGACAGCTGTAGCAACACTACCCAAGGAAGGTTGGGTCTACGTGAACATAATCATACTCACCTTTAATCTAAACTATTTCTAAAGAGTATCATCTCTCGACATAAACCATCTGCAGCAACCTGGTCATGTACAGAATCTTTTCTAACCCAAATATAGTCTTTAGCTGCCATCGCCCTCGTGTCCAATGAAGGCTGCCTTTGGCTTTCCGTGACAATTAATAATGACCTTCATAGCGTATTTGCCTCTGGGATGTAGTTTGTTCAGTGTGCATCATCCGCTGATGTCACATGCAAATCATACTCTTTGGGGAACAAGTTCTTATAATTGCTCGTCAATGAAAGGACGCTTTGCACTGGCATGTTTTCACACAATATGTCACAAGTTTTCTTTCAACACTGATACAAGGAGAGCTGGTTTCCAGGCTCTGCTAAGTGGAAGATCTGTTTCTTTGCCAGATTAAAGCGCCATAGTTTAAAGTTTAATTTCTGTATATTTTGGCTACGAAAATGTGATTTTAAAAAGAAAAAAACTTGACCTTGCATCATACTTAAGAAGACATAAATTCCCATGGAAAAACAATCTTGCTCTGTTTAAACCAAGCTATTTAACAAAGCATGGGGGAAAACAAAAACAAATAGATATGCAAGGACATAACCTCGCATTAATTCTCAGTTTACTCTGGCCATTAACAGCCTAAACTAAAATCTATGACACAAAATATCAACCAAACTGAATAAATCACACCCACTTAAACAGACCTGAATTCCTTTCTGCACCTTGACCTTAACAAATAATCCAACAAATCGCTTCGTGCGTGACAGGCAAAATCATTCACCCTACGGCAACGGGCCAACTAAAACGAGGAAAATGCCAAGCGAACCCGCAGTCGACCATTAATCATGAAGCGATATCTTAGCTAGTGCGCTAAAAAATGATAAACAAACCAGTGAGGACTACTTACACTGGGAGTCCACTGTGTCCTGTTTGTTTGCTATTTATAACCTGTGGCCTTTGCCGTTAGATTGTGTTTGTGTGTGTGTTATGAGCGTGTGGGGGGTTGGGGGTGTTTGGCACACGGCAGTGCCAGTGAGTGGCTCCCGGTTGGGACATGGCACAGACACTAAACTCCTCTCTTTCAGATGCCTGAGTCAGGCGGAGACTCATAATCTGATACTGCATTATCCACCCACGCTTTTTCTTTTTGAATTTACATATCATAACGGTTATAACGTACCTTTTTCTATCTTTACAACCAAACACAGACAACAGTATAAATATAAAGGCGATATGACCCAGAAAGTCAGCATTTTCCTCCGGGTTTTTCCCTGACTCATCATATTAAATCTCCCTTTATCCCCCTCACTTCAGCCATTACTGACCCACTCACCTGTCACCAGTCGCCCACAGCAGTGTGGAGTTAATGGACACGAGTGCCTGCCAGTTGTGTGTTTACTCGTGCTTCTGTGCAGTGTGTGCATCCATGCGTGTACGCTGCATATTGATGCCTTGTGGTGGCATTGCACAGCTAACCCAGATCTGATGGATTCCTGCTTCATTCGGCGTGAACTGAGAAACCCAAACAGATGTGGGTCATGTCAGTCCCATGATGCCTCCGCGATGGTGTGATCAGTTCACAGACAGAAGACGTCCTTTATTATATTTGTAATTTTCCTAACAGCTAGTAGGAATCAACAAACAGATGGAAAAGCAGCTCCTTTCTTAGACTGATCCTTGATCTGTTCCCATAAATATATGGACATTTAGGAATTTTCGATTAAGAGGAAATTAAAGCAATTATTAATTAGTAAAACTAAAACTATGTCTAGATATGGGGCAGATTGTGTTGTACAGAAAGTCCTCTACCTCTACAAGAGCTCGCTGTGGCTCCAACACTTACTCTTTGACAGGTGTACTTGCAAGTGACTGGAAGGCTGCCTCAGGCAGGACTCTCTGGAAGGACTTACATCCCCCCCAGATGGCTTTGAAATGGGGGGGATGCAAAGGGAAAAAGAAACACCAGAAGGTCTTCCAAAGAAGACTTTATGAGTCATCGTTAAAGCCGCGTTCGCGGGCTCAGGGGCAGAGCGAGTTAACAGAAGTCAACAGCAATGGTTTGATCTCGGTATAAAACATTGACTCTGCAGGAATCCACACAGGATTTTGAAGCAGGCGCTTCTAGACAAGTTGAACAGCGAGAGAACATCTGTTGGAGTCTTTTGGTTTTTCAGCTGTGCAGCCGTGTTGTGCCAAATGATCTCTCTTCCCTTGAAGGGGCAACATTGTGTAACAGTAGATAAATGAGACTAAAAGTTGCATTCTTGCGTGTAAAAGCAGGAATGCAAAGATAATCAAGTTATTTCATGCGGCACAAACTTATTTATTTAGACTATTTTGAACTTTTTCTGGGAGTCATGTGTTCAGTTTAGTCAATTCTTGGCCATAGTGTGTGAATAATTGATAAACATAGGGGAAACTCCATTACAGCGCATCAATACTTGCCCGGACTCCAAGCTTGAAAAACAGGTTTGAACAAGTTTTCACCTACATTCAAGGACACGTTACAGAGAATCCCGCAAAAAACAGAAAACACTCCGTTACGCCGGCTTTGCCTTTGTACGCCGAACCAAACAATGCCGGTATAACGCTGCCTCAGAGTGTGTTTTCAGATTAGCGTGCGGGCATTCCAGGACCAAAAGAGGCGTGGCGCGTAACAACAGCGTCGGCGCTTAGTGCGTCTTGTCCTGCCGCTTTTTCACACACGTCAATTGGTTACTACCTCTGCTGCTAGCTCAAAGGCGGAACAACATGCCTCCCATTCCACGTTTTCATACAGGATGGCGTGGTGGACAACATTCCTGCGCCTTGTACTGAGGCGATGAATTCTACGGTGAAACACTAAACATTAAAAAGTGATTTGTGATCTTAAAAATACGTTACAAATAAAATATTTACATCTTCCTGACCCTTCACCTCCCTGTCACAACAGATGCATACTGACACTCAACACACCAATGTATTTATTTTAATGCGGGTCTATTACAGGCAAAGAAAATAGATAAAATTGAATATGAGATCAGACTGTCACACAGTAAACTCAATATTATAGGAAACAGATAAGTATTGGAGAGCTAACGTGACTGGAATTTTCACAATGACAGCCATCGCAAGTTATCAACGCTGACGTTTGCCTCACAGCTTACTGTAAGCCACATCATGTCAGTATCAGCAGATAATCACGGTATGGGCTCATAAAAACGGTCCATCCTTCGTCGTAAAAGCTTTCATGATTTCCGTCTGCACAGCAACTCCTCATTTAATTACCTGCAGAGCAATTCTAGGTTTTATCTCCTTGATTGAGATCTCTGATTAGACTCTGTTTTTTTAGGCCCATTCTGTCCCCGCAGACTTCCATTTTTTAGGATAATTATCTGCAAACCCGGCCTCACACTGTTACAAACTGAACACAGTGTGCATAGTCGTCCTCCTGCTGTGATTGCAATCAACAAAGGCAGCTGGAGTAGGTCTGGCAGAGCCCGAGAACACTCCAACACCACTAAAAATCCGATCTCGACAAGACAAGAGCGCTGGACGAAAAAAAAAAAAACAGGCTCCGGGAAGACAAATCACAGCTGACACAACGGAGATGCACATGACACCTAAACCCGACGATAAGTTTGTGCCTCACGTGAAATCATTCATATAAACACTACGACTACCTTATCTTTACTGTCTATTAGTGGAAAGCCTTCATTTGCTGTAAACAGCAGCGAGCACTGTCTCCTCGGACAGTGAATCCATTCACAAACTTACATGTGACATGCGACATAAAAATCAACAACAACGTGCTCCCTCTTTGTCAATTACTGCTACAGAAGGCAACGGCAGTGCAAATGCTTGTTGGCACTTTGATATGTGTCAAACTGACTAACTTATTTATGCACAACACCTTCTGTTTGTCACTGAAAGATCCTTCAAAAGACAAAAGGAATGCTTGCCAACGTTTTAACAGTAGTGTTTACGCAGTACACAGTATATTTCCACTCAAACTTTGAAGTAAAGGCCAGCAAAACATACCACATAACACGACCTAAAGGTTTTGTTTCATCTCACCAGCACCATTTTTATTTACTTAGTCAGTCATTAGTCAGTCATTAGTCATTTTCCTGTTTGCTCACATCGGGTTGTCTCTAGTGTTACCTTATTTAAAAAGAAGGATTTAAAAACTCAACTTTCTCACTCAGTCATCAAGAAATAGACACCAAATTTGGCTTGTTACAGCCTTACAGTGCTGCAACTGATAATAACTGTCATTATCAATTCAGGCGTACATCAGTTTTAGGATCGTTTAGTGTAAATGAAATGACTATTTCAAGTCCTCAGTTCCTAACAGTAGATGATTTGTGCAACGTTTCTTACTTAGAAAAAGGCATTTTCCTGCTTCCTTTACGCTGCGGTGTAATCTAGTGTTACAAAACAGATCACAGAAATAAAATACATTTTTTTGATCATTTGGTCTGGTAAAATAGTGAGAAAATGTCCATAATATGTAAAAAAAAAAAATCCACATTCAGCTCGTTACAGCCTCATAGTTTTGAAACTTTCATTATCAATTCATGTCCAGATTATTTTAGGGATCAATCAATTAATCATTTAGTCTAATAAAGTGAGAAAATGTCTGCTCACAGCTCTCAGATCCCAACGTGACGTGTTCAAATATGAGCCTCATACTTGAGCAGCTGGAAACAGGAAATGCTCGACGTATTCTGCTTGATAAATTATTCGAGATGAATCAATGATGATGATTAACTGTGTGTCAATCGACTAATCATTTAGTCGACCTGCTGATGTTTGTCAAACTTGCTCCTCTCTGCTTATAACTCATTGAATTAAATAAAGATTTTTATTTACAGTTGAATTAATACGAGTTGCCAGTCTATTGTCCACCTGGTAGTTTTCCACATTTTACACTTACACAAATACAGACTAATATTTCCTTCCTCCTTTACTTCCTGTATCGGAGGCCCTTGTAACCAATGGCAACCATTGGCAAAAACAATGTCGTCTAAATGTAAGAACATATATAACCTTTAAGTAAAAGTGTTTTCTTCTTGTGTGGGTGATGTTTGTGTGTCTGTTGTTGTCAGTTCACATCACAGGAGGCTGCTGTATCCAGTGAAACAGACAAACAACCGATCAGATTACCAGAAACTTCCAGAAAGTCCTAAAGCCGAAAGGACGTTTGTTTGTTTGTTTGTTTAGAGATGTGCGTCTCCTTAAAACACGTTTCAAACGTTACATAACGAGTGAAAAAGTCTCTAAAAATAGTGCTTGTCGTAACTTTAACGTCGGGCTGGTGGTCTCGTATTGCCACACGTTCACTAGCGGCGTCAAACGACAGCTTACCCAACGTTAACTTCACCTCATCACCGCAAAAACTACATTTACGCGAGCTAACGCCTGAGCTAGCCGCGGCTGTTAATGCGTTCAGGTGGGTAGCTAGCGTTAACGTGAGCCGACATTTATCAGAAAACTATATTTACGGTAGAATAATTAAATATATTAATGATAGCAGTTAGCGTGTGTGTGTGTGTGTGTGTGTGTGTGTGTGTACAGGGGGGACGGGGAACATCAGGTTGCGACACCCGCAGCATCCCCACATGCACGCGACAGGAGACGGTTAATCAGCCGTTAATCAGCGGTTAATCGACACCCGCGCCGTGAACGTCGCGTATGTTTGTACGAGTCAAATAAAAGCAGTGCTCACGTGTGTATGAAGGAAATGTCCGCTCCAGCCGCCTCTCTTCTCTCTTTCTCTGTTGTTGCTATCCCCCCAGTCCTCGGCTGAGTGCGGAACCTGTAACTGCAGCCGCTGGTGGCTGCTCGCTGCTGGTGATGTGGCTGCTGACAGCGACTAGCCCACCGTGCTGCTGCTGCTGCCGCGTTCACGGACTGTCGGATTTCTCTCACCTCAAAACAAAGCCGGCAACCTCCGCGGCTGTGACGTAAAAGCATTTGCGCTGCAGTTCCTTGAACGGCCGCTTGAGGCTGGCTGCAGAACGAGTGAATCTCTCTCTATCTATATATACTGTGTATTAGAAAACGTGGTCAGTAGAAATCGGACAATATATAAAACACATATAATAGTAATAGGTTTCACACCTCTTCCCCGGAGTTTCTGTGCTTTCTCGTCCAGCAGGTTCTCATGGATCGTGGCTGCCGCCGTGGTCTGCTGCTGACGTCCACCATATATAGCATTATATGCCATATATAGTCATTATTGCTACCATCTCCACTACAGCTTAGTTGGTTAATGACTTATTGCTGCTGTGCATCTGTGTCTCTCTATCTCTATCACAGATTCCACTGCTACTGCAATCACTTTACCATTTATTGCAATTCATTGTAATTGTACGACATGTTTGTGTTGATTGTTCTGTACATGTGACATCCATTGCACGTCTGTCCGTCCTGGAAGAGGGATCCCTCCTCTGTGGCTCTACCTGAGGTTTCTTCCACATTTTTTCCCTGTTAAAAGGTTTTTTTTTTTTTTTGTGGGCAAGTTTTTCCTCACTCGAACCGAGGGTCTAAGGACAGAGGGTGTCACTCCCTGTACAGATTGTAAAGCCCTCTGAGGCAAAATGTGTTTTGTGACTTTGGGCTATACAAATAAAATTTGATTTGATTTGATTTGAAGTTTTCACATGGCCAAAAACTGCAGTTCCTCAAATGTCCACTTGAGGCTGGCTACAGAATAAGTCACTCTCCAGTCTCCCTGGGGCGGCAGTGGCCAATAACTTGAAGGTTGACGGTTCAATCCCCGCTCTTGTTGCTCAAAAAATTGGAAGGTGAACTGACAGATGGTACGGTGGAAGTCCATCTCCTTGCCACGGCCAAGGTGCCCTTGAGCAAGACAACGTATCCCCCCCACCACCACTCCCGTGTATATGGCATATGTCACCATATGTGTGTTCCAACAGGTGCCAGCTCAATGGGATAAATGCAGAGAAATAATTTCGTGTGTAAAAAGCATGATTAATAATGTTTCAACTTAATTTATAAGTCCCCATGTTAAAATGTCCAACCTCACAGCAGAAATAAACATGTTTACAGCCTGGTACAAAAAGCAGTTTTGGTCTCTATAGCTGATTTCCCCGTTCATGACAACTGTACTGAGGGTGAATTTTTATATAATTCACCTGTTCAAATTATATTAAGACTTAAAGTTATGCAGAATTAATAGTGTTTTTGAGCCATTTTGAAGCTCATTTCTGGCTCTGGTCGTCATCATGTTGGCAGTCTTACCCTCTTCCACCTCCCGGCTAATCCAAAAATGGGCAAGGACGTGGATTGTTAGTGGACGTTAGGTAGGCACACTGTTAATTATGCATAACTTTAAGCCTTCACAGCAGAGGGATAGCTCTAAAGGCAGGTCTCTCTCTGATTGAGTGAACATCAGTACTTCCTTGTAATCGCTTGTCACCTGTATTGAACGTGTCTCCAGGCGCTGTCTCTCTCTCTTCCTGTCCTTGTAGTTCTCATGCAGTGGTTCAGGAAAGAGGCTCTGGCTGACTTTCTCTTGGCTCCTACAACTCTGGCTGACTCCGATCCCTGGTTGCAGAGCCCTGTGTCAAACTCTATCCTTTCTTTTAATATTTTGGTTGATATTTGGGTGATCACATCTTATTTTTAACATTTGATATCTACTGCACAACTAGTTATGAACCCCAAATTCTGGGAACTTGAAAACCATATTTTACCAATTTATTGCCATACTTATTTTGGCTCATTTAAGAGCCCCATCCACCATGAAAGTTCTGGGAACTCAAAGACTTTGCCGCTCCCAGCTGATCTGTTGCCAAATTCATCTTGGCTCAGCTACCACATGGATAAGATCAGATAGATAACCACTTTTATGTGTTGCACTGTTAAACGCTCCTTCTTGTACAAGAACAAATTCAACTTATCTTTGCTACCACGAATCCAGTCCTCCTTATTGAAGGGTCGTTTCAAAATTCTTATAACAGGAAGGAAAGCTACATCATTAGTAAAAAAAAAAAGTCTCCACCTGGCTTCAAGCAACCATTCATACTCACATTCATACCTACCTCACTCATCTTCACCTTTCAGTCTGTACAGTTTGTGTTCTCCCTGTATGATATTACCATTTGTCATCAGTATGACAAGCTTGTAAATGATATCTGCTGTTCTACATGCAGAGGGGTAGCTGCCGAGCTGGAGGCTGGAAGGGAAAGGAGGTAACATAATGTCTAGAACGGACAGCAGATAGTAGCATAGAGGTATTCTCTGTACGTCTGTACGTAACTGCTGACATTCTGTAATGTAAAAACCAATTTGTTAAACTAAAGATCTCTTGGCTGGAGCGAAGACAAAGCATTCAGAATATTCAAGAACTGTCCAAAGACTGGTGAGGCCACGGCCTCGGTTAATGACGCTCATGGGAACATTCTCTTGCGAATACTTGTACGGTGAGATATCTCCAAATAATGTTTTTGTGAAGTTATTATCATAGTGAGTATATTTGTATAAACAGTGGATGGTGGAGTTTCAGTTATGACATTAACTCTAATTTGCTGCAATGCGATCTGGCACCAGAAAGCAAAATAAGAGGAAAGTTGTCTGACTGTTTTCCCCTAACATTTATGTATTTTGTCTCAAAAGGACTGAAAAGATAGGGAAATGTCTTTTTTTGTTGTTTTTTTTTACGAGGCGCTCTTGAACGCACCATGTCTTTGAGCGTCGACGGCAGCGCTGCATTGACTGACCTGCTCACACGTCCACGATGACAGTCAACAGCTCCAGCGACCCGAGCACAGAGAGACGGTCTTTACTGTACACACGTGCACGGTGCACGAAAGACAGACACGGGTCGAGCAGTCGAAGAATTGAAGTTAATTATGGGAGCTCCTGTCATGTCAACACGCAGGTACCAGCAGCAGACAAACGGCTTTCTGCGCCATCTGTCGTGCACTGTGGGAAACAGGTGACCTATGAGTACTTTAATTATCAGCCCTGCCCACAGAGTGCGTTTATGGAAGATCATACGTGCCAATAACAGATGGAGAAAATATGAAAAACTAGCAGACATGTGTGTATTTTAAAAGTATTCACAGTGAGTCGTTATTTATTGAAACTTAAAGGTCCAGTGTGTCAGGTTTAGGAGGCTCTATTTACAGAATATGAATATAAAATAAATGAGACAAGTCTGCCATGTGTTTCTACAGTAACCCAGAATGAACAAACTAAACCCTGTCTTTACACATTTACTCGTTCATTGCTACAGAAATGATTTTTTGGCACATTATGGTAACAAAAGAGGAAGTATTATCATTCATATTACCTTATTTCCATTTAGGTGATCAGCTGGCATGAGTTGGCTCACTGACATTTTCTTTCATTCATCGTTTTTCATGCTATGATGAGACAAAATGTCCCGTGAAAAAGTTCTTTGTCTCATTTTTAGTTTAAACTTTGAGATTAAGTGTAATTTTTAAACATATACTGAGATATACCACACGAGGTCACCAGAATTCCCACAGCATGGTAAAGAAAGAAGAAGTAAACTAACTTTTATCTACTTTTTCAATATAAATATTATTATAAAGTATCTTATTAGTCCTTTGCAATTTGACCTCAGTTTTTACAGACTCGGTTGCATTGTTTGTTTTATTGCATTTGTACTTTATCACCAATGATGACCAATTTTGTGCTGCATAAATACGTAAATATCATTATATCATTATTAATATGCCAGGAGAGTCAGGGAGACGTCAGGATGTACCTGCTCGCACAGAAGACCTAACCAGGACGTGTATGAGATAGACCAAAGTTAAAAAAGCTGGGCAGGATTCAGAACATCAGGCTACAAAAAAAAAAAGAAAGAAAAGAGAGAAAACCAGGAGGCTGAACTCATCGTAACCCAAAGAAACAGAACGAAGCAGCGCGGGTTATTGCAGTTTTGAACCGAATCGAGCCTGAAATTACAGACTCGCATTGATTTTAAATGGAAAATGAAGGTCGTTCTTGCAGTTAAAGCCGGCCGGAGCTCTTGCCAGATAAGGAAGGCCCAATGAAAATGACAGATGGCTATTAATTACACTGGACATTATGGGCAGTCAGTATCTAATTAGACTCATTGAGCAGGAGGAATCACAGCGATAGATATCATACACAGGTCATTTCTATCATACAGTCGATAGCTTTCTCTAAACGTCTTCATATAGACTTTTATATGCTTTTCTTTGATTGTTATGACTGCGGGCTGCCATTTACTTCACACGTGACAGATGTGGAAGGTTAAAAGACAGACAAGGATAAGTCCTGACTGTGAGGCTGCCCAAATAATGTAGCTGCTGCAGACTTTCAAAACCCGGAAATAAGGTCGGGCCTACTCCCTGTTCATGTCTGGACAGGCAGAGAGTGCAACCACGAGGCTGCACTGTCACACATAATGCTGTCTTAATGTGCTGCTACACCAAATTAATAACTCACTAACTCTTTGAGCTTGTTTCCAGATTCACAAAGCCGGGGTCAGTCAACACAAACGCCTTCTTTTCTGTTCCTAACCAGGCAGCCATAGTGGATTAAGAATGAAAGTTTGAAATGTTTTCAGGTCATCAGCATGATGAGCTATAGTTTCATTTACTAGATGTTGGATAAGGCAGAAGAAGGGGCCTGATTTTACACGAAAAAGCAAAATTAAGGGTCCAAGATGTTCTCTGCGCAGTACCGCCGCTCACCCACCAGATGGCACTCTGCTATAAGACAACATATTGCAGACAGAGCTGTGGGACGTTTCCTCTTTGACGCAATACCTGCAGCTATGAGTGTCACTCACTCACTGAAAGCTGAATCAGGTATGACTAACTTGTCAGGGATGCCTCCGTGTTTTGCACTCGCATATGCTTTAATGCTCACTCGTGTGATCTCGTGTGATCAAATCCTGCACAAAGTAGGCTACGATCCATAATCGCCATCATGGAGTGTTTCTTTGATGCCTCCTTGCCTCTGCCACAAGATAAACAAGCCTAAAAGCTTCAATTAGGCCTTAAAAGGCCTGCGAGCGAGCTAAAGTATATTACACGCTGAGGATGATTCATAACATCCTGCATTAACTTTGTCAGTTATAATCCATCACGAGGTAATAGTCTTAAATAAATCTCATAGTAATTGAGATGAATCCCTCATTTCAATGACAAGTCTGGTTTTTAAGACCCAATTATCACTTTGAGTTCCCTGGCCCAGCGAATGTGCAGGGTTCGGGCTCCGAGAGGAGACGAGGGGGCAGCAAGTTGGCTGTTTCAGCAGGGAGGAGAAGATGGAGAGGATGGAGAGATGGACTCGGTCCAAAGGGGGATGGATCTCTTCCTGGGCTGTGCTGCATCAGAGGGCAGGTAGATTTATGACAAACGCACACAATCTTAATTTGTGCTCAGCCCGATAATGCATCTCAAGGCCAGAATAGTTCTGCTCAGTGTTTCTTAACTGGATGTTTCTTTAATTATATGTCAGAGGCCATAAAACTCAGGAGGAGATTTTCCCACAAAGCACTGTTTTATGTCTCGGTCATTACTGTAAATTACAAGCAACAAGAAAAGAGACTTATGGAGGGAAGATGCAAAAAGAAAAATGGGTTTATTCATTTCCATACTAGTTTTTTTTTTCTTCTTTTTTTCACCCTGTTGGTACACTGATCATCGAAGCCTTAAAAACAAACCTCAGGGCGCTGACCAGGGAAGAGATTGTTCACCTTTAGCGAGCATGTGTGACTACACGAGGCCTCCAATCATCACACGAAGGAAAGGAGAAAAAAAGAAACCAAAAACCTGTACAAATACTGAATAAATGAATAATACAAGAGTAGTTGTAAACATGTACATATTCACAAATCCATAATCATATAATACTTTCCTCCAAATCTAGTTCAGCAAATATAAGCCATTTACACACTTTGGGGATGGCGTGTGCACACTTACGGCATGGTTATCGGACGTGACAGTTATTACTAGTATTAATAATCGTCGGAGAAATCGAAAAAGTTGGACGTGAAAATACATGATAGCTGTACAGAAAAGCTCCCCCCACCTCCGCAGCCCTTGGCACACCACAAGGTGGCTTTAGAGTCCTACAGTCTGTCCCGATCTGCTCTGGTCTGTTATATTGCCTTTTTTAAATTTTCCTTCTTCTCTTCTTTTTTTTTTTTTTAATTAAACACGATGCCACTTAATCTTTGGTGAAAAATAACTCTCCGTTCATGTTTGACTACACAAGGAGCAGCTGTTTTTTTTACTCTTGCGTTGTATTTCCTGCAAACTTCAACTGTGTCGCTGTTTTCTTCTGAAATGACGAATGATTCAACATTTAAATTACTTAAAAGCAACAAGGATTTTTTTTGTTTTGTTTTTTAAAAAAAGGCTTCCTAACCCCGTGCACACCTTCTTCCTCAGTCTGTGGGTAATCATTTCCTAACCCACGGCTTGGCACACACTCATACAAACACACACGCACACAAACACACGCACACAAACACAGTAAATCAGACAGGTCAGTGCATCATTTGCTTTCCATCCTCTCTCTTTTTTTCCCTCGCAAGTCTTTTTCTCCCAAGCCTTTCCTGCGGCGTCGAGTCCACGGATGCAGGGACGGGGAAGCCTTTCGCCCTCTCAGCTCAGCTCGAACCCGGCGGAGGACTCGATGGCGTACAGCAGCTTGTTCCTCATCAGGTGCTGGTCGCAGAACTCCGGGAGCTTGAGCAGGTTCATGCAGGTGCTGGCGGTGGGCAGGCGCTCCAGGTCGGTGCCGCCGTTGTGGATGCAGAAGACCGGGTAAAGCTCCTGCAGGTGTGTGTGTGTGTGTGTGGGCGAGCACAAACGCAAAGCTGTTAATAAGGCACCTGACAAATTGGCTTCAGTCGCGCAGAGGTTGGAACATTTTGAGGCGTCTAAAGATGAGACTAAAAAATGAGACGTGAATCAACTCGTGTTGATGATCGCAATGTCCAAAGCAATCCCCGATTAAGCAATAAATGTCAGATTCCACAAGGGGATAAATGTTAAAAGAGAGACATTAAGCTTTAAGCTAATACAGAGGAAGTATAAATTTAGGAAATCAGGTTAGTGCTTGAAAGGTACTGAGTGGGAAACTGGCCCACAGTTTGACCCTTGGATGAGACGCCGGAGGAATGGTCATTTCATGTTGTCTATCTGGCATTTTTTAAATCAAGCCTCCGCGTGATGAGGCCACCTCATCTGCAGACTGTGACACTGACCGTTTCCATCACAAGGCGGGCCGGCGGATAAGCTCCTCCGCCCTGATTTCATCCTGCTATTTAAAGTTAGCGTATATGGTTCATCGGCCATACTCGCCCGATTAAATGGCTCTTCGGGGGCTTAGCCGTAATGACCCCATTTTTCTGACAATTACCGTATTAAACTATCGTTGCTTATTGAGAAAGTGCCATTACCGTGGCTATCATTTTGGAAAAAAAGAGAGTTTCCATCATCTTTTTTAAATGGCTTCTCCTGACAGAGCTATTTCTCCTCTAATGAATCCTGGGCTGTTTCACGACAGCTAATTAAGGCTTAGCTGGCTCAGGCTGAGGGCCGGGTCAGGGGCCGCTCCCCCCACGAATTACCGCCCTTTCCGGCCCAGGGAAGAGACGGGGAAGGCGGAGGGATGGTGAGGAGGGAGGCGGGAGGGAGACATCCTCGCACTGGCCAAAGTCAAATTGATTAAATGAGGAGGGGAGGCAACTCTTAAACCTCGAGAGGAGGCACCGTGGAGGATTTTAAGGAGAGTTTTGCTCCCTTGCTCCACTGAAGAACTGCAATTAGGTTTTCTTAACTAATGACGGCCATAAAGAGTGCTAAAACCAATCATTTGATGATTACAGCTTCTGGTTAGACGAAGTAAGACACATAAAAACTCTTTAATGGCCTCGAGCAAGACTTTCCGCTTTTTTTCCCCTCCCCTATCTCAAACCACCTAAGTGTCCCACAAATCAAGTCAGCGAGGAAGCGAAACGGCTTCCAATTAGGGAATCATTTCAGAAACAGGTTAGCAATAATGATTCAACACTGCTGAAACAATGTTTAGGAGTAATTGGGATATAGTTTCCTTCTGTGTTCATTTAACAGGAAGTCGCCGCTTCCCGCCGTGTCACACAGAAGGCAAACGTTCAAAAGTTCAACCTGCTACCGACTTCTGAATGGCAATATTTGTCCAGCCAGGATCTCAGACCAAGCCCACACATACAGGGCTGCAGACGGAGTTCTCCAACAGAGGAAGGTCATGAACTATAAAACAACAGCGGACGTGGAGATAAGGCCTCACCACACTGGCCCGGTCTTATCGCCACCTAATTTGAAAATGATCATTTTGAGGGTTCTTATCACTCTCGGTATTTTCATTACAAGCCCATTAAGAGGGAACACTCCCTTCTGTTGAACCTGCCCATAATGGAGGACAGGTGCAGTGCACAGTCTGCAGCGTGGAGTGTAGGGAGAAGAAAAGATGGAGCAATGGGGGGAGTTCACGCCTGGTGAACGCTCACCTTGAAGCCCAGCAGCGGAGGTCTGGAGCAGCTGGTGACAAACTTCAGGAGCTTGCGCTTCTCCTCGTCTGTGAAGCCTTCGACCACCTCCCAAAAGATCTGGATGACGGGGTGATTGGCCGAGTACCCGCCTGGAGGAGATGGCGATGTAGAAAAAAGGACATTATCAAACCTACGCTTGTTCGTACGTCACGCTCGCGTAATCTGCACCATTTACAACTAATATTTAAAGCAACAAGAATCCACTGGTGACAAAATTGCATCTTTTCAGCGGACCAACTGCTCACATTTCCCAGAGCCTAGGAGGTGACCTTCCAAACTTTGGTCCATACTGGACTAGACTTAAACCGGCCACCGACCGCCCGGTCCCCAAGCCAATCCCCTACAGCCGCCCCAGCTGACACTAAAAATCAGGATACCTTGGCTTCTGCTGGTTATTATCTCTCTTGTGAGCCCCACAGCTTTATGGAAGTACGATATTAAAATGCTGAATTACCCCGCAAGGAACTGTTTTTTTAACATCAGCGCTTACCTGAGTAGTTTGTGAACTTTTTCAGGTCGTCGAGAGAAATTGGCACATGAGCCCCGGATATCAGCACCTTTTAAAAAGAGGCAGAAAAACAACGTGAGTGTCTGTGAGACGTCCAGCGGGTTGACGGATCGTTTTTGCCTGTGCCATGCGCGGCGTACCTGGATTTCCTGCTGGTCGAACATGCGCAGCCACTCCAGGTTGACCACATTGGCCAGGCCCTGTCTGAAGGCCAGGCAGTGAGGCCTGATCTGCTTGTTCAGTCTGTAGTCAGCCACCAAATGGATGTAGGCTATCCGGTTCGCTGTGGTCACAGGAATGTCTTTGCCTCCCACCTTCAGCTCAACCACCTGGATCAAAAAAAAAAAAAAAAAGTCCACTGTTGTATTTCCATATTTTTCTGGACGTCTCAGCTCTGAGAGTAGCTGAGTAATGTCACGTCTAGGCGGCCATATTGCGCTCTTCATTATGTGTATCACTGAGGCTGCCGTCGCTGCCAGACGACCAACAAACAATGTAAGTGCCAGGTGGATTTAATTCAATCACAGAAAGGTAATTAAATGTTTTCCAACAGCACTCTGATTAAAGGTATGACTCAATGTGAGTGAGTGAGTGTGTGTGTGTCTGTGTGTGTGTGTGTGCTTAAGTGCATTTCAGTGTTTCTAAATATAGCACATCCAATGAACATCTGGTCCAATACAATTTGGCCTCAAGTTCTCTTTTCATTAGCTATAGAGCAGTTAGCACTTGATAGGATGTGCTCATCTCTGTTCATAAAGCCGGGCGTATGACGACATCACGGCAGCTGCGGGCGGACAAAATGTAACGTTCATCTTTTTCCAAGCGGTTTTTCTCGCATTTGGCACGTGTGCGAGCTTGTGTTTCCAGAATATAATGATTTACTTTTACAGCGGCGATCTCGTCGTAAATTCACCATTTACGTCCCGTTTCTTTTATTTTGAACACCCCCTGTAAATCTCAACACAGTTTTCTTTTTTTTTTTTTAAGTTTTTAAAGCGACATTGTGGAACTTTTACGCCACAACATGATACGAACGCAGACGAGGAGCGGAGCCGGTGCAGCGCCAGAACCGCAGCCTGGCAAGCAGACCAAAAGAGGACGATGACGGAGGGGGAGTGACCGAGAAGAAGCCACGACTCGCCGACTTTTAGTCGTCGGCGAGAGCTTTGTGAAATAAAAGTAAGTAACATTAGCTGACTGCTATGTCTTGTTTTGTTGTACTTCTTCTTCTAGTTGTGTCTGGCTGTTGTCGACTCCCTAGTTTTTGATCAGAAGTAATAAAATCACACACGTCCATATTTATGACGATGGTATTACACTAAAATGGAGGCGCTACGTCACAAAAATACAAACGTCTACCAAATGTTGCTTGACGCGGGGTTAAACAGTCGCCGCCTGAGCTGCTGAATTACTTCTAAACCTGAATATTTATTACTACAACTCCATTTCTGACATCAGCAATGAGTAACCGGTCACATCAGACTGTCACCAAAACCGGCTGAGAGTCACTTAACAGGATATTTGTTTAACACGAGTACAAACTGCAGTCAGAAAACACAACAGACATGAATCAACACCTCTCTGACGCAGCCTTGAACAAAAACTGATTGATAAGCTTCACAAAAGTATTCGGCGCAGCAGATATTGAATTAGATTGCGTTATGAAGTAAGTAACTGCTGTGTACAGCATGCGGTTCACTGACGGGTAATCATTTTCTGCCTTCTTTTTTTTTTTTTTTCTCCCCCCACAGTGGATTCTGATTATGTGCTAATGTAAGAGAATTACTGTCCTTATCTTGCTTGCATTGGCTATCTCACGAGGGCAAATGCAGGGCAGACTGCTCCCGGGTGTGTGCCTAATCTTTCACAAATTGTTTTCCCTATCGTGTTTGCGATGCCCTATTTGTGACCAGGAGGGCTACATTGTAACTCGACCGTTTCAGGTGTTGTTTGAGAAGAGCTAATAAGACGCGTTAAGGCCCTGAGCAAACAGGGGCTCCGGGTAGAGTGCAGGTCTGGGTCCAGGTGACTAAGAGTGGTGGCGGCTCGTCTCGCGCAGCCTTGAGCTTTGGAGGAGACGTGCTTAAGAGCCGCGAGGTGCTTCTGTCAGGCGTGTTCTGAGATAATTTCTGAAGGAAAGGCAGGTGGAACGGTCAACAGAGCCGCTGTGTTCCCTGCGCCGCGGCAGAGCTTAGGGCGACAGTGGCGACGTGCTTTATCTCTCTCAGCGCTGAAAAGTGGTACATCATGGGGGAAATGAATTATTAACGCCACAAAGAGGAACCAAACAGGAGGAAGGAAAGCTTGCTGAATGAGAGGTGCTAACCCGCGGTAGAAAGAGAGATGGAAAAAAAAAAAAAAAAGAACGTGTGAATCATTTAACCGACTCCATCCCCGGCCCGGTCACCTGAGCCTCTCCCAGATCGTTGTTGACCACCGTGAAGTTGAGGCCCAGCTCCTCCACGTCGCCCTCGTAGCTCTTGAGGAAGAGAAGGTTGCGGTACATCTCCGGGTCCAGCGACGCCAGGTGATGGATGTCCACGTCTGCGCTGGTCCCCAAAAGTTTGGACAGGAAGAAGCTGGCGAAGGGCAACTCCACCAACATGTTCTCATACAGCGCCTGGAGAAAAAACATGGCTGTTTAGCGGAGGCAGGACGAGGATACGAGTACCTTCTTGTCCCGCAAACATCAGTCAATCAGTCCGCTCGCAGCATTAAACACGGCGATTGTTTATTGCTTGGGTGTCGCTGAATAAAACATGCCGGTTAAATAACCGAGATAACTAAATGCCCGCATCATGCAGCAAGCAAAACAACACTAAGTACACATCCAAAAATCTGATTACAACATACATTACACAACATTAAATTTGCCTACTACTCTTATATCAAAGGATCGAGTGATAAGATCACATCGGAGTGACTGAGAGAAAAACACAGGACACAATCTATCTAAAACACACAGCCTTCTGCTTCACGCGCCTCAAACTTTATAAATGCCAATTCTCACCTTGACCTTAAATGCCATTAAGAACCACAGCCGGGCAGGTGACTCATAAAACCCAAAGCTAATGTACTGGAATAGTCCGAAAAAGAGCCCGTTGGAGGCATTAAAATATACAGGTCTGTATAAATGATAGCGCTAAAAACCCTGACCGCATCAGCTAAATGGATTATAAATCTAGAGGATTTCCATAATGCATGCATCTTAAACACACACGCGCGCATAAATCACGGCTATTTTCTAAACACAGGTTAATTGCGCAACTTCAAACATTGTCTATTTTTTATGCAAAATAATCCACTTAGTATTTCTCTCGTGGCCGGCGCTCGTTTCAGACCATATGCGCCGCGTGGCCCCTTGAAACCTATCAATAACACTTATGCCGGGAAGAGGCAGCAATAAGTATATGGAAAAAAACCTGTAGCCTTATTTTTTCAATGCCACTTACTTTATTTATGAGTGTTTATTGCCAGAAATTGTGCCAAAATGACTTGGGCTGGAAAGAATTAATTATTATGGCCCGGGCCTTTTAATATAAGTGAGTGCAGTGGCAACGCAATTAAAGCAGATCGCGGCACCATCAGGTGGAATAAATGCCAGCGACATTGCAGGTGCATTCTGTTAGCTGCCAAATACATTCCTTAATTTACAACATTAAGAATCAATAAAATTATAATGCCTTTCAAACACATCTCTATCAATCAGGGGCGCCAACCTCGCACACCTCTAAAGGGAACTATCAGTCGTTGGAGATCAGCGAGAGGAGACCGCGCAGGAGACTGGTGGGTTAAGGCGGGAGGAGGAGCAGAAGGAGGTGGAGGGGGAGGACGAAGAAACTTTCCTCACCCTTTCCCGAGCGGCGAGGCCGCTGCTGATGAGGTTGGAGGTTTTGCACTAATGAGAGTCGAACGAGGCACAAAGAGAGCCTCCCGCAGCTCGTGTTGCATAATGAGGAAGGCGATTTTGACGAAACCGTGTCAGCAAACACTCTCATCGCGATTAAATGAACTTTTTAGGCCGAAGTCTGGAAGGATGTGAACCCCGCAAACGCAAAGTAACCCGTTTTCACGTTTCACTATTTGTGGCTTAAATCTTTCAGCCTGTCAGCCGGGTGGACAAGTGAGGAAGAGGGATGATGACCGGCCTCTATTCTGATGCTCAATCCCATTTCAGTGAGTACCCTAGACAAGCCACTCCTGCCTGTAATACATCACCTCCACAACAATGGCACGCCTCGGACATTAATTAACAATATTAATCTCCCGTGTCCTTTGAGCCGCAATGTGCACAGTGCACATTGCGGCAGCGGTGATGCAATCCTAATCTATATAAACGGTTGCCTTTTATCCAGGCAATAACGGCACTAAACAAATATCAATACACCTCTCAAATGGCCACTCAAACGTCCATTTTTATGGAGAAAGAGGAACTTAAGGTAGGGTTAATTGAAAGTCAAATTCAAATTAATTTCCCCCCCGTCTAATTGCCTGGACCATTAGCTATTGAGAGCACAATATCGAGGGAGTGGGGGGGGCGTGGAGCTTGTAGCTGATGATTGATCGCTTGCAAAGACTACAGAAGAAGAAGAAGAGAGGAGCGAGGAGGAGGAGGAGTTACTATACTCTGATAAGTGGACCGGACCATCTCAGGCCGAGCACGAGAGAAGAGACCTGGATGTTCCTGACTGTAAAACAGATCAAAATGCTATTACCACATGCTTTGAACGCTTATTTATGTCCTGTCTGTGTGGGCTCGCTGATTTAGTGCCAGCCAAATGCAATCACTACACAAACAAGAGGTAGGAATCATCGGCTAATGGAAGCCTTAATTGAGAGGCGACCGCTTGTCATGAGGTAATTCTTCTCCGGGTTGAGATGATAGCCCCCTCCAAGAGGAAGACATCTTGATAAACAATCACTAGCACATGCATTAAGGATGATTTAGAAACATTAGGCTGTAATAAATAGTGCCATCAGAGGAAGGAAGGGACAGAAAAACAATGCCGTCAACAGATTATGCACAGGGCTAATTAACAAAACTGAGGCTCGCACGAGTGCCAAGTTCAAGTTCTAAGCACAACCCTGAAATCTGTTTCAGGAACAAATGATGGCAATTCCTCTGAACGCTGTCAGCTTCTCGAACAAACACCAAAACAACCTCTATATTTACATATACAGCGAGTGTGGCCTTGACACTGACTGCAATTGATCTTAAAATTGACGTATTGACCACCAAATCAAAGCAGTCTGCGACTAAATCGTACAATCTTCAGATATTTCTCCTCGTTTTGGGGTTTTTTAAAAGGACGTGGGAATATCTAACATCACCGACATTGTTTGATTTTGACTTTAGGGGCTCACCTTTCCGAGGATCCTGCCTAGAAAGTAGTAATGCCTCGTGAAGGAGTCCCCGTTCAGCATCTCCGCGGCGGGGCTGGGATACAGGAGGCCCTCATTGGTCGTCTTGAAGAAGCCCTGGTTGGGATTGAAGCCGGATTTGAGGAGCTCGTTGAGGAACTCGCGGAAGATCCCCCCGCCGTCAATCCCAGCCTCGTCCAGACCGTGAGCGTTCAGCAGATGGACTCGAATCCGTTTCTTCAGGTCCGGTTCTAACGTGAGGACACAGAGCGCGAGGAGGAATTTATGAAGGTGCGAAAAGAAAGGAGGGGTAAACAAAACACTGTCCAATAAAGTTAACAGTCACAATAAACCGTGACTTTGTCTTCGCTCTGATAAATGTCAGTAATTACTCAGTCATTTTACAGCAATTTCTTCCGGCAACAGTCGAAGCCGGCGGCGTCTTCAGTTTCTAACGGTTGATGGTTACATTCTCAGCCTGTGATGGTTCCGGTTCCATCTTCATCCACAAATTTTATGGGCTTGCACACAACCCCCGGGTCCATATTATTTCTCAACAATAAATCAGGTCCGCTTGACGCCTTCAAGCTACTCACTTAAATGAATATCGTCTCCAAGATGAAATTATTTAGTTTATTTTGAGTCGATGTGTTAAATAGAAAACACCTTGACCTTCTGTTTTACGACAGTCTCTTATATTTTCTAGATATTTTAACTAAAGTTTAACCTAGGTTGTATTTTTTTTATGCTAGGATGCTGAATCTCCTGGATAACCTCAGGTTTTACAGACTCTCAATCTCTAAAATTTTATTTTTGGTGATCTGGTGAAGTTTTTTTTTTTTTTAATTCAATCTGGAAGTTGCTGAGATTTGTTTCTTTTAAATGTTTGCTTTACATTTTATCTTCACACACTACAATTGCAGTTTTATGTGCGTTTTAATGAAGTAAGAACAGAACGCTGACAAGGTGTCATGAAGATATTACGGATGATGAGTTTTCCACTTAAGTTTCAGGATCTATCTTGCAAATGAGATTTGTCCCCGACGGCAGCTCATAAACAGTTTAACATGAAACAATTTAATACAAAAAAAAATTAAAAACACACAATAAAACGTTAACACACACGGCGTATTCTTAACACAGAGAGAAGCAGCGAGAGCGGCCTGTAAAATAAAGCCGCTGCTGTATCTTTTATAAAAGTTTAAACTCTCAGTTATTTCTGATTTCCCAACGTTCATGTTGCTCTTTTCACCTCGGTCAAGGTCAACATTTTACCAGTCCACATGTACGTACAGCATCTACATCGTTCGCCTGATCTCTCTTTATTTTTTAAAAAACACTGTCTCAACGTTACACAGTTGATTGATCCTGTTTTACAATATTTACTCTATTATATTAACTTCTTCAAGGAGGATTTATTTATTATTTACTACTTGGAGCAGCTATATTTGCTGGAAAACTTAAAATATGACAAACTTTTCAATTAACACATGTAAAATGTAGGAAAAATGTAGTTCCTGTACGATTTGAATCTGGAGTATCATCTTGTTTTTCTCAACAAACATTTTGCAAGAATGCACTTTCCTGACCTGCAGAATATTCAAATCAAATTCTATAAAAAGGTCATCTTTCAGAATAATTAATGTACAGTGATAAATCAAGGCAGCTATAAGTTATAGACACATAAATGATATAGATCATGTCTTCAGCCCAGGTCGCCTACTACTCTTTTTAATCAGATTGCCCTCACCGAAGTGCCCTTTCAAATTCAAACACAAAAGAGGTGACTTAAAATAATTGATTCTGCTTTTATGTGATCCATTATAATAATCGGAACCGCAATTATGCTTTACCGAAATTCAATATTCTGCACGGGGAGAGAGCTAACCTTCATCTTTAAAGCTAACCGGAACCTTGATCCTCAATATTAAGATTTTATAGAGCGCAACAAGAGTTTCAGTTAACGGGGTCAACGTCTCCATAATAAATGTAGGGAATAACAGTACAGCGTGAGCGTGCTGGTCTACACAACAAATAATGCACATGTAAATCTGTGGCCGTACCGTTTTCTGGAGAGAGTTTATCGTACGCGTCTTCGTAGATGTAGTTGCGTCTGATGGTGACATTAATGCCATCGGGGAATGGCCCATCCCCCTGCACGTCCCGCTTGTCAGCGTAGATTAACCTCTGGAAGATCTACAGGACAGGTGTAAGGCCAGTGGCAGGGTCAGAGACAAATCCTTTCAGTTGTAAAAATGTTTCATTCTGAGTATAGACACCACTATATATTATTCAGCCTTTGTCTTTGATGGGCTTTATTTTGGTTGCTCAGATGAGAGACAGGAAGACATGAGCTGGATGTTTGCTTAACATCCTGTGGTCAATCCTGACAGAGCTGATCATTGTTCTCCCTAACTATTAACAGCACACACGATAAAACACACAACTATTAATATTCTACCTAAGATTCAGTCGCTCTTTTGGAGGCTTTGGCATGTTAAATGTATGATGGCATATACAGAATGTAGCAACAGCACAGGAAACAGTTTTGTGGTTGCGTGACGGACGGCGGTGCAGCACCTTGACTCGCTCCTCGAAGGGAACCACGAAAGGGAGCTCCGTGAGGATGGCCAGATGTCTCTCTTCGGACACAGACAGCTGTGGAGGCTCTAAACCAACTTGAGACAAAATCATCGAGTTAGAGCGCAGGTCCTCAAACGGTGGGACCTCCCCGTGAAATACGTGAAATACATAAAAGTAAATGAAATATTTAATTAAAGTGAAAACATATCCCATCAAAACACTTGAAAATACTGAATGAAAATGAACTCTGGTCTGTCTTCACCTACATTCATGTAGGTAGCGTGCGGTCAATGAGGCATTCGTCTCTCCTTGTGTTTACTGAAGTTGTGGCCAACATAATAAACCAACGTTCAAAAAGATAGAACTTAAATACAACTTTAATTTTATGGATTTATAAAAGTTATTACTGCACAAATCCTGAAACATTAAATTTAGGTCTACCGTCTGGATATTTGGTGCTCAGAGATCTTGAAAGACTGACATGCTGTGAGTGAAAAATCGGTCTGCACCGTTCATCTGTGAAAAATCTGCGAGCATCTCAAACATTTTTAGCCTCGTAAGGAAGATTCAAAGGTCACGGAGAACTACGGGTGGACAGGACAGAAGCTGACGGGGGAAACTATAGCTGCAGGAATACTTCCCAACATCAGGTGTCCTCTGCGTGTAACACTCATCGAACAGAATCATTACCTCCCTCGCTGCTGTGCTCAGTAAGTAAGACCTAGTCCACTGTTTACAGGCCGGCCATTAAAGTCATTTCCACCATACACCCTTTTAATTACACCCTTTTAATTAACCCAACTGTGAGCTGCCCATCCACCTGCCGGGCTTCATCCATTAAGCTGATGTTTGTTTTGTATTAAACTCAGGGTTTAGACTGTTTAGCCCACAGAAAAAATTGCCTCAATAGCTAAACCGCTCTTCACCCTCCTCGCTTTGCGTCCACTGCAGCTCAATTATTCTGCTCAATTAGTCAATCTGATCTGCATTTTCCCATCAGGTTTCCATCTTTGAGGAGAAATATGGCCTCCGAGTGGTCAATACATTGCTCATTCATCAGCCATGGGCCCGTCCATTTAAGGAAATGAGAAAAGGCCAGACAAACACATGGACCAGATGTGGCTGAGTTCATCAGGTACTTTCACACTAATTGAATTTATCCCATACAGCCTCTGAGTGGGATTAGGTAGATCATACACACATAGTTATCAGCTTGTTTTCACACCATACTTCACAGAAACCTGGGATGGCTCGGAGTGAGCAAGATGAAGCCCTGCCTGCGTCAGTGTATTTTCCTCTGAGTGCCTAATTGAGTAAACGAAGAGAAAATGTGGCAATATATCTTTGTTAAAACGGGGAAGGTTAATGACTTCTGAGGTTTTAAGCTGTCCCTGTGAAGCGCTGCGAAAGAAACCTTGACATTACGAGGCAGCTACAAAAGTACATGATTGCTTGTTCAGGGAGAATCATTTTCTAGTCCTACACCGAAGGACGGTTCGATTTGCACCCATCTACCGGAGACAGAAACTGAGGCTGAGACTCCCCTCTCTTCTTATGGGAAATAATATCAATGCACAGCTCCATAGAATAGGAAAAGCAAACACGTGGAAGGTGACTTTGGGCAGCAATTAGGATGATTTCCTTGGGCTTATATATCAAGCTGACACAAGCATTACTGTATGCCATGCTAAATTTTCATCCATGGCCAATGGAGTAGCTCTATGCTGTACGCCACTACGTCTCGGAGTCCGTTCTAGTCTAAGACGTCCATAATCACAGGATAAATTTAAAAAGGATTTAAAGATATTTCACAAAAACACACATTTCTTTTCGTATAGTATTAGGCTACTCCATAACCTACACACATTGTGAGCAGGGTTCCCACACCTTCTTTAACACCGAATTCAAGGACTTTTCCAGGTTCCCCAAGTCTTCAAATTCAAGGAGCCAACACGGCATAGTTGGAGCTCACGGACAGACACACGTGCAGACTGTGGAACGTGGCGAATTCAATAATGTTGAGTGAAGAAACAAGCACTTTCAATGAGCCACATCTGTTTATATCTATTTTCAAAACACTTTTAAGGGATTTAATTTATGGATTTCAAGGACCTGTGGGAACTATGTTGAGCAACAAAAAACGAAACAGGTTAAACTACCATCAAGTGTGGACTGAAGCGGCCCAATGCGGCCCATCCTTCTCGTCCTCCACACGTGTCTCGCAGACGGGACGTACAACTGGGTGACCTGGAGAGAAAAAGAGGCAGGTAACGAAAAAGACGTTTTTTGAATATCCTCCCAGAAAAAAACTAGCATCCTCAGAGACTTCTTCAAGACTTCTTTTCAGAAACTTTTCCACTTGTAAGTTGCTGTTTTAGGATCTCGTACTGTTTATTTATTGTCCTTGCTTGTTGATTTATATTGTTTGTGGTTATTTAAATTATACAGATTGTTCTATTCTGAATTTTAATTTCACATCCAACAGTGAACAAATACAAAGTCTTAACAGCTGTACCTTATCCGCGCGGATGTTGACCTCCTCCGAGAGCCAGTGACCTGCTGGACAGAAGGGTCGTCTGATGTCGCGAGCTTTGACCATCTTCACCAAGTTAGTGATGACCTGGGGTAGTAGATCAAACACACAGACAGGCACACCCATACATTAACGTCTCTAATCCACTTTACTGTAAGACAAATAAATGTACATTTCAGGTACACAGAGAACAACAACACTGATAAAGGAGGTTTTTCTGTGTATACGCTGTTCAACAGGATTAGGTGCCTTCGTGGTTAGAGAGAGAGAGAGAGAGAAAAAAAAAGCAATTTGAGAATTCAGCCATTAGTGCGCCATTTATGGGGAGTATAAAAGAAAAACGACCTGTGCCGTCCCTCAATGTCCAGCCTTGTTAATTACCGGCGAGGTCTGCTGACATCAGCCATCGGACGGAGAATGCAAAAAGAAAAGGCACGGCAGCATCGGCTCACAGCACTGCAAGGAGCGGAGTGGCTCTCGGGTGGGCTGCCGAAGGCTCAGGGTAACAATAATATTTCACTTTGACGTAATGTTGTGACTTTGTAGCATGCACAGAGCCATTTAAGGTGAGCGGCGGTATGGGCTGCATGGGCAATCTGTACTCTGGAGCGGACTCGACTTCATTTCACATTAAAAAGCTGACCAGAAAATTCTGATCTGTGATATAATTAATTAAAACACACTCTCTCTCTCGTGTTTAAATGTGTTTACGTGCACAATTAAAGATGTTGATCAGTTTTTCCCATCCAGACTTTGGACCAAAGTCCAGGATCGGGACAGTGGACCATTTTCTATAAGTTCCTTTCGACCGGACAGGCTGTTGTTGCCATGGCTAGCAGCCGTCAGACATCCGCTATATAACCTCACGCATGTCACTGCATGAAGATTCGTTAAGGGAGCCGTTACGTCTGCCAATAACAGTTACAGCCCGTCCATTTCCATATAATAACGGGGCTGGGATATTTCAATCGAAATGTTCTTTTCTAAAGCACGTCATTTTCATAGAGCGACAATCAATCTCGGCCAATCACTGCGAGGCAACCAGAGTCCGCAATAATGGCAAGTGCAAAATGCTGTAAAAGGCGCGTGGCGATGGGTTTGGAGCGGGCCTACCCCCTGACTCTGGGAATGAATAAGCATTCCTTAATTAGCCCATCGGGTTAAGTGCAAGCCTTAATGGGCCTTTCCCAAACTCCGGCGTGACATCGTTCTCCAAACATGGCCAAGAAGAAAGTTCCATTAGCAATATTAATACAAGCTTAGTTGATCATTTTCATTCAATTAACTTCTTTCAATTAAATAGATAGCTCGACAATGGAGGTGATAAAAGATGGGGAGGGACGGCTGATGACACGAACCAAACATTAGCGTGTTAGGGGTCAGCAGCGTTAAACCGACTGTAAATCCCACCGTTCAATTTGGAAAATGCATTTCCCCTGCTCCTCACTTCTTTAATGGGTCGTTTTAGCTGACAGGAGGCCTTTGAGGAGATCTTTTATGAAAATTCCCGACGTGCTCTTCGCGTGTTTGCCACCTTTTACAGAACTCCAGTGTTTCTTCTGTCAAAGACTAACAGCCAAGAACAAAGTTGCTTAATTACCGTTCGCTCGGTGGAGAGTGGAGGGAGGCGAAACGAAAGGAGAGATGTGGAATGAGAAAAAGAGCAGGGGAGAATGAAGTTAATGCTGTTTTCTGCCTCATTTCCTCGGGGTAAATAACCAATGGATGACCTCCATGGCAGCACTCCACCTTGTCTTTGCCTGCTCATGCATACAGGCTTGATTTCCACTGACACAGACGAGCATTAGGCCACTTATGCTTCAGTGCACAGAGAGGCTACACAAGACTTATCCCGGATGTTAATGTGTCACATATTACAGCTTAGAGGAGCTCAGAGAAAGTCTAGAATTATCGTGATGAAAAATATTTCAGTCCTCAAATAAAAATAGATATTATTTTGTAAAAGTCATGTTTTGCACATGAAGAACAAAAGACCGGACAATGTTTCAACCAGACTGACAGCTGAAAAGTCCGAAAGGGACAAAGATACCTGAGGAATAGTGAAATATAAGAAACCACCAGTAACTGTAATTTGTGCAGATTTAAACAGGAACAACAATTTGTATTTAAATTAAATTACAATCATTTATTTCCTGATCATCTGAGTTGTGTGTTTTTGCATAGGTAATGAAGTGAAAGTAGAATTTTGACAACTGACGCAGACTTTGGGATGGCTGAAATAATTTTTTGGGACTCTTTGGACATGTAAAATTATGATGTGCGGGTAGCTTTACACGTCTCACCTTGAAGAGCTGCACCCAGCGTTTCTGCTCGGCCTGGATGCGCTGCTGAACCTCGGTGTTCGTCTTGACACCCACGCTGCGGAAGGCGGCCATGTACTCCTCGCGGTGCTCTGTTTTGGTCTCGGGGTAGGCCAGCTTGATGATTCCCAGGCATGCGTCCCGCAGACAGCGAGACAGAGTCACCAGCTCTGACAGCGTGAAGGGCATCATGGTGGACTGCGTCTGACCTGTTGAAAGGGAGAATGGATTCACGGTCTTTTACAGATATCGATTTTCACATTTGCATGGCGGCAAGACGGAGCGCGGCTGCTGAAAACAGCAGACAGTATATTATTTTGTGAAGACCACCGGGTGAGGGGAAGCGGTTCGATGAGCAGATCAGTGTGTCCATATCAGACACCATTTGTCAAAAAGTGGTTATAACCAAGGGCACAGATGAGGAACACTAAGAAATCTAACATGAAATGACCTTTTTTTAAGATCCATTAAAAAAAAACAAAGAAAAAAACTACCTTCCATTTCCATTTGACCGAAAAACTCGCTGTCGTGCACAGAGATGAGCGAGTGGCTGAAGAGAGAGCTGAAGAGATAGAAGAGAGGAATGATGCGGTTGGAGTCCTCGAACGTCATGGGAGATCCTCGCGAGATCAGCTGCAGCAGCGGCACCATGGAGCTGAGACAGACAGACAGGAAGAGACTAAGTAAACAGAAAACAAACAAATAAATCTGAACCAACGATTGTACAGACACACACACACACAAAAGCTATCAGCTTTTAATTAGCTCACCCGGTGATCATTTTGGTCGTCATGGAAGTTATCAGGTGCCAGAGATGCCTCAGGAAACGTGCGTTGAAAGCTAAACTGTACAGAAGTCTGCAGAGGACAAAGAAGCACATCGTTGTGATAAAGCATGCAGCCGTCATCAACAAAACGACACGCGTTACGGAGCCATTTCATTCGGATGACACAAGCAGTGTGAAGAACAGTAAAACTGTTTTCCGTCGATCCGTCTGCTGCGTTCAGATTGTTAACTTTGCCTTGTTAACCAGAGGACAGGGAGGAAAAATAAATGACACTGTTAACCAACATTTCCCTCATAGAATTTTCTTGGCCTTTCTCTCCCCTTTTATACCCTGCGAGGGCCGAAAAGAGATTAAATGAGCCATTAAGCTTTATTTAGGCGAGGCACCTTCCATTAGTAAACTAGTTGCTGGCGAGGGTACCCGGCTCGGGTCATAAACAGCCCTCTGGCTTCCTGCTGGAGCCCCATTTAACTTAATGGCCAAGGGGAGCAAGACAATGGGAGGGACGGAGGAGGAGGAGGAGGAGGAGGAGGGGAAGCCTGGTCCTCGCTGTGACCCCGCAGCGCCAGCATGCTTCCACACTCACGGTGAATTACATGATAACGCCGAGGAGGGCCCTGCATACCTCTCGCCATAGATGCTCTGCACTCAACGGGCCTGTGGCACCGAGGTGTGAAGCTGCTCTTTGTTCAAGTGTGTGTGTGTGTGTGTGTGCTCCTAAATTGCAGGGCTTTTCACACAGAGGGTAAGTACAGGTGACAATAATGTGTTAAGTAAGCTAAAAGGTAAAATAAAAGTGCCCCATGCATATAATAGGTCCTTGTTTAAGAGTGACAGTGCTGACACCTATAAGGATGCCTGCCTTTAATAGGGCGGCATCACGTATTCTCCGCAGAGGAGAGGAGTAAAGGTCATGGTAGAAAAGGAGCTAAGAGCTAAGAAAGCAGACGGAGAGAAGGAGAATCTCAGATTTGCTGAATCTCCTCCTCTCAATGTCAACGCTCAAATTCCCATTCCGCCATTCAATCTCGCCGAAACCCATTCAAAACTCCCAAAATGGAAATGAGCATTAAGAGCAGGGTGTCACAGGAGCGTCAGCGCGACTTGAAAAATGGTTTGTGCCGAGCACACGCCATCTGTCAGTAGTACAAGGCTCGGGAGAGAAGCGAGGAGTAGTGCTGTGGGCTCATAACAAGTGATGCAAGTGTTTGATTGAAATGGGAAACAAAGCACTAAATGCCAGCTGACATGCTGATTTACGGCCTGAGAGAACCCAAACCCCCATTTCAATCATGGAATGAAGCACTAATAAACAAAGTCAAGACATCAAAAGGGGTTGTGTGTGCATGTGTGTGTGGGTGTGTGAACAGCAGCTTGATGAATAACACCCAGATCATTTCATTTTAGCCGTAATGAAAGAATCTCTGTTCAGCAGAAAACAATAAGAGAGGCGCTCGGGTCAGATTTGACACCGAAAAAATGAGTTTGTACCTAAATCCGCATTAGTTTTACAGACCTTTCGGATTAACGCAATCGTTATCTCATGACGGCACGAAAATCACAGCAAGCGCTCAAAAGTAAATGAAGCACCAAAGCTCATCTGTGCTCGCTTTCATCAGAGCGAGCCCCCCCCGTTAGCGGCCCGGTGTCGCGCGGGGTGAAACCAAACCATCAGAGTGAAATTACACCAAATATCCAACGCTAATAAATTAAAGTGAAATTACAGCATACACACTAGAACAAACCTGAGCTTAGCACAATTAGCAAACCAATCAAAAATCCATTTCGGCCGCCGAATCCTTGCAGAGCTTTTAAGTCGTCCTCTGAATAAAATTCATTTCACGAGACATTTTACATATTTATTAAAAAGGCAGCGTGCCGGGCCGGCTGGACGACCGGCCAGCCTCTCTCTCTCTCTCTCTCTCTCTTTTTTTTTGCTGTAAGAGCAGTAAATCAAGGCCGGGATGCAATTTGCTCCCCTTAGCCTCTTGTAAAGCTATCCCGTCCACTCCTGCAGTGATTAATCTTTCTCAGTGAGCTAATTATTTTGTACAGATATCCAATAATGATGGAAGACGAAGGGCAGGATTTATGGTAAAAGCGAAGAGAGGGAAGACGCCGTAAAAAATTAAGGGGGAATGGAGGATGTACGCTGAAATTCTTCTAAATTCTGGTCAAACATTTGTAAGCAAATTACTAAGTGACCACAACCGCACGTGTCCAGTTTTTTATTACCGCGGAAGCTAATTTATGTGTATCCTTTTATGTATGGTTTTGGGTAAGTTATGGGCGATAACAAACAGTAAGATACAGCCGCAAACGTGATATGAATCTTTATACATCAACATCCCCACCCACGCATTTAAATCAACTGGTAGCAACTGGCTCCTCTAATAATTAACTAGAGCAGGTTGACCATCCACAAAGCTCAGTCTGGATCACCTCCTGTCAGTCAATGCACCATTCAGCCCCCCCACACCACCTCTGACATCCTGGCCCTAATGTAATCAACCTGAGAAGGGGTAATTGCCCTCATCCAGAACTGACAGCTTCCCTGACATCCCTGCTTCCTTTGCCGGTTGTAAATGCCAGTGGGTGCGGACCACAGATAACTGCCTGCCTCACTTCACCGTTATTTACATTACTGCTTACAGCGCGGAAACACATAAAGACACAGTTTTCCTCTCAATCAGGTAGGTGTGTAAACAAGCTCTCTGAATGCAGGGCTGCTCCTGACAAGGCGTGTAAAATGTTATGATATCATATAAAAATGATAGATGTCGATGTTTTGATTCAGAAACATCTGCATCACTGTGAAGCTTGATACCTTCAAAACACACACACACAAAAATTACACCTACGGTCTCATATTTCTGATCAGTATTCCTCTTATTCACGTGGTGTGGAGGATTCGTACCTGACTTTTGGCACCATGAGGCGATGCTGGACCATGAGCGTGTGACATATGGATGCCATCATGGTGAAAACGTCCTCGCTGGCTGAGTCTCGCCACACCAGGTTCAGCAGGGCGTTAGTCTGGTGCTTCGTGTCCAGCTTGTGGACACACTCCTCCGTGATCAGCTGCACGGAAATTCTGCTGTCATCCTGATAGAGAAGGAAACACAGGAGGGGTTGGAAGACTGAAAAACGGGAGTACTTCTCCACATCACGCCATTTATTTGACAAGAAAAGGACAGGACATGCGGGACTGAGATAGGAGCATCTCAAACCTGAAGGCCATCAGGACAGCTAAGCAGGTAAAGCTCAGTGAGACATGTAGTTATGTATTTAGGATTGGCAGCGCTGCCACAACCAATAAGGCAAGATGAAGACGCACAATGTTAATGTTGCTCTGTATTTATATCACGTTCAGACTACCACTGCTCTGTCTGCCACAAGGCTGCAAGCTGCAACTGTGATGTTATTTATTACAACGCATACAAACTGTCTTCTTTGTCCTTTAATAGTATAATTATATTTACCCACATGTGTGTGCATAAGATAGCACTAACTGTATAGAAACAAAACTAGCATGAACATGACTTCAATTCAATTCAATTCAATATACTGCCAATTCATATTCATTGATGGACGCCCACCAGTAAATGGCACGCCTATCACTCGTACTACAAATCCCACAATGCACTGCAACAGCTGACACGCAGGTCAAGACCTGCGCACCACCTCTAACCACGCTGCTTCGGTCGTTTATTGACACACTAATCAGTGCTCCAGTGTTGACAACTTAGCGACTTTGTTGCTATATTTGGTGACTTTTTAGAGAATTGTTTTCTAGAGATTTGTTTTTTCCCAAAAAGCGACTAGCGAGCGGAGTTATAGGAGACTCACGTGACGACATCAACGGGCACGGCAAGTATCAGTGCCAGACAAGATTGGGTCATTGCATCCCTAATGCCACATTTATGAGCCTGATTTATGAAGAAAACAAATACTAATGTTGTTATAATCTCATGTAGATGTTTATGTTTATACGTGTATCGTACCTGCATGGGAGGTGGATGGATTCCAGTGTCATCCTCGTCCTCCGAGTCGCTGCTAACTTCAGGCCTGTTGCTGCTCTCTGACACCGGCAGCAGCGGCAGCAGCGTCTGCAGAGCCCGGAGGTACAGCAGGAGACCCTCCTCTGATAGCGAACCTGCCGGCACACATCCATCACCGTTAGTGTGCGCGCCATCACCAACACATCTGCATCTCTATAAGTCAATGCATGTATCAAATGAGCCGTGTACTGTACATACAAGTAGTAGTGCAAACACAGGTGTCCGCACCTCTGAACTGTGCCACCCACCTAAGCAGTTCTCCCCCGCAGAGAGGACAAAGTAAAACACCCACGGCGCCTGGCTCTGCGGTGCCGAGGAGGAGCCGATGGTGGCTTTTAAGGAGCTCAGGAAGGCCTCGAATGGGAATGAGAGACGAACGTCGGACAGCGCCGGGATAAAGAAGTGAAAGATCTGCTCGGTGAACGGCGCAGAGATAAACTCCTCAGTGAAGGCTGAAAATACAAACTGCCTGTAGGATGACAGACATGAGGGAGGTTAACGCGCTGCGTGAAAAAGGGCAACAAACAAACCAAAAATGTTGATACAGAAATTAGCTGAGAGGGTGGCTTGTTCTAACACCGCCCTGCTCCTTCTGCCGTGTGAGCACTCCAATATTGTGTCTCCAAACAGAGCGGCTTTGTGTGGCCCAGTCACACACATCTGGTGGGCCAAGTCAGATAATTAGCTGTTAGAGTCGGTGTGTACACAAGTTTCTCTCACTCCCGCCTTGCTTTTCTTCAAAGAAGAAAAGAAGTGCCCTGTCGTTTGTTATTAAGAATGTCTGAAACTGAGGGCAAACAGCCTGATATTCTGCACTCTGGCGAGCGAGCAAGTCTGGGGGCCTTTTATGGCTTGTTGTAAATTGGTCTCGGAGGCAATTACTGCTTCTACGCTGACTAGAGGGGACAAAAAACTGCTGCAGTTTGTCTGATCAGTTTGATGGATGATTTTTAAGGAGAACGTCTTATTTGTGCTAGTCTTAAGTGTCTATAGGGATCTCCTCCAGACGAAAGTCACAACTAGGTCATCAATGGCTGCACTGACCGCACAGTGAACTAACCTAAAGTCTATTGCTCACGGACACTTCAGCAGGAGGGGTACCCTCTGTCATCCGCAATCTATGATGAGGGTATTATGATATTTACAAGAGGCAATATTACCATCGGACACCAGTCAGTAAAATTCTGATTTTCTTCAGCTCTTCTGGCAGTAACCAGGGACTCATAAAAGATTTAAATATGAGAAGAATGTAGCTGGATAACTTCACTGCGTCCTACTGTTGTTGTTTGTCACACACTTCTACTCTTGCAGCATTTTGCCTCGGAGCGACTGCCCTTCATGTTCTTGTGTATGCCACTGTTACCCTTCCTGACTGCAGCCTCTGAAATGACCTCTCGAAAAGCGACAAACAGCAGTAAAATTAGCTCTGGCCTGAGAAATCAGTAAGGGTGACCCATGAATGAATACCTTAGATATACTCTGATGCCACAAGACTCTATATTGTCCCTACTGACCCTCAGTCTGTCTAACCCTGAGAGAATAAATAGAAATTTTAAGTGGCAGAAGAAAACGTCAGTGTCAAATTTATATTGAAACATCTAAGATCTACTTTTGGTTTTCATTTTACTGTGCTGTACCTTGCGCCTGTTGTGCAGGAGGAGTAGGTAAAGTGCAGAGGTTTGAGGATGTGCTCCAACAGTGTGCTTGCTAGAGGGACAGAGGGAGCGTCGCTGTACTCCAGACTGGAAGGGAGTCTGTGATTCACAAGAATGTACAGCGACCTGTAGTATCCTGAAGAGAAATTAAAAAAAAAAAAAAAAAGATGTTATGTCACCGGTTTATTTTATAAAACATCTACAAATATAATTACACACTTCACATAAACATTAGAAGCAATCAAAGTCGTTGTTTGCAGTGTAGACTTGGCGTAAGAATCAAAATCAGTTCAGTTATTCTTAACGTGCCCTTAAAAACTGCGTCAGCTGAAGCAGAAAGTGTGAAAGGAGAAGCGAGGGTAACCTGCAACATCGACCGTAACAGCACTCCCCTATGCTTCGTATTTTTAGCTGTAAAAGTAGGCTTGCCTGGTTAATTAGGCTTCGAGACATCTGACTGCAGTTGACACGGTGCCGAAAATTAAACAAGACGCTTTGTGTTGACGGGCACGAATAATTTTAAACAGCGCTGATTAAATGAGTCATACCTCTTGGAAATTGTAAACGCTATGAGATGCACTTGACCTGTGCACGGCACTACATATACACTCAAGGTGCCAGTCAGAGCGGGAACTGCCCATGTACAGATAAAAGTAGTCAAACACACTTGAGACCAATTGATATTGACACACATTCACCATCTCTGTGCGGCCCGCAGTGTTTGACAATTAGGCCTTAAATGGTTTGTTTGTGTCCGCGTTTAAGCACACACTTGAAAGCGATCGCTCTGGACTTACCTTTCTGTACCATATAGTGCAAAATCTGCTCGAGTAATGAAGCTACATAGTTAGCATCTGGAATAACGGGAAGATAGGTTTTCTCTGAAGAAAAGATTTCTAGCATCCGCATGGGGACCGACACATTTAAACTGTCATCCTTGCAGTTCTGTAGGAATCTGAGGAGACAGAAAGAGCAGCAAGTAAGCACCGTGCCACACATTTATGCATCCAGCAGCTAAACATTTGTTTTTTAGACTACTGTACCTGCAGCAGAAGCCTAAGATCCGCTTGATCTGAAACATACATGTTTGTCTCTGTGGGCCCACCAGCAGCTTCACAAACTGACTGTTGAGTTTCACCAGGTTCTGGCATAACCATATCTTTACGGACACACAAATAAGACAACAATTTGTAATCATCTTGGGGAGGGTCTCTGTCAAACAATCCGTATACCTGTCATGTCAAAGTCTCACCAATCTATGTGCATCCACACTCTGTCTGTAGAAAAATATGAGTTGTCTGGATAAAAGGCAGAGACTAGGACCATCCAACACGTGCTGAGCTCCCCCTGCCAGAGTCTGGCTGACACGCTCATCAAACTGAGCCCTCTGCGTGGCATACTGCAAGAAAGAGTTCAAAGGTCACATACGTTTTTGTTTGAAGGCTCCATCTGTGATTATGAAACATGACAAAGTCCATCTGCCATTTTTATCTGTTGTGCCAAGACAGTAATCAGATGTGATGACGTGTTAACGCACAGGCTATGGTTAGGGTCTCATAATGAACACTGAATGTGTGTTTATGGTAACCATCAGTGCATTAATAAATGTACCAACAGGAAACCAACAGGAAAAGATTTTTTATTAGACCGGAAATGTCGCAACAGAGAAAAGGTAGAAAAAGAAGTGTCACCAAGTAAAAAAAAAAAAATACTAACAAAAAAGGAAGGACGTAAAAGTGAAGTGCTCGCGGACCTACCTGTCGTTTCAAGTCCTGGTAGCCACGAATGTAGGACTGAATGATGATGGCGTTCTTCAGCCGTTTTCTTTCATCCTGAGGGACAAAAAAACACAACTTAGAAGTGATGAAACAAAAGAGGCAGACGCCTTTATATGATGAAAACTTTAGTGTTTACTCTTTGGGGTGAATTGGTGGCATAAAGTAGTATGACTTGACTACCTATCTGCATCAAGGGTTTCTTCAAATAGCCGCATAAGACTGACACATGGAGCGGCATTAGAGACTTGCTTTTCGGATAGAGTAGAGGGGAAGTTCTATTCTGTCAAGTTTTTACATATACCCAAAATACAATCGCACACACACAAGGGCTCATAGACATGCAAATGTGGAGAGACGGTGCAGTGATGGACAGCCACGTATCGCTCACAGAAGGCAGTTAGTTAGTGGTTGCCTCAGGAGTTGAACAGGTTCCCCTCCAGCTACCATACTTTGGTCTACGCTCGACTTGAGTCCTCACAAACTGAGCTGCTGCCGCCGCCCCCATTTCATGAGCAGCTTGTAAACAAAACATCGCACGGCCTGTAAGAGTCACCTCTCTTTTTCTTCTTTCTTCCTGAGTGCGGTGCAGCAGAGAGGCCTTTTCCTCCTGAAAAGCAACACAAGACATGCTAGTTTAAACAATAACACACTTCAGGATGGACCAGACAGCAGTTTGTTTATGATTCATTTCACCCCCACCGTCCCTGCGAAAGGGGGTCGGGCGACACTTACCTTTTTACTCGCTCCTCCAAGTGACACCTTGGGTCTTGTCTTGAAATCTCCCTCAAAGCTAAACATTGTTAGATTATTCCCATTGACTGACTCAGCTCAGAGGCTGCAAAGAGAAAGTGAAAGCAAAAAAAAAAAAAATCAACTTCTAATAAACATCACCTAACGTTCAGGGCAAACACTGAAACCAGTGGGATGATGAAAATGAAACAAAATATGAGCAGACGGCTCGTGACTCCAACTTATAAACAATCAACTTAAGCTAACGTTAGCTGGCTCTCCAGCCCCTATTTTTCAGCGAGCTCCTGAGTTTAGCTGTTTGTAATCTATGAGAGCAGATAAAACAGTCAGTGAGGACTTATTCTGGAGGAGGTTAACTTCAGTTAACTACCCGTCTGACAGCTTCTGTTGGCTTGCAACAATAGTTAGCTCGCCGGTTAACTTAGCTAGCTAATGACTCAGCAGCTGTCAGCCGGCTGTGTGCCGCCGTGTTTACGCCGTCCGACTCCGAGCGGCAGCCGAGACACCCAAATCACAACACATTTATTGATGACACGTCGCAGCGCTGATTTATACATCTGTGAGTTACATGGTTTTGTTGACGTTAGCAGTGCGGCTGGCTAGCAGAGCAGCTAAGCACTCAGAGAGGCTAACTTTACGGAGGGGGGTGTCTCTCCTCTCCGTGTGTCCTTTTTCTGTGACATCGCTCTTATTACAGGACACTCGTCTGATAATTTGAATAGTTTACCTTCGACTTTAGTATTAAGGAGTGAAACAAGACACAATAAGTCTTGGGGGAAGGCAGTTTAGGTTAATCCAAACGTCAAGTCTTCTCTCTTCTCCCTCTCTCTCTCTCTCTAGAAATCAACACAACACAGCGACCAGGCAGCCAACTTAACTATTTCCGGTTCCTGCGATATCTGGAAGCTGATTGGACGAAATCGGTGCCAGTTACATATCCGAGCTGCTTAGTCCCGCCTCTCACCTCAGACACATTGGGAAGCTTCTGTGACGTGTGTTTCCTGTTTACATGTGTTCACAGTCAACCTTCACGTTATTGGTTTGTTTTATTGTATTACACACGATCAAATACATGTATATTAGTATTTAATGTTATTATATAACAGGTGTTGCTTCTCCAACTTTATATAATACACTTTTACTGCTCCAAACTAGCTTCTATGCATCCTCTTGAAGGTGAAAGGTTACCTGGATCAGGGGTCTTCAACCCTTTTCAGCCCAGGGACACCCACGTGGAATAAAATTTTTCAAAATGTGTCACGTATGTGTCAGTTATGAGTCATAATTTCAGTTGGTTATCAAACGCCAAGAGCTGTGCGTCTTTGGATATGTCCGCAAATTCATCCAACTGCAGGGAAACTGCCTCCACTGTTTGTATTTTCTCAGTTATCTGCACCCTCACGTTCAACATTATTTTGGTGGACCCCCCGGTTGAAGACCCCTGAGCCAGACAGTTTATTATCTGGATTAGTTACCCATTTCTTTAACCCAGTGACACAGTATACCTCATCATCTTGTTTCATAGAACAGCCAACATTGTGGCTGATCCCTTTCGCCCCCGCACACAAACTCTTTGAATCACTCCCCTCTGGCAGGAGGCTGCGGTCCATCAGGACCAAAGCCTCACCACGCCGCAAGGACAGTTTCTTCCCATCTGCCGCTAGCCTTATCAACGAGGCCCCGGAGCCCCCTCTGACACTCTCTCATCCTCCACTCCAGCCTCTACATGTCACATTGACATTGTATCTACAAACTCTACACTTATTTAGCATCTTTTGGACTTCCTTGCACAAATATTCTGCACGCTATGAACACTCACACGTTACCTGGTAATGTCCTTACTGTACTCATGTCTATATCTGTATGTACACACACCTGGCCAATGAAAGTGATTCAGATTTTGATTCTGAAACCTCAAAACACAGCTGGAATATGTAAAACACGAAGATAAATACCTCAAATTAAAGGTAAAATCATATTTACAGTAGACAATCTCACCACAAAGTCAATTTAGTAGCTGTTTTCAAACATACAGCATCACTCTACAGTTTCATAGAGCTCTAGATGCTCATATTTCCATTTTTATGAGGACTTCTCGTAAGATTGAAAGTTATTTCAAGCCATCTTACTTAATTATAGGCTTGAATTACTTATTAAACCATAGCCAACACTAAAAAGACAGCCCTAAATAGCTCAGAAAACATAACATACAATCTAAACATACTTCATCTTTTGAGGTCTGTAGGAAGTCGAATACAAAAAAATGTCTCCTCACTTTCCACCACACACGCCTCTAAATGACGCACGTGGTGTACCTCAAGGCTCATTCCTTGGACCAGTTCCAGTCTACGTCTTAACTAAAGAAGCCCTGCAAACAGAAAAAAAAACAGAAAAAAAAAGGAATCTGCATAACTGTCTTATCGATGTCATGCTTACACAACAATGACACATATAACGATGCTTCATAATCATAAATATTTATATGAAATTATAAAATCCCTGTTTGTTTATTGCTATATTTGCTTTGTGCCTATGTAAAATTCACATTATTATGTTCCAATATGTGACCACCACCATTGCTCTGCCTTTTTTGTCTGAAAGAAATAAATAAATAAACATTTAAGACATAAAGATCATTTAAATTTATATCAGTTGTATCATTTTTGGGTTAACATGTATTAGGGTTGTCATGATATCAGATTTTCATTACACAATTATTGTGCCAAATTATTTTACCATGACAATATTATCATGATATCTATAGAACATTTCATCCTTAGCTCTTATTGTGTGTCTTTTTCTGGCAAATGAATTACACTCAAACTACAAATGTAGGGAGGTGGAGAGAGCCTCTACCCATAAAAGCACCCAGATACACTGAGTGTGAACCAAAAGTGGCCAGAAACATGATTTCAGAGGCGTCGGATTATTTACAGACTATTATCACATGTGTACAGTAAAACTGAATCTAATGCAAATGCCCCACAAGAAAGTTGAATGTTTTGATGTTCTGATTTCAACCCCTCGTGCAAAAGAGATGGAGGACTAAATATTCATATCAAAATAATGCTGTCCAATGCACAACCACCGCTACAAATCAATGCCAAAACTGAGAAAAGCAACACATATTTTAAACTTATTGGAACATGCTGAAATGAGCAAACGCCTTCCCTTCAGCGCTGAGTGTGGTCATTTTCTAAATCTAAATGCATTCACTGTCCAAAAAACAAACACAAGTCCTGTTAATAATGCCTGTCAAGTTGCATTCACAAAGTGATTTATATGTATCAATATTAATACGCATGTATTGTGAGATTCTTCTGCAGGTTGTAGACAGTTTGAATATTAAATCCACCTGGAGCTTCAACCTAAAACAACAGTACAATTTTAGAAATGAAATCTGTTCTTTACTTTGCAGATATTTATTTATTTACTCTGTCACTGTGGCCTTTGGCTCTTTTTCATGGGAAGCTAATTCACTTTATATATTTGATTTGATACTGATTCAGATTTTGCAGCCACGTATAAGTATTTATGAGTTACATATATTATTGTTGGTATTATTATTAGTGCACTTTTTGTCAACAAACTGATGACTGGTATCATCGGGCTTTTTATTGGCTGAACGAATAAAGGCTTTAAAAGCATGAGCATGAGGCAGAGGCAAATGGTTTGATCAATAAGATCTGATTGGGCCTATATATAATACTGCAGAGTGATGTTGAAGGGGACAGGTATTCCCTCCATTCAGAGTGTATCGATAACACGTCTGAGACAAATTAAGCAGCGATATTGGATTTCAGACTTTGAGATGCTGATGTTTCTTTCTAATTATCTCTACTCATATCGACATTGGGGATTTTGTCTGGCAGAAATGAGGCAGCTGGTTGGAGGAGGAAAAAAAATCTGCCGGATGATTATGAGCCACAAATGTTTTTTAAAAGCAGTTTTTTTACGCATTTCATGAAAGCAGCCAATTTAACCGAAGATATTTATTATATTAAAAGAGACAGTGCGGGTCCCTTTAAATTGCCTTTTCATAATGAACACATTTACCGAAGGTAATTAATATATAAACTATCCCGATTTGTCACTTTGATTTGTATTTTAGTTAATTGTGAAAGTAATTACAGAGCAAATTAACAGCTTTCAGGAAAGACCAAGGTTTTAGGGTCCGGTTTCATCTGAGGGTGCCTTATTAATTTTCTCTCCCTTAGATGTGATGAAAAGGAGCGATAAATCTGGGTGATCGGTGAAGGCCAATACTAAATGGCTCCATATTTCACCGCTGCTTTAATAGAAATATTCATGCGGGCTACCCTTAATGAAATTAAACTCGCGGTGGGGACAAGGCGCAGGCTCGGCTGTGCGGCGATCAAGACTCCCCGGCTGTTATAATAATCACGCAAAAAGCTGATAAAATGCGTTTAATTGATGAGAGAGGCGCAAAACAAGACTTCTGTTTTTGCCACTAAATATCCAGAGGTTAAGATGTTTATTTAGCCCTTCACGGTATCATCATTTTATGGAGGATGCATGCTTCATTTTGATTATTCCATCGCTATTTTATCCGCAAAAATAAGTTGGCACCAGACTGTCTCTGTCTCCTTCCTCTCTTTCTATTTTTTTTCCTTTCCACGTTTCCACGCTGCCCTCCACATCAATCTCCCAGTTATCATTCTGTAATTGGTCATGATCATCAAGGTCCACAATTAAATGGCGATCCTTTACTTGAAAACTACCCGGTGACTTGTTGATTTCCCCCGAGCAAATAAACGTCCCAGGAGCGCGGTTAGCTGATGAATTGACAAAAACTAATCAGCTTTATTGGTAGACAGGTTAAGGGCAACTGGGTGTCAATAATTCTCATTTTGACCTCCTCTTCCATTAACTTTAAGTGGCTTATTAGACCCAAGTCACCCGGAGCCACGGGCCTATTAGCCACATCTCTGTCCTCATCATCTTTCGGGCTTTCAATTATGATTTTTTTTCCCGCTCGTTGCGCACGGATTGTGCCAAAATTTGTCTTGTTTTAACGGCAGCTAAGAGCTTTTCTAGGAACTAAAAAACAGCCTGTGATGTTTTGATTTAAAAAAAAAAAATACTAACAATATTTTTAGTATTAAAATCGTTTTTAATGCGGCGAACTCTGCCGGCAAAAGTCTCAAAAACAAAACTCGGGCTGGTGTTAACGTCATGTCAGAAGCAGAGAGCTTCTAACCTAATCAATTTGGTTACACGGCTCCATTATAAGTGCGCGTCTGTCACCTTCAGCTTTGGACAGCGACAGAAGGAGGGCTTTTACTTCAATTTCCCAGTTGGCCTCACAGGGTGCTCCGGCTCAAGATGTTCACTTCAGCCTCTTTCGTTCTTTCTTTCTTTTTTAAAGACGATATTTTTTATTTTATTTCCCATCTAAATTCAATAAAACAAGATGAGCCTGGCGACCTTTCACATCCTCTGACATGTTAGGGCTGGAACTACTCATCCTACCTGTTTTTACATTTAATATTTTGTTATTAAAATCACGTTTGTTTGTTTTCATAAATATTACTCTAAGCATCTCTCATCTTCCCCTAATCCGTGGGACAGGAGGGTCCAATCTAGATCATCCAAATCTCGATTTATCAGTGAATTATTTTAGACTATTTCATGTTTTTACGTTAGAAAAAAATAACTTTATTCATTAAATGTATTTATATTGTTCACATTGAAGCGTTTGTGGTTGCAGATGTTTAGGAAAATGCTACTACACCTGCTCCTGGTCAAAGACAACATCCAAAAATGTCCAACAGCAGCAGCAGCAGCAGCATACTTACTCCTATAATCATAAAACCTAAACGTTTGCTCCATAAACCAGCTGTTAATGAATTATATGTTGGTACAAAAATAACATCTGATCAAAAAACTGAAGTTTGATTTCGAACGTTTGCGTCATTTTCTCACAATAGCAATATTATATGAAAGCAATAAGGCAGCCAACACCGTGCTCCACAGTGATTAGAGCAGAGAGGCGTTGTTGGGTCTGTGACGCTTGGGACGGCCCCCCTAGCAGACGGCTGCACCAATCGCCTCCGTCTGACAGGGATTAAGTGTCACACAGAGCTCCTCTCTCACACTCCGGACCACATCATAACTTTTGAGAGGTGGGAAAACGGCACCGACTTCTCCTTCGTTTAACTGCAGCATAGAAACGACAAGGACGCGCACCGGGTGCCCCGATGGAGAAATCCAAGAACTTTCGCATCGACGCGCTTTTAGCAGTCGATACACCCAAGGTGCAGACCTCTCCGCTCGCGCTTGTGACTTCCCTGTCCTCCTCCTCCTCCATCCCGTCGTCTGGAAGCGTTGGAGCCCCGGAGCTGACGACCAGCGCCGATTCTTTACGCACCGAGACGCCGTCACCGCCGAGGATTTCCACCTGCGGGTTGATTCCTAAACCGGGTTTCCTCAACAGTCCGCACAGCATGGTTGGATTACATCCGCAGAGCACCGCAGGGATCCCCGCACAGGCTCTCTACGGCCATCCCATGTACACCTACTCCGCAGCCGCGCTCACAGGCCAACACCCTGCCCTGTCCTACTCGTACCCACACGGCTCCCATCACCACCACACCAGTGATCCCATCAAACTGTCGGCCAGCACCTTCCAGCTGGACCACTGGCTCCGGGTGTCCACAGCCGGGATGATGCTGCCCAAAATGTCTGACTTTAACTGTAAGTAGCTGTTTCATTGCAGCATGCTCTGACTTTTACACTCTGAATAAATCTAAAAATATTAGGGAGCCTTTTGGTTATGTGTCCCTGAAGTATAAACGTTTGATTGAAGCCAAAACATCTCAGGATTTATGTGTTAGAATTAGGCTAGTAAATATCTTAGTATAAATAACGGAGGCCAACAAGAGTCAGCTTCTGTTATTGTGCTGAAGACTCAAATTTAGACAGCCGTGTCTTATTTTCTTTCAAATAAAGTCAGTTTTTCCCTGAAATATTCTGATGCTCTGAATGAAGAGGCTGTCACAGAGTGATGTTTTTTCTAGGAGGAACTAAAATGGACAGATAATGGACAGTGGGAAAGTAGCAGAGGAGTGTGAAACCCACAGTCGACATGCTATTTGCTCACCAGATACTGCCTTTTTTGTTTCTGCTCGTTTTAACAGATTTGTTCAAAATGGAGGGGCAAATAGCTCCTCTATGGAAATATTCATATGTGGACGACCTTGTTGAGTATGCTCGGAGCACAGGGTTATAGAAAATGAGATTTTTATTACACCATAACAACAGAAGACAGACGAATTTGTACTGATTTTGGCTCATAAGTGCTCCTCCCAGATTTTGATGATTTTATTGTCAGACATAAACAGGCTGCTAATTTTGAAGATTCATCTCTTAATTTAGAGTCAACTTAGACTTATTATTCTGTATTATTATTATTTATTTTAAGAGGTGCATGGAATTTACTGTGTGCTGTTTATTGTTTTTCATTCTTGCAGCTCAGGCGCAGTCCAACTTGCTTGGCAAGTGCAGAAGACCAAGAACTGCATTCACAAGTCAGCAGCTGCTGGAGCTGGAGCATCAGTTCAAACTGAATAAGTACCTGTCACGACCGAAGCGCTTTGAAGTGGCCACGTCCCTCATGCTGACAGAAACACAGGTAATATATCTCACTGCGAGCACCGGACAGTTTAGTGGCCCTGGTTTAAAGGGAAGTTAACGTTTAGTTTAATTGTCTGAAAAATAATTCCCCCGATGCATCCTGACTAGTTTCCTGTCACTCCAACGTCCTTCAACTTAAAAAAATACACGGGTTAATGGTAATTAAGGTTGATATTTTGTTTCCATATGTTTTTTTTTTTTATAAAACAAATAGTCAATCAAATCACCTTTTGGACATGTTTTCAGTGTCAGATAATTGTAACACCGCAGAGGTCAATGTCAGTTGGACCGGTGACGTTTTACGCAATCTTTACGCATAGTTACGCACAGGTAGTTTCTTAGTTTATGCGTGCAAACCGGTTAAATTAAATGATTTTTTTCCCCTTTCTTCAGGTGAAAATCTGGTTCCAAAACAGACGCATGAAGTGGAAGAGGAGTAAGAAGGCCAAAGAGCAGGCCGCGCAGGAGGCCGAGAAGCAGAAAGGCAACAAGAACGGCCAGGAGAAATCTGACGGACTCGAACAGTCGGACTATAACAGCAAGACAGACTCAAAAAACGGCAGAATAAGAGACTTTAGAGACAGTGACGACGAGGAGGGCGACAATTTCCTGTACAACTCGTCAGACTGCTCCTCGGACGACGAGAGGAATCACACCAGTGACATAAGTCCACAGCCTTGAAGCCGGAGAAGGGCGAAAAGTGGCGATCTTCATTTGTAATGACTGTTGGGGGGGGGGGGGGGGGGGGGGGGGGGGGGGGTTTCGCTATAAAAATGCAGTTGCATGTAACCCAACCTCTGAATCACCTCCATGGAGTTAATGAGAATTTTTTTGTCATGAAAATAATAATAATAAAAAAAAATTAGGTCAAGAATATCTCGGTGGCATAAACAAGCAATAAAGCGGGAGATTTCATGGGCAAACTGCGACACATTGCATGGTTTATATGCAAACGCTGTAAACTGGCTCAGGATTTTTGCAATCTTTCTGCTGTGCTGTTCGTTCATCAGCAATAATCTGTCGATAATAACCTATAGCTCACACTACAGTAAATAGTCCGCAGTCATTTCTCTTCGTTCTGGCCTCATTTTGTTCTTTGTGCTGTTGAAACTTCCGCAGTGAGTCGCATCACGCTGGAAAATAAATGTTCTGTTTATTTTTCTATACTGTATTTATAAAAAAAATGGTCATATACCAGTGCATGATAAATTATTGTTTAGCGTCTCTCTCGGTGCAAACAATGTGAAATAAAATGTTTTTATATACATTTCTGGCGCAAGTTTTGTTTTATTTATTATTTTAGAAATAATAATAATAATAATAATAATAATAGTGAATTGATTTACGAGCCTCTCGCGGTGTCTCAGCTCGGGATGCGGACGTCGCCGTGTGTTTTTCTCCTTGCTCTTGACAGGTCGGGTCATGGGAATTACTGTTAATAGCGCTGTCGGATCTGTGCAAACGTGCAGTGAGAGCAAACAGCGAGTAGGCAGCGAGACGCAGGAAACATTTCACACCACACTAGCAATGGGCCGGCATTAATAAACCTTTTAAACGGCTTGTTGAGCGACAACTTGGCTGCTCCGGCACTATTTTGAGGGACTGGAATCATTTTAAAAACTCATTTATCCTGAATGAAAAAAAAAAAAAATTTGGTTTCTAAATTGATGAAATAAATTTTCAGCCTCACAGCTTTCATGTTTTTGGGTCTGTCAGCTCTTGTTTTGTTGTTTTTGCATCTGTGTAAAAATTTGCTGAACCACTCTTGGTGATTTTAAGTTTAAAACAATTTGACAAAAAAAAAAAAGAATTAGGAGCATAACACATATGTATATTGTGTTATATGCTCTGTATGGTACAAGACAAATAAGAGTGGACTTCCTGAGATGCAAATAAAACAATTTTCCTACCTACACAAACATTATTCATATAAGATTACAGGTTATTTTATATTACATAGGGTGACACCTAACATCAAGTCTTTTATTTTGCAATCTTTTGATTATATTGGACCAGCACTGTGTCTGAGCTACAGGGTTTAATAACTCATCTGCACGCGCATTCACCGAAAACACAATCCACACTTGCTTGTCATGGTTCCCGCAGTCATCAGCGTTAAACTATAGCAGGGGTTGACTGATTATGTGTCATTTGTAACAGGATTACTGAGGGATCTGCTGGTTATCTTCAGGTGTTTGTTTTAGCTTTAGCAGACTAAATCACAGTTCAGCTGAGGGTCAAGCCCAGCCAGAGTACACCAGGTGAAGCTGATGGCAAGTCTGGCTCACAGCTTCAGACAATGGCCAGTGTATGGACTGCACAGTGAGCCCATTGATCTCACTATCACCACCTTTTAACTGGTTAATTCTCCAGTTTTCTTCCCAGTAGTCTGCATCATTTCTAGATAAAAGGCACCACGGCTCAACCCCCAAGTGTATTTGTCTTTGCGTCAATGGAGGGACGTCTCTTTGTCACCAGAGACGAGCATGCCTAAATGTTACATGCCGCTTCAGAGGGAGGTTACAGTGAGCTTTGTGGACCGGTGAAGGACATTTCCTCTGGTTGACCTTGGTGGCCCGTTCCTGACCTCGGGCCGCGCTCAAGCCTCAGATTGATACAGGCTGCGCGCACGGAGCTAATTAATAAGAGCAAGTATCAAATGTAACAGAATGACTCTGCTATGCTAACCACGCGGGCGGATACATGGTGTCAGCGAGCAAACAGTGAAAGGCTAGACTCGAGGACCCGGGGTCATTTCATCGGGGCGTGTAAACGCTGAATGAATGGCACCACCGTCTTCTCTGTTCTCACTGTTTGGTGGAAATATCAACGGAAAAGGAACAACATACAAAAATACAGCAACCGGCTGGGTTTAAAGCTCGGGGATACTTTAATATCACTGGCTTTATTTTGTGCGCGAGTGTAAATAGACTCAGTAAAGCCCAGAAGAATGGTTCCAGCTAACCCAAACACAACAATATTAACTCTTTCTTTAACTCTGGAAAGAAGTCAGAGCTTTAGGAAAAATGTCCGTGAACAGTCATCACACTCCAGTGGCTGATGCGTGACTCACAAATGTACAAGTACCATCATGGATGAGGTATTTGCAATGTGTATTATATAAAATATCCATGTTATTGGTAAGTCTGCAGTTAGTTATTGCAGAATAATAAAGCTGAATCGATCAAGATTTAAAAATCTTAGTGATAAAAATGATGTGGAAGTCTTCCCCAAAGTAAAAATGTTAATTTAATATCAAAAAATATTTATTCCTCTTTGCAAAACACTGCAGGTTTGAGTCCTTTTGTTTCCCGCTAACAAGCCTTCTTCTGTTCCGCGTTTTTTGTTACATACGTCTGTCGGGCTTCTCGTGTGTGTTTTACAGCTTGAGCTTGGCTTCTTTGGCCTCCATGGATTTGGTGGCGACCTGAGCGCGCTCTGACAGCAGCGCTGCTTGTTCAGCTGGTCCCTGTGACTGGGCATTCTTCAGCAGGAAGTGACTGATGAAAAGCTTCAAGCCCTCCCGCAGCATTCCTAGCTTTGGAATTCCTGAAATCCTGGCGGATGGGAAAGAATGGGAGACACCGATTTGAGACATTCACGCGGCGCGAAGCAGTAAAGAGGAGCTGTCTTAAAAGATGTTGGCTAGCGGTGGTCAACATTGCTGAAATGTTAGAATAGACTCTTTAGCCATGCTAGCTGAGGAGCACCAAGGATGGCAGTTTTGGTCTGTCCGCCATTTTGGCTCAAACTGAAATATGTCAGCAACAACTGGATGGACTGCCATGAAGCTTTGTTACATCCATTCATGATCCCCAGAGGTTGAACCACACTGGTTTTTAGACTTTTGTGCCTTACTACAGCCTCACAGAGGTTCTAGCATGGACGCAGATTTTTTGTTTTCTTTTTATTTTGTCTTACTTTGCGTTAATTCACATGTTTAAACCACCAAACCTCAAGAGCTAAGTGCATACACAATGAGGCTCACCTTCCAAATATGCTGACTAGGTCGTCAGGATCGGTTTCCTTCAGCAGTTTGGTCAGCACCTGACGCAAGAAGCGCACTGTGGGCTTATCTAGCTCCCCGAACTCGATTACCTAAAACAGAAGAACACACAGGTGGGCATATTTTTAAGATTTAATTCAACTTTTACCATCAAATAAATAAACGTTGCACCGTGAAAGCTTGAAAAGTCACTTACTTTGAGGATGGAGAGCGAGAGGCACTTCCTCTGGAGGAAGCGGGTGACCAGCTGGACCAGGTTGTTAAAGGTGCTGGTGGAAAGGTTGGACAGCTCCCTGAACTTGTCCCATAGGCTGAACTGGAAAGTCATCTTGGGGAATACAGGACATCAAATTGAGTGATGCACATTTGATTCTGAACTACAGAGGGCAGAAACTGGTGTCTCTCCACAGGTAATCCTCTCATTCAGATACAGTTTACATGTGAAAAGCAAACGTTCCCACCACCCCTGGTCAGAGCTCTGTGACGAAGACAATGGTCCATCAGTTTCCGATATGGACCCGCGGCCTAAATGGCAGCAAAGTAGGAAGTGTGGTCTCACCCTCCATTGTTTGTAGTCACAGTTTGAGTCAAATAATTTGAGAGGTGAGAGGTGTGAGAGGCTCCCACACTGCAGAGGTGAACTACAGGCCAGGTCACACACAGTTTAAGAGAGTGGGTGGTCACACACATCCAGCAGGTAATGCTTCTGATTTTCTCACCATTAAATGTACAGTAAACGTCACAGGGCTTGATTGTTGTCAGGTAAAGCTGGCTTTAAATGGTACCATTAACTTATATTAAACATTATATTAAACACTCATACAAAATGTAAGAGATTTACTTCCCTTAATCTGATTATGATCATTTGAGTGCACAGCACTGACGTGCACAGAGGAAAACACATTCGTTTAAATTCCTTTAAATCATTTTTCCAATATTATTATAGCTACAAAATAGGAACGACTGCCTGCTTCTGTTTTGGAGTGTTGGTCAGATAAAGCAAGCTATTTATAGCTTATTTGTCAAATTATTTTGGGTATCTGTCACAATTTTTATATATAATTAAAATGTTTATTTGAATACAGTGTGTATGATCACGCAAATTTGAAAGAAGTAATAATATGGGAGCTTTAAATCAAACTGATGTGATTGTAAACAGCCGGATTATGTTAGCATGTTTTTAATACTTACTACTCTACAGATAACGTGTGTGATGTTTAAATATCAAGCAGCAGTCTTAAAGAAACTTTGGAAAATTGTAGCTATGGCTTTTACCTGGAAGCGTCGATCCTGGGAGCAGAATTTCTCCCCGAGCACAGCGTAATAGGCATTAAAGGTTTTCTCCTGCAGGCAGCAGTCCATCAGAACATGAACAATCTCTCTCTCCTGCTTGTCCTTCAGGCCCATCCTTCACAGCAAAGGAATAAAATAAATATATATATATAATCAAGCTTACAGCTTGGAATACTTACACGGCTGTCACATTTCTTTCTTTCTGCCTTTGGATAAGCAAAAAACAGTGAAGTGGGGAGTGACGACGAACCTGAGGAGTTTCTCGAACGCGTCCAGGTAATCTTCGCTGGTCATGATCACGCAGAAGATGTTTCTTCTGACCTCAGTGTTCATTCTCTGTTTCCTGGCCAGCTCTAAGACTTTGGCACTGAACTGAAACAAATAAAAGAAAACAGTTGAGTGAGAAATGCCGCTAAGGCCAAGGACAATCATCAAAGTGCCAACATTACTGAATAATAATGAAACCATAATAAACCAATACTTTTTTTCAATACCTCACTTTAGTAAATGTAAAAGTGCCTCTCTGTAAAACTTTTTAATCTTAATAAAATAATAAAAATGTGAATAAAATGGGCATGAATGAACTATCTGAATAACTAAATAGGATCACAAATCTAGACTGTTTGATGCTCAGTACAAAGTGTCACATTTCAGCTTGGAGGAGAAGAAGTGTTGAAGTTTGAGACTTAAAATTGAACCCTAAGCCTAATTTGTGGTCATCACTAATGGCTACCTTCTTCTAACTACTACTTCTACTCTTAGAATATATTTCTAAATCTAAAAGAATCTAAAATAATAACAATGAGAAGAATATAAATGAGTCAAAGAAATCAAATACAGCACTACAAAAACTATAAACAGTGTCCACTTCCCCTGCCATGACGTGGCTTAAACCGTGTCTAACTCCACTGCAGGGAGGCTCTCAGCTGTGACATCTTCTGTGGTTCCAGAAGTACTCTACCTGCCCTTCAGCAGTACTCTCTTTCGAGGTCGCTTTCCCTTGTTCGCTGATCATGGGCGCTCCGCTCCACGAGGAGCCGACGATCCACCAGCGACCCACTTGGTCTGCGGCCAGGAGGTTTTCCAGAGAGACCCTCAGCTTCACGTCGCTGCCTCCTGCGCTCCGTTGGATCTAAAGGACCACATTAAGCCAGAGTCAGACACCAGTGCGCTTACGGGGCAACCACAAGTTGTGAAATATTAAAACACCAAATTATCATCCTGAAGTGGACAACATATTTAAACAACCACACTCAAAGCATCAGCAGCACTAGCTTTATCTGTAAAGGTTATACTATGGCGCCACCAGGTGGCTATAATGGAAGTGGCATCTTGAAAGAAAGTGATGAAATCATGTTTGAGACACAATATTGCATGAAAATCACCCACCAGAGTCCTCTGTAACTTCCTCAGTCTCTCCACAGGTTCAGGATCATAGCCTGGGATCTTCCGCATATCGTTGTTCTTCAAAGCCAGCATGGTTTCCAGCATGAAACGCACCTGACAACATGTGCGCACAAAAAATGTTAGAGAGGTTTCAGTCAAGCACAGCTGCAGCCAGTGCCAAGATATTTGATGTAATTGCAGTAAAGTGAAAGTCCAGTAAATGAAAGTTAATTAAAAATCTGCTGGGCCTACCCTGGTCTGGTCCTGAAACTTCGACCCCATGAGGTTGGCCTTGCGCTGGCCCTCAGAGATGAGCTCCTTGAGAGCCAGAGCGTCGTCCTTCCTCAGGGCGAAGCCGACGTTCCTCAGCACGAACAAAACCAGCTCGACGTCCTTCTCTGTAAAGGCTCCGACCAGAAGTTTTAGGATGTCGAAGATGAGGACCGAATGCACCACCTGGAAGTTGTAGAGGTAACCGATGATGGCGACCAGGTTGTCGCACTCTTTGCCTTCAGTTGGGTTCTTGTACACCTCGTCGAATTTTCGCACGACCGTCTCCAGGAAATGTGCTCCCACCTGGGGAATAACCAGAGTGATGATTAAAAACTGTACATTAAATATTACAGCATCACACAGGTTGCCACAACATCCACTCACGATCCTGTCTTCTGTCAGGAGGGAGAGTCAACACAACCGAGAGATAACAATCCTATTACACCTTAAACAAAGGAAGCCGAGGTGATGGATATCACTTTCCAATTCATTAAAAGAGCATTAGCTTACAGTGGAGATGTGTTAAAGCTGCTAAAAAAGAGCCTCTAATGAATAATGCAAGAGCTGATGTCAGTTCTCAGGACAGTGGTTACTATTTCTCACACCACAAGCTACTCGACTCCTACTGTCACTCTCAACAGAGGATGAGACGGTGAACAGAAAGTCACAGAAAGATCCATTTTTCTTTAGGTTTACAAATTCAAAAGGCAGAACCGTGTTTACCTCTAACCCGACAGCGTGATGGAGGACGCTGACAAGCAGGACGTGCTCCATCAGCAGTCTGTCCGGCATCAGGGCCGGGGTGACGCAGGCTGCTAGTAACACGTCCGTGAGGGTGTCGTTCATGTCCTTCCTGCTGGAGCTCATGTACAGCTCCTCCAGCTGACCGCAGATGGACGCCATGTTGGCCTCGCTCAGCCTGAAGAAGTTAGAAAAGGGGAGGAATCGTCAATTTTAGATGTGTATGTATTAAGAAGCAGGGCACAGCTGAACTCCAAGGGGCAATAGCAGCTTTTTCACACTAGAAACTAGTGCTAGTTATCCTACGAGTGAGACGACATCCTGGAACTGAGAAATAATCTCTTACTGGGTGAAACAATCATCTAGTTTATCTCCCAAAGTGCCTGATGCATCAGTAGACTTTACAGAAAGTCAGAAAGGGGGTGCGATTTCGACACTGAAGCATTTTCTTTGGCATACTCCTGAGTGTATTCAATTTAGCAAGGGTGTATTTTATTGCCTCTGAGTATCACTTTTGATTTGTAAGAGGCAGAATGTGCTGTGGTAAGACGGTTACCTGTTCAGCAGGCCTTTCACGTTCCTCTTCAGTTTTTCAAGCTCCGCTTTGCGTTTATCATCTCCAGCGCCTCGCAAGTGAGGCGGCACGTACTTACCAGCTGCAGAGGTTACCTAGATATTGGAAGATTACATTTAGATCCATTACACAGCATAAAGCATGTCGATGTTATGAGAACTACAAATATTATGAACTCACAGTGTCTGACTTGGAGCCTGATGCGTTTATGACAGGAGTGTCTGCTTCTTCCTCTTCTTCCTCGTCCGTCTCAGCGGCATTACTCTCATCCAGCTCATCCTCCATTTCCTCCTCCTCCTCAACCATTTCATCCTCCTCCTCCTCCTCATCATCAACCATTTCATCCTCCTCCTCCTCCTCCTCCTCCTCCTCCTCCAACTCATCGTCTTCATCACTGCCTTCACTCTCCATCTCATCTCCAGGTTGATTGTCCTCGTCTTCAAGCTTTTCAAAGTTCTCTTTAGCCATGTCCATGTCATCGTCATCATCGTACATCCCCGCAGCTCCGGACGAGCCAGAGTCCAGCATGCCGAGGATGTAATCGAGTCCATCGGCCACAAAAGACTGAGGGAGACTTTTCTTGTTTTTCCTCTTGTTTAATCCCAGACATCGCTCTAGTTTCTTTATTTCCCTGTCCTCGTCTTCATTTGCCTCCAGAAGTGCCATCTTTCTTGATTCTTGTAGCTTGTTGACTTTCTTGCCTTTCTTGGAGGATGCTGCAGTTTTAGCCTTGTCTGTCTTCTCTGTAGGAGCACTACTTGAATGTGCTTTTGACACTTCTTTCTTTGCTTTCTCCTTTTTCTTCTTCTGTTTCTGCCCGGGCTGCTTATCATCTGGCACTCTTGAGTTTCCCCCATCATCTACAGTCTTTTTGCCCTCATAGTGACTCTTCATTTTGGCTTTTTTCATCTTTCGCTTTTCTTTGCGCAGCTCCTTTCTGCTTTTCTTTTTCACAAACCTCAACCCACGCTCACTCTCCTCTTCTCTCTCTTCTCCGGGGCCACTTTTGCTTTTAATAAACTCATCCACTGCCGTCATGTACTTGTGTAACACTACATTTCCCTTCTTCTTTTTGCTGTTCTGCTTCCATTTACCCTTCATCTTTCACACAAATTAAACTCACTATGTCTGGTATGAGCTGGAAAACGCGAGCTCGGTAACTCGGCTAGACGTCTTTTAAAACGTACATCCGGTAATTGAACCACAAATGCTTTAAAACAGCAAACACGCGGTGAATTTCTGCCTATTTCAAACACATAAATACCTCAAACTGCACATGTATCTCCATGAGGACATATATTGTTGATGTGACCCACACAACCACGTGACCATTCACTTCCAGGGCACTAGTGATGTGTCGGTGTGAACGAGCCGGTTCAAAGAGACGGCTCTTTTCAGTGAACCGACTCCAGTACATGAGCCGATGAGAAAAAGAGGCAGCATTTCTGTGCTTTTCATGTTTCTATATGCTTTGTGCAGCATAGTGGTTCTACAAGCACGTTAGTGCATTCATTGGGCAGTTTCAGGGAGTTACAAGGGTCTGTAAACGCAATGAAAATAATTGGCTACATCAATGTACTGATATTAGAAAATGTAAAAACAGTCAAAACAGTGCAACATTTTTATACATCAGGGCCCCCTTGGACGAGACACAGACAGAACAGGGACCCCTACATGTAATTTTTTTTTTAATGTGTCACATTTCAAGCCTGGCCTATACTACTACTACTACTACTACTACTACTACTACTAATAATAATAATAATAATAATAATGATAATAACTTTTGTATTTACTTTATCCAACTTTTATTTCACCTTATTAACCTATTTATATCCTGGGTTATTAGCCTGTATGTGTTTATTGATAAAACGTTCATGCATAATGGAATAATCTATAAAAATATAGGCTATACATAGTGATAGTTTTTGTCAAAAGTATCTTATTATTGTATATTAATGCTTGCAGTTTACTCAGTATCATTAAAAAAATACACAAATTATTGAGGTGAAATTATACGTTTTGGAGCCGAAAGAGCCGGCTCTTGCTGGTGAGTCGAGTCAAATGATCCGACTCCCTAAAAAGAACCGGACTTCCCATCTCTTCCAGGGCAGGTCAGGAGAACAGACGCGCGGTGATGATGCGCTTTATTTTGGGGCGTTTGTTTCGCACGGAGCGGGTTTCCTTCCATGCAAACTGTCTTTTAACACAGACTGGGTGATTTTTTTTTAACAGCGTAGGACAGACGCTGGGAGTTGTTGTTGTTGCTGTCTGTTGCTGTCGCTGCCAGTTGTTTCGGGCTAGCATGTAGTGAGTCTGTAGTCTTTATTTTTTTATTTTTTTATTTCGTCTTTGCAATATGAAGAATGGAAGAAGACGATGTTACTATCAGAGAGCAGAATTTCCACAGCCAAGTGCGCGAGTACATCGTAAGTAACGGCTAGTGGGAGAGCTAACAGGCTAACAACGTCCTCTGCTGCTGCACAGTGACGTTAACGGTTGCTAACTGTTAGCTTCATCTGTCAGTTTGATAGCGGCGGGATTAATTCAGCTTTTTAAAAATGTTTATCAATAACACTGTCTCAGTTTTTAATGCGCTTTATTGTCTCGTTTTGTGCCCCCTTAATTCATCAGTCAGACCTCGTTCAAGCTGAAAAAACAACGAGTTAGCGCGCTAATTTAAAGTTAGCATGTGTGAACGTTAGCTAATATTTAAATAGTTGGTTAACTTCACCAGATAATTGTTTATTATAGATTTCTATTAAATATGTCTGCGGTTCATTTTTTAAACTAGGGCACCAATAATTCAGTGTCCCCTTTGATTGAGGACTGGGACATCTCTCTATTATCACCACAGCTTTTATATTTATTTTATATATTTATTTTATTTCTGTTCGTTGTGTTTGCCCTTTAATTTTACTTCTGTAGCGTATAATACACATTTTCTGCAGCTGTTACGAGTGAGTTTACCCGTTTTAGGATAAATAAAGTCTAATCTAATCTAATTTAATCTAATCTGACATTTAATTCGTGTTTATTCATCTTATATCTTCAATATGGTGCCACAGTGATGCTCAGCACAAATGTGCAACAAAAGGTGGCTTGTTGATGTTGGTCCACACCTAATTTAACATCATATCCCCTCACAATTCTACATTAAAACCTTATAAAAAAAAAAAAAGTGTATTTCATCTTCTCGATGACGTAAAGTTTGTGTGTTTTTCAGTAAAATGTCCTTAATGTATGACGGGCTGTTCTGCTCGAATGATTGTAAAAACATGAGTTTGTGTTTAAGGAAGTCAGATGTTATTTATAGATCTTTGCAGTGTGATATTTTATGTAAGAAGTCGTGTTCCTGTCTTGTTTTTCCTCTGAAACTTTACCTTAAGTGCCTTGCAAGTCGCTGGCCGTTTTGCATGACACAACAGGAAACACAACTATTGCTGGTACCTTGAAAATGATCTACCTCTGTTGTTATTATGGTCGGATGATTATAAAACCTGAGTTTGTGTTTTGTGAAGGGAACCTCTTTTTTTAGCTTAATATTTACATAAGAAGTTATGTTATTGTCTTTTCCCCCCACTAAAACTACTTTTAGTGTCTAAGCGGACCGCTTGTGAATGTTTGACACAATAAGAAACATGACTATTGTTGGTGCCTTTAAAATGATCTTTGTTGCCATTAAAATATTGTTTTTATAGTACCTCGATGTCGAGCCAGACATATAGACAAAGTTCAAAAGGGGAGACTTTGTCTTTAGTAGGCTGTCTGGTCTGGAGTATTCCTGATAGACACTTCTGGAATATAGAAGCTATCAAATGTCTTCCCAGCAGCCAAGCTCAATATCACATCTTCACATTTTGTCCTAAGCGTCTTCTTAGTATCCCATCAGCATTCTGTACCTAAGATCTCTTTGCATGATGCTGTAATGGCGCTCTATCATTTAACCTTAAGGTCTGTGGTGAGTCAGCTCGTGGATTGATTTCTTCAAGTGATATATTGTTGTGTGTGTGCTTATTTTGTAAGCCAGGGTTACTCTGGGCTGAGTTTCAGGTTCATAAGCATGACTCTGTGACAAGATGGCACGGCTCCTATGAGAAGCTGAAGTGTGGGAAACGGTGTCGCCTTTAATCGCCTACCACTGTAACGAATTACTGAAGAATGCACGGAGAACCGCGTTACTGTGGGCATTCAGGTTAGCGCAGGATAATGTGTCACTAGCTTACATGCGGTTTGGTCAGTAATTACATTTTCCACCACGCCTCCGAGCAAGGCTCGAACGTCGTTGTCTTTCACGTGTCGTTGTAAACAGAAGATGCACTGTGTTGAGCAAATTGTCTTGAACAACCCATTTTTATAGGAATTAAAGCATTAAGCGATTTTACAACAACATGTTACTCTTTTTATCCACGGCCTCTTCTGTACTCATACACACACTTATTAGCCTTTTAGAAACCCAGGTTTAACTGTCCCTTTATCGGGTTACTGATATATGTTGATGCTGATATCATGACTGCCAGTAGTGTATAGTGAATGGAAAAAGTATCGCTCAGCTCGTCTGCTTGTGAGAATTAAAAGATCCTCTCTTGGACAGAATGTAATTACTGTTCGTCACCTCCAGCTTGAGTTCATATATCATAAAGGTGTGAAATACTGTTCCTAAGTTAGTTGGGGATGCTTGTGAGAAGCCTGGCTTGTTTTTACCTGCTCCTTTTTCCATTGCTTACAGTGTCACAGTGTATATTTTGAGGGAAAACAGAGCGATAACTTTGCTGGTGGCCGCAGCGTTGACCGGGCACTTTGTGTTATCTCCTCCCAAACTGTTGTATCTTTATGTCTGCGCCTGTTTATCAGCCCTGTGCACCTGATTCTGTTATTCTGGGGCTTCCCCTTTGTGGACGTGGTTTTGCTTGAGCCCCCGTCACCACAGAGCTTTGTGTCGTATCAGCTGTCTTTAATTTAGAAGGGGACTGCAGGTGGTAAGAAAAACAGTTTTTGCTACAGCTGTCATAGCACCATGTACGCCTCAGATTGACTGTGGAGGTTTGGAATTTCTTTTTATGTCAGTTTGTCCGTCTGAAATGTGCACGGCCTGCCCGGCTGAGTCATCTCATAATCCCAGCTTGGCCATGATGAGTTGTGCAATGTTGACAGGGTGCAAAGTGCTGAAGCGGGAGCTTCTAACATTAGTTACGTCCTGGTCACTGTCACAGTAGAAGGGGGGAATGTGGAATGTGATCTTTCTGTGAGACCATCCAGCTTTTTTCTGAGGCCGCGGTTACTTAATAAATTCTGTACATTGGTCGACCACTCTGCACGTAGTGTTGGCCTAATTAGAGATGTCAGACGTTGGAAAACAATGATGCACTGCTCATATAATATAATAAAATAAATGGGTCACATTGAACTACACCACTTAGTAGCTCACGATTTGTGTTTTGTTTTGTTTTTTTTTAACAGCAAATATCATTTACATACTATGTGATCAAGTATTAGATTCCACTATGTTGGAACATGAGAGGAAATTGGCAGATCCTGACAGGAAGTCTGTGCTCTGAAACTCTGCCCTGCACGGACGAGACATTTTCACACCCAAACAATCCATTGTTACAATGATTAGAGCTGAAATGATCTTCTGTAATTTTCTAAACTTGTACCTACTTATTATTTCGACTATTTTGCTAATCAGTCGTTTGTTCAGGGAAATTTTGGGAGCAAAATTGGAGAAAATGAAGCGGGCTGATGTGTGAAATATCTTCACTTTTTGACAATTCTGTGATTGTAAACTCTTTTCGTACATTGCCGTGAGCTCTGTAAACATGTGATGGTCGTTTTTAGCTGTTGCCAAATGAGTGATCGTTAAATCAAGAAAGTAACAGTAACGCATAGTACAAAAACAACTTATTAGGGTGTTTGTAATGTTGTAGAAAATGCCTTAATGTACAACCTTTACACAAAAATGCCACGGATTACCAGTCACATCAATGCGACTGGTCGTGGGTAAATACTGAGGTTACACTGCAGGCATTGAATATACAATATGACTACATGTTTTCTAAATTAAGATTCTTATTTTGTCGTTTCAGATTTGCTTCCTCCTGTTTGCAGTCCTCTACATCGTGTCCTACTGCATCATAACCAGATACAAGAGGAAGAGCGGTAAGCGCTGCTGTAAAATGCCCGTGCTTGCGTCGTGGGAACAGAAATGGCCATGTTACCTTATTTAAAGCATCTGTAACACTTACACAGCAGAAATGTGTCCCGTGGTGGACCAGTTTTCACAGCAAACACTGTAGAAGTGAGTCTCTCTGCCTGTTTGTTCACAGACAGAGCCCTTCATTGTGTTTTCTGAAAGGAAGGCACGGCCAAGAATGCTTTAGGTGTGAGCTCGAGACCACACCCATGTCTATAGAGTAATCTGCCTCAGTCAGCTCCGTGTAAACTGTACCCACCCCAACTTACTGTTAAGGCTGTGTGTTACGGCCACATAAAATTAAATTAACATTGGAACTTAAAATTGGCTCGATGAGGCCATAACAGAAAAGGACGCCACACAAAAATTTAAAGGTTTGCAAAAGGAAAAGGTTTATTAAGAAATTCTGGGGGAAAAGAAAAAGACAAAATTTAACCCATACAGTAATCAACCAAAATGAGATGGAGACCCTGGCCAAAAGAAACAAAAGAGGGGGAAACGCAGCCAGCCACACCGTGGACCCTCGTACCCTGAACTTCCCCACTAACTAAGACAAAAACAGGCCTAAGCTAACAAAGTGAAAACTGAACTGAAAAAGGGTTAACTCAACTCCAAGAAATAAAGGCAGACCTTCCCCTGCTGCCCCAGCGTGAGAGCGAGCCCTGCCTCCTTCCTCCTCTTTAACCCCTCCGTGATTACCAGATTGACTGGCACCTGTAAGGGAAGGAACACAAGGGAGGACAGGAAGGAGAGCAGCAGCCACAAAAGGAAAGAAACACTCCCGGGCGTGGAACACCCCCACCACCTGGCCACACGTAACGCCGTGGCAGAATGAATACAATTGGTCACATTTTATCCTTTCAGTAATGAGTCCTGATAAATGGCATATCCTGTCGAAACAATGACTCAAAGAAAGTCTGAATCTCAACAGGATCTTTAACAGAAGAATACGCTTTGTTCCTCCGTCACATCTCTGACACAGCATTTAAGCTGCAGCACGCAGACGTGACGGTAAAAATCTGACCGAGTCATGAAGGAGAAAACGGAGACAAAAGGCCCAGGCAGACATTATGAACGGTATCCCATTTTTCCCAGGACAAATTTAGTATGTCCAGGTCACCTAGGCTTCCCTTGTCTCATTTTGAAAGTAGACCACTTTGCAGCAGAAATCCCTTCTGGAGTTTTGTACAGTAGAAATCTAGGCTGCTCTTTTCCTCACACCTCGTGCTTTGGTAGTCTCATCTTTTCACGAAGAATACAAAGGAAACATGAAATATAAGCAGCATTGCATACACTACTTAATCCAGTTCATTTGAGCCTACTATGCTCTGTCATTCTATACATTCTTACACACGATTTTACCTGTTATTGTTAACTTTGTTTTAAAAATAGATAGACTGATCTGCTGTCTGCTACAAGGTTTTCTAACTGTTAAATTAGCAGTGGAATAAATGTATAATGGTTCCTCAAACATAGGCGTGTATCTAATACTGAAACTGTTCCTGCGTTTGCACTGACCCTCTTACAATAATTCACCTTGGTATCGGCTGATATGGATTCAGCTTCAACAGCCACATAGGCATGTCCCAAATAAAGAATGTAACCCGTGCTGTGTCATTCCAAGTACTGTTTAAAGTGACGTATGTGATGTATGAAATGTGGGCCGTGTACTGCTGAAAAGATCCACCCCAACTCTAACCAGCTTGTGACTCAAGTGGTTTGGTTTCCTTTATAGATGACCAAGAGGATGAAGATGCCGTTGTCAATAGAATATCGTGAGTAAAGCTGATTTCACTTCATTCTTCTTCGTTAGTCAGTTCTTTGCGATGAAATATATTCCATCTCCCTTTGTCATTACAAACATTCTCTGGTCCCAGCTTGTGAGGATTTTCTGCTTCTCTGTGTTTTAAATCATAGTGAGGTGAATATCTTTGGGTTTATGAGTGTTGGTTGGAGACGTGGAGACATCACCTTGGGTTTGAGGAAATTGTGGCATTGTGGTCATTTTCACTTATTTTCTCACATTTCATAGACCAAACAATTCATTGATTAGTGTAGAAAATAATCAATAGTCACAGCCTCATTACTAATAACTAAAAGCATTGCACTAATTTACTTCCTACCACTAACACTCTGAATGTCTCATGGTCTGTGTCATTAGCTCAAACTGCGGTGGCAAGTTTCCCGTATGGCTCAGTTTAGAGTTACAGAACACATCACACCCACTCTGTTGTAGCCACGTGCATCCGCATGCTTAGATCGACCTAAGCAAAATGGTACCTAAGGGTCCGGCATAAATAATAGAAAGCATTTCAGTTAATGAGCTCCTTTAGTGATATGGTGAAGAGGGGACTTTGTGCCGCCCTTTGGAGCACCACTGAGCAGATGGTCACTCCCCTGGGTCCAATCTGGAGACCCACAGCATCTGAATCTCTCCAAACTGCAGGCTGTAGCCGCGGCACGTCTTTTGTTCTAGGACTGAGGCAGTAGTAGATTAAACTGAGGAGTAGAAGGACGATTGAAAGTTTAGGTTGAAGTGGTCGCATTCACTAAATAAGTTAATTCCTCACTTGCTTTTGCTCATTAATTCTTGTCACACTGTAAAGCGGGTGACTCCAGTAAGCAAGTCATTGCCTGTAACGTACAATCTGATGTGAAAAAGAAATGTGTCATTACCTTGTTGCGATGCTGCATGTGTTTTGTTTTTATCTCGACTAGTCCTAACACTTGTCTGTGTGTGGTGTGTGTGTGTGTGTGTCTGATTTCATTCGCAGATTATACTTGTGCACCTTCACCCTGGCAGTGTCGGGTGGTGCCGTCTTCCTACTGCCTTTCTCAATCATTAGTAACGAGATCCTCCTCTCCTTCCCCAAAAACTATTACATTCAGTGGCTCAATGGCTCCCTCATTCACGGTCAGTAGATCACACAGGTCATGTGTCTTTTTATTTGATTAACTAATTAGTTAACTGGTAACTCGTTTTCTCTCTGTTTGTGCTCTTCAAAGAAAGTAGGTATCTTCTAACATGTTTGGAATGACGGTGATTCAAATCATAATTAACCTTTTACGTTAATGAACAGACGTGTTGATTAACATACTGTGTGAACTGCAATGGGTGCACACAGTTGCTGGTTTAAGAAGCAGTTGTATTTTTGTGTGGAGGTCGCATTAGTCAGACTTGGGGCAGAGATTCATCTGAGCTGGACAGCTAAATTACATTAAATGGTTCAGCGGCGTCCAAAACTCTTTAATTCACCAACGATAATTGCTAATTATTTATAAAAAATCCTGGAAGTTGGTTTTCTTTAATTTAAAATTTGACCCTTTTAGAAATAATGTTCAAATACATTCAGACCATTCAGTCTGTGCTATAGTGGTACTTTAGACATGTAAGAGTAGAGGCGTTGTTTCAGTTTCATGCTTGTGGTTTCACTTCAGAACTGCTACTTAAAGCACAGACGGGATGAAACGTATCTATTAATAGACTGGGTGCAAAAACTCTGCTGGACTTTTGACAGTTAAAAGCGTTAAAAGCTCGTATAATTCTTGCCTGAATGCATCATTTTTTTTTTTTGTCTCATAACTGACACCACTAGTTTTGTCTCTTTGTTGTTTGGGGTCACACTGGTGTTAACAAACTATTCTCTCATCAAATTGTAGATAACACTGCAGAAGTCTGATTTGATTTTGTGGTTATCTTAAATGTGTAACCAGCAGCAGCTGTTGATAGATGGTATCAGTCCATTTCTTGTCCTTGATTTAAAAAAAAAAAAAAAATCTTGTCTCTTCATCTGCCATATCAGCAAATAACAGATAAATGTTCCTCTGTATGTCACAGTCATGCATCAGTGTTAAGTACAAACTGTGTCGATAAGGTTGTTGGATGCTGCAACAGCCACCAGGGGGCATTAGAGTCCATGATATGGACACGATAGGTAGATAAGACCGTGTGTTGGCGCCCCATCTCACAACTACTACTATACTATACTATACTATACTATACTATACTATACCATACTATACTATACTATACTATTTAAAGAAAGGTCCTCAGAAGTCTGGAGAATTGTCACATCCTCATGTTAAAAATAGGACTAACTGTAAATTTGTAATATATAGTTTTTATAGTTTTACATGCAACCATGTGTGTGTACTCACATATGTTTGGTCCCTGCAGGTCTGTGGAACCTGGTGTCACTGTTCTCCAACCTTTGCCTCTTTGTCCTGATGCCCTTTGCCTATTTCTTCTTGGAGTCTGAGGGATTCGCAGGGTCGAAAAAGGTGCGTTGCCTTAAATGTTTGAGAGAGAGAGTTTGTATGCATAATTTTCATTTTTTGTGTGTGTGCAATACACAACAATCATCAAAAAAGATGATTACATTAGACGGAAAAAAAAAATGAGTGGGACACTTTGCTGGGCTTTCAAAGCACTTAAACTTCTGTGAGTAATTATCAAATGCCTGGAAAATTCACTTTCATCCAGTTTTTGTGATCCTGACACTTCAGTGGTTTATTAACTGTGAGTCAGAGGTAAAAACTAGGCAGTCTAAAATATTTCAAAACTAGGAAAAATATGAAACTTTGAATTGAAAAATTGTGTATTTGTATGCTTTGCTATCCATGTAAGGGGTTCCCTCTTAACAGCCAAAGCAGCAGCAGCGGCAGCAGCAGCAGGTGCCTAGTCCTTGCCCTCTCCCTGACTCACGCCACTGACTGTAACTGCCACCACGGAAAGCTCATTAACCATGAAAGTCTGAATCTGGACTTCGCCCAGCGCCACATCCTGACAAACCCTTCCAATAAGGCCATAGGCTGCAAACGCTTCAACACTGCTGCATCGGCCCCACTGATTTAAAGCCTGATTCCTTGTCACCCCCTCCCCAGCCCCCTAAAATAAAACTTCAAAAGGACAGGCTAATAATCGAGTTGTAAGGCTCAGCGAACTTCCTCGTTTAATTGATTACCCCCCAAAAAAAAGAGGCTGGGGGCTCGTGTTCCAAAAGTCCATAAAGTCGCAGCAACATGACAGCACAATAGAGCCTCGCAAAATGGAGGGGGAAAGATTTACTTTTAATACACCTCTATCCTGTGTCACAGTTTGAAACCTCTCTGGTTTATGTCCCTCCTGGCAAAAGCACATAAAAATTAGTCTGTACTGTAGTGTATAGCCAGTTCTTTTCTTCCTCAACCCACTAATTTGTTTCGGTTGGATTTCTTCGGTAGAGGGCAGGCCCCGATGTGTAGGAAGCAGGATGAGGGCCTCTTTCACGTTCCTTCTTTTTGTTCTTTTTCATTTCAGCAAGACTGTTTCTCGCTACTGATCTTCCATAAATTTGCGCAGAGGAAGCACTGTTCAGTGTTGAGCTGCACTTCCAGGTCTATGTTGTGTGCTTGCTATGGAAGGGGTGGAGGTGACACGACACCTTTTTTTTTTTTAAAAAAACAAAACAATTTTAAAAAAACAAAAAAAGAACGGAGCTGCCTGCAGAGTCGATCATGCAGCCGACAGCAAGAGGAATGTAAAACCCAGATCTGAGTTTTTATAATGTGATATGATCCCTTTCCCCAATAACAGCATTAGACCACAATGTCATAAGGTTTTATGTGGCATTTTAACCTCCTGGGCTAATGTTATGGCACTGCGAGGTCCTTTTGACTGCGGAAATGAAGTGAATGATGAATTTCACTACTAACGCTGTAAGTCAGCCTTTTCATGTGGCTGTGTTTACTTTTGACGATGTACTAAAAGACGCCACCAGAATAAAGATGGAAATGTGGATGTTTTTTTTTTTTTTTTTTTTTAATGTTAACTGTTCAGCTCTTCAGAGGCTTCTGTCACCTGAGTGATTAATAGTTTAACAAATTGTCCAAATTGTGGATGAATCAGAGTGACTTAGGGTTTTGATGTCAGATGTTATGATCTAGCTTTATTTGCTGCTGTAAAATGTCTCCCACTTTACTGCTGTGTTCTCAAATCTTTGCATAAGAGCCGCATCGCTGAGGCCACTAAAGGTTTTGCAGTTCAAGTTGTAGAAACATTTATACCACAGCGTGTTTTGTGTAATTACATCTTGCATATTGAGTCCAAATGATGAATTGTTTGGCTGTTTTTGCTGCATTGTGAAAGATATGTATCACCTTATGAAGGCGGATATAGTATTTCTTTGAGTTATCTGTTCTAGTTGTCTCCACACCGCCAGTAGATGGCATTGTAATGATGAGAGACATCTCTGTCATCCTTATTGAGATGATCAGCGCATTCTGACAAAGACTGTGAAGACATCAGCACCAGCCTTTGTTCAGACTTCTATTTATATAAAGGGACTTAAGTTGGCTTAATATTCATACATGACGAGTATGATATCCTGAAATTAGATTTGAAACAGTTAGATCGAGGTGAAGAAAAAAAGTTTTGACAGTTTTCTTGTGTAGTCTAATCTTCTTTTCTTCACATCTTATATTTAGGATGATTTTTTAAAAAGTAGTTTTCATATTTTAATTCATTTTTTCCAGATGTAGGTTTTCAAGAAACAGTATGTATGCTTTGCAGTGAATAGTCTCTTGGTCTTACCCACAGTATTGAAATGTGTTTGATCCTGAAACGAGTTGGAACGAGTCTGACCCCCTGACTGACCCAGCAAAGGGCCAACAGGTTTCATCTGGTAGTTAAAGAAACTCCTCATCAATCTCATCCTAAGCCCTAACCCGCCAATGATGAGAAGTGTGTTTATTGTGGAGGAAGAGGAGGGGAGGCGGGTGGTGGTGGTGGTGGTGAGGCGGGAGGGGGGGGAGAGAGAAAACGTCTCGCCGAGCAAACCCCGCGTGGTGTTACTAAGATACTCCTCTTTGTTGGAGCTCCACAATGGGGGCCTGGATATTTATTTCAAATCTCCTGCACATGCAGACATTTTTCCCAGGCCTTCTTTCGGGCAGGGCCATCCGGAGAATATAAAGTGGTGTTTACATACCTTCCTTTAAGGTCACAATGTCTCCCTAAAGCTGCTTGTTACAATGTTCGTTACCATGGCGACATATTAGTTCGAGCTGGGAATTTAAAAAAGAACAAGCGAGTTGCTCAGGATTTTTTTTTTTCCTTCCCTCCCCTCCTCTCGTGACTCAGTTTTTCTAAACTAAGTAATAAGTTATCGACCGCTTGACTGATTCAGTACCAGCAGTTTCAACAGTTTTTCCGGAAGATAACATCAATCATACATTTAGACTGATTCACTACATTTCCACAATTTTAAATAGAGCGGCGTATTACTTGGTGCTAAGCTCTTGCGTGACAATAAACTCAGGACACAGTCATTTATTCTTTGAAGACTTATCAGTCTGACACCTTTCTGTAATCCGGACAAGCTGTCGTCACTGTAGGATGTCAAATAAAACATCAGAAAGTACTGGAGCTGCTTCCTTCGTTTAAATTCTTCTGTTTTCTGACTCATCTGGTGAATCAGTCATGAAAGCAGCAGGGAAACAGTTTTAATTCACATCCCAAAAGTCAAGTTACCCCCCCCTCCTCCTTCCTTGAGTTTGAACAATACGATGTGATGCTGATCATTTTCCATGCTCTCGTGTCATTGGTGCTTTATTAAGAAGTCTTATTAAGAGTCTTTAGAAGTTCATTGTGCAGCTTTACAGGGGAGTGTCCCTCTCCTCTGCTTTCTGTCTTTGACACGGTCATTGCTCTGTGGCCGGCTGGTTGAAGGATACACTAATAAGGTCCCTGGGCATCTGGCATGTCTTTAGCAAAGAGGGCAGTCATTTTGCTAGGGAGCAAGAAAAAAAAAGGACCCTGCCCCCCTCCCTCACTTATTACACTCTTGGCCCTTGTTCCACACGCCCCTGACAGTGAGCAGAAGGATGGTCTGCGGGATGATCTCTGCCACCGCCTGCTGACCTGCTAAGGATTGATGGCGGCAACTAGGAAGCTCCTGCACCACCTAACTCTCTCCCTTTGTCTCTCTTTCTCTTTCACCACCCCGACATCCAACAACAGCCCCGCACCTTCCCAAAGTATCATCTCTCACTCTCTCCCACACTTGTCCACCATTGCACAGTGGTATTCAGCTCCCAGAGGTGGACTTTCTGCTGGATTCATCAGCCGGGGCGCTACATCAAAGACAGTGGCAGATTGTGCTTTAGTTTTTCTGCAGCACGAGCTAGGCGAAAAAGCTTGTGAACTGTTTCCAGGCCCTCTGCGGCTTTGTTTAATTGGGTGGATTTGGAGGTTGATTTACTTGGCTGGTCGTGTGCGTGCGTGCGTGCGTGCGTGCGTGTGTGTCTGTGTGCGTACATGATTTTCATGCATGTTTGTTTGGTACTGCACACGAAGCAGTTACTTTCCTCTCTGGCCACTACACGCATTTCTTGGAAGTCTCTCCAGTCTTGTTCGAGCATAGCTGCAGTTATCCAGCCCCTCACTCGATGTCGGTGTGAGGATCAGGGGATGCTGAATATTTCAGAGCTGCTATATTTAGAGGTAGTTACACATTTAGAATGGCAAGAATAGAAACTTTCAGCGGGCGCTCTGGATGCCAAGGCGCCGGTCTTTTCCCCCTCCCTCCATGTCTTCAACAGTTGACAGTTTTATCTTGATCAATGATGATAGCTCAGTTGGATTTTCCTATTTTTGTACCGTCTTTTTGTAGACCTTAGCTCTTCTTTACCTTTGCAACAAGGAACAAAGGACTTACTTTTGCCCTTGCAAAAATAAGTTAAAGAGAACTTTCAGTGTGCAATGTCATGCATGTGGACGGATCAGTGAAACCAATCTGTGTCCTCTTTCTCCTGCACACTGAAATCATGTCTGACACAGTGGATTGTTCTTCCAGCGAGGCAGGAAGCGGGGATGATAGTAAGGGAGGTGACAAGCATTGCCTTTGCCCTAAATGATCTGAATGGGTAATGATTTGAGTCTTATAAATGATTGAGAGACCTATCTAAAGGGAATACACCTTCAGCATGGCATGGGCAGCTTTTTAAGGTGGACTGGTGCGCTTGAGCGGACGCGCGTCCTGCCTGCGGCTTCTGCTCGCCCCGATGCATCCTTAAGAGAGCGCGTGTGGGACGTGGCTGAAGTCCCTGAAAGCATTCCTCTCTCACCTCTCTTACCTCCGGGGAATGAGATGCGCTCAGACGTTGATTCCTCTCCTCCACCAGTCTCTCTCTCTCTGTTGTTCTCTCTTTTTATTTCTCTCTGTCACCCTCCATCTCTTCCTTTCTTCTTCATTTTTTTTATTTCTCTGGTGTTGAGTGTTTTCCCCACTGCCCAGTTGAGCTGGGTTGTGAGATGCTTGATTGCAGCATCCATCTAGTGAACACAGAGTGTGTGAGAAGGAGCACGAGGCAGTCAGCAAAACTGAATGTCCACGTCAGATTTGTGGCTGTATTTTTAGTGTATTGATCTGTATCGAGTCCCGAATTTCTCATTGATTTATTGCATAACAGAAAATAAACATATATGTTCCCTTAAGGTATGCCACCACTATGATATATGTATTAATGTTACATAATTATTCAAGATCTTTTAGGTTGGTTTCGTGCTGACTAAAGACTTGATGAAGGCCCATTTATCCCCTGTAACGTTACCTGTCAAGTGGCTGCAGTGTCCACCTTGGCCACACTGGGGCACTCCAGACCCTGCCCACTTTCCTCCCTGTTGTGCTAGAAAATTCTGCACTCACTCACTGAGGCTTTTCCAGAATCACCGTAAGAGGAGGCGTGAGGCAATCGATTGCTCAGTGAATGGCGAATGGATGCTACAAACAATGAGTGGAATATGAGAATAAGCTCAAAATCACTATCCAAAGTATGAGCCTAATGGGCGTGCGACTGGACATTAAACTTATGAAATCTGTCTGACATGCCAGAAAAGAAGATAAGAGGTTACCTACTGTATATTTTAGGTTGCATAGCAGAGCAGCTGTTTAACAGTGACCCAAATTGTGATGCAAATGCCAAAGGACAGGTGGTTTGGATGACAATCATGGACTGTGTTGGGAAACTAAAAAGCCCTGTCTGATTTAATCTGCAGAATTGAAACCACTTCCATTCTATAAAGCGCCTTGATTACCAGAGGGGACTTTCAAAGAGAGACCCCCTTCGTGTACCTGTTGGCAAATACTGAACAGCAACCGCACAGCCATTATGTTAGCTGGTAACAAATTGCTCATATGTACCCAATTTACGCAGCGCTCCGAAAGCAGAGATCTCTTGTTATCCCGTGCCTGCTTAGCCTACCTGACGTGTATGAGAACGCCTATCTATCTCACAGTGCTAGACAGCTCGGCTCTCCAACAGGGGGTGGGGGGGGGTGGAAACTGTGTGAACAGGTAGAGGAGGACTTTATTAACCACTCAGCATTTTGTGACCCGGAAAACCCAAATTACCCCAAAACCCTCTCGTCTGCGCGTCCCGGGACACGACCGTGGTGCTAAGAGAGCTCCTAATCGGCCCCAGATGGGAGGCCTGCTCTTGATCGCAGACAGTAGCTGACCCAGCCAGGCTTCATGCTCCGTACGGCACCACCCTCCTCCCCCTTCCTCCCCCTGTTAGTCTTTTTAATTTCACCTCTGCCACCGCCAGCCCCCGTTAGACCCACTTTATAGACCGCAATATGTGTGTATAAAAGAGCTGTTTTACGCAGGAATCCGTGGGAGCGTTTATGTCATGTTTGTGTGCTGTGAATGGAAATGATGGTGTTTAATATGAGCGAGGCAGGATGGAGACGACTTGTAAAATAAATCTTGCTTTGTGTCTTAAAATCTGATAGGAAGTCTACAAAGTAGCACCTCCCAGTTCAGTGCAATGAACATCAGTTTGACTAATGTGTTTTTGATGCATGTTGTATTCATTTCACTATGATCGGACCTGTATGATAACATGTGACAATTAAACTTAACTTAAACTTGACCTTGACAGAAGATTTCTTTCTTTTCTGCGTACTTTTTCCTATCAGGGCATTAAGGCACGTATTCTAGAGACCTTTGTGATGCTCTTCCTGCTGGCCTTGCTCATCCTGGGCATCGTGTGGGTGGCATCGGCGCTAATTGACAATGATGCAGCCAGTATGGAGTCACTTTACGGTACGTTTTTTCAAGACTTCTGTCCTTGTAAATCTCTTGATGAATGACGAATATCAGATCAACACCTCTTTCAAATGTGTTTAATCCCTTCGCAAACCAAAAGCTATATAAAAATGTGTAGTTTAATGAGGAGTTTCTTGTGTATTTTCCAAAATGTTGGAAGTTTAGATTTTGTTAATTTGATGTATTTCTTTCTGTAGATCTTTGGGAATTTTACCTGCCATACCTCTACTCCTGTATATCTCTGATGGGAGGACTGCTTTTACTCAGTAAGTCATTTGTTTTCCTCTCATACACACAAAAATGTAATTGCTGATGTGGTGTGAAAAGCTGTTAATTATTGCTGAATTCGTTTCCCTTTTTACGGTTAGACAGTCAAGCTGATCACAGTGATTTCTGTCTCATGTAGTGTGCACTCCCGTGGGATTGTCCAGGATGTTCACTGTCATGGGCCAGTTACTAGTGAAGCCAACAGTAAGTAATAAATATTTATGGTTGTTCTGGTCAGTAGAAAATGAGACGCTACGGAGCTGAACTTGAACAATCCCGATCCAACTTGAAGCCACTTTGCTCCTCCATGTCTGTCTCAGTCAGCCATTTACATGCACGACAGAGGACTACAAATACATCACCAACTCATCCTCCCATCTGCCATCTCTCCAGTCCCACTTTGGGCCTAATTATAACCCATTTCATCTCTTCCTCCTCTGCTCCCTCCCCTTCAGATCCTGGAGGACCTGGATGAGCAGATTTACTGCATCCATTTGCAGGAGGAAGCCCTTCAGAGGAGATTAAACGGTATGTCTGTGGGAGACGTGTTGGCACATTATAGGGGAGGGGAGGGGTTGACTGCCCTATTGGGTGTGATGGAGCGCGCCACACTGGAATCAATTAGCATTGAAAATTCAGCCAGACGCACACACACACACACACACACACGGAGGAAGAAAATCCACACACACACGACACCGGCCTTTCCCCGCCGCCTGTCTTACTCTCATAACTTTCTGCTAAAGGGCAAAGCAGCCACCATGGCAAGGACCATATTTTATGTTTAGGAAGTTTTTAAGGATCCATTTAAGACACTCCAGTGCCACTGTCACTGCCGGCGAAATGATTGCCTCATTTAATGTCATGCCTAGAATGGTAGCCTGGGTAATAAGATGGAAATGAAATCTTTTACAAGAACTTTTGGCTCAGTCCTGTGGACATTAAAGTGACTTTTCTGTGACTTCTGAAAGGAAACCAGGAGCCCTGTGCTGTTATCTGGAAATGTAAAGCGTTTAAGCACGGTGACAATATAATATTTTTTTAAAGCCTGCATTTCCTTTTCACTTTCCAGCCCTCTGTGTTCCCAAATTCCTTGTTTGACGTTGAATAATCTCAAAAAGCAGGAAGTATTTGGGCCAAATTCCAAAACCTACTTTAATATTAAGTCAAGCGCGCAACCAAGTGTACAGATGCGAGTAAATGAAGAGGATGAGCGTCTTTTCAAACCAGGGAGGTAAGAGAGATCGCTCCCTGATAACGCGTGTTTTTGAATGCTACGCCGGCCACCTCCATAGACTGCCACCAATGCGTAGGGTTCCTTAGGGCTCATTCCACACCGCCTGGCTTTGAAGTGACTGAATAATTGTAATCTGTTTCTTATCATCTCCAGCGGCGTTTGATCTTTACAAGTCCCTGTGAGGACAAAAAACATAACTCGTCAACATCTTAACGTGTGCACAGTGGCCGAGCCGCGATCCACTCTTACCTGTTAAAAAAGGTGGGCACTAGGAGGCGAGGAAGGTTGTTGACGGGAACATTTTTATGCACATACTGTATTTGTACATGCACGCACTCAATGCTCACGCTCACACTGAGGTCGGAGCGCCGTTCCTTTGATCTGCAGAGAGCGCTGAGTAGACGGCAGTTCAGGAACAGTTCACAGGACACACTCCAGAGGCGAGCAATGTTGTCTTCTTGCTTCACCTGTGTCCACTCCGCATCCAGCTCCTCTAAAAGATTATCCTCTTACTCGGTTTGTATTTGTAGATGTGGACTGTTGAGCCACATCAGTTGATGCATCAACGTTTATTTACACATCTGGCCCTTTGTTGTGCTCCCTCTACATGTAATTACCCATTTGTAATGACGTTGATATTTCAAATCTTGCACATCAGAAGATTACGGCTTAAACTGGCTGACTGGATATGTGTGTCTGTTTTCTTTGTCAAGGGTATGATGAACACGATGATGAATACGTGAAATATCCGATAAGCTCCCAACACTCAACTTACAAGAAACAATTTGTACAGTTTATTTGCACAGTGTTGCACCCCTTCTTCACTGCCCTTCTTACTACCCCTTCTTTTTAAATGTGTTGAGGTTTACAAAAGCCTGAGATATCAAAGACAGAAAAGGTCATTTTTAAAGTTATGTTAAAGCATTTCAAGCTCAATTTACTTTAAAGGGAACAGACAGTGATTCTTTTCGTTTCCAAAGAATTCCTGTTGTTGGGGCAAAAGGGGTTTTCCACGTACTTCCTGCAAATTAAACAGTTTTGTTTGTGATTTCAGCGAGTTATTAGCTTAGAAGATATTGCAAAAGTACAAATCTAGTAACAGGAAGGAAATATACTGCAGCACAGGCAGTGTGGCATACACACTTGTCTACAGTCCCCTCTCAAGACCCTGACCTGCTGATAGCAGAGCACGGGAGCGCCTGTCCAGATGCTCTGCGGCACAATGACCTTGCCGGTGCCTCTGTTGTCTCAGCGTGGTGTTTAGCATATGTGTGGATGACGTAATTTTTTGACTGTGGTGAAGGTTGGAGAGGATACGTCGAATTACTCCGGGCCTTCCTGGCTGCCAGAAGCCTCACTCAGCATCTCTGCCTCGCTGTAACTCAGCCTTTTACTTGATGCTGCCAGCAGAAGGAGAAGAAGGATATATTTAACTTCAGTTTGGAGTGATGTCATTGAGGATACTGCAGTTGAAATTCTCGCCATTTTCCTCTACAGCCCAGAACAAGTGATGTTGGTTTTCTTTGTCTTTAGTCAGATCTGCTGCTGTCATAGTTACTGTTCATTTGATCAATGATTTATCTATCTTGGGTGACGGGTAAGGCCGTGTTTGGATATGTTATGCACAAAGGTGATAGATTAGTTCACTTGCGGCTGAGCAGATTTGGCTACCCCGAGGCAGTTTTCAGTTCATCTTTAGAGGGAAAAAAGAGCTGTTGAACTGTCCCTGACATTTCCTGTTGTGTTGTGACTGCATTTGCTCGAAGGGTTCAAACTTTCCCCAGCTTAGATCCCGGGACAGGTACCTGCGAGGGCACAGACAAGACTGTTAACTCTCTCTCTCCCCGTCTATCTCACCTCTCTTGCCTACTTAAACCCATCCAGACAGGGCGTGTCGTAATAACAGAGGGAAGAAAAAGGTTTGATCAAAGTGATTGGTCTTTCACTCCTGTAACAAAGATGAAAGATGGTATTTTTATTGCACGCTAGTAATGGTGTAACACTGAACTAATTGGTCTTGATCTGCCAATCACCCCAGGGGATGCAAATGGATACTCTTCCACTTTGGCTCCGAGGGGCCTCTACGTTAGTGCGTCAAGCTGGAAGCAAAACAGAGTAAAATAGATAAATTAGCCTTAAATGAGCTGGCCTTGTGGTTTTCCTGGAGAATCCCTTGCTGTCTTCTTCAGCCCACTCAACCAGTTGTGGCATGTGCTAGACAGCTCCTGACACAAGAGATTATTTTTACTTGTTTGGGATCACATTGTTGTGTTCTGAGAAGGATTACTTGTTTTGATGGGACTTCTTAATAAAGATAAATACCGTATGCCGAGGTACGGCAAATACAGCGCGAGGTTAACGTCCTCTCAGTTGGAACCTTCATCCTCTGTTTTTTTTTTTTTCCTGATTTGATGCATTTAGTGTGCGAGAAATCTCTGAAAGTGCTATTTTCCAACTGGATGAAGAGTTTAAGTGGTTTGGCAGATCTACATATCACATGTCAAAAAAAAGTGGCGCTTTAGTTGCTATCAGTTTAAAGAGCATTAGAGCTGAAACAATTAGTCAATTGACAAAAAAATGAACCGGCTGTTTTGAGCGAGAGTTAATCGTTTGTTCAGTCAAGCAAAGAAGCCAAGCGTTTTCTGGTTCAAGCGTCGCAGATAAGGATGTGTGAATTAAGACTGTAGGAACTTGTGAAAGGCGCTTTCTTGACATTTATTTATATGTGATTAATAATTATCTGCACATTTATTAATAATGGCAATAGTCCTTAGTTGCATTTGTCATTCATTTCCATGACTTCTGTTTCCGCAGGATCGTCCACACACACTTATACTCGAGGAAGCTTTACTCACCAGCTCAACAAAGAACTGGACAATATTAGAAATCAGAGAAATAAATTGGGTAAGTATTTGTATTGTATGACATGGCTGATATATTTTGTCTTAAGACCTTCAATTGCCATGAAAATACCGTATATGCCAAGAAGTTAGATTTTTACATATTGCTGACAGGCGCTTTCTCCCCGTCTGCCTTAATTTCTTAATTTGGACTTGGACCAGAACTGCCTGATAATTTTCCATCCATTTTAGGATATTATAAATGAGGCCTGAGCCTTTTGGGGAGCAGGGTGGGGGGGGGGAGCACAAAGGCACTTAGGATATTGGACAAGATGCAAACTTTATATTGTAGCAAGCCTTTTAGTGATGTCATTAATTTAGAAGGATGGTGCATATAAAGTGCACTTGGCAAACTTCTCGGGCGGGCAGGGTGGGTGCACTTTGAGAATAAGGAGAACTAACAAGGTTGGAAATGGAGAAAGAAAGTCAATATGGCAAGGACTAGAGGGCAGTCAGACATACATTGTAAGGGGACAGTGAATGTCCATAACAGAAGACGTAGTGCCATGTGGTCCACAGGCTGTCAGCAGTGTCTACAAACATGACTGATGAGCTGTTGAAATTGGAGGAAGATGGAAGATAGAAACTTGAAATGTTTCATCTGGTTCTGAAGAGCTAGGCACATTCGTTCCCCACCACACACACGCACACACACACATTCTGACCAAAATATAAATCACAGAATTAATTTTGTTGCATTTCTTTTTATCCAGGATTTATTATTGTTTCCACTAATTAAGGCAATGATGAGTATGGCTAATTAAAGAGGAAGAGCATCGTTTTTTTGATGGTTATGAATTGTATATTACCTGGAGGGGGGTGGTTGCGATGAGAGGTGAGATTGTGTTTGATACACACACTCACGATATGTTTTACCAAACCGAGCTGTACAACCCCTGTAAATAAAGCCAGAGGGCTTGAGGTTTCAATACCTGTCTTTGATGAACGTATTAATTAACCAGCGGTGGAAAGTGGTTTGTAATGGAAAGGTTTAGCTCATCTCTGAATCTTGTTGTTAAAGAATCGTTTATGCGTACTTTTCCCGAGACCAATAACCTCACATTTGGTCTCACTATTGTTTCCTCTCAGAGAGAAGAAAGAAAGCATCGGGCTGGGAGAAGAACTTGTTGTATCCCATAGTGATGCTGATCCTGCTCACAGGAACGGTGAGTGCTGGGACTGACCTATCATTAAGCCCAAACTGTTTACTCATGGCGTACACAGCCTGGCTGGTGGCCACCCCGTACCTCAAACCCCGTCCTCTCACAGAGTCTGGGTGTGGAAACTACTTTTGTTTAATAGCTGTTTAAGACAATGCTCAATAGCCACCTGCAACAACTGTGATTTTCGACAGATTATAGTGCGGGAATACTATTTACGCCGTCTGATATTGTTGGATAATGCAAGAAAGGCCATGTGAGAGGCACGGCACGTGTATCAAACAACCCCCACATTGTTCAGGCTTTGAGAAGCTTAATGTTGGAACAGTTTACAATCACAAGATGGTTATTATGCATTACCATACTTGCGGATCAGCAAGGCCCCCACAATTCAATTATATCATGACGCCGGATACTTTGAGGATTTGATCAATCTTTTTATAACTATACCATGTGTAAACAAATCTTTATCTTCCTCTCTGTCTGCAGACGATCTCAGTTCTTATGGTGGCATTGAATATCCTCTACCTCCTAGTGGATGAGACTGCCATGCCCAAGGGATCCACAGTAAGCCTACCGTCTAACTGATGTACATTTCTACCCTCAACACACACACACACACACACACACACACACACACACACACACACACACACCCAGAATGTAAACTGCAGAAGAGCTCGCCTATCAGACCTGCCATGTTCCTGGCGGAGACATAAATCAAATTCCGGATATGCTCCGATGCATGTTTGAAGAAAAGGCCCGACCAGATGTTAATCAGGCCTCAGCCTTGTGCCTCTGGTTTTTGTTTTGGAAGCTCATTGAAAGTCATTTCACAGCAGTGTGCAGATTCAATGAGCTCGCTACGTGTCTCAAGTCCACGGTGTGTGTGTGAATAAGCCGCTTTTCCTCCCCTCCCCGCACAGGCAGACAGGGCCAGGTGAAGGGCTCTTACTGTGAGGCAGGCTAACAGAGTGTGGAATGGCTCTCAGAGATTCTCATCTCCGCCTAACATGCAATGTGTTTTAAGCTCTTCTTATCTCGTCTCATCTCATCTGCAGTGACAGAGGTGCGTGTGTGTGCGTGCGCGTGCTTGCATGTGCGTGTGCGTTTGTGGTTGCATTCTTGTCTGAGACGGGGCAACATAATGTATCCTATTTCTCCCTCATTTCATTTAGCGTCTCGCGGGCAACTGACAGTGCTGCCCTCGACATTCCAATTATTTTATTGAGCCGAGATGTTTTCTTTGGCATGACGCATCGCAGAAAATCCCCCAAATTACACTTGTCATGCAGCTTGAAGCTGTCCTCTCTGACAGCGTGGCCCCACTAAATGGTTTATGCGTTTCTTAAGCTGGATGGATGCCACACCTCTGATCTCGCAGCACTATGAGAGATGGGGGGAGGTCTCGTCCTCCAAAACAATCGATACTGATATGATATCCATCTATCCACCCGTTAACCTTACCCTCCAGCTCTCAAACTCTCTGCCCCTTTAGCACAGAAATTCCCCCGCAGATACCCGCACACTGTCTGGAAAGAGATAAGCACAGACGAGAGAAAGTGATATAAAAAAAATAAAAAAAAAGTACAGAGAGCGACTGAGTCTGTGGTCTGTCGAAGCAAAGAGACTCAGACTGTGGGAAAGTCAAATGAGGCCCCGATGCCCTGATTGTTGTGTGTGTGGGGGGGTGTCACACAATGGAAGTGCCCTGTCAATGTTTGCCTTTCCTTCCTAGTAAGCATCCCGCCGTAGTCCTTAGCATACTGAGCAGTGCCCCAATTGCCTTTTACAGAGCAGGGGACGGAGGTGGAGCGGGATAATGAAGGAACAAGGAGAGAGGAAGAGGGAGTAGGGAGGAGAAGCAGGTGGATGGAGATGAGGAGATACTGTAGAAACAACAAGGGGAACGAGGAGGAGGGGAACTGGAGCTGCCTCTGTCAAAGGACACGGTGTTTTACAGCTTGATGAACACGCACTAAGAGGAACCAATAAAATTGTTACTGCGGGCCCTCCCTCTTTGGTAGCCACCATACTTGACACTATATTTTGTAAAATGGACAATTAGCTGCAACTGGACTGTGATTTTTACATCACTAAAGATGCCCGTCTCTGAACACACACACACACAAACTTATGCAGTAGCAACTTTAGACTGACCTGTACCCTTACCATGACCGTGTGGAAAAAATGATCCATTCATAAACAATCTGAATTAATGCTAAAATCTCTAGCTGTGATGCTGTGAGGTTAGCACCCAGCAGAACTACAAGGGAAATGTTCATTTCCTTTTTTGGTTGAGATATCTCGACACTGTCATCGCTGTGACCTCGCACTAATTATTTTAAACTAATTATGAGAGACGGATTCATCATATAAGGAACAATCTGACAAGACGGTCTTCCAGTGAGAGTGAAAGTACCAGTGGGACTACTGTTGTTCCACTCTTTGCCAATAAACGTCCATAGCTCGTACAGTTGGGGGGGAAAAAATGGATAAATTATGTTGACATTTTTATGGCACGATGGAGTCGAATTAAATATGTGGAACTGCTATGGCCAAAAGAACAGACAGGACAACTCATCGCTTTAATTAGTTAAATGATTAAAGACACAGCTACAATATGGGCGATATCAGAGCAAACAGTATGTCCAGATGTACCTTTGGAATCTGTCCCATTTATGAATGAAATTTATTCATGAATAAAGTGTGTATAACAGTACTGCCATCCTCTACATTTAAAACACACAACTGTTCACCAGGGAGTCAAAAGACTGATTTTTACATAGAGCAGGTGCTCGATACAAACTCGAGGATAACCTTCTGGTGTCTGTACCAATGTTCTTGACTGACACGTGCAGATTTTTTTTTTCAGTCAGAGCGATTTTTTTTATATAATCATAATTTAGTCCAGAATAATTAAGAAAATCTAGAAGAGCTCTTGAAAAAGAAGACACACAACAAGTCAGTCATCTCAGCCAGAGGAAGTCTCAAACAGGCATATGAAACTTTAGAGTGTATGCTCTGTGGCTTTACTCACAAGTGGAACATCGAGTGAATGCTGGTGGGGTGTTGGTGTACGTGGTACTTGCTGTGTTTTGGTCATAACCAGAGCTACAACTACAGTTTGACTAAGTTTAGGACAGATGCTAGGAGATGGCTCCAACACACATCAGAGCACTCTGTACCTAAAGTTAATAGCACCTCTTTATAATATATTTATTGTGCTTTTAAGGTTGCTTCTACTTGTTGGATGTGTGATGTGAACCAGGGGAATTACCTGGTGTGCAGGTGGATCAAGGTAGTAGTTTTAACGATGTGAAATTAAAATGATTAGGAGGTCGTGGTTATATAATTTTTCAATAAGTTAAGTTTTGAAAAAAATGATACCATCGTTACACCTGAGGTCAAATGTTCAGGGTATGTGTGCGTATTAATACAAGGCTGACGACCTTGCCAGCGCGCAGGTATTGTGAGGTGTTAATCTTACAAGCAACAAATGCAATGTGTCTGCTGAAAGAGCCGTAGCAGGCGGCACAGCCCAGCGCCTCCTCTGCCGACCCCTCCCTCTCTTTGACACACACACAAACACACACTCCATCACCCTTCCTGCTACTGGAATGAAAAGAAGTAAGAGTTGAAAGGAGGCGTACTTTGAAAGCTAGCTATCCTGAGCGCGCGCCCGCTCACGCGCGCACACACGCACACAATCTTAATGCATGCCCTCCCTCCATTAATAAATTACATCAGATGCTGTCTGCTAATTCCCTGTGTAAGAGAGAAAGAGCACTGCACCATGGCTCTGCAGTAAGCTCCCAGGGATGACAGTTGCATAAAAAGGCATGAAACGACCTGCCAGGCTTTCCTTTTTTCTTCAGGCTCTTTTTACAAAACAAATCAAGATGAGGACACTGAAGGAGGGTAAGAAAGAAATAAAAATACAATAAAAACAAACACACTATCTACCATATCTAAATATATACGGCGCAATTGTAATACACTGTATATTGATATTGTTTGAATAGTAAACACTGTATATAAGCACTGTACATAGATTTCATGCATCGATATGGTGAGGTGCCGTGTTTGTATTGCATTGCTGTACAAATAAACGGTACATTGAATATATGCAGCTATGTACACACGATACAGAGATAAGATAGGAGTGTTGTGGACTATGCAGGGATTGGGAATACACTGAATAGTTGTAATCATACTTCATATATTTGTGTTTCTACGAGAGCTAATATGCAGACAATTTCGGTTCATAAATAACTTAAACGTGAGCAGTCTCTGGTCACCTCTTACCTTGGTGGATGTATAGCGCTGCACGTGCCCTATACAGCACTGATTGGAACGAGGATCAACCCCGGTGCCAAGTTAAACAAAGGCAAATATTTATAATTTGACAACACAGATGCTTGGTATGTGCAGCATATGTAGATGTATGTATTTTTCCTGCTCTGGTTTCAAAAGGCCTCAGGGGTTAGAAGGGAGGACGAGAGGTGGGGGGGGGGTACGCCTAGTGTTTGCTGAAGTATTTGTTTTGTTGTTTTTATGTTTTTGGCGTGCTTTCAGCCTGTACACTCTTCTTACCGTAAGCAATGTGCCGTTTTTGTTTGAACACCTGTTCACATATTGTACGATCGACAGTGATTTGAAAAGAGCCTCTTTCATCTTGTTCCATTCATTACTTAGCCAATTTGATTCTGTCTTTCTCAAGTGGGGAAATTCTTCATGCACCGCATACTTACTTGCAGGATTTCTGTAATTGCATGTGTGTGCAACTGCCTGCAGTGCTGTCGTTTCCCATTTTCTTTCTTTCTTTTTTTTTTATTTTATTTGCGTTGTGTTTATGTAAAAATGGTGTGTGATGACATTGAATAACCCAGTTTTCCTGTCTGTGTCTTCCATCTTCCAGGACCGAGGCATAGGGAACACCTCTCTGTCCACATTTGGCGTGGCTCAGGCGGCACTGGAGATCATCCTCATGTTGTATCCTTTCAGTGACCCCAACACCACAGGCACGCACACACACACACACTTTTGTCAGTGGCCGAAGTCGCATGCTCCATGGCCAAGAGCAACATTGTCAAGCCAGCTTTGTTTACTCAGGACATAGTTCGGCCGGACATCTTCCGGAAGGCATGCTGTGCTGTTTCGTCACCTTTTATTAAAGCTGAAAAGGTGCAGACTCGAGATACTCGAAAAGACGACTCAGTGAAGACGAAGAAGTGTTTTTGGTCCTTGATTGATTTGCTGAACAGCTACTTGATGGTGTCCTCTGTCGTTGGCTTCTACAGCCTGCGAGTCTTTGAGGTGCTCACTCCTAGGAAGGATGACACAACCATGACAACGGTAAAGATGGGATGGAGGGACGGGGTGCGGGGTGAAGTGGGGGCAAGGGTGCTGGGATTGCTCCTAAGGTGCTGATGTGTTTGGGACCCCCTGTGTTTCATCTATTTCCTCTCCCCCCTCTCCCGCCTCCCTCTCCACCGAACTCCTACTGCTCACTAATGTTTTCCTCAGAGCCCCTCAATGGCTTTAGTTGATCTGTCCAATATTTGTTTGTGGGTTGCGCAAACACTGGCAAAGTGCAAGCTCCTTTCTTGTACATCAGAGGGAGAGTGGGTTTTTTTTTCTGGGGGTGTGTGGGGGGTGGAGGATGTGTGCTCTGTTTGGCCCATAGTGGCACCTATTCACTTGGTAATGAGTTTGGGAGTGGTGAGGCTTGTTAACTAGCCATGACGCTCCAGTGAAAGGGCTTGAAAGGACAACAGAGAGAACCTGGTAATGAGCAACTTCAGAGGTACTAATTGTACAATATGTGGAACCAATTTAACATCAAGTGGTGTGTGCATATGTGATGTTTTCTGCTCACGCTCCTCCCTTTTTTAAAAAATTTAATTTATGTTCTTGCAAGATCTGAAATCTGAACTTTGATTATCTGCTCTCATTTATAGATTATTGGTTGCTGTGTGTCCATCTTGGTCCTGAGTTCAGCCCTGCCAGTGATGTCCAGAACTCTAGGTGAGTTTTTTGACACCTAGGCTGTGTGTACAGATTAAATATTTAAAGCAACACTTTCAGGTTTAGCCTCGTTGTCTTTCTTGTAGGGAGGTAAATGAGATCAATAGCAGACTCATATTCGTCTGCTAAAATTTAAGCTTTAATCAGCATGTTTAGCTAAGCATAAAGATTGGAAAACCAGCCTGTCTCTGTCCAAAGGTAACAAAATCCACCAACGGGCAGCTCGAAATCTGACTAATAAAGAACTAAGAAGAACAGAAGACACAACAAATAATGCTGCAAAAAAATGATGCATATTTGCCACCATGGAGAGAAATGTAGGTTGTGTAATGTCATGAAGTTCTCACCACAACCAACCAGAAAGAGTGCATCCTCCTCCCCCAGGAGACAGTTTTCAGTGCCGACGCTAACAGCAGACCATTAAGGTTAGCAAGTTGAATTCTCCTATAGTTTCCCATAGTGACATTAGAAAGGAGTGCAGGGTGAAGGGGTAAAAATGACAGGAGTAGCACCATCACAATGGCACTAATAAACATGCAGAGTGCAGAGCACAGCTGTTCAAATAGCACTACTCTGTGTGTGTATTTGAGTGTGTGTGAGAGAGACCAACAGAGTGGAGAAAATGGGACGGAGTGAGCATACAGTGACTCATTGGGAGCTTTACAAAATATCAACAGGTTCTGCTTTGTGACACTGAATAGATTAAAAGGAATAAATGCATGAGACGGGGTTGAAGAGAAAAAGGCCTCCCTGCGAAGGGGGGAAAAAAACACGCGGAGAGTTGAGTGTGACGAAGTGAGATGTTAAGAGACAAGAAAAGGTTTTGTGTGGCGATGTGAGGTGTTTTTGTTTTGTTTTTTTTGTTGGTGCGTGTCAGTGTGGGAAACACGCACTGTACGAGAGAATGAAGGACTGAACCACAGCGCAAAAAAAAGTATGCTAAAGTCTGTCTGTTTTAATTATGTAGTGACAAACAGTGTGTCAACCATGGTTGTTTGGAAACTCCAACTGAAAAAGCTGTTAGAGTTTGTATGTTTTGTAGTTTTGGGTATCAGGGAGTTTGATTTAAACTTATGGAACAAAGTAATGTTTTAACAGAAACTTGTCTTGTTTCTAAGTGCCCTATTTTTATTTAAATCAGCTGTATAAAAAACGCTGTATAAAATGACAATGAAAAACATTGTCACAAGGTGAAAGGGGGTCACTCAAAATGATGTACCTACAGAGAATTTTTCAGAGAGCTTTGTAGAACGTTTCGGCTCATTGTTTAGCTGTCTGACTGTTTCGGTTCAGTCTGGCCACTCGCATTGTGTCGTTTTTGGAAGCATAAGCAGCCGCTTTCGGTGAAAAACTTTGAAAAACCAACCGTACACTTGTAGAAAGACGCAGTTAGAGACTAGCTGGTGAATATAGGGGAATATTTAGTGGCTAAAGGGCCAAATATTTTCATCATGAGTTGGTGGAGACCAAAAACAGAGCTAAAAGACTGAATATTAACATTGAAATGAACTCTTCTTCTTAAATAGTGCTGTTAGGGAGCTCAGAAATGATTGTGGTTATCTTTTATCACCCCACCCACCTCCTGACAGTAAAAATGAGATGTATTATACTCTGTGTGTCTTTGAAGGTCCCTGGCCTTCATGGCATTTAACAGAGTGACAGGAGGGTGGGGAGAGAGAGACGGGGAATGACATGCGGGACAGAGCCACAGGTCGGATTTGAACCCTGGGCCACCGCGGCGAGGACTGAGCCTTTGTACGTGGTGCGGTTGCTCTACCAACTGAGCTAAACGGCACCCTTACTGCTCATTTTTGAGAGTAATTAATCATGTTTATGACATGACACAAATGCTAGCAGCCTCACATATTAGAAAACAATTTCACTGTGCAATACAACCCTGATGAATCTGGCCCGTGTTTCTCGGATGCATGACCCTGCTGCATGCTAATGTCTCCAACTCTGCCACTGTCCCCCTGACATTTCAAATGCCAAGCATCTTTTTACCCCCAATTAGATTTTCTCAAATTACCAAACCAGGATCCAAACCTTTGGCATTAGAAATGGGTGTAGCCAGACCACAGTGGCAAGCCGTATCGACTGGGATCTCCATCATCTCTCTCCCTGTCTCTTCACAGGCAATTTTGTTAAAGGTCCTTGATGCTTGCAAACTGCTTACTGCGGCTGTAAATACATCTCTCCAGGCACTGAATCGATTGCCCAATCTAATTGACGACAGAGGTTGTGAAGATGTTACAGGAGACGTAGAATGTATATAGACTAGTGCTTCTCCACTGTGCCACATCTGAGTGTAATTTCTGCATACAGATGACTGGAAAAGAAAATTGTAAATAGATTTAATGTATCGATGCAGCAATTTTCTTTCTTTCTTCCCTCCAGTAGGACACGTCAGGTTATTGAAAGCTTAATTAGAACCCTGTATTACTTTATTATTGGATGGCACAGCTAGCCCATACTCGTGCAGAAGCACCCGGATTGGCAGGCCAAAATGGATAAGCAGGGAAACAATGGGGTGTTGATGGCTTTCCAGGCAGCATGCGATCAGCTTTGACAGATGGTTTGAAATTGGTCTAGCAGTGTGGAGCTAAGAGGAGCCTGCAGGAGTAACCACTACTTTATCTCTGTCTGAAGGTCCTGGGAGAGATGATGAAGTCCACCTGCATACCACCTTTGCTGCTATACTTAGTCATCCATCCTTCATATTCCAGGGGGAACAGTCCTTACAATACTGCAAACCAAGACACAGACCAGTGATGAAAATAAGCAGAAACTTAGCAGTGCAGTGAATAAGTCTTAATATTAGTATGCTTCAAATAAGATACACACATTTGTCATGCTTTCGTGGCAGACATATTTAAGGGTATGACGAACAGGAAAAAAAACAAATCGGGTGTTTCTTTTAAGAAGAAATGTTGCAGCTCCTCAGTTCTGCGGAAAAGTACAAGATTGCACTTGTTTGCTTTAGATGTGCTGTTAGCTCAGTGGCTGACTCAGGTGGCTGTGTGTACAGGTGACTGTGATTCTATGGAACAACTGGGAGTGGCTTTCTTTTTTCTTTTTTTTTGTACCGCCTTATTTTGGCCACATAAGACCACAAACAGTATATTTTATGGACACGATGCACATAGAGCTGATCAAAGTGTCACATAACTATCTATACTATCAGTTACATTAAGGGTCACATGGTTTAATACCTGTATTTAACATAACATGCATGAATTTTTTTTCTTCCAGATTGGAGAGAGACACTTTTCAAAGTGCCTTAACTGCAGACCGAATGTCAAACCGAAATAGTAATTGTGTTGTCTGAGTGTGTGAGTGTCAGCTTGCTTTCTAACCCACTTCTTTGACTTGCGTCTCTGCCCTTCACAGGAATCACCAGGTTCGATCTCTTGGGAGACTTCGGGAGGTTTAATTGGCTGGGAAACTTTTACATTGTCCTTTCATACAACCTGCTGTTTGCGGTCGTGACAACGCTCTGTCTTGTGAGAAAATTCACCTCAGCAGTACGGGAAGAGCTTCTAAAGGCCTTAGGTAAATATATCTATCTATTTCTCATGTGTCTTGAGGGTTTCTAACCAGCACCTGTTAATATACTACAGCAAAATAGCCTCATTTTTCAGTGTCCTGCTGAATGTTCTGTAGAATATAAAGCAATCTATCTCATGATAACACTACTCAATTTCAGCCCAGTTTTACACACAAAGGTTTGGTCTGAAACACTGACAGCACCAGCCGACGCTATAGCTTTGGAGGGAGATAGTGTTTATTTCTCAGACAGCACGACCCGGAGTGACAAAATGGAAGAAATTGAGGCGAGATCCAATGTGCTGCGGGACTGACATGTGACAGAGGATGGGGCTAGTCTCAAAGGCTTGTGGTGACAGGCCCTGGATGTTTGATACACATGGTGGGATAGGGTTAGAAAATGTCAGACAGAGGCACTGAGGGGAAAAAAAGGCACATCAATACCTCTGTCTAAGTGAAAGTCTGAGGCTTTTTAATGAGATTTCTCTCCCTTATCTCCCCCTGCCCAGGTCTGGATAAATTGCAACTGTCAAATAGCCCCACAGACCCTGAATCTGGAAAGCTCTCGGCCAACGGGCATCAGAAAACTCTGTGAAAGGGACGATAGATCAACACACACACACACGCACGCACGCACACCCACACACACACCTTAGCACAGCCAAAGGGAGATTTCGACAGTACTGCCTGACTGCTGAAAGGTGAAAGGGATTGGAAGGAACCTAATAAACCCAGGCAGTGTCTGACGGATGCTGCAAATGGAGGCTGAGAGCAATTTAGCTTCGTGACATTCCATCCTCTGCGTCTCGGATGGAAGCTGGGACAGAGCCAGGGATGAGACTGAGGAGTGAAATAGACTGGCATCACTGCAGTGACCTTGATGTTGACCTCAACCGCGACTGTGACTTTAAACCACCCATCTCTAGCTTCAGGGGCGCTCTTCTTTCCCCGCCGGCATCGCTACCTGTTTTACATCCGCACCACTGCACTAGACTAAATCAAGATGGTATAGCAGGTGAATCAATGCTCCTCCTGTCTTTTTCTAAGTCTTACGTCTTACTAAAAGGCAGCGGGTTCTTATCTATCACCCTGCTCCTCCACTGTACTCCATAAAATAGTAAATAGACCCCAAAAATCCAGTTAGACTCATGTTTTTTTTCCTTTTTGATGTCAGTATGTCCACGGTAATCGTGTCAGTGATACATGGAGCATCTGCAGTTTCTGGTCTCTAATCATTGGTCTTTGATTGTTATGTGAACTGATACAGGCATGATAAGGTGTCCATTTGTCATTTTGTGCTTGTTTTTTTTAAAGCTCAAAATGTGAAAATAACAAAATTTGTGAAGCATGAAGGAAGTCCTAATTAATTCACACTCATCACAGCCAGTACATAAAAAGCTGCACGGCAATACAATTCACATTATATGCATCGGCACTGTCATGATTGATAGGCCTCATATTTTAGCACTCCTGCTGTCATTTGTCTCTTTTTTTTATTATTTGGCTTTACTCAAGTGCGCTTTAACTTTATTGATGATGTCATTAGTTTGTATGAAGTAGGGTAAGAACTTTTTTTAGGTGCTCTAGATTAGACTTGAGCTACTCTACAAATGGGAAACTATATGGGAGTCATATCCACTTCAGATCCAACGAGCAGAACGCTTTAGTACATGTGGAGCTGATCCTGTGGTTGTATTTCCTAAAATTTTATTATGCACATTGTAAGAAAACGTCATCGCATTTTTGCTCATCCCAAAAAAGAAGCTATTTTAAATCCACAGGGCACAGAGAGATTTGTCAATTTTTTTGTGATTTTTGTAAATGTTGAATTTACATGTACATATTATATTGTGATTCATACCTCTTTTGCATTATGTGGATGTAAATATTGGGCTCTCATTGAGCCCACAAGAGGGTCTGACTCACTAAGCAATCTGTATTTTGTTGTACATATTTTTTTATAAAACACCTGAATCTAATGCAAACCTGTTTCAGTCTTCACATACAGAATGCATCAGTGAGAAATGTGCAACTTTGCAGCCGGTAGAAACACTTGGTGACTCAGGCCCCATTTACATGTTGTTGTATTGCTGCATAATCTTCTTGAACTGTGACGTTCTGTGTCTCCAGAACCACCTTAAATGCCTTATACGACAAGCATCTCGCAGGCTTAGTGTTAAGGTTGTTTCTTGTTCTGTTGTGTGTTTATGTACATGTGCACATGTGCATCGTTTGTCTCTAGACAGTTCCACTGTGATCCCCTGTACGCCACTGAGTTTCTGGTCTAAAGCCAGCTGGATATAACATATGCGTTGCTTTTGCTATGATTGTTGTCACGCAGCTCTTATTCAGGAGAAGTTCCATTTTGAAACTCGTTCATTACCCATGAAACTTGAGCACTTGCGAAGGATAGGGTTGACTGATCGAATTATGTCGTTTTTAATGGTGTTGCAGATGTGTTCATGATGATGACAAAAGAAAAGGAAGTAAGGAAATTTTACTTTATATATGCATTTGAATTTTTTATTTCTTAGGACAGGGAATGTCTCACATCGAAGCTGTCTGCCATTGGTTGTTGCTTTGTTACAAAGACTGGACTGAAATGTTGCAACTCTCAATCACAACAAAAACTCATGACTGAAGCCATCTTCTCAAATGATCAAATCAGACATGAGAACGTTTTGTAAAGGGTGACCTATAAATATGACGGCTCTTATCCAAACCCAAAGTATGATTTTGAAAGAAGTCGTTCCAACGTTCATCCATATTCTTTACTGGCAGATTTTTCTGCTACTTTGGGTGTCATTTTATTTGTTTAGTGTGTCTACAGCTATTTTATTAAAAATTAGGACCATGCTGATCAGTGGATACTGTGAAAAATCAGCCCCAAAGTCATACGGTGAAGCAAAAAGTGAAACACTATACTGGAAAAAGAACTGCTGGCTGAATTAGTGAAGGTAAAAATAAATGTATGACTTGATCTGGATAAGCTACATTAACTCACGTGGTTTGAGTTTCCAGCTCATCGTAGTCGTGATGCCACTGGACTGAAAATGTCACACCCCAAATAAAACATCACAATCCGAGTCCTCGCAGTAGCTTCTGAGGTAACATCTCAAAGGGCCATTTTCTGTTCAAGCGAGCTTTTCTGGTTGCCTTTACGGTGCATCTCTGTGTTGTGTGGGGGTTTCAAACGTTGAGAGTTGTCCTGTACTGTAAGTGAAGCAGCTTTTTTTTTTCTCTCTCTCTTTTTCTCGTCTGTACGTCAGTTGTTCTCTGCATGTAAATTTTTGGTACATGTTTTGTGAATGTATTTTTTTACAATTTCTCAGTTTGCTAAATGTAAGTTTTGTTATTTTTGATGTTTGTGTGTTTGCAAATAAAAGTAGAAAAATGTTGTTTTTTTTTACCTGTTCGTCATTGCGACATCCTGGTCAAGAGTTACATCAAAGGATCGATATCACCCTGATGACTATGGAGCTAGCCAAGAACACATTAGCTTAGCATAAAGCAGGTGTGACTATTTCCCTGCAACCAAAGGGTTAGTTCAACGCTGGTTGCCTGGCAACCTCACAGTGACAGGACTGCAGGAAGTTACCGCTCTTGGCCGCCGTTTGCCAAGAAGAAAATCGAGAACCGTCATGTTTAGGTTTCTTGTTATCATAAACAAATGAAATATGTCATAATGTTAGAATACAATGAGGACATGTTGGTCCCCCGACGTGTTGAACTTTGGAGAGAGCCAAGCTTCCCATCTTTATGCTAAGCTAAGGTGCATTATCTGGCTAAGTGTTTTTTTCAGAATGTTGGAACTATTCCTTTAATCTTGTCATTCACTAGAAGATCGCTTACAATAAAGGTTACAAATATTACTGCACAAGATGATCTAAAATTGCATCTCGCTTAAATTTGTACCTGGTTCAATGATTTTTTTGTGGTAGGCAGACCTGCACAGGGGACATGAAGGTCTGCTCTCTACAGTAAAGGTCTCAAAGGCCTCCAGACAGGGCTGATGGAAGAGGTGGGTACAGGACAGAAGCACCGTCTGTCTGTGTTGATGATGGCTGGATGTACCCGCTTCTGTCAGGAGGCTCGGGCTGCACAGTGCAGTCAGGCAGATGGGGCAGTCCCAGACGCCTCTCTGGATAACCTGTCAGACGTGGAAACAGTATTAATCCATATTCATTAATAAATATGTATCTGTTCATGTTGATCAGAGACTTGTAAGAGTGACTTGATGCCTGCCATTTCATTACAAAGAACTCCGAACCAAAATGTTGGCAGCTAGCTGACAGGTTTGATCAGACTGGAGGTGATAACATGTTTATCAGTGATCCTTATAAAAACAAAGTAAAACACACACAGCCCTGCCAATGATTAACCAGAGACAGCTTCCTGTATTTAGGGGCCAACATGCCCCCGCCGTTAAATGTTTCATAACGAGCTGCACTCGGCTTTATAGAGTTTGCACCCGTGAAAAAGGTGCAAGGTATGTGTTGAAAGCACATTCACTGTTTGATACTCCATGTCAAGGCTGAGCCACTCCTGCCTTGTGCTCAACCTTTTCACACCAGATAAAGAAGAAGAAGAAGAAGAAGAAAAAAAGACATCTTCTTTGCACACACCCCACCCCCTCTATGGAAAATGGTACTGGTTGTAATGAAAGCCAACAATGGAGCCTTATGGAACAGCAAATCTTAATGTCTTTTCAATTCCTCCGCAGCAGTCTGGGCGATGAAAAGCCTGCCGTGCATCATCAGACCTGCTCATGTTTTTTGTAAACACGAAGGATTATTAGCCTACTCAGTGGCATTCACTTGGTAAAGTGAATGATCACCTCTGGAGAGATGTGTACTTTCTATCCAGCAGCTGTGATGCTCTCGTCCCCATGCAAGCATTAACATGTCAAGGGAAAGGCAAGGCTGGGAGAAGAATCATAGGATTAGATATTTTTAACGGGGCCTTGTTTAATGATAGAAGTGGCTTCGGGTGCAGCGGGGTGCGTCGCGTTCCTGACCTGCCTCTGTATTCGGTCCCAGTCGTTCTCGTGAGGTTCGGAGATGTGCTTTCTCTCCAGCTGCTGGAACACTCGTCTGCTTGATGACAGCGAGCGGTTGATATCACTCAGAAAAGCCTCCGTGTCGGTGTGACAGTATCGGACAAAGCTGTCATTCAACTCCTGCAACTAATTAGAAAAACCATTTTAGTGGCACAAAGGAGGCATGTTTCATTCAGATACACAATAGAGTCGTGTTGTCAGGGAAGGCTAATTGTGTGTGTGTGTATTGTAATGGCTGAGGCATGCTGACAGGGTGCAGTTGTTAAACAGCCAGATCAATACAGTCACGTCTCCCACTAACATGGAGAATTAATGGAAACCAGTAAAAAGAGGAAGATAGTGCTGGGAAACATGGAAACACTCGCATCTCTGACACTTCTTCTGTCTGGGTATTTTATAGATTGATTCCAGTGTTTGTATTTGACTACTTTTAGAGCAATAAATAAGAAAAAAAAAATCAGTATTTTCTCTACCATAACCATAATGTTATACCTGAGAGAGTGAAGGAGGCTTTAAAACAGAATTTAGACATCCATGTTGGGAAATGAATAGAGAGTACGATTAAAGAGCTACCTGAATGAATAAAATATAACTAATCCAAATGCCTCAGACATATTAAGGACAGATTTTTGGTGTTGGTATTCTTACTGAGAGCGTTCATGACCTCAGCCCAGTTTCTAAGATGTAAATTTAACGTGTCTCCATTCGTCGAAGCGCCCGGTCACCTCTTCCGTTCTCGGATTGACCGATTTTTTAAAAAGCCTTCTTCTTTCCCGTGTCTGTCCTCCCCGAACTCATCTGTCTTCTCCCATTTACAGCGGCTGTTGCTAGGCAACAATTAATGCCTGCATATGCATGTTTATATCCAAAACATATTCGACAGTCGACGAAATAAGCTATTTACGTGTGTTATGTTATGTGTGTTAACACACGTTTGTGCATAAGCGACAACATCTTCGCAATTAAATAACAACCAAACCGTCTCCATGACAACAGGCCAAGCCGCATCCAGCGAAGTAAGACCATGAGATGTGGCTGAAATGTCTGGAAAGACCGACTGAGTAAGTGAGCTTCATTTCACTGGCTCAATGACTGCATGTGATTACATGAAACTCTATGTTTGTGTAAAGCAGCAGCTGGTGGATTAACCTGCTGATTTTTCTCGATTAATTGATTATTTGGTCTGTAAAATGTTAACAAATGGTGACAAACACCCATCATAGTTTCCCCGTCTATGACTGACCTACACAAACATATACAAACCCCATCCCTTCGCCTGTCAGTGACATCAGAATTGCTTTACAGCTATGCTTTTATCACTAATTAAACAACTGTTGACCATTTGGATGGAGGATTTTATGAGCCTGGCTGACTTTTCGACAGTCAAGGCAAACAGTACAGCCTCTGGTGAACTTTGCCTTGCTCCACAGGAGATGCGGAGCAGAGAGGACACACGGAGGGGGAAGAGAAGGCGGAGCGCCGAGGCGTTATCTCGCGGCAATCCATCTAGATGTCGGTAGTGTCCCCCCCCTTAATATGTTGACTCAGGGTCGGACCTCCGAAGCAAGTAGAAATTGAAAGCTGGGCATCGGGATCAGCTGATAAGGTTTCTGAAACGCACCTGATATGTGGGAGGTTTTTGTTTTTTCTGCCAGGGAACACCTGTGGCTTCATGGTACAAAGATGCTTTATTGCCTCCTGCTATCACAAGGAAAACTCAAAGAATAGGTTTCTCCGTCTCACAGGTTCCAGCCCGGCACTAACACGCCTGTTTGCATTACAGTCAGCTAAGCAAATAAGTCTTCCCCTTGAAAATCAAGTCAATCAGACCTGTCAGCGCTGTGTTGCGCAGCTCAAAGCTCTTGAAGATCATCCTCAGTGTGACAAAAGACATGAGACAATCTCATGACCACCCACAACCACTGAATCACACAACTTGAATGTAAAGCGCCTGACAGCGCCTATGACTCCATCCTCAGCATGTGGACCTTGACATGGCCTAATGTGTTGGAACACGGTTAATTGGCTCAGTAAATGCTGCGGCTTTGTTTACGTGACACGTTAAAGGCACGGTTTACAGGCGAGATGAGAGAGACTGACAGGGGGATGGGTAGGACGCGCCGACCCTTGCAGCGCATTATAAGCGCGGACCTCACGCAATTTGTCACTTTTGCTTAATCAGCCTCTTTGGAGCACTCTGCATGATTACAACACAGCACATAGGAATGAACAGAGTCTGCTCTTGAAGACATTGGACATACAGTACATGCACATGCACACGTGTTGGAGCTGTGACTATTTTAAAGCAAGGTCTTTACTCTGAAAAACTGATGTTTGGTTAACTAGTCCAGTCTTTGGTCATCCAAGGCCTCAGTTGGGGGAGGTTCACTAGATGGCAATGTTCCCTTTTCCTGAGAGCCATGATGAAGCCAATACAGCCTCAGAGTCAAACAACCCCATCCACTGGCTGCTCTTGAGGCCACTTCTAAGTAATCCCTCCATCAGGTCCAGTCGTTGCGTGATTTATAGCTTTGAAATGGGCCAGGAGAACAAAGCGTGAAATGACAACCTGCGTCAGGTATCCAAACAACCCGGTCAATCTCACCTCTTCACCTTTTCCCATCCAACCCAGCAACAGAGCCACAAACACACGCAAACACATACCGGGCATATAGATAGATGAAGGAATACCAGACCCAAACACGCGTAGGAGACATCATGCTTTTGTGTTGACCCCGGAATGTCCAGACTGTTTGACTAAAACACAAAACTCTCTCCACATTAGTGGACAAACAGTGTATGATTCACAAAGCATCAAAGGAGTTTGAGAGGGTGAGAGCAGGTGAAGGTGTGTGTGTGTGTGTCTCTGGGTTAGCGGTGGGGTCAGCGAGTCTCTGAAACACTCCTGTTTCAACCCACGAGATGGGATTGTTTGTCAGAGGCTTCATCTGACCTAGAGAAGAGCGAGGAGACAGATGCTAGGCAATGTGACCTTGTGTATGTTCAAGAGACGTGATTAATCTATAAGACTCTGATGGGATAGTGGCAGATTCGAGTGAGTACAAACTCACCTTTGCCTCGAAGAATTTGCGTCGCAGCTCTTTGTCTTTTGGGCAGACGGATTTCCTCAGCGTGCGGTACCTTTTTCGAGCAACATAACCTCGCCAGCACGCCTGAATTCTACACACGCAAAACAGCACAGAGGAAAGACGCCGTTTTGCCTCAGTCACTTGGTGAGATCGGGACTGAGATGAATTCCTATCGGGCAGTAATGTAAAATAATTTATGCATTTGGTGCACGTACCTGGCGGCACACCGGTGTCTGAAGAGATGAGCTGCGTCGTGGATCACCCGTGTCTCATATTGCTCCTTTCTGCACATCGGGCAGCATTTCCTCCCAGAAAACCTCTCGAAGGCCTGCAAACATGCTCTGTGGAAAACATGAGAACAAGACAGCAACACCTACAATAGAGAAAGAATGATAGGAACAAGAAAGAATGATAGGAATTAAAAATACACATCATACATGCATTTAAACAAGCACCTAAACCAGTTTAGATTGCATAGACTGACTGACAGCATGGGCTGTCTGCAGAGGATGCTGCTGGATGTGTATTGGCTTTCATGGTTTCTTTAAGTGCTTAGGAAGGCTCTAATGCAGCATACAGTCTGTGCACATGTGGTGTGTGTATGTGAACCTTAAGCCATGCTAAATCGGTGTGTATTCATGCACGTATGTGAATGTGTGTATCTGCTTTTAAGTGTTATTTGCTGAGAGGATAGAGGGAGTCAGCATGACCCCTACTGAGCCGGCTGGGACCTGGACTATAGTCTCCTCTACCTGGGAGAGGGCCTCTTTTATCGTCTGAAAGGAGACAGCCACAGCTATGGGGCTTGGCACACAAACCAGTTTACTCAGATCTCTAGAGGGCAGGGGGGAGGCATATTGATTTCCCATTGTTTTTGGCCTGACCAACACACTCCATCACCAGTGAAAGGCCCCCCTGCAGTGTACAATTTCCAGGAGCTCGACAAGCCATTAGACCACAGAGAAATTTCACTTCTCACAGTGCTTTGAGGCTACAAGCTGCAGACATACAGTATAGAAATGGAATAAAAATTTAATGGAAAGCAGGGGAACATTTTTGTTTTAGAGGAGCAAATACTTCAGTCCACACAACTGCTGCTGTAAGCATTTTTAATTGTAATATTAATGCTTGAGTGCAACACAAGACTGTAGCGCACAAATGCATTGTTATAATATGAAGGCTTTAGCGTTTAAAAAACGCCAAATCAACAAAGATTCCCTCTTGTCACTTTCCCTTGTTAGCAGGCTCTAATTAACTTTTTTTTTTTTTTTTTTTGCCTGAGTCAAACTAATATTTACACGTGCATCTATGGCAACTGTGCTTTTGTGAGGCCGCCTATTCTAGTCCCGCATTCTTGAGGAGATTGGCATCTTAAAAGGGGATCGGAAAGGTGTAAAAGACTGAATGACCCTCACAGTAACACACTGATTGCTACATCATCACGTCACAGTTGAGTTCCAAGGCAGTATGGGTAAATTTGTACAGTTGTCTACACAGATTAGAACATACAGGAACTGCAGGAGGGGGTTGAGGGGGTTTGTGTGTGTCTGTGTGTGTGTGTGTCCATGTGTGTATACGGAAACACAGGTTTCCCTGAGGACAGACAGAACATTGGAAACGTGTTTAAAAAAGGGAAGAAAAAGGTCTCTCACAGAGTATTAACAGTAGCTACTGTGTTGGGGGAATACCTGAGGGTGAAGGAGAAACTCCTCCCTGCATATCACACAGGGCTGTGCCGATTCCCCCTGCTGAACAGACCTCGCCTTGACCCGAGTCCATTCATCCTCTGAGAGTCTTCCTGCAGGGGAGGCCACCAAACCCAACTTCTGAGCTAAAAGAAATAAGAGAAATACTCATTCACGAGTTACACACGCTCCGCAAGCCTCTCCCAATTTCTCGGTGTTGGTTTTACCCAATGTTAAAGGAGGAGGAGCGGAATCGAGCACATATTCCCCCTCTCCTTGTCTCTGCAGACCACGCTCTTCCTTCCTTGCTTGAGGATTTCTGGGTGCTTTGCTCTTGCATCTCAGCAGAGGGTCAGATCGCGAGAACTCCGAACGCAGCAGGGTGCGCGTGATGTGGTCTTGAAAGGCGACTGAGGTGATCACCAACTTGTTGCTAGCTTTCGGTGTCAAGCCCTGCAAAACATAATGCAAGTGTTCATCAGTGTATTTACATAAAAGTGATGCGTGCATAGCAAAACTTTTGCAACCCTGGCAAACATTTCTCAGACCAGGATAGGCAATAAATACAACTAAATGCAGTCTTGACGACACTGTCTAGACCAAAATAATAGCAAAACGCAGGAATAAATCACTGCATGGCCGATTGGGAAATGCTATAATTGCCAAAGATAATTCACTACTGCTGTGTGCTGTGAGTGTCTCAAAGAAATTACTTTACACCAACACAAGGAGCTGGGCAACAATATATGCCCTAGTTTCCTTAAAAATAGGTAAATTTAACCTAATTTTACTCATAAATTAGACAGAACATTGTTTGTTTCAGTGTAAACGGAGCCGTGATGGAGCACACAGGTGTTTGCAACCCGTCTAATTAAACTACCAGGTGCAACGAGACAACTTAACTTCGACCTATTAACGATGCAACGTTCACGCCCGCTGTGAAGAGTCTAAATGTGCGTATAAGAAGAAACCCTGACGTTATATCTGCCAATGTTTTCCACGTTAGCGCGTTTTAAGTGATTAATAAGTGAACAGCAGCTAAAGTCCAAACCTTCCTCGTTGCCATCCTACCAACGGTGTTTGAGGGGTTACCAGGTAACCAGTCCAGGTCCCGCCTCCTCTCACGTGGAGCCTCATCGGTGCTTCTGATTGGCTGAGCGCTGACCTCTGGGTTAGCTGATTGGCTAACACCCTAAACTTAATCATATGATGCGTTTAATGTCTTTATGTAATAATGATATACTTTGACTCTCTCATGTGGCTATTAAAAACTCTCTGTGTTTGTTTAAGGGTTGTAATTGTTGAAATAATATTACTTGTATTAATGTGAATTATATATTAATTATGTGTCTTATATTCTTATATTCATTTATTTGAGGTATTTGTACTTAACTCATATACTTCCATCTTCTCAGTGTATCTGAGCTGCTGTGACAAGTGAATTTACCCAGTGTCGGGTCATCAAAGATTATCTTATCTTATCTTATCTTATCTTATTTTACTTTATACTGCTAATTCACTATAATTCAGTTTTGTACTCCATTACATCTACTTGACAGTTCATAGATTAATAAATTAAAACGTAAATTTGTTAAAGATATTATGGATGGCTGCAGTTTAAATTATCCCAATAAAATGTTGTCCCTCTTGAACAACTACAACATTAAACATCTGCTTACACATTTTTGCATGAGCAGTAATAATTAAATCATTCTCACTGCCTAATAAATACTTTTGCCGAATTTTACCTAAAATGATAAGACGCAGGACTTTTAATTGTGGTGGTCTATTTCCACACGGTTGTACAGTATTTTCACTGACGTGCAGGGTCTGAATACTTCTTCCATCACTACTGATAGTTTGATATTTACAAAGTTTTCTATGTCTATCCCCTTCCATCACCATGCAAAGACAATTTTGCTCTTTGAAAACTATGTGCTGCGTCTCAATCTCGCTAATGATTATTTTATTGTCAGGGAGTTGTCAGTGAATAGTTGGAACCTGACCAAAGAAGGTTAGTCTATGTTTCTAGGTGACTCACCAAGCTGTCGTCAGAGCAGACATTGAACAAAGCTAAGCTGCTCATACCTGTGCTGTGAGCTAAGGGATCCCTCCCAGGTCACCCTTACATGGAAAACCATACACACAAACACACAGTCCAAACCGTCTCTTTTTGTGAGCCCGATGAAAAGTTTGCTTTATTTCTCACACACGGCGCGGGGGTGTGCGACTTTTAAAATGCTTTGCAGCCTTGATTGACTTTGATGTGTTCAGTCAGAATCGGTGAAAACAGATGGCAGAGGAGAGGGCTAACGGTGAGGCCTGTCAATCCAGCGAGTCCTCTAAGAAAACAAAGTGAAGACCTGGCTCTGGGAGAGGAGGAAACCCCTGAGCTTCTCAAGAGGCTGCTGCATTCTTGAGATTAGGGCAAGAAAAACGCAGACCACTGCTGTTAATGCCCCAGACAAAGGCGTGGAACAATTTATTAGTTAAGAATTCAAGCTCAGAGCTCAATCAAAGGCCTGTCGTCCACAATGCCAGACTTGGAGCTTTGGTTTGTTTTTTTAAAGTAAATAATCATGCTTAAAAGATATGGCAAAGATGGGGCTCAAGTCCCCCATAAAGCCTGCATTCTCAACTGTCATCAGAATGGATTTCAGCGTGCGCTTTTATTTTCAACAAGTACATTGTTTGTCTTTTTCTTTATGAATACCATTTTAAAGAGCTTTTTATTTAACTTTCTTCCCCCTGGACCTCTTTACCTGATCTGTGGTATTTTTGAAAAGACAACTCACCTTGACGTGCAAAGAGCTGATGACTTAAGCGGACGGTTAAAAAAAAGAAAAAGAAAGAAAAAGTGTGCATAGGAACTGCTTTGCAAATTTGCAACGACAACAGGTTGAAAAGAAAAAATAATCTGTCACGTCTTTGAGGGCTCATGCATACGAAGAAACCTCGCGCGAAACTAAAATTAAGGCGTTCAATAAAGCATCGAGACGCGAGCAAATGTGCAACGCTTTCATGATACTGAGTCAGTTCATACTCATAAAACAGGTCTGTATCCATACATCATACACCGTGATATATTGCATTGTTGTCAAATGAGTAATTGCCGTGAGATATGGATGAGAGAGGGCAGCCCATAATGGTTAATTAACAATTATGTCAGCCAGTGAGATGACCAGGAGACCAATCACTTTGATAGGAGACAGTGGAGGGGGGACAGAAATCAAATTATTTTATGACTTGACCCTTAATGCTTCCCTAACATGACTTTAATCACTCCATGGTGGATAGGAGTCCCCCATGGCTATCTGGGAGTGAACCAGTCAGGAGTGGTGGATGGCGAGGCTTCACTATTTACAGTTATCTCCTGCATCATTGCTGAGTAAGTAAGCTATAAAAGAACACAGCCATCATTACAGCCGTTTGGTTGCTTTTCAGAGAGATGGAGCTCCTAATGATTAGACATGTCCTTTGTAAATGAAATACAAATCACCTCAGGCTTTTGGTTTTACTTCATTTACTAAGTGCTACATTACCTCATACTTTGGACCTAACAATGGATTTCCTATAAATCTCCGGGTAGTTGAAATGATGAAGGGGCTCACATATCACGAAATGTGCCAGTGCTTATTAGCACTTGAGAAGTTATTGATCGTGCATTTTGATTAATGTCCGCTGGGGGCTACGGTGGCATTCAGAGGCCCGTGGAGGCCCCAGTGTGCAACTGGCTGGGACTTCTCCCTCTCAATTACCTCTAGTTTGTGCTGACTGCCAGCCTGAGCACTGGCGAGACGACAGCCACTGCAGCATCCCGATGCCAGGAACTCACCCTCTATTTCCCAATTCTTCTCCATTATTCAGACATAAACATATTGAAAGCAGGAGAATGGCTATGGAGGGTTTACTTACTGGATACGGTGTAGTGTATGGGTCAGCACCAGTTAAGGAAAATTGTTAGATAATTAGCGATGTTGTGCAGAGAGCATATGGCCCAAAAAACACGCTCAAAGATCCTGGACTGGATCTTTCGGGATTCATTTTCAGTTAGGACAATAATTCCAGAGACATTGTTGCGAGGCCAACTTTCTGTTTTCACACAGAACACAATGCAGTTTGTAATGATAATGGTGGCATATTTACACTTGAAATTCCTTGTAATTTATGAAACAACGAGTCCTCGTTTTCAGACAGAAGTAGACAAAAGCAGGCTTCTCATTTCCAGCAAACAACCGTTGTTCTTCACTGTTCAGCCATACCGAGCTAGCTAAATAAGCTATAATAATAATATCTATACGCTGATAGTGGAGCATCCTGGACCCGCTTTCAAACAGTGGATGTCAATGGATGTCATATCTGTGATGTGACCGGGTCACAGGTTTCTGCAGAGCTGTGTTGGCAGTCCTGCCTCTGCCGCCTCCAGGCTAATCTAGAAGTCGACAAAGATGGAGCTGAGGCAGGATGAACGACACCTGGGTGCTCAAAAAAGCCACCTGTAAGAGCACCTACCTATCAATCACAGTGTGCATGCTGTTAATTAAGCACAGCTTCAAGCCTTAATGTAATTTGAACAGGTGAGTTATATATAAATTCACCCTCAGTACAGTTGTCATGAACGGGGAAATTAGCTATAGAGACCAAAACTGTCTTTTATACCAGGCTGTAAACATGTTTATTTCTGCTGTGAAGTTGGACATTTTAACATGGGGACTTATGGAGACTGACTCGTTCTGCAGCCAGCCTCAAGTGGACGTTTGAGGAACTGCAATTTTCCAAATTGGCTTCACTTCACAGCCATGAAGAATGCCACTTCAAACCCACCCTGTAAACCCAAAAAAAGTATAATTAAGTCTAATTAGCTAATGATGTGCTATGTCAGGTTACTACAGTAAGCTAGTTAGCCAGTCATGTTAAATTTTGTTAAAATTTTGTTAAATTTTAATGCAAAATAAAAACTACCTAAAAATTATAAGTCTGAAAGAACTGCTGACAATATATAACCTGCCATAAGGGACCACAAGTATGGCTACATGTATGCATTAAGGTACAATAAGCAAAAAAATGGCTGGAACTACTGCATTAATCTGCCACAGAACAACATCATTTCAGTTTAGGTTATTTTGGCTGAGCTGAACATGCAGCAAGGATTTTAATGTAATGTCACTGCAGCGGGAACCAATAACTTCTGGCATGGTGGTGCGGCTATCTCTCTCCATAATGGACAATAATTGAGCAGAATCCATCACTATGGCTAGAAATAGACCACCATAATGGCCATAAATTGTGCCCTTGCGAAGGCATGAGCACTAAAAATCCAGCCACCCCCGCTGCGTCTGCGAGGCATTGCAACTTCTACACATTCCCTTTCATCCTTACATTTTGACTCCATGCTGATTACATACAATGCGCTTCCAGTCGAGTCAAATCATACCTTTTAAGCACAGTCAGTGCAGAGTGCAGTCGATTGACCTTTGGAGGGTGTGTTATAGGCACACTATATGGCAGTAATTCTGCTAAATAACAGATGCTTGATTGAAAACTTGACATCAGATTTATCGGATGTAATCTCCAGATCCCTCAGTGCTAGGTAACCACTTTGTTTTATTATATTTCCAAGATGAACAGATAAAAATGATAAACCTTGGACTGGAAACACAGAGACGTGTGTCATGGTTGTGGAGAATCACACACATATTCATCAATCTTCTCAAAGAGGAGCTACTGTGAACATAATTAACTTATTTCTTTCTTTTTTTTTAAAGGAGCAACTGAATTAAGCAGGAGACTTCCTTCCAAACTCCACCATAAATCAGCACCAGCTGCTATTTCATCTGATTGAACGAGAGCAACGAGCCTGAAGTTTTACCTGTGCTGTGGGGAATGTGTTTGTGGTGAGTCTCATAAATGCCAAGTTCTTTGGGCAATAAGAATAAATATCACAACCACTCTCTAGAATTACCACATAATTGGGGACTTTCCGTGTCTGCACAGGATCTCCTCCTCCTACCTTACATGTACTACAACGGATGAGTCCATATTCAGGTGATGAGGGGTGGGACCATGGTGGGAAGAGCCATATTTAGCCCTTCAACACACTCAATTTAAGACTGAAGTGCCATAACAAAACAAATCATTCAGTGAGATTAGAGAAAGAAAAATGCACTTTAAAGCCTCCGTATTCTTCACATTTACATTTTTTAGCTTGAACGTATAATATTACATTTAAGGATGATGTTAAAGAGGTATGTGCCACATTTTATGTCCCAGACTACATAATGACTCTACCTCTAACTCTTTACTGCGTTCTGAGTGTGTAGCATATTCACAATGGAAAAATGCTTATGAATATTAGAAGATGACAGCATGGATTACTAAATTTGCTTGATGTTTGTGTGTAATGAAAAACAATAAATAAAGAATTATAAAAGTTTTCTAAATTGGCACTTTGTTTTCATAATTTGGTGAAGCTTCTGGACCTTTTCCTGTTAGTATAAACTATATAGTACATTAAATTCTTGCATGCTACCTGCAAAAACAGTATTTTATGAATAGATATTTAGATAAACAGTCTTTACTGTTTTATGGCCACTCAATGGCTCACATTAAAAAAATTACAGATAGGCGCTAACGGTGGGTGAAGGGGTTAAACACTCCGTAGTTAAGTTTCTAGAAGATCTATTGTGATCTATACCTGTTTTTGGCTCATTTGACAAATTAAATACCTGACAAATAAAGTTACATCATTATATTGATAGAAAGTCCTATAAAAACCAAATGTTGCCATAAAGCAGTCCTGTCCACTGATTTGCAACATTACCCCTAATGGCCTAACACACCTAGCGATATAAATGGATAAATGCCATGCTATAAATGGTATGGGAAAATCTGTAGCACTAAACAAATTATGCAGTCTTGTGGTGTATATCATCATAACTGCCACCTCTAATAAGCGCAATATTAAAGTGTACACTACATTCATGGCCATACGTAATGTGTATCTCTACGTATTGCATGTAAACGTGGCAACAAGGCATTCTCCTAAAACTGTTTTTCATCAGTTTTCAGTCCAGGATTTTGTGGGCGGTCCTTAAAGGGTGGCTCGATGACACGCTGAGGCCGCCCTGAGCATACCCTTGCACCCCTAGCAGAGAGACAGAGATGAATTCATCTCGCTCAGAGTGTTTCAAAGTTAGTCATGTCATTTTCTGAACTCAACATGTTTCAGTCGCTTCAAAATTGCTGCTCGACTGCTCCCACGAGCGGGCGTGGCTTCAGCACATTCAGCGGACACGCCCCCACAGTCCTGGAGCTGAATACTGCTCATTTTTCCCCGATTTTGACACCTAATTTCATAAACTATAATAGTTTATAATCTATAATAATCTTTCTCTCTATACAGCATCTCATTTGGCCAAGGGTCATGTCTTATTCCCAGCTCAGAATTCAGTCAGACATCTCCTTTAGTGAAACAACTCCAAACAATTTGATTGTCAAATTGCCAATCATTAAAAAAAACAAAAAAAAAAAACATCAAATCTCTGCCGCCTTAAAGACACATGTTGCTTCACCATTCAGAGGGCAAGTCATTCACCATCGCTCGTACACTTCAAAGCGTGTTGAGGATCTGCCAAACAAGCGCAGTCTCTTGGTTCCTTGTTGTAATTTTAGTGCGTGATGAAAGGTGAAGCAGCAACACTTATTTACCTGTTACTCAATGTGCCAACGGTGCAGCCACAGATGTTTTTCTTTCCATTATGTGTCTCGTCGAATCTTTTCCTCCGATCATCTGATGCATGTTGATTTATGAATCTCAGCTTTAATGGCACCGTTTGAAAGAAGATATCAGATAACTATACTAATGAGACAAACCCCATGACTAAATAAGTAACTAACCGTCTGTTTACTTATTGACAAAATTTCCTTCCAGTTACAATAAATGTGGGGATCTTTCCCGCGGCGCAGAATGAATTTGTTACTTGCCGACGTGATGTTTGATTGTCACCACTTAATTGCGTTTCCCATGGCACGTTCAGGTGAGCGTAGGAGACTTTGAGAGACAACTTGTAAGCTGGCGGGGGATGGGAATGTTGGATATTGGAAAAACAAAGATTTGAGTCATAGAAATTTAAGAAGGAAGCACTGAAACAAATATAGACAAGGAAAACAATAGCGCAAACTTGAGTGATGTATCTAGAAATAATATCGTCCTGTGTCTTCCATATAGCCTATAAGCCAAAACAAAGTGTCCCCTCAGTGATACAATCATTTTTTCCACATGACTGTGATTTAAGTCAGAGAAACACTCTATAATTTACGTAAGCTGCTCCAAGCGGGACTGATCCAGAAACGCTCCCCTGACCCGCGCTCGTCATGTTCAGTGCAACGCCGGCTAACATTTCTGCATGAGCTGCATCGATTCACCCGCATGTTCGAGGGGACACAACCGGAGGATCCACTGGGAGAAGTGACAGGCTACTGGCTGTCTGCCTGCTCAGTCTCCACTGCCAAAGCAAACAGGTGAGCTACTCGTCTTTTCGCACCTCTGCCTGCTCCTGACAGAGAATCACATGGAACAGAATCAAGAAGCAGATATGGACAATAGTTTGGCCTACTTACAGGTAGCAAAGGTGTTTTGATAGTCTACGCTGCTTTAGCAAACTGGATGTTTCAGACACAACCTCTGGGTAATTTTCCTTGGAACATGGGAGCTGCAGCAGCTCTCGTTAGCTGCTAGATTGTTCTTTAAAGGTAAACGTGAGGTTCTTCCCTGCTAGAAGAGAGCTGAAATGGAAGATCAAGGCCGGCCTTGTTTACATTCCTGCATATAGTCCCACTCAACATATCTCATTTGACACTGCAGATCAATTTGAGGAGATGAAGTGGGGAAGAACTCATGAAATTCAAACATTTCTCTGATGTATATTCCAATTCGCTTGACCTTGTGATAGGGTCAATAGCGCTACGTCAGTCACGATGAGGCGGCTTTGTGTTTACCCTCCCCGCCCCGGCATCTGTCACGCGCTCGTGCTGAAAAACAGGCCGCCACAGCTGCCTGCTGGGAACCCAAGATGTCATACAAGCAGCACAATACCTGGCCATCAGAAACTGACAACCTTTGAACTGTCACTCCTCAGAACGACTGAATCCGCGAGAGGCTAAACAAGACGTGTCAGGCTAAACAAGCTGGCGTGTAAGCAGACGTTCTGAAGGTCATGCAACATGGGAACCACAGACAAGTTCATTTTTAGGAAGCTCTCTGACCATACAGAGATTTTTGCGCACACTCATCTCCTGTACGCGCCCGTGTGCGCGCGCTCACACACACACACCCGACGGTGTACACTCACGCCTTACCCACGCAGCAGTGACTTCAAAAGGAACAAGGAGATAAAACAAAATGAATTGCAGACACATCAAGCCTTCCATGCCCTTTAAAGCTTAATTATACCTGTTGGAGTGATGAGAGACACATCACAGAACCTAGTGATTAATAAACAAACGGCGCATCCCATAAAGCGTCTGACAAGTCCCTGCTCATCGCCCCTCACACTCACAGTCTGGGCTCAGGTGGAGTGCGCATATCAAAGTGTATCAAACAAGAATGAAGCTAGCCCAGCCCTGGCCGGGGCTTAACCCCCCTGTCCTCCCTATCCTCGTCTCTTGGCCATCTCTGCGCTCCACCTGTCCGTCTGCAGGCCGATGAGAGCATCATCCAGACACGTGCTTCAGAGCACCAGTCTCGGTCTGAGCTTTTATCTTTCATTGCCAGGCCCGGATCACTCGACTGGGGCTTTGTACCTGCCGACGTGGTAAGTGTCGCGTTTGCCAGGGTTTTGTAAACAGACACACCTTTTGTGAAAGATGATGTGAATGAGATGAAGTTACTAACCGCTGGAGCTGCACGGCTGTTGCTGAAGGAGGGGGCTGACCCGAGGCTAAGGGTATATTAGATTGCCCCGTCTTGACAGGGGTACGTGTGGAGTGAGACCCAAAGTTGCAACGAGCACTTACGAGAAGCAGTCAAAATCCAGCAACGGGGCTTCCATCAGTGGCAGCAGGGAGATGTAAAGGTGTGGGATGATTTTTTTCCTGCCAAATATTTAGCAGAATGATGTTGAAGAGGCAAAATTGAGTGCTAATTACCTCCATGATTTACTCAGTTATCATCTGGGCCCTCCAGCCTCATTACAGTGCTGGGAAATGACTTCCTGAATGCCATTATGAAATATCTTATTCAAGCTAAATTAAAATCACATTACAGCAAAGAAAGTAGCTCATATCTTTCAGTATTTGTCTTTTTTGGTCCAAGATCTGCACTGTGCACTGTCAGTATTCTTTATGATGGCCACTGCTGATGTCTAAATCGCGTGAATTAAAATGAACATGAGCCCAAACACAGTGAGAATGAGGCCATTAGACCCAACTGTTTGTTGTTTTGTCAGACTTTTGGTATTTCTTAAGCTCCCCACCAGTCACCGTGTTATTACGCTGTTGGCGATGCATGCTTCTTGCTCTAAGCTGCTTTAGCCAAACAAATGTGATTTAGCCTAATCATTTCTCTCAGACAAGTTGGTATTGTTTGGGGGTGTTTTTCCACTCCATTTGCATCAAAGGCCGTTGGTATACTTCAGGTACACGTGCGAGAGTTTGAGACAGGAAGCAGCTCAATGACTTTCCACCTGGCGAGCTGTCATTATGCTCAACGGGTTACATAAAGACAGCACAAATACCTACAACAATGGGATTAATTAATGGCAGAATCCTGTGCTATTTGATAGCAAACATTTTTAAAGCTGCAATCAAAATGTTTATATTATCAACGGATCAAAGACGTAAAGTGAGAGAGATGACTTGTAATGACGAACCCACAGAGAATTATCACCAGACCTTGCAATCCCCCCGCTTTAGCTCATTGTTTTGGCTTTACAGCCCACAACTTAACTGTTATGGTTCAGTCTGCTGCTTCCCTGAACCCTATTTCCGGCTGCGTAAGGCAGCTGTTTTCAGTGAAAAAGCTCTGATAAACCCATTGTAAGCTGGCTGCACGGCAACAAACAAAAGACAAGGTTAGCGGGCTAGCTGGCGAACACACTGAGGCATCTAAAGAGCCAGATACGCATGCGGTACTCTGACAATGTAGCAAGGTATGTAATTAATTATTTTTGCTTAAGAGTAATTAATAAAATCATATAATTAGTTTTTCATGAAGTAACATAAGAGGAATTAGTAATATTCGACACGTAACTTGCCCAACCGGGCACCGGTTAGCTTGGTTGGTGGAGTGGTGTCGGTGGCCCAGGGTTCGATTCCATGCTGGGGCCCGTTGCTGTGTGTCGTCCCCCTCTATCAATCCTCGATTTCCTGTCACTGATCAGCTGTCTGTGTCAAATAAAGTTTGAAAAGCCACCAAAAATATTTAAAAAAAGTCAAAAAAACATGAGAAACACTAATGTTAACCAAGTCTACTTTGCTAACATGCTAGCCATAATGACAATAAAGAGGAAATGTATGTAAGGTCCAAATTGATCTTACAGGCCGTTGTATGTATAAATGTACGACAAATTTAACATGAGCGAGCTAAAGCACGACTGTGTGATGATGAGTCATTCTCAAATGCATCAAAGGTTATCCGGTAAGCTAGCTAGCATTTGCGGTAACTTCCTACAGTCTCTGTAAGTGCCGGTTCTCAGTTTGGCTAATTTGGGCTTCAGCTAAATGAAACACAAACAACAGAATAAGCCGCAACGTTTAATCCGGTTTCATTATCTAAAGTAAAACATTTGTATGTTTAAAAACATCCTCTATAATGACACCCCTTTGCGAATTTCATCTGAACTTTGCTGAGATATAAAGTACATATTAAGGCTAATAGGTGTCACATGACAGCTACTGTCATAACTACTGGCTATTAGGAGAGTGTGTGTGTTGTACTGCTGGGGACTGGTGATAGACTTGGACCAAATGAAAGGGCTGAAAGAGACACTAGAAGTGCGGTATAGTATAAATGATCATGCCTTACCATTGATTTAACTAATGATGAGTGCTCCGAGTGCAACAATAGTAATTTTGTCATAAAGCTGTCAGCAGTTAATCAATCTGTTAAGGGTTTTCCTCCTTCAATGTAAGATTTATTAAATGTTGAAGCGGGCCTGACTGGGCATGCTCAGATCTGCCTTCACAAAGCAAGTCTAAATGTTTCACAAGAACTTTGATGTTCCTATTTGTCACATCATTATTTCATACTAGATATTTACTGAATGGTATAAAATGAAGGTGACATAATTGTGCATTTTTTTTTCTTCACGTGACTGAACCTCATGAGTTGACAAGACAATTTATGTTTGTTCTCTCACCTGTGTGATGACTTTTTGTATTTGGGGTTTGAATATTTTGTCTGATCTCCTCAGGCTGTGTCTCGTGTAGCCAAGACTTGCACGGTAGATGCCTAAAGGACTTTCTAGGCCTGCTGGTACATCTGCCAACAATAGGAATTTCCCCAGTTTACACAACTCTAACACAAAGTGAAGTTATCTCTAAAGATTTAGCCTCATTGTTTCCTTTTTGGAGGGTTCATGCCACTGATTTGTTACCTCAGCTTAATCTCCTGTGATTAACGTAATGAACATAGCTCACAGGGCTGTTTCGTAATTACACCCTTTTTCATATTAAAAAGTAATATTGTAAACTTGTGGTGTAGCTAATGTACAGCCCCATTTTACAGATACCTGACAACACTAAAACCTTTTTCTTTCCGTCTTGTTTTCATTGACTATTTCAATCAGTAAAACTCGACGACAAAAAACGGCAAACATTTGAAGTTTATAGTCTTCTTTGACACTCTACAATTAAAACTCTGGTGTTTTAGGTTTATTTGATGTGTTTTAGGTTTTTTAAACTTAAAAGTTCGATGGGAACACTAGCTTAGCTTAGCATAAAGACTAAGAAAAGGGAGACAGAGCTAGCTTGACTGTCCAAACTTAAAAAAAAACATGTTATATCTTGTTTGTTTAACCAGTACAACGTATATCTGAAGTCCAGGTGTTTTCACGGTGCCTGGCAACCTCACATAACCTCCCCCCAAAAAGACACAACTTTGGATTTTAAACATTAAACGAGATATAACTTTTAATTAGAGAGCTTTAGAAGTGCTGGTAGGACAGAGCCAGGCTAGCCGTTCCCCTCTGTTTCCCCGTCTGTATGCTAAGCTAGGCTAATTGGCAGCTGGCTGCAGCCTTTGAATGGACAATTACAGGAGCGCTATTGATCTTCTCGTGTTATTATCAACAAGGCTGTGGACTCTTTTGTATTTAAATAAAGGCAAAATAAACTTGAGCTGTATCCTATGTGAAAATAAAATAAAATATGAACATTTATTTAATTCTATCTTAACTGTTTTGAGAAATGGCAGCACTTTTTCTCACACATTCATCATCCAAACCTCTCATTACACAAAGTAAACATAATAAAATCCCAGTGAAAAGATTAGAATTTGGACTAATATTTATAATGATGTATGAAATTATTGTTTTGCTGTCGGTGGTTGCTCCTGGTGCTCTTACTCTGCCACTTTGAAGTCAAATATTAAAGTGCTGTTTAATGTGGTCATGGGCTGTTCATATATTGCCTTCCGACTGTAGTCAGCTCATCTTAAATATATAGCCAGGGCTGTAATTTTTACAAGTTAAGGCAAAATGCACTCTAAATACAGTATCATAGTTTCAAATGGCTGGGATAACCATCTCATTTTGTATATATCACCATTTGATATTCAGTCAGCCATCCTTTCTCTCATCCAGTGGCACGGTGTTATTAAAACGTATAATCATAGATTTTGTGAATGAAACGACTCACTGTCGAGTCAAAATGGCAGGTATGAAGCACTCACTTAGAGTATCTCAGAGCCGGCAAGCCTCCAGGTGTGAATGTGTCATTTCACGGGGGTGAAACGGTTTTGGTTCTGAGCTGGAATATGAACACAGTCTTACTTTGATACGGCGCAAAGAAAACAGGCCGATAAACAAGCCGATATGAAGCTAATGAGAAGCCTGCTCTCTAATTGCAACGACCACGTTATATTTTAGTGTTAATCCCACTTTGCAGGTGATATTTGTAATTAGAACGTGCGTGCAGACAGGCACAAACACCCCGTTTCTTGGCGTTTGTGCTGAACTGTCTGTTGTTTAATCATTTCATTATTTTTATCTCTGTCATCTTTCTGTAGACGTGTCAGATCTGTTACTATAAATACGCGTGTGTTTTGACATGATTTGGCTCAAAATAACTTTTCTGTATTTCTAGCCTTCGTCTGCTGAAATCCGCAGCATCAAAGCTGAAAGCAGCGAATCTCTAAAACCAAGGCCCTCTTGAGTCGAAGCCTTTTCTGACGCTTATTAGGTTTTGTCTCTCAGGTCTTGTCGGACGAGCGGATGATGAATGGGGAGGTGGTGGGGGGGGACACTGGCTAGTAGCTGGGCGCAGACCACCACAAGCTCCCCTTCTGTGTCTCCTCCACCAATATGAAGCGCTGCGGTGTTATGAGAACAGGATAGCTCTTGAGACGCTCGCCTTTCACTCCTGAGATGGTGCGTAAACAGAGCAGGAGCCGACAGATGGGCCTCAGCAAACTGGTCCTGTTGACCTTTCAACCCCACTGTCCATCACTCCCCTGGTCTCTATAAGAAAATGCAGTGGAATTCCAAGGAGATTATCATCCTTTATGTCCCGTGGTTTGCTGCCCATTTCGGGCGGTGCATATACAGAATACGCCAGGAAGCGCGGAGCACATTCCCAGGATCTTTAGCGAGGAACGTTAGCGTGCACAAAAGTTACAAACATAAACACGAAATTATGCAATCTCATCAGAATGTGCGTTTTAGTTTGACTGAACTGCCGATTCGAAGTGACGTTCCACGCGTACCCTCCCCTGCATTGCTGTCCAAACAAACTTCACTTCAAGCCGCCACCTCTCTTGTAACATTATTACACAAGCGCAGCGACGCTTAGTAGTGACGCACATTCAGCCCGCTACTGTACTACTGTTTACCTGTTCACATCATATGTATGGAGAGGGCTGTAATGAGAGAGTCGTCTGTCTGAGTGAGGGATTTGAACTTGTATGGTGAGACAGTAGAAAGAGGAGACTAGCAATTTGGAAAATTATCACCTGAGATTGCCTGAAGCTATACTTTTGTATATTCTTGTTCTTATTTTCAACCTGTTTCCTGGTATAAGCGGGACCTGCCCAAGGTTTTAGCTACTGTAGGGAGGCTGCTTCATTCATAATTTCCTCCTGCATAATATATGCTTTTGGCTTCATTTTATAGTGGCACACTATACACACATGCACGCACGCGCGCACCCCGTCGTATACGTGACTGTTCAAACACATCGTATGCAAACAAATTCATGAGCTTGAGCAGAAAGACAACGCTCCTGTTGCAGATTTGCCGTTCCTGGAGTTGTTCTCGGGATTTGTCATGCCTCAAATTAGCAATTACCGTATATTACTATTGTTTTTAATGTGGTCTTCAGAAACTTTTCATTTGAAGATAAAGAAAGTCTTCAAAGAGGAGCGTCTGCCAGAAGTTTTCCGTACAGGTTCACTGATGTTTGAGGCTACATTAAAGGCGTTAGATGTTCTCCTGATCCGTAAGACGACGCTTAAATTTGTTTTTAGAGCATGTTTGGAGAGAAATCATCTCGGACAATCTGAATATTATAAACTGTTGGGACTTTTGAGGTTTCCGGAGCAAAGAACTGACTTTTATGAGTATGTTTTCTACTCACAGGACTCCATATGTGACCTGTGCACCTGTGATTTGGCCTAGTTGGGAATAATACAAATTTTACTCTTACTACTTTGGAAACAGGCGTATTAAAAGTCAAACCTCCGCTAAAATTAACACTGCAACTTGGCATCCATGTCAGTATGAACTACTTGTGCAGCTGCTGTTGTTCTCTCCCATCCTGTAGTTAGTCAACGCGCTCTGTGTGTCACCTAAGTAAACATTCATGTACTGTTGCTGATGCTGATGCATACTATTATACTATTTTTTTTTGGTCAGGTCAGCATTGTGGCTTGTTTTCCATGCACAAAGAATTAAAACTGCTGGTGAGTCACGACCGTTTGATGCGCTCAGGTTTCGGTTTACTTTTTTACCGAATGGACAGACGGATGCTACAACCAGTTACTCTCCCAACATCCTGCTCGTATGATATTTGCAGCGCTCATGCTCATCTCTCGCTATCAATATTTTTTCATTCACCGCCTCAGGAGGAGCATTCAGTCACATAGTTTTGAAGGAAAGCACACTTACTTATATAACAATGCTGATTAACAGAACATTTCCCTTTTGTAAGACGACCACAAAGAGCGACTCTTAGCGTCTCTGTGGCTGAGTCACCACACAGCCTGGGCCCCATTCATGTTTTTCCCATGTTGCAATTTACTCACTGAATTAGGCTTGGACCAAAAAAAAGTGTTTCAGTCCCAATTATCATCTGGCAAGGAGAAGAGGTGGTCTGGGGTGGGGGGTGAGATACTTAAGCCTTTTCACTAGTGCTGCCTTGTTTCCCCTGTTCCTCTCCTTGAGAGAGTAATGTGTTTCCTCACACAAAAGGAGGATCTTCAGAGATATGCCAAGAGTCTGGAGAGTGTGTTTGCTGGACCTGTGAAGAGACCTCTTTAGGAGGCTTTGAGGACAATGGAGCATGGGCACCGGCCGTGGTTTACTTTGTCCACGCCAAGCATTTCACACGCACCCAGGGCAACAGCCGGTCTGAGCAAAGGCACAACATTAGTCTGAGTTATTGAAAAGGCCTTTTTCATCTTTGTCACCCAATCAGTGCAATGATCGCTCTGAGGGAGTTATGTTTGACCAACAGTTTTTTTTTTTTCTGTTTCTTGAGACCCTCCACATTCTTTACCTTTGGGTCCCTTCCTTCCTTTTCAAGTTAAATCTAACACGTATAGTCTCGTCAAGTTAAGTTTTTGTATTCGGAGTTACATGAAATTACAACGAACGGCGCTAACAGCAGGATGCCTCTGGTCTAATTTTACTGCGCCGCTCATACGGCTTCCTGTCGAAGGTGTGTTTTGTTACTCATAAATATTGAACGGAAATCAAGCACAGCGCGTGATGATACCGCCTGTGACGAAGAGACAAAATAATCTCCGCAAGGAGATGAAGAGGAAACTCTGTCGCACCAGAGTCAATCCTGCAAAGGCTGGTTCACTAAATGTTTTACACTCTTCTACACTTTTTACACTCACGGCATCGATGTTTATTGCAGGTTATTAAAGGAAAAATAACCTCTGCGTCTATGTGCGGTTATACTATAATTAAAATCATCTAATCTGACCTGCTTGCATATTATTAGGCGTAATTAATTGCTGTATTATTGCACCGGCTGAATATGCGCCGGGTGTAATTTAGTGACAATCTATCATACCTAGATAGCTTGTCATTCAGCATGAATGTGGAGACCATAACTTTGAAGAGGACCAAACAATGACACCCTGAATGATCTACAACAGAACTGAAGGAGACACGTCATATATCTTCATTATAGCTGAAGTTTCCCATCTCTCCCCGCGTCTCCAGCCTCCAGCCTCCAGCCTGCTCCATCTGCCCCGTCACATTGTTCATATCTCAGTGGCCGAGCTGGTGTTGCTATAGCAATATGTGGATCTGACGAGGGCCCAGGTTGATCCCGATTTAAGCAAATATCGTATGATATTTGCAGCCTACCTTTGTGGTGGATGTCTTGAACAGACTCTGAAATATTATCAAGATTTTATCATTTAGACTGCAGTTTCTTTTCCAAATGGCATTGAACTGCATACAACAACTCTGTCTTAATAGAAGACATTTGGCTCCTTGTTTTATAGTTAAAATGAGTTAAAAAGTTTGGCCTTCTTATGTTATATTGATTGATTCACTAGCACGTTCATAGAGTTGAATATAAGCATGTTAAATGTGATGTATCATTAGTTGTGCATTTGCTCAGGTTGTATTTTAGGATAACTGCAAAACTGTTGGGTCATAATAATAATACTAATAATAAATCATTGTATTTGCAATGTCCATTTGTGTTCTATCATGACGGCTTAGGCTGCAGATAAATGTAGCCGGTATACAGTGCAAAATATCGCCTGTGCCCTTAAAAGTCGCGAACACTGCGAGACACAAACAACACACCCACCTGTGCATCAATCACTTGAGCCAACCCATAAATACCTTGTTATGAACATGAACCTGATAACAGTGGCAGCAGAGCTCTTAAGAAAACACAGCCATGCAAACCACAGGCTGTGTTCAGCACTTCACCCAATGCTGTGTTAAATATTAATCTCACACACTTTCAGAGCAGCATTCCTGTGAGATCACAGTCGAGGCAACTTGTGGAATGCAACGCTAAGTCCTGAAACTGTACTTCCTGGCTCTGAACAGAGGCATGCTGGGAAGTCTTGTACCTTTTACCCTCTGTCTTTCAACAGGTGGCTCACCCTCCCTGATCCCTAAATTACCGCTCTTCTGTGAGACCCTCCAAGAGGGATGGGTTTGACAAATATGATCGCCGTTGTTGTATTCTTTCTTTGATTTAAGTCAACAAAAGTATTGTGACAGCTTGCACTGACATTTAGACTTTGGCTTTTGAAGACCATTAAGTTCACGAGGTGAAGGTGTTACTGTATCCCGTACCCAAACAAATAATAGACTAACTGATCACATGGTACGTGTCTTGAGCAAGTATGTGCAGGCAGATCTGTGGTAGTCCTTGTGAAATATCTTGATATAAGCCCCACTTGCCCGACCACATAATTAGCTTTTGACCTACATTTCTCCCCAAGCTTTTTGTGCATAAGCTACAGGTCAGTTTCACTGGGATTGTGACTCGACACAATCAAGTCGAGAAATCTTTCCTCTTTGACCAGATCTAAAAAAGCCCACGTCTTTGACAAATGTCTCGCAGTGTTTGCCAAACAAAAATGTAACCTTCTTTTCACGAGTAACAGCTGTTTATGGTTGTGTTGCCTCAAAGCGAATTGAGAGGGCGTTTGTGCATGACTCACTCCAATTGTAAATACTAAAAGATAACTTCCTAACACTGAAAATCCTCCTTTGATGATGTGATGGTGTGGGTGGACAGGTCCTTGAATGGCATTTCACTGTATGAAGTTTGGCTTCTAATGAAGCGTCTGCATAAACATGTTTTTCTAATGCTGTGGAAAACATCATCGTACAGTGAAAGTGTATGACAACATAACATAACATGACATAACATGACATAACATGACATAATATAACGTAAGACATGATATATATGACATAATGCACTGTGGTGTAGGGACATAAAAATGCACAACATCAAATTATGTGACACGGCAGCCGATGGCATGCCATTGTATAACATAACAGACATATCATGATATGACATAATGTGACATGATATTAAGTAATAAGACATTCCATGTTGTGACATATGACGCGCTGGTCATAACACGCTCTGACATGACAATGTGACATAACATCCCAAGTCATTACACGAAGTGGCAAGATATTTCATAACATGACATAGTGACGTGTCGTTGCGATGACTTCCATGACATGACATAAGTTGACATGACATCATATCACATGGCACTGCATGACTTGGCATAATGCGACATTCCATGACATGAGTATCATGAAATAACATGACGTAATATACAAGACACAGAATATAACATTATTATTATGTATTTATAACGTGACATAACACAAAGTAATGTTACGTAACGTAACGTAACTTAACGTAATGTAAGAGGTAAGGTAAGGTAACGTAACGTAATGTAACGTAACATAACATAACATAACATAACATAACATAACGTAACACAGCATAACATAACAACAACATAAATGCTCACAACTCTTCAGTTTTTATAATAAACTCTCCTTGTTGTTCAGATCAGTGCAAGTGGAGACAAAGGCCAAGGTCATGTACAGACAGTGATCAAAAGAAACACAAGATTAAAAGTACGTGTAGTTTCTGAATGATCTTATTTCTGTGAGATTCATTTAATTTGAACAAAAACAACATCGTATCTGACTTTGTTGTGAATAGTTGTATTAGGCTTACATAAAAAGACTAATAATCACTATACGATGTGCTATACACACTGGAAAACATTAAAGTGGAGTGGAGTCAGTCAGGAGCAGTGAAGCTGAAATATTTCCAATGTCGGGTTAAACCATTTTATATTAACCAATATCAGGAATCTTTCTTTGTATTTCACAACAATGTGCAGGTAATATAAGTTATGTTTTTATTCTGCTTTATACTATTTATCCTTTTTTTGACTATTTCATCAACAGTTTCAGAAAATCTCTTTTGATTCAACCACTAATAAAAATATAATTTGGATACAGCTAGTACAGAAGATGATACTGTTGGTCAGCATTGTGGCTTGTTTTCCATACCAAGTGCACAGAAAATTAATACTGAAACTTGGCATCCGTGTCAGTATGAACTACTTGTGCAGCTGCTGTCGTTCTCTCACATCCTGTAGTTAGTCGACCCGCTCTGTGTGTCACCTAAGTAAACATTCATGTACTGTTGCTGATGCTGATACTGATGCATACCATTATACCATTTTTTTTGGTCAGGTCAGCATTGTGGCTTGTTTTCCATGCCAAGGGCGAAGAATTAAAAGTCACTACGCGCTCAAGTTTCTGTTTACTTTTTACCAAACAGAACCGAACAGACAGATGTTACAACGAGTGAGTTTACTTCCCCAACATTCTGCTCATATGATAATTGCAGTGCTCATATTTACATAATTCCGATAATAAATGTGTAACCTCATACAGTCCATGCAAGGAGTAATGCTACATACAAGACTCCAAAATTAATAAAGCTGCTGAGTGGCAGCTCTGCTCAAGAACTGAGCATGAAATGTAGAGTGGATTATTGGGTTTCTATGATAATTTAGAAATTCATGATGACACTCGACTATTCACCATAGCACGGCCCACTTTTTGTACCTAGTCTGCGCAATAATCTATTTATGCGAGCGAACGCTGATCGTCTGTGTAATCCCAGTTGAAATTCTTGCGGTGAAAGGAGGATGCAGGCCTTACAGCAGATTAATGCCATGACGATGTGTTCCGCTGCTGATGAGAGCAGGCTAAGCAGTTTCTTTATGGACGGTGGAAATGTTTGGGGTTCCCCGCACAGAGGGACGGGGGGCCACAGGGTGACATGCGTTGCAGAATTCATACTGTTAATGTTCTCACCGTAGAGAATAAAGGATTTGAAAAAGAAAAGACAAAGTAATTCTGGCCTCTTTTGTATAAAATCCTCCCAAGAGCTACTCAGCCCATGATTTCATTATCAGTCCGACTTACACTAATCCTCTCAGAGTGGAGTTGGCCCTTGTTGGATGTCTATGCTTGGGTATCAAAAAAACCCTGGGTGTCAATGGGTAAGAGGGATGGGAGTGTCCAATATGCCTAAAGTTTACGTGTGCGCGTGTTTGTGCGACTGTGTAATTGTGCATGTTTGCAAATGAGCGTAGATGTGTGTGTGTGTGGTAGGTTGGAGTGTGTGTGTGCGTGCATGTGGGGGAATGCTGGATGTTTGAGATCATCCCCAGACGCTCAAGACTGTTTTGATTTCCCACTTCATGGAGAACGTGGGAGTAATCCCCTCAGGATTCCCCCTCTAGAGGTCTTTAGCTGCCATAAGCCACCATTCAACAGGCAAAACCCAACATGGGCTTTATACAGCCTGCTGGTATTACTGGATGATTGGGGAGGGGAGAAGGCTTAATCTGCCCTGGTGGCTAACCTGTCGCTGAAAAGAAACCTGCAGGGAAGCCAGCCATGAGACCGGTGGGCTGACAAAGTGTATTGTTCATCCTCTGGCTACATCGAAGGAAACCTGTGAAGGATTTGTAAACTACGGACTGAATTATAAAATACTCAGCGAGTTTCACGTTAATAGGTTTTGAGCCTTTTATCAGAGACTTACAAATTAAATTTAACAGCGAGATGGCTGCTATATTGTAGCTAGTGCGTATTATTAAAATGAATAAATACAGAGAGAGAGTTTAGATGCCTTGGTGCTCTAAACTGCTGAACGTCATTTATTTTCTTACCTGCTTCTTTTTCTTTCTTTCTGTGCAGGCATTTGTCTCAATCCTTTCTAAAAGTTATTTATTTATATAAAGTTTATAGTGTATAGCTGTTTTAAAATAGTCAAATGGCTGCTAGTACCGCCGATCCCACTGAGAATCAACGCTTGCACACTTGTTTTTCTGGGTTTCAGACAGATGTGCATACTTTTGACAACCTCTGTGTTTTAATCAAAGTGAATGGACCACAGCTATAATGTGAACATTTTCTCCAAGACAATTGAAACACAGATTTTAATGTTTTCTTCCTGTTCTGATATCTAAATATCACCAAATCTACATGTTGAACAGGGAAAAGAACAGGTATTCCTAAATTATTTGGCGCTGACAGAGTTTAATATTCAGATATTTCCTGTCTTCAAACATGCCACGCTGTGGATCCAACCTGTATTAGTGCATTCAGAAAGCAGAATGGTTCTTCAGCAAAGACTAAGCGGCCATGAATCACCGGCTGACGTTTCTGACCTGACGTGTCGTTTTTAAGTTCGGTAGCCGCGGCGCGTGACGCAACGGACGACAAAATTAAAGCAAATGTGTCACAGCAAAAATATTTTTGCCGTTACATCTGGCATTGCATGTTGATGTGTTTGCCAAATTCTCCTGCCATTCAAGTAAATCCAGATGATACACTAACTCCCTTTTAAGTGCTTGATCTGAAAGCAAGTATTGTTAAGAATAATAACATGGATGTGGGATGGATAATACTGACAAGGAATTAGGTGACCTGAATGCGATGCAGTAGCATGCCCTCCTTTCCAGCCAAAAGATTCATGTCACATTGCACATATTGGTGGATTACTGGCTAGTTTAAAGAGCTTAAGATGAGTTCCTCTGGTGTGTGATCAAGTCTGAGCAGTGTGCCTTATAATGCACCGCACAGAAGAAAAGGCCTTGTCACACTGGCTCTCCTTCCGTCTTACTCTCAAGGTCTCTCGTCATTTGACTGTCTGAATGGCTTTGTGTGACAGCCGTGGCTACGCTGCACTGATTGCAGCCAAGCCACATGGTGTTACCATGGAAATGGCACTCAGGTTACTCCTTTTGTGCACTGCTTTGTGGCAATCTATAGCAGTCATACCTGCAATAAACCTATGCATTCATATCTGCTGTTAATGTGCGGTTAAAGCGCGGGGTACAGCGAACGCATCGCGTGATAATTGATATCACTGTGACACTGTTTATACGTTTGAAGGGTCAGGTCACTGAAATGACAAAAAAAAAACATATTTTATCACCCCCGGCGATATCTAGCCATGCAAATAGTTTGGGCTTTATTTGCAGAGGTTTTGAGATATCAGGCTCTGAAACTTCTACCTGGAATTTGTGGTGCTCACAGTATTGACAAATAGGATTTCTAAAAAATCATCACCAGCATCTCTTTCCAGGAAACGTGTCCCTGCTACTCTGGATAATCCACCAAATACAAACCTGACAGTTTTCGTAGGAATTATTTCTTCAGCCGCAGGTAATTCTTTTTCAGAGAATAGATTTGACTCTTTTTGACTCCGGGAAATGTTTAATCATCAAATCCAACAAAGGTACAAAATAATTTCGGTCATATGACCTTATCCAAACTCACTGCTGCGATGGAAATTCTTTTTGCCCAGTCCATTTTATGTCGCACAGTTTTTAGGTAACAAAGCAGTTCAATTTAGTGAAGGCGTCTCTCAAAATATATTCGCTGTCGTAAGTTACTGATATGCAGTTTAAATGTAATTTCTGCTCGAGCAATAGTTCAGTCAGTTAGTTAAGCCTGCAGTCGGTGTCTTTTTCCACCTTGCCATTCGCTCCTTCCTTCCCGTCATGATCCATCGCTCTCTATCTCGTCGCTGCTCAAGACTTAATCGTCAAATATCGTTTGTTGGAATAAGAATTCATCTTTACTTCATTTGTTTGTCTCTCTTGATTGAGCTTTAATTCTGTTTTGCTCCTAAAAAATGATGAACCAAGCTAGAATATTATAATTGACATTGATGCATTTAGTCTGCTAAATGCTTATTGCTATGGCCCATTTCTCCTCTGGTGAAATACAAATGACGTTGTGATATAAAAAGTTGGATTTTGGAGGAGCGCATCAGCCACTGAATTTGTTGTGACACGCAATTCCCTTGAAAAATGATCAGCTATGACACACGACCACGTCCAGGAGTCGTGCAATCTCAATCATTTGCATTCCAGACGGTGTGAATATTTGCTTCGCGTCTGAGCAATGCGTCACCGGGGTGTCCACCGCAGAACTCAACGTGTCATCAGCGAGGGTCTTACCGAGATACTCGACATAATCTCAAATTGGCAATGCTCTGTTTGAAGTTGTCTGTGGGAGAGAGGAGGCTGAGGGACAATTATCTTGTATGTCCTCAAGAGGTCTGGTATTGTGGAGGAAAGGCTGAGTAAAAGAGATCAGAGAAGGAGGGTACACACAGAAGTACATCTGAGGGCTTCGTAGATCCCAGGTATTACCAACTGTCTGAATTAACAGGATACACATACTTCACGAAACAGTCAACATGTCACGTCTTAACAGCGTTTGGCTTCACCTATGAGCCAAAATTCTTACATGAAGCCCCATGAGCCCCTTGCTGTTTCGCAAGCTTAGATGAGGTCTTAAGCTCCAACAGAAGATGAATGCCGAGTGCTAAATTAATTTGAGGCATTTTCTTTTGTGCGCTGACAAAAGCGACCAGGTTGGTGCTGGTTTCCATAGCTGATGACAGATCATTGGGCTGCAGTGTTTGCCCAGGTGTCAGGCCTCCCGCTGCAGACAGCAGAGGGTTTGTCCAGGTCTCCGAACTTCACATTGCTGAAGCTTCTGCGCCTTAATTGTACAGATTGCTTCATTCAGTATTGCCCATGAAAGAAGCTGAAAAATAATCATGACAAACTAACAGTGCCCCTTCTTGAAATGTTGAAACATGCCCTGTATTCAAGACATTTCAGGCTGCAAGAAATAGGAAGAGAGTCTTTGAAAACGCTTTTGAAAGTAGTGTTTTTAGACTCGGCCTTAAGAAAACATCCGACTTTTAAACTCTCACGAACTGACATTTGTTTAATATCCAGTTTTGTATCGTGTGTGCACGGTTTGAAGCGCGGCACTTACACTCACTCAAAACAACATTAATCAAGAATACATTATAATTTCCCTGCATTGTATACGGCTTCAATAAGGTGTTTTAATTGCTCGGTGGCGTATAAAAAATCTATGCCCCGAGGTGTTTGGCAGATCACTCCCGTGTTTGGTGTGGTCAGGAATTTCTCGATGTATAAATATATCAGTATTTATATGGTTTGATCTGTTGTGTCATTGAAGTTCGCAGTGTTTGGTTAAGGTTAAGCTTTTGGAGGCCAGTCCAACAGTTTGTATCCCATCACTCAGGCAGCTTGTTATGTCTGCATTTGGAGGATTGGGCGGAGTGATTTCTGCACAGCTGGCAGGTACAAAACGTCTGGATCTATAAATTTCCCTTGGCCTGCCGTGCAACACATCCCTCACCTTTACCCAACCCCTCTGACACACAGGTAACAAACCGAACAAGATGCTTTCCGGTCACAGGGAAAAGCTAATCCGTCCGCTTGTGGCGATTTAAATGCTGATATGCACGGCACATGTGTGACAGCGTTTCTGATCAGCCCATTGCAGCGAGTGAGCGATCATTGACGGGCTTTGAAAGCACATTGTGCTGCGGTTGTAGTGAAAATCACAGGTGCTCTAAATCACTCCCTTTGCCTGGTTTGAGGGAGTGTCATTTGCACTTCTCCCACAGTCGGTTTCTTCTATGATGTGTTCAAGCCTTTTGAAAAACACTCACCCCGGACCCGATCATGTGCGCACATGCTGCTCCTGCAAGTTTATATTTGTCCCTCTTTTCACTTTTAGGAGTTGATATAAGAGGAGGAGAAAAAAAACAGCAGAATTTCATGACAAACTTGGAAAAGGGCACAAGTTTTTCTACATTGCTGCAGCTTTACTGGACAAAAGAGTGGAGGGGATTCGTTTTTCCACAGGGCGAGCGGGGGGAAGAATTAGAAGCCTCTGCCACTTAATTTGGCGGCTGAGACTTACCCTGCGAAGTTTTGTTTTTCTAAGCCTCCAACATAACAGAGTGTGCCTTGCCGTCAGCACCTTAAGCAAGTAAAAGCGCTTCCTTTATGAACTAAACCCGCCAGATATTTGCTTTGCGAAGCCCAGCGAGAAGAAAAGAGGAGGGCTTGCAGTGAATAACTTTTAAAACACTGTGTGTACGACACGAAGAAAGCGGCAGGAGACATGAAAGAGCAGGAGAAATGAATTGAATGTTGTTTTTTTTCCAACTCTATGAAAAAGAGGGCGATGGGATCTGAAGGCTTCTTTTCCAAAAGCCTTAGCCAGGTGATTCATCACAGCGCTCTGTCAAAAGAGCTTTCCACAACATGAGACGAACAATGACACTGTGATTGCAAGGACAGGAGAGCTCTTGATTGAAAGATATCAGCTATATGTTCAGCTTCCCAGAGAGAGGAGGCCAAATGCAAGAGGGAGGTTGGAGGAGGAGGAGGAGGAGAGGGAGGGAGGGGGCCACGACTCACTGATGAGAATCAAAAATCTTAACCCTTCGACACGGGTGTCAAGAGAGCTTTTTAGGGAGTTCTGCGTAATGAGAGCCTTCAGATATGAATTAACCAAAATAATTTAACAGCTGCTTAACCGCGAACAGAGGAGCTGCCAGGCAGATTGATTGGGGGATGTAGCAGAGGAGAACAACTTCTGCTTTTGTGTGACGGTGAGTCCTCAGCTGTGGAGCGATGCTGAACAGATCGTGGACCACTGCCAGATCTTAAGATCACATATTCAGCTGAGCGGTGCTCAGAGATGCAACTCCAGCACACAGCAGGCTGGGAGTCAGACTTGTTGGTTGTTTGTTGTCTTAGACTCACATAAAAATATTAGGATTTTTTTCTTCTTTTTTTTGGTGGTGGTGTTTTTTTAATTTTATTTTCGTCATCAAAATGTAAATGTTCCAATCTGCAGCCACGTTATTACCTGCGAAGATGACGAGTCTTACAAAATATAGTTTGACACATTCAATTTTCTATGACACACACACACAACAATGATAATTCAACATTCAATTAAGATGTAAATGTGCCAAAATAAGCCCATATTTATTTATTAATCTGTGCAGTCCCTTTGCAGAATGTTAAAATGGACCGAGATGAAGAATCTAACACAACTTGTGCGTTACACATGAGCCTATTTTTAATGAGATGGTTCAAAATATGTCCACACATATGTATTTGTGTTCGTGCTGCTTGGTTCATATGTGAAATTCATTCATGTGACATCTGTGTCAGCTTTATTTATCTCTTGTAAATCACTTTGTGGTTGTGTTAAGTGTTATATACATAGACCTTATTTCTATTATTACACATAATATATACATCATTTACATAATAAAACATCTAACAACGCCTCAGAGCGAGCAAACATAAACAAACATAATGCAACGCTATTTTCTACTATGACTTCACCTCAGCCGTATTAAACACTGTAACATTAAGTCACGGATCATTAAAGACAATGGCAACATGCATGATTACATCACCTAAGACAGTTTGAGCCCGTGGGCCTCCCCTCTGACAAAGGTGCCTCACTTGCTTAGTTTTTTTCTGACTTCCTGGGTGCCTGTGAGATCATGATTATGTTACCTGATCCCATAGAAGCTCAGCAATTGAGCCAAGATAGCCTAATATACTTCAGACTACAGCAAACGGATCAAAAAAAGGTCTGCCCTGAGGCGTTTATTTATTAGTTTCTGCAGAAGCGCTGCATCTCTGAACTGTCTGTCTGTTTAACTTGAAGTGGTCTCCTTTTTGATGATGTAAAACCGAATGTAATATCTTTTCTCTCTCAGCCTCGCCTGAATTTGTTTGGAGCCTCGTGGGAAAAAAAACTCTGACCTGAGATATAAAAAATAAAAGAAGAAGCATTTAAAGGAATTAAAAGTAACAGAAAGAAAATCACAATTTAAAAATACTCTATTACAATCAGAGGCCCTGCATTCAAATCAAGTAAAAATATAAAAGTATTAAAGTATTAAATATGCATTAAAATTCCCCCGAGGTTATGTTTTTAGATTAGTATGGGCTACTATATACACTGCTGTATATCATAATCTGCAATAATACACCATGTTTTATAAACCTGCCACATGTTTTGTATGTAAAATCTGAATTAGCAAAGTTAATGTGGTGGAGTAGACGCCTAAAGTAGCACAAAATGGTGCCTCAGTTACCAGCACGTTGCGTTACACTGTAATATTAAATTTTGTCCGCAGTGGACCAAATTTATTTTATTTTTTAAACCAAAAACTAACAACCAATGAAGACGAAAACATCAGAAACATGAAACAAAACCAGCGTCGGTGCGCTCAGTCTGTGGCCCGCCGTTGTTGGCTCTCCATTTTTTTTTTTTTAAATCTTTTTCTTTAAGCGCTCCTCCACCTTTTTTCCCCCCACGTGATAAAAGAGTAATCACCTTAGATACTATTTACACTCAGGGCCGAGGACTACCATTACCCTTCCATCAATATCAGCACTTAAAGTTCATAAAACTGTGAGGCAGACCTCCAGCCTGTAATTTTCGTAGTCCCTAATTCACGGTGAGAAGAAATAATATTACAGGGTATTCAGCTAAATAGTGATGACACTCGCACGTAATTGTGAGAGGCAACAAGAACTCTCACTGGTTACAAAAGCCGCGGTACATTGACGCCTATTTATATAAGGAAGTTTTTGCGTCATAACAATACAGTAAGAAATTCGCTGCGTGGGAAAATACTCGGCGGGGCAGAACAGACCGGTTCTTCCTATACACTGTGACCACCTGATTAGGTAGGTCTTCCTGTATACGCACAGCTTGATCCTGCAGACAGTGAGTCAGCAGTAAGCTTCTATTGTACTAAATGTGAGAATGGGCAAGACGTGTGATTTAGGCAACTTTGAACATGATATGATTGCTGATGCAGGGGCGCGTCAGCTCCAGCAGTCCTGGGATTTTTTTTTATATGCTTAAATCTGCCAATTTGGGTTCAATAAACATCCAATCAATGGCAGGCCTTTGGATTAAACTCACCGATGGGAGCAATGAGGACACTGGCAGCTCGGAAAAAAAAAAAAGGGGGCGCTTCAGGACACGCAACTTGATGAACTTTGACGAAAAATGCTGCAGCAGCCGGTGACCATGCTGTCAGGAGTTAGACTGCTGCCAACTGCAGTCAGAATTTGGCTTAAGCATCATGAATCCGGTTTCAGTGCTGTGGGCATCCATCATGATTTAACAGAAATATACTCCACCAGGATCCCACCAGAGGTGATGATCAAGAGGTAAAACCAAAGGATTTTAGAGGGATTACTCTGCTATGCTGGTCAATCTAATTCCTATAAAACAAAAAAATGCTTCACACGCTTGCATTATATGTCCGTAACAGGTTTTTGACACTGTAGAGAAGGTCCTCTAACGGTGAGAAGACTCGCCTCGTCCTCGTTCTGGCATCTGATGGACGGATTCCGTCTCACGGGTTTGAAATCTTCTTGTAGGTTGCAGGCTCTGACAGATCTCCCAGGAATGTCTTATCGATCCCAAATCCCGGTGTGCTAATTAACGACATCTCAGATGACGCCGTGGACAAGTCATGCGATATATTGTGATTTATGCGCCCGGTGTACTTTAACTGCGAGAGACAGTGAAGCAGGGAGGAAGCCACTTGGCGGAGAGTGTGTGACCCGAGGCCATTGAAGCAGCGCGAGGAAATGCTGTCTGCTTGCTCGCTGATGATATCATAACTTAATTTACAGCCTGTGTCTACTGTTTAAATGTTATCAATTCAGCGCTCAGGTTTAAATGGACTTTAGATCTCAATATAATAATAAAAATTAAAAAGAAAAAAAAAACCCTGGGAGGAATCCGCACATGACAGGCAGGAGAAAAATGTGGCGCAGATACATTGTGGGTGCAGGCATTTTTTCAAATTGTTTTTAAAAACAAAGTAAGAAAATTGGTATTGATTTTAATCCCATCTTCTCGGGAGCACATTTTAAACTTTACGGTACTCAGACAGTGAGTCACTATATACTGTTAGAAGCAATTACTTGGAAGTTATGGAGTGTAACTGTACTGTAATTGCAGGCTCGTTAGCGGGGAGAGGTAAATATTTGCTGCCCTGGATCCAATAACTGGAAATTCATTCTTATCACTGGTGTAACCGAGCTACACGCGGCCGCGCTGAGGTGCTTCATTTCCGTCCGCAGCTCTGCACCAGAAAAGATAAGCGTGAAGGAAAAACAGGTCTACGTACTGCATGCGCTGCACAAACATCATTTTCTAAACCTGAAGACAAAAAAAATAGAGGAAAACAAATGGTGGACGTTCCTTAATAAATCCAGTTTATTTATTAGTCGTCCTCCTCTTAATCGTGTTCTGTATGTTTGCAGACTTCACGATATCTCATTATAAGAAGAGTCTGACATTTGAGCACTGGAAGCAACTTAAAATGATTTACACGTGTCATAAGTAGCATTTATGTTTGTCAGCGCCTCATTTTAAACATGTAAGGACACGTGGAGAACGTTTAATACCCGTGAGCGTGTTATGAAAATAGAGGCTGATACTTTCTTCAGACCAGTGCAAAAACAATGGCCCGACTACAACATTTCTATCCACCATATTCAGTGATTTTCCAAAGCATAACATTAATTATTGAGATGTGTTTTAGAGGAACTAATGGCACTCTTTTCCCCAGACAGATGTCGATATGGAGGATAGAGAAAATAGATGTTGCACTATAAAACTGTCAAACAACTCTTCAGGGGATATAATTGCTTCTTCCTGCACCCTGGTCTTGTCATTCCCACCCTGAGTGTAGACACATTGAAAGCTTCCTCATTTCCCCCCAAAATCCACCAACTTACCAAACTCCTCTAGACTATCCTGAGATCCTCATTTTCCACCCACAGCATCACACACGATTGAAAAGCATCTGCTAAATGATAAAAGGCACCGTCGTTGCCAAATTAGCACCACATTCAAAAGTTCTGAAAGGCTGCTGAATGTCAACAATGGAGGCTGAGCAGCAAAAAGCTTAATTATCCTAAATGTGCGCGTGGGTGTGTGTGCGGTCGTGTACAGTATGCACATGTGTGTGCGCGCTGTCTACCCAGGTTTAGTACCGATGATGTAATATCATATATCTGTTTTTGTTTCTGGATGAGCATTACATCATTGATACCTCTGGCTGCCAGCGAGGCAGAGATGCTCGGGCTGCACTGACACTGAAGGCATCACTGGAGCGGAAACAGCGAAGGCAGCAGGAGTCTGCAAATTACACAGCAACCCTGTGACCCCACGACTGATGTCTAATGGGCAACAGTGAGTGCATTTAAAGGGGGATTTTTTTATCAACACGATAAGAAAATATCATTAATTAACAAGTTGCAAAATGTTGACATCAGTACTTTATATCTTATTCAACCAGGGAAGATCCCATTGAGGTTAAAAACCTCTTATTTAGGGCGGGCAAAAAAGGACAAAATAAAAGTCTAGTACAAGCTGTGAGTCCAACAATATCAGTTTGAGCAACACCCCAACAACACAACACCCAACAACACCCCAACGACACAACACCCAACAACACCCCAACGATTCAGTCTCCATGTCTTTCAATATGGATTTAAAAGCATTCAAAGAAATCAGACCATGTTGTATAACTTTTAGTTCATGCTAGTTTGAGCGTGCAGTATCCAACCCTCTTCCCAACAGACATCATATAAAAGTCCCTTGACTGCAACGAGTACTGTCCGTCACACGTGCATAGAAAGGATGGGGGAAACCCAAGAATTGCCTTGTACATGAAAATATAGCAACGTTTGTGCTTTACAGTTTTGTGATGAATCAAAGGGAAGCGTTATGTTCAGGCTCTCACGCCACTTGGTTATGGAAAGTATGCAATACAGGTTGAATGCAGAAGAAAAACACACTCTGCTGTACTGCGCGGTAAAACCATAAGGCGAGGTTGGGGTTCATTTCCTCACTTCGTGGCTACGTGCACGATGAGTAGATGTTCAGTTTAGGCTTACGGTTTCTTCCATTCAGCATTTTCTACAAGTGTCATAAATAAGAGAATCTGTGCTGAAAGACAGGCACCAATTTTGCAGCACATAGTAGGAATCAGGAAATTATATAGCCTTGCCGTTAAACCTTAGAATACTCCACCATAAAACATCATTTTATGATACATCACATCATAAAATCATCTGGGATGGAGAAATTTAAATTCAGACGTTACACCATCACAAGAACTGTTTCAATCACCGTTCCCTTAACCTTTATTTATCTCCTAAGCCCCTGCTGTCATCATGCTAGGCTAACCAGCCTGCGTCTTCTTCTTCTTCTACATTGTGAGGGACTGACAACCACACATACGGCTGAGAACGAACCTCCTTCGTGTCGCACATATTGCAGAAGCAGGTAAACTGTAGCTAATGCAAAGTTTTTAGCTCACTTAACAGCTCACACAACCAGAGGCACAACTTCATCTGTCACGCTCTAATAAACTGACACCGACCGCGATGTCGTCTGCTTTTCCTCCTGACAAATTTATTACTTTTAAGCGAAGCGCTTAGTGCAGAGAGTGCAGCCTTTGATCAAAAGTGGCGGAAAGGCCGGGTTTGAAAATGAAAAGGTTTGTCACATCGCTCATACTGCGTGTCCATTTCTCTGAGTGAAGGCACAGAAAAAGCTGTTCTGACATCTATTTGTGGCTAAAGTCTCCTGATCAGCGTGTGCACGCAGCTATGAGTAAGTATTTTTAATATTTAAAGGATGTTTTAGCTAATAGTGTCTCAGATATGGAGCGGGTGTACGCAGACACTCACCAATTTAGAATTGTTGGCTTGTTACGAAACATCTGCAGAGTTGGTTTAATCAGTTTAGTAGTCTGAGTATTTCTACTCTGCATTAGGAGTACAAACTAGAATAAATGTGGAATAAAGATTCACTGGTGGAGTTACTCAAAGATATTTATACATGTGGACAGGAGAAGCAGCCAGTACTGAAAAGTAATGAAGTACGTTTACTCAAGTGCTGTATTTCTTGTACATTACATACTCCGCTACAATTCAGAGGAAAATATTGTACTTTTTACTCCACTACATTTATCTGACTTTATATTTATTCATGTGTTCTTGGAGGCCAGAATTAAAAAAGCAAATATTAGAAGAAAATCCCCCAAAAATGCTGTGAAGTTGGACATTTTAACATGGGGACTTATGGAGACTGATTTGTCCTGTATCCAACCTCAAGTGGACGTTTGAGGAACTGCAGTTTTTGGCTTCACTTCACAGCCACGGAGGATACTACTTGGTTAAAACTAGCTCCACCTCGAGCAGTAAAATGCTATTTCTGCTGCATTTTATTGATCATACTTAAGTTGGATTTTAAATGCGGGACTTTTACTTGTAATAGAGTATTTTTTTCACTGTGGGATCGGCGCTTTTAGTTAAATAAAAGATCGGGGGAAGTTCTTCCACCACTGAGAGGAGCCTATGACTCCACACAACGCCCTCACTTCCCCGCTATGAGGCAGAGGAGACATTAAATGACAAAAAATTGATCCTCGGGATCAATGTCACACATAAACAAACATATACACACATACAAACACACACAACGGTCTCACACTCAGACTAACTCCATTGCAAAAAGTGCTTTGTCATTTATTATTTCTGCAATTTATAATCTTTAATATACTTTCCTCTTTGGCGAAGGCAGAGCAACGGGTTCAACCGAGGCATTTCTGAATTATGAGCCAAGCAAAAAACGGTTTTAGAACTTGGCTGGAATTAAGTTTGCTTCGATGATCTCATTACACAATTTAAGTAATCACTGCAACTGAGTCACACACACATTTAGAATAATGCAACCGGGAATGTGATATTGCAAAGTATTGATCTTTCATTTTCACCATTTGGTAACTTTCTGCCGAAGCTTTTTGACAGACTGTGAATGAAAATGGCCGTGCCCCGAGTTAATTACTCGACTTGGAAACACATCCTGTGTTCAAAGGTTGGAGCAGGGAACATAAAAAAAAATCAGGCATGATCATCTATGTAAAACTTCACAGCGGCCCTTCATCTTCGACAGCAGCCAGCTCTACTTAGTAAGCCACAAGAAAGTGTGGCTGACAGTGTGCAGGAGCCCTCCTGTAATTCCTACTGATACCTGTGCATTAAGCTACCTCTCCTCCGTGGAAGAACACATCAAAAGGAGATTTAAAATTAAAACTAAAAACAAGGTGATCCAATGTATGGTTAAGTCTGAAGATGATAAGCTCCATCCGGAAATTCAAAACAAAAACCGAGACCTGAAAATTACCATAATGGAAATGTACCAAAGTGAAGGGTTTTTTTCCCCAGCGCTCTGCAGGTGCCATAGAGATGCTATGTGGACAACCACGACATATCAAGTGACCCTTTTTTATCACAATGCACAACCAATACATGTTTCAGAGATGATGTCTGTCTGTTGTGCAAGTGCCAGTCACCCAAACCAAAAGATCAGAGAGAAAGAGGAGGGGAGGGGGGGTCAGCAACAACATGTTTGTCTGGCGGAGTAAATTGATCACCGTGTGGATGTCACATAGCTCGTGTTATTCCCTTTTGGAGCCACAGAGAGGGTCATTGTTGTTTTGTGAATACATGAATACAAATGTATGGCTTTCTTCAAGGTTTTCTTAAGACCCTGAATGCATCAATGCAGACTGTAAACATGCCCGGTCCTGCGTGTGAGCTCAAACATACAGGAATTATGAAGGGCAAAACTTAAAATGTGCTGCCACGCTGATACCCCCAGACACCATTCAACCACACAGCCATAATTAATACTTTATTCCCCAGCAGTTGCCTTCATGAGGAGCAGATGCAGGGAAGATGACCTGAGATTGGGAAACCACATGTGAGGAGGCAGCATGGAAGCGAGGTATCGTGTTTACTTTCATAAATATGGCAATCCCCCCCAAATCGTCCCCCCCTCTCCCCACACCCGTTCTCCACCTAGCAATTAAATCCAGTTAGAGATTACTCTCAGCTGCATCCCGGTCTTCACAGGAATCTCAGCCTCCAGCCTGGACTGATAATAACTATGGTCTGCAGTGTTTCAGCCATTCATTTGATAAAGTGCTTTTCACCTTGCAGCTTTCATTATCCACACGCCAGAAAGTGCGCGCACGTGCATGTGTCAGTTTATTTGCCCGGCCCACGGCGAGCTGATTAAACAAGTGTCATGTCATTATTCTGTAATTAATTTTTCAATTATGATTCAGGCTCTATAACGCCGTAATGGAAGGTGAACTCGGATCTATACCGGAGCAGCGAGGTGATTAGACGTCGCTGGAAGCTTTCCAGAGACGAAGAGAAAAAAGAGAAGTGGGTGAGGCTTTTTTTTTTTTTTTCCAGAGTTAGATCGATCCTGTTGACTGAAACGGCCTTGGTTCATAACAGACCATGTCTGCTAGCAACAGCTTAGCTGGTCCACTGAGGCGTCTGTCCGCACGTCTTTTCGGGGGGCGTTCTTTAAAGACTGCGAGTAAAGCAGTCGCTCCGAGAAAGAAGGAGAAAAAAGATGTTTATTGTGATGACCCCGCTTGACACTGTGAGGCTGCCTCCGCGGTGCAAAAACATGCTACTCCAGGGCTAGACTTTCAGACAAGCTGCAAGGAAACACTTCCAAAACTATATCAACTAAAACTTTATTTGAACTCATCACGAAGGGTTTTTACGTGAATGTTCTTTTGGCCCCTTTTTTTAGTGTTTTTGGTCAAACTTTCAACAACTTTGGTTATTTCGCACAAGGGGTTTTATATTTGTGTTTTTGTCTTTGCATTTATCATGGGTTTGAAGCGGGTGGGACTTCATCTGAGGAAAAAGGTCAAAATAAAAGTCATGTCGCCAGCAATGTCAGTCAAACCACACCCAAATAATTATGATTAAACTGTTTTGGCTCATAAATATTTAAAGTTTTTAGCCGTTTAAACACTAAAATTCAAATCAAGGCGAGATATTTTTAAAGATTTTTGTGTTTTTTCTTCATACAGTAAACACTGCATTAACATGCATATTGCTGCCTTGCACAGTGAACACTGCAGACCTCGCATTAATATGTACAAGGGTGAGCGTTTTGCTCCTCAGGAGGACTCGGACAAACCGCGAAAAGACAAAGTGAAAATCAAGAAAACTGCTAAATAATTTCGTGAACCTATACTCACTAATTTCTCTGACCGGGAGCATCAGAAAGGTGTGACCAACTGACTTATAACACTATCATCCCCCCACAGACACACACATAAACTTCACACGTAACTTGTTCCTCCTGGGAAATATTGCTCACTGTACTGGCATGAGTTAGCAAATAATTGCTAGTCAGGGGAGGAGGTAGCTTATAATATGCATTGGGAATTTTAATCTTGACTTTTAATAAGCTTTTGACCTTCTTGCGTCTGCAGCCTATAATTAGAAATTCTGGCTGGGCCAGATTGACAGAATGCTGTGTCTTAGGGGAGGTAAAACCTTGTGCGACTGCGGTCAGCAGACCTTCTAAATCATGTGGCTGCATGAGAAATGTTTAATCTAACAAATTGGTTTCTGTTTCCTCTCCTTTTTTTTTCATTCTTTCATGCAGTAGGTATTCTGAATATGGAGGTGATGTCATCGTCTCATCCTTTTAAGAGTGACTGTGGACCATATATTCTGAGGGGGAGGCAGAGAATCAGGACCTAATGGTCTTTCCTCCTTCAGCCAAATCTAATTGTGCCCTTATCTTCTCCAAGTTTAACTGCCCCATTGATGAGGATTGAGCTGTCTGGACTTTAGCAGTTGACTGTCTTTTTCTGTGTCTTTTTGCATATGCGAAGTTGTGTGTCAAACTGAGCGGCAGAGCTTCTTGATTTCTCTGCTATTGACAGCGTGGTTAAGGTAACCTGGCTTGAACCGCCTCAAGCAAGCAGCACTCGCGGTCTTCTTCTTCTTCTTCTTCTTCTTCTTTCTCAGTTAAAACAAACTCTCTCTTCTTCTTTGGGCTTTTGCATCTGTCAGGCAGCACTAAATTTAGCGGCTGGCGTTTATTTACTTTATGTCCTTGCTGGTGTGTCCTTGCTAAATGAAGGCGAACAGGACTGTCACCATCCAGAGGACAGCACCAGCCCAGCCCCGGGAGTTGATGGATAACGTGGGGATGTATACGCTTGCATGTGTGTGTGTGTGCGCGCGTGTGTTCGTGCATGGATAGAACAAGAACATACATGCGTGCAAATAATCTATGCATGCACACACGTGCACCCACTCCTTTTGCACAATAACTGTTTGCAGCCATCCACTCAGATCATACAGTACAGGAAGCTGGGTGCATGACCAGCCATCACAACAGGCCTCTGAGCCTCCAGTTATACAGGTATTTGAGTTTGCAGCCTGTGAAGGTATTCAGGCTCCCATGTGGCATAGTGGTATTTGCACCTTTTGGTGTTTCAGTATGTTAGTGTTGAGCGCTACACAGTCCTATGGATCAGTGCCTCTGTATAGATTCCCTGGAGCAGCCTCTTGTTCCTTTAACATTCCAGGTACATCCACGCCAGCTCCTTCCTGTCGCTCCCCTTGTGTGGCGCTGATTGACAAGCGTCCGCTTCTCTCAGGCGCGTAATCAATCTGCTAATTGGTGTCGGAGGGTCGGTTGCTGTTGAAGCGTCCCCCGCTCTTTCTTTGGCTAATTTATCTTTGTCACCGCCAGTCTTGCAAAGTACATTAGTTGGGAAAGTTCAGTTTCTGCAGAGCCTCGTCTCTCTGTCTCACACATACGCACACACACACACACACACACACAGTATGCTACTGTGCTTTGTTCATCTCTTTTTTTTTTCTTCACTGCAATACATCACACAAAGGAGTGAGGGTAAATGTTAGCCTTGCACTGTTTCCATTGGTAACCGCAGCTCATGAGGTAGAGAAGGAGAGCAGGTCAGTCTCTCTGTGCAGGATAATTGGTGACAACAGTGTGCTTTATCATAATTCACTACAGCAAATACATCACAGCAGCAGAGCAGAGGTATAATTAGCGGGGAGGCTTCTCAAAGTTGCTGAATAGGGTGAACAACAAGCAAATTTCCTTTAAAGAAAGAATGCATAAATAGCGTTATATATGTAGAAACATGAGCAGTATTCAATGCATGTGATCCCGGCGTCTGTACTTACAGAGAGCTCAATGAGCCCTTGAGGCAGCACTTCACATCTGATTGATTTACAGGCCGCCTCTACCCAGGGTGCCAATCAAGCCCTGATTAGACACCACTGACTCGCTGATGACGGTTCAGACAGCGGCAGCCATGTCCGCGGTCTCTCCGAGCGCCGAAGATTGATTGCCCAATCTCGCCGCCTTGCCCCAGATTAATCTTCGCAAATGACACAAGAGTCGCAAAGTTTCTTTTTTTCTCCATCTTTTCTCGGGTTTATCGGCTCAAAGCGGGTTCGGCGTAATAGCGGGGAGGTTAAAAAGGGAAAAGGCAATGTGTGTGTGTGCTACTTGAACTACTGCTTGCTCCCAAACTTGTGGATTAGGCCCCCAGTGCCCCCTATTGGCCCCCAAATCATGTGTTGATCCTCTCCCCACACATTGATCCTCCACATTCATGAGGGGAACCAAGACTTTAGTCTGAGAAACTGTGAATGAACTGTAGAAAATGATCCTCATAACATACACATGCCTCCTTTTGGCATTCCTATGTCAGACAAACTAAAGAAATATAACGCTGTTCTGAATTTTCATCGTCCTCTCGTCTTTAACATCTCCTGCCTCCACTTTCTTCCTCCTTTTTTTCAGGCGCAGTGATATATAGGCACTGTAGTGAGGAAATTATGGTAAGCAGCAGGGGGAGAAGTCCATATTCCAGCCCTGCCTGTTCCCTCGCCTTGCTACACGACGAGAACGGCGGCTGCACACTGATCATACCCTCATTAAAGTTGTTCACTTTCTCCTCTTTCACTCTTTTATTTTTTTCTTTCTTTGATGCACTCGCTGCTCTTTAAGTGCTTTAAGCACCGCCGCAGTCGCCTCTCTAAAAGTCTGTCTCTGAGCTGTTAACAACCACCTTTTCAACAATGTCAGGACTATCAGAAGATGATTTTATGCAAACTCCTTCTGCAGATCGATCCACCTCCATTACCTCCGCTTTTATTCACTCCCTACTTTTATATTAGTACCTTAAATGTCTTTTCAATGCAAAATAAGGCTCTTAACATAGTTTAGGGATCAGAGCGGCACTGATTTTCACATTATTATTATTCACTGCTGTCATGTGAAAGGCTTACAACACCAGTTTTGCTGGTTTTTCAGTTTTAATTGTTACGTTTTGACTTTCATTTCTTTCATAACCCTGTGTACTTTTGTAACTTTTAATAAAAAAACAACTAGATAAAGATGTAAATTCACACTTTGGACGTTATTTCTGTTTAACAGAATAGCCAGACTGCAAATTCAGTATGTGAAACACACCCATTTGTTGTGTGACCGTGATTATTCCCGTTAAGTATGGAATAATCTGACTAATGGGGATGGCATTCGTGCTTTATGGCGGTTACAGAGAGCGTAGGGTACAGAGTACAGCAAGATAAGAGTGAAAACACGTCTCGTCTGTGAGAATCTACCGTCAGATTTTGGAGTGTCGTTTTAATGAGATTTCGGGGAGGACGTCTCGGCGCTTCTTGTTCCACATCAAAGGATATAAACTACCGCAGACCTCCGACAGGTCATGACCAATGCGAGGAGGCCAGATAGCTTCAAGACACTTCCGATCAGCCTATCTGCAGTATTGCCTCCTTTATCGGCCTGCTATGCGTCACACTGCACGTTGTTTCAACCCTGACCCAGACATCCAGCCAGACAAACACACTGACAGGGGCAAGACCAAGCTGACGTGCTGAATGCAAATCAGTTTTTCCTCCTTTTATGCAGGTCTTGGAATTTTTTTTTTTGACATTCTTTGCCTTTTGGAAATTTGCATAAACTAGATTATGACAAGGAAGCACTGAGCTTTCACTGTCAACATTAAAACCTCCCTCAAGTCTAAGTCTGGACCGTAACCTTTCTCTGACGTGTCTCTGACTTTCTGTATTTGAAGAAAAAGCATTCATGGCAGTAAATTCAACACATTTTTGAGCACCGAGCTCCAGTCATTTCGGCAGCTTACTTGACAATGTAGCGAGTGGGTGAGTTTTTACACACTGCCCTGTCAGTTTTCAGGGAGCTACGCAAGCAGAGGATGTGGCGAGGTCTCACGTTGGCCCCGACCTTCCCAAAAAACTCTGCGGTGGAAGCCGGCCTCTGATAGTTTGGTGAGATTATAGAGGAACAAAAAAGGGTCTAAACTGAACAAAAACACCGGAAAAGAGGCGACGGATCCACGTCGCTAGTGAAAAATATCCTATAAAGTGAGCGCAATGTGGAATTTTGTGATGAGAAATGGCATGAGGCGAGGTTATACGAGAAACAAAAGAGCACCTAAGGTGGGAAAACACCTTTTGTGCAAGAACCGAGCGTAAACATCAATTTAAGCAGCACTAAAAACAATAATCAATCTGTGCTACTATTAAATAATAAGAGCCTTGAGTGGGATAATCTCTGTGAGATTGGCTGCGCTGCAAGGTGGAACCATCATCCCCACTCTGAGCGAGTCCGTTTCCTGTGCTTTTGATCCGCAGATAGAGCACGTCTTCACAGAGCTGAAAGACAATGTACGATATGATATTATGTTCATATGTACACGGTACTAAAACAGCCTTCAGTGCACTCCTTAAACACCTGCACAGTCTCCTCTGTGATCCCCTCACCTGTGATCTAAGCCTTTTATAAACCTCTCCACCCTGCAGTAGCACAGTCAAAAAAAAAAAAAAAAAAACCCACAAACTCCTCCTCTCTGCTCCTGACGGGGCAGCCATTCTCTGATGCAGTAAAGATAAAGGATGAGGAGTTCCCCACCTGCAGACAGGAAGCGGGGACAAGTTCACTTACAACCAGGACTGCCAGACACAGCTTGTACTTTCACCTCTGAGACCTTATCCTGTCCAATTTAAAATATAAATCAGCGCCCAGCGCAACTGCTGGGCTCGCAATAAAGTCTGACCCGCTCTGATAACACAAAGAAATATGATGTTTGGGACTTGTTCAGACACGCCCGTGCAGCCCCTTCTTCTTCATACGTCCCACCTTAAAGCAACGTTCCATTTTCTTGTTTGCATTGTGGAAACATATTTAGTTCTCTGGGTTTTATTTGCAGTGACACGACGGGATTAGTGCCAGCTTATAGACGCAAGGAGTAAGAGGAGTTGCGGGAACCCTCGTGGAGCATGAAAGAATGTAACCGGCTTCAATTTGTAGAGATACGAAGGGACAAAGGAGGCGAAAGATGGAAAGTCATTTCATATGTATCGTGATATTATGGTGGCTGAGAGAGCCCAACACACATCACCAGACTCCGATATTTACTGGTTTTACTGTTCGTACATTTAGAGTTTGCCAGTGAAAAAGCTCTGATAAACTCCCTGTATGATACCTGTCCAACAGCAACATGGCAGGCAGATTAGCAGTTAGCAGCTACGCGGTGAATATGTTGGAGGAGCGTTTTGCAGCTAAACAGAGTCCGATATTTGGAGGTGGTGGAGACCAAAACGGAGCTAAAACCAGAGTGATTATTGGCCTGAAACACGGCTCCAAATGGATGCTAATGGTGCTTAGCGGGACGTGTAAATAAGCTACTGTTTGCTAACACGTTCGCCATATCAACTTTACAAGGCAATAATCTGCTGTTTACAGCTTGTTGCCGCTCACTCGCCTCTTCTCTTTTCAGCTGTCGCCTCACCAAAAAAAGGAACTATGGCGGGAACCAAGGAGGAAGTAACACAACCGTAATATGTAATGATAAAGTCAATGTTGGGGGGAGGTCGATGAATGATCAACAAAATACCATATACCTCTCCCATTCACAGCCGGCAGTCTACAACATTCAGTTTTTTGAGCACAATTTCCCTAACCTGAACTCACGATTTATGATTGTATCTAGGCTCTCATGAGCCTAGTTACCATGAAACCATGAACAGTGCATTAACAGAATCAGTTGTACTAGAAGGCATCCAATATATTTTTGTTGTTGGCCTAATGTGCGCACAAACTACCGACCTGGCCATGCACGTTGTAAGTTTTTGACGCGAGGCCGCTCCTGTGTCCTTTGTGATTGTGTCCTGTTTGCCTGACTTGGGCTTTACCCAACTCTGTATCACCCCACAAGATGCAATCCACCTTTTCCATCGTCTCGGCGTGGCCTGGCATCTCCCGCTCAACTCGCAGACGGATTCTTCACCGGTGATCATCCAACATCTTCCAACACACGTCCTAATCCACTGATCATAACAATATATTTTTATTTGCCCAACCCAAGGAGAGATAGACAGATTCCCTGTTTCATGTGGTTATTATCAGCGGTGTGGTAAGAGAGGTGTTTGTTTTGTATAGGCACACCCAGAACTGATGGCACAAGTCTGTTATCATGTCTCTATCTATCTATCTATCTATCTATCTATCTATCTATCTATCTATCTATCTATCTGTCTATCTGTCTATCTGTCTGTCTGTCTCATTTTATTGTCTGTCTGTCAGTTTAATCTGTCTGCGACTGATCAGACATCAAAGGAGTTGTAATGCAGGTCAGTGCCCCACATTTTCTCTCAGGGGACACAAACAGCAGCCTCTGCCACATAAGATAATTAACCCAGAGCCCACACAGCCACGCCGACTAAACAAATCATAAAAACAGGTATAAAAGCCCAGCGTCTGATTGTTTGGCAGCTTTTTATGAAGCTTCCGTGAAGTTATTTGGTCCGTCTTTGATTTATTTGGAGTTTTTCAGGGTCTTTCTGCTTATTAAAAAAAAAAACGAATGAAGATGTCTCAAGGTGGATTTTGTTATTCAGGGTGTCAGTGGAGGATGGGGGGGGTGGCGCGAGAGGCAGGGGTCACCGCCTTGGTGCAGTGCAGTCTGGGTGTTAATCAGACTCGTCCTCCGGAGCAGCGTTTGACATTTCCCATCAACACCGGCTCCCGACTGGCTCTCTCTCCTCACCTGGGCTCTCTCAGACGCTTAGCTCCCAAACCAGACTGTCTTCCATAGTCTGTTGACACAGGCAGGCCGCTCCGTCAGTCACTCGCCTCATTAACTCCTGTTGGGCTGTTATTCCCACTGCTATAGTCATACATGCACGTGCCCTCACATATACACACACGCGTACATCCACTGAGTCAAAGTTTCCCACTCGGAGGCAGTCGAGTGTTTGTCAGTTTGCACATTTTGACATGTTTTGACATTTTGCCGCCTGTGTGAATGACTACAGCTGCAGGATTCACTTTCTGTCTGTTAGCCTCTGATCAGACGAATTGATTTTGGAGTGTGCTGACAGGATAAGTGTGTACTTTTTTCCCCCCCTTGTCTGTTTGGATTGAAGCGCAATAGATACATCACTTTTCACTCCCACGTAGCCAAGGAGCAGCACAAAAATTATTAAGGGGTGGGCAGCTCAGAAAAGTGGAAGGGTTGTGTATCTTTTTCTTCTTGCTTAAGGGAAGTTAGACTTCCAAATGTTTTGGAAAGCAGCTCGTCTCTCCAAGCTCCAACCTTCATTTTATTCCGCGTCGTAACAGAAAGCAAAACTGAAGTGTTGTAAATGTAAATGTGTGACGTTGCCATGTTTGCCATAGGTTTGGCGAATGCTACTCCAACATTCTCTGTGCCCACTTGGTGCCCATGTAAAAATGATTTTCCCATCAACATATTAGAGGAGAACTCTCATCTCTATTATTTCTGTTACCCGCAAAAAGCATTTATCATAACACAGACCGCAGTATTCGGCACAAAATTAATTGCTGCTTTCACTTTCAAACGCCATCAAATATCGAGCTGACAAAGATCTGTGTCCATCCAAAGCCACAATTCATAATTAGATACGAGGCAGTGTCACTTCTGTTCAGCTTCCTTGTTCCTTCCAGGCAATAACTTTGATCAGTGGCAGCAATTTCCTGGATTAGTACAGTTTGAATGAAAGCGCAGAGCGGGAAGGATGTAAGTTGCTGTTGGAAATGATCGCTATCGACTTTGATTTAACACAAACTATGACACGTCGGAGCTTGCCAGCACTTCCTCTTTTTTGAATGAGGAAACTGCGGCAAATCAACTTGAAATCGGCGTAAACTAATCGGGAAAACGATCATGCCGCGAGTACAGGAAATGACGTTTAGTGATGCAGAATACAAGTATTCCTTATGGAGGAAATGTGGAATATACAAGCGGTCTGTTTCTAACCAGAGAACCGTACAATGGTTTGATGACAGACACAATGTTTTGCAGATGATTAAGACAGATGAGAAAGAGCTGATTGAGGAGAGGAATGCCTGAGCAGCATGTTAGCATATCATAATTGACACAGGTGGTTACTGTGGTTGGCATGGGTAGTGTAGTAGCCTGCTAACGGGGTGTGATTAGGCTTTCCTGCTGTTTGTTGTGTTCCTTCACCTCATTTTAGTCAGAGGGGAATTATAACCTCCATTTTCGTAGCCTGGGGTGAGATGGCACACGCTCAAAGCACTCAGGGCTCATTAGAGAGATAGAATCAGTGTCCTTACTTTTAATGAAAGCAAACGCTGACGAGATCGTGTTGAAGCAGATTGCCCATCACTAAAAGTATATTTGCATAGCCGATACTCAGTCAGTGAGTTGTAGACTGTTTCACAACTTTATGTCTTTGAGTCACTGGTGGTGTTTCGATTGAAACTGTTTTCCTGTGATCTCGTTGATCCACATTTTTTTCTGGGTTGTACTGTACAACAGATGCATAATATTACAAAGAGCTCATATTAATCCTTTAATTGTACCAGTGGGTGAGATCATTGAGTTCCTGTTACATTTTCTTAAAGCACACATTCCTGTCCTGTGGTGTCAATAAAATTATAAATTGGAATAAAAGGTACCCGCAAGTTCACGTGTCGTGTGTAGTACCAATCAACCTGCGAACAAAATGGTGACTCTAAATTCTGAGCCAATGAACCTAGTGATGTCGTTAAGGTCATCTTAGATTAGGGTTATGCTGCCATTTTTTTAACAGAAAGTCTGCATTACAACGCCAAGCATGTGTAGGATCCGGACAAATGCAGCACCTTGTAAACTAATGCTAACACTTTACATCATGTTTGGCTAATTTATACCAAATTGGGGTATAAAAATGCCAGGTTGTGGTCTTCGACCGAGGCAGTGACTTCCTAACCTTGAGAGGCAGCTGGACGATTGATCGCACAATCACATGACAATCCATGTTGCCAGGCTATAAACTTTAGTGTCTAAACACAGTAATTGCGGACCAATCTGCATTGCATGAGGAACTACTGCATCAGCTATGGATGCGGTTTAATGCTAGGTGTGTGACGATGTGTGGAAAGACAACAAACAGAGGCTGCTAAGGGTCAGCGTAGATGTCGCTAGCAAACCACGTAACTTTGGCTATGTTACGTGTTTTTTTGTTGATCTGGCTGGTTGAAGTTCGCCACAAACCATCTGGCAAAGTCAGATTAGTGACTTCCTGGTGTCTTGCAACTTGACCAGCTGCACCAAGACAGAGTCAGACTAGCTGTTTCACGTTTCCAGTTTGTTATGCTAAGCTAAGCTAAGCTAAACTAAGCTAATCACTTTCGGGCTGTAGGTTCATATTAAGCATACAGATATGAGTGTGGTATCAATCTTCTCGTCTAAGTCTGGACAAGAAAGCAAATAAGTGTATTTCCCAAAATGTGAAACTCCTCTTAACATTCAGATTTTGACAGAAACTATCCATAACTGTGCCGAAGTGAACTGAAATCAGCTACATGTGCTATCAGGAAAATGAAGCTTGAGTCATTTCAGGAAAAGGTGAAATAATTTCCCCCCTTTTTAAAGGAAAATTAAAGAAAATTCTGGTACTCAACAGACAAAACAACTTGTTTATATCTGAAATTTTGGCAGTGAATCCTCAGAAACAGCTCAGTTATGTCTGAAAGTAAACAGCCACATGTTCATATGAATGAGCCTGAGCCCTTCCCTTCTCCGTCACCATTGCCTAAGACTGTGATGGTGTTGCACGGCGGCCAACACTGACTCACCTGGTGGAGTACCGCGCGCGCACACACCACCTCCACCACCACCACCACCACCGCCAGCGCGGCCCCCCGCTCACCACTCACTCACCTCATTCCCCTCCCACTGAGTTCACCCTGCACTGCAGTTCAAAGTGGTTTTGCCTGTCTAGCCTTGGCGTTTAATGTTTAAGTATTGGGAGCGGCTGGAGAGTGCAAATAAAATGTCTTTACAGACTCTGGGGCACGCTGAGGGCTGTGATTCCAGATACTGTATTGTGAAATTTCCATTGTGCTTGACAGAGTAGCCTCGGGGCACCTGAATCTGTTCAGCTGAATTTCGACTCTTTACCTCTTCATAATGCTTGATGCGTGCGGCTTAGATAAACCATTTAAAAGAAGATTATTCAAACTTTATTGTGCTGACAGAGGAGCACACACGTTCACGGGATAGATGGCAACGTGTCCGTGCTATAAACTGTTTGTCGAAAGTTCATAACAGGATAAAGGTTTGAATGCGGACCCCACCTGCAAGAGAAAACCACAATGAGTTGTGGTATGGCTGGCTTTCTGTTGGGCTGAAAGAAAGGAAACCCTATTTGCAGCAAAGGAAAACAACACAGAGAGCCTGACACTACTTATATGTTTGTGCGTGATTATTCTGTAGTTCTAATCCGTCTAACAATGTTACAAAACATTCAGACAGGAGGAGGCTTTAAAGCAGTAATTGGGGGGACTTAAACTGGTAAAACTCCACTCAACCACTTCTAGTTGCATCTCGCTCGTGCTTGATCGAGACGGTGGCACAAGAAATCAAACATGGGTGTGGATTTAGTTTGATTCGAAGCATATCTCTTAATTCCTTTGAATGTCAGGCTGTAGAGGGAGCTTCTTAAAGAAAGAGTAAAGGAGCAGATGTAGACGTCTCAGGCTGGATAGAGGTGAGGGTAGGGGTAGGGGCACAGGTTTCGATGTGACACAGAAAAGAGCGAGAAAAAAAAAAAACGATGACTCATTGGCCATTTTCACGCCTCACGCTGGATTAGCCATCACATGCAACAGGCTTCTTAATATGAATTGTGTAATGCCCTCAATCCCCGCAGAATTCTTTCATAAAATCGGCCTCTGTTTTTGCTGTGTCACCTTCATGCGCAAAAACAAAGGTCAACGTAAATCAAAGAGTAACTAAATGCCACATGGCTATGCGCGGATGGCATCTCGGAAGCTGTTTATTTAGCTAAAGCCTCCTTTTTCATACGTTGTTTGTCAAGTTCAGATAGCTTTTACAACAGAGGGGTTTCCCAAAAACCTTTACGGCGTTGTTGTCAGGTGAAAACTTTCAGTTTGCTTGTTCTAACGTAAATTGCAGGATTATGTGCACCTTTGTGGTTTGGCTGTTGGGCTTATAAAATCCTTTCAAGCCCAATTTGGCAAACTGAAAATGTCTATTCTGAAGCTGTAGCGCAAACTCTAAATCGCCCATAGGTGTGTGAATACATTATTCTTGCCTGTGTGTTAACCCTGTGATAGTCCCTTGGCCTGCACGCTGTGTTTACATCCCAGCATGCACTCTCTCGACGGGAGTAGAGCCAGAACAGGTAGTCCTATTTTTAGTGTTTGTTTTAAAGATGTTTGAGCTTTTTTTTCCTTTCCAACTCCATCAAGATAAGTTCACAAACAAAAGTTCATATACTGATTTGACCTCAGATACTTTGATTAATTGTCTAAACTGTCTGCTGTGATTTCCATTACATTTAGTGAGCAAACTCCACCCATCTGGCACCGGAGGAGGCCAAAACCAAACAATGAAGTGTAATGTTTGCAAATACTATTTGCCCCAGGTCGGGCTGATAGATAGTTGGTTTCCTCTGTGGGAGAAACTCAAGTTCAAATCTAGTCTCTCACATCAGCACACCTTCTCCTTAGGCTGCATTATTCATCGCAACCTCTGCATTATTCATTTCACTTAGCATCGCGTTTTGTCACTTGGTTCATTTACAAAGAAGCCCTTAAAGTCACCATAATAATAGTAATTATTATTATTACCATACTTTGTTGGATGTGAGGACTGAGGCACTCTCACCGCTTCACCTCCTCCTATCTCTGCGGTTTTGAGGTGTTTGTGTGGCATGCCAGGTTTTTATCTCAGAGCTGTGACACCTGAACCGAGACTCTGACCCGGGGCCAAACATTGCCTCTGGTGTCCCTCAGGGCACCGCAACCGCTGTCAGCTCTGTGTTTGAACAGTACCGTCACAGAAGCAAGCTGCTGAAATGCGTCTAGCAGAGACATCTTAAGAATCTCTATGACACTTCTGCAAAAACAGAAGGAATTCAGTGATACGCAGACTGAAAGCCATCACTGGTAATAGAGTATCTCGGTCGGGGTTACGCAGCAGCGTGCCAAGTACACAAGCCATCTTTTGGCCAAGACTTGATGTTCACGGTCTCAGTGAGCTGCAGGTAGTCTCACCTGCCCTGGTTGTGGTGCCACAAGCCTGGCACGGGCTGCACCAGACTGGAGGTCAGCCAGAGTGAGGTTTAATGAGACTGAAGCCACACCAAAGGCTGGCATATCTGTCCTCACTTCAGAGCACCTGTGCCACACTGTCAGTGTGATGAGAGCTAAAGTTGCCCCAAAACAGCCCCTCTTCCTGTAATTACTCTAACAGTTAGTTTGTTATCACACAAATAATCCCACTTCCTGAAACTATTGTTTTTGTCTGATATGCTTTGAATGCGGACACGGTAGCGTTTCATGTGTGATGGAGATGCAGTTTTTAAATCAACAACACCAACAGAGAGATGAGATTTAATTGGCTCTAATCGCAGGAGTTTAACTATCAGTGTGTGTGTGTGTGTGTTGGCCTGAAACAACTCAGGAAGTTTGCTGATTGAAGAAATGTATAACACCAAAGCAACTGGAACATCAGTGCAAGAACAGCCCCCCTCTCCCCTTGAAGGAGAGTACAAGAGAAAACTACACTACTGCAGCCAGGAAATACAGCGGTTACCAAGGCTTAATCTGTCATTGAAGTGGACTTTGGAAGGGAGACGGTGTGTAGGAGAGCCTATGGGTGATCCTTGACCCATAACAGATGCATGCATAAGGTTTTATGCGCTAAATGGGCTGGTTCCAGTAAGAATTCGTCTTGGGCGTGTCGAAAATCACTCTCTACAGCCTAATCTATATTGTACTTTAAGTCCGTCTAGTTCCCACCCTCATAACGAGACAGAGTTGTGACATTATGTAGTGCCATTAGATGAATATGGGCCCAGATAGAAACGTGACTCAGATGAAAGAATCATTTACAGAATGAAACGCATGATTTGATGCGTAAAGGGAGTTGCGCACGGTGCGCGCAATGTCATCAGCGGAGCTTTATTTCCAAGTTTTTTTTACTGAACTGAACGGAGTCTGAGTAGTGGCAAGGCAAAAGGTGAGACCGAAACGTCTCCAAAGTAACCTCCGTGCGTATTTGCGTTGTCTTGTGTGTGAAACCAGGTTAGAGGATATTTTAAATCCACAAATCTAGCGAGTAAACTTTCATTTATTTGGTGGTAAAAGGGGTCACAGCGAACTCATCCAGCACAGGCGTGCGCAGTGCGCGCCCACGAGCAGTTTTTCTTTTTTAATTCTCCTGTGAAATGCTTTCAGTGCGCAAAGTTCTCCCAGACGCAGTTCAATTACCGCACACACACACACACACACACGCTGAAATCACTTCACCTAACTGCTTCAGATTTGAGCCCGGCACTGTCTGTCCTGCCTCTCCTGTGAAATCTGGAAAATGGGAGGGTGAAAAAAAAAAAAAAAAAAAAAGACGGTGTATAATTGATGTTTTCCCATGGAGCAGCCCCTCCTCCCCGCAACACAGGCTAACCCTCAGGTGGAAGAAACCTTTTAAAAAAAAATTTTTTTTTTTTTTTTCGGGATAACATCAGGAGGGTTTGTCTAGGCGAGCCAATCAAATCCCTCCTCTGCTATAGGTCGCAGCTATACAAAGCATTAAAAGCGGTCGCCTCACACAAGCGGCTGCAGCTCGACTAGAGATCCCGTGGCTTTTAATTCCCTCACTACTTTTTTTTTTTAAAACCCTCCTTCGATGTGCCCCGTTATTACCATTTGTCTGAGGCGTTCATTTCCGCACCTGCCACAGTAGAGACGAAGGCGAAGTAGAGGAGGAGACAAGGACATTTCGAGAGCCGGGAGAGGCAGACACGGCAGAGATAGCAGCGGCGACTCGTTTGAGATCTTAAAAGGACGAAAAGAAAAGAGAGAGAGGGAGAGAGAGAGGAAAAGAAGAAGAAGAAAAAAAAAATGCTGCTCTGGACCAGAATCGTATTGGTCGCTCTCATCTGCTTGTCCTTGGTGTCCTCTGGGATGGGATGCGGACCGGGCAGGGGCTACGGCAGGAGAAGACACCCGAAGAAGCTGACACCTCTTGCGTACAAGCAGTTCATCCCCAACGTGGCGGAGAAGACCCTCGGGGCAAGCGGCAGATACGAAGGCAAGATCACAAGAAACTCCGAGCGATTTAAAGAACTGACTCCCAATTATAACACAGACATCATATTCAAGGATGAGGAGAACACCGGTGCCGACAGGCTAATGACTCAGGTAAGGAGACAGAACAAGCTTTCTCCCCCCCCCCCTTCTTCCACACCTCACTAACCGTCTCCTAACGCAACATCACCGCACACTGCAACAACCTCCTTGTCACAGACTGATTGCGCACCTTAAGTGAAGTGAACTCTTCACACTGAGCCTATTTTTTTTTTAACTTCACTGTAAAGGCAGATGCGCTTTTCGTGCACCGGAGCACGGGGGGTTGAGTTTTTTCGCAGGCTGCTTGGAGCGAGAATGTAAGAAAAAATCCAGCTTGGGGAGAAGTGATGTGCAGGCGGACAGTCAGGACACTCGGCCTTCATGATTGTGACAGTGTATTTAAAATATTAATGTCTCCTCTGCCCCCCCAACCACCCTCCACCCCCTTCCCTCTCTCTCTCTCCCTCTCCTCATATCTATATTTGTATGAGGCTCTGTTTGTTGTTTTGCAAAGCGCTCCTTCGTGTCACCTCACGTCTCGGCGTTTGTTGCCCACCAGAGCTCAAAACTGCAGCTTGTTTTTAAGCCTCTTGTATTATTATTATTTATTATTATTATTATTTATTCCGGCCATGAACGCAGAGAGCTGCTGCTGATGTGCACCGCTTCAAACAGCCGGGCTCATTCAGGCATGGCGTGGCTCAATCAGACATTTTCTCGCACTCGGCTGCTGTAATTTAGCCTTTTGCGCATGGTGTGCATCGGCGCGTGAAAACAGTGACATTTCTTTGAGAGTGTGTTCAGGACTTCACGAATGGGTGGGACTCAAAAGGCGCACGGGGGAGGGGGGGGGTGACGGTGCCTCACTTGTGTCTTTTTTTTTTTTTTTTTTAAACAGTCCATCCTTGCGTGGGCAGTTTAGTTATCAAAAAGCTCGCTCCGCGCACAGACAAGACGAGGGCTCACAATACGTCGGAGAGATGGAGCCAGGCTGCAGGATGCCGCGTCTCTCTCCGGCATGACTTTTAGCACTCAGATGCTGGTGAATTATTAAAAGCGCTTGGGTGATATTGGCTCAGTAATAATAAAATGCCGGTGGTGGTGGTGCTGCTGCTGTTGGTGGTGGTGATGATGATGAAGCCAGGCGCGCGCCGTGAGTCCCTGAACCCGTGCCTCGCACCATGCGTGAGCACGAGCTCCGATGAAATATTCACTGTGCGTGCGGTCTCGGCGTCCCTCTCGCAGCCCTCCCCACACCGGCTCAGTGATACACCTATAGATTCTCATACGCACAGATCGTGAAATTAGAGTGGCGTGGGTGGGGGTGTGATGCCCGCACACCGGCGTTTAAAGACCCCTGACACGGATCCTGGAGGAGGTTCCAGGGTCTCCAGAAAAAGGGCTTGATTTCATTCATTTCTGAACACGTCGTACGAGGCTGAGCAAAACACCCCACCTGCTGTATAAACAGCCGGGTTTACAGGTCTGTATTAAATCATGTAAACGAGGTGGGAGTCCCTCAGATATCATGTGATCACAGGGTGCACCGGTCTACTTATTGGCCTTAAAATAACATGTTTGAGAGCTGCTTTGCGTTTTATAGATTTATATAAAAAAGGGGGTGAGTTACTGTGGCTTGTGGTCATTCAGCATCAGAGCCTTTACAGAAAACACCACGACTGACTCGAAGTGCGACATGTACATGAAAGGGCTTTTTAGGCACCCCTCACAGGGCCCGAAACAGTTTGAACTTATGACCTTTGCTTAGCGGGACGCCACAGTAAGTTGAAACAGGTGAGATTGTCCTGGTCGTGCATGACATTGCCAAAGACATCAAATCCGGCTATGTGCATCCTAAAGAAGGGGGCTGTTGTGTGTGCTACTGCGTGTCTGTGGCACAAGCATCACCGCGGACGCCGTTCCGCGGCTTTACGCACGAACCTTGTGGGTTTTTACGCACGGGGTTTTACGCACGAACACAGTGGACTTTCCTCGTTAGCTTACGTTTTTTTTGAAGACAGATGTTGTAGTTGTACGTGAGGCACGAGGCACGCTGCCGCAGTAGCTCCCTTAGGTGTGGGCAATAAATGCATTAATCAATCAATTCACTGAGACCTGGCCAAGACTGTAATAGGACTTCAACAAGCGTCTACTCCCTCAACTATTAAGCCACAGCTCACTCCCAGGAAAGTTGCCAACAGAGGCGTTTTTACAGACATTTACAGATGGAGTGACGGGGCCTGGGATGAACAGGGGGCATCAATCTCATCCATCTAATCCACACATTATAGCTTCATGTTCAGTCGTAAAATGTTATTTGTCTCAGTAGAAGTGGAGGTTTTCTCTTGTGGAGCGCCGAGGTCGCTCAGTCTCCTCAATCCTGCGTGTTTCCAATGAAATTTCATTAGTTCCAATAATTTTTCAGAGACAACTTGTAAAGCAGAATAAGGTGTTGAGTAGATTTCTGGAGAAGAAAATGACTCAAATGTAAAGAAAACGCTCGGCATACTAGGTGAAATCACGTCACCCACGCTGGGGGAATGTCACTATAAGCGTTAGAGGAGTGATCCAGTGGCAGATGAAACGAGTTTCAGCGCGGATTTATTTATTTATTTGCAGAGTGGCACCGTCAGGAGACTGCCCACGGTGCAAAGGCGTCGGAAAAGAGATGAGCTTGGCGGCTTGTTTGCACTGACAGGTAGCTGATAAGTGTTTCCTCTAACCAAATCATTTGTGAAAAGATTAAGAGGGAGGCTGTTGAACAACTTTACCCCGAGCACAAAGCGCCCGGTCTAGGGCGCCCTGCTGGGCTTCACGGTGGCTGAACAGAATTTGGCTTGATTTGCGGCACACGACCTAATGAATTAATAAATAGGTTAAGCTTTACGGCTCTTGACTCCGACAATCCCACTTAAAATGTGGGTTGGGTTTTTTTTTTTTCATTGAACACATTCTACAAGTGTGATATCCTCATAAAACGCACGCTGATATACGCGGAACCTCCTTTTTCTTGTTTCTTATACGAGCTTTCTGTGCGAACATTCTTGTCCCTGAGGGGAAAGGACAGTGAGCTCCGCACATAGACGCTCCTCTGTGCGCCCATGCCACCCCTGGATATTTCACAAGTCTGTCAGTCAGCAGCCAAAACACATCGACTTAAGGAGGCATGTCACGTTTCCCCAAGACTTTGCAAGAGAGGGAATAATGAAAGTTTCCCTCCGCGGTTTAGGCTGAAAAGACTCTTTGTGATGTTTTATTTGACATATTGGTTGAGTGTCGAGAATAGTTGTCTTGGAGAAGGCCAAGCATCTTCATTGAGAGCGCAGAGAGGTTGGGGTGCGACGATTTATTTATAGGAGCCAACTCCAGATATTTTAAGGCAGCGGCTGCTCTTGAGGATCACCTTCATATCATCTGCATATCAATTATTGATTTAAAGAAAACAGACAACGGCAACAACAACAAAAATGGCGCGCTCATTTCGTGGCACCTGATCCAAACTCGTGAATTTGTAACGCGTGCACGTTCAAAATGCAACACTTTTCTTTTGGAGAGAGAGAGAGAGAGGGAGAGGGGATGCTGCTCGCACCTTTCCAAGACCAAAAAGACCCACATGTTATAGGCCAGTGAAGCGAATGCGGTGCCTTATCAATATTTCATCAGCAGCTTTCTTATCCGAGATGTGCCCTCTGATGCTGCTGCTGCTGCTGCTCACACTGAGAAATGCAAGCTCACACTGAGGACCAGAGATGCAGCTCGGTCTCGGCACAACTGGGTGGAATCAGGGGGGGGGGGGGCGTCAGGTGGGGATGGAGAGGTGTAGGCGAGGCCTCAGCGAGTTTCGTTTTTTTTAAAAATCGGTGATGGAGCAGATTTCTAGGAGCACAATATGATATATTTTTCTTGCTACTCCTGAAAACACTAACCTGAGTGAGCATATGGGAGGTTTTGGTGGCGAATGCTCATCTAGAATCAGACCTTCCCACCTTTTACGCCCCTGTGCAGCATATATCTGCAAGCTACGGCACACAACAGGTGACTAATTGGTTCGTTTCTCTTCCCCGCAGAGATGTAAAGACAAGCTGAACTCTCTGGCCATCTCAGTGATGAATCAGTGGCCCGGGGTGAAGCTGCGGGTCACCGAGGGCTGGGACGAGGACGGACACCACTTCGAGGAGTCTCTCCACTACGAGGGCAGGGCCGTGGACATCACCACCTCGGACAGAGACAAGAGCAAATACGGCACTCTGTCCAGGTTGGCGGTGGAAGCCGGATTCGACTGGGTCTATTATGAATCCAAAGCCCACATCCACTGCTCTGTGAAAGCAGGTATGGCTGCAAGATACCGCACACAGGGAACATCTGTCATGCGCACTGTGGAGAAAATAAAGCAGATCTGTCACCAGTGCGCATTTTCCGTCAGGTGCGCGATTATGATCATGAAAAAAAAAGAACAGGTGCACCTCTGGGAAGTTGCAGTCCTGATTTAAATCATTGTTTTACACTCTGTGAATGCGCATGCGTCCAAAACACCTGATTCCAGCAAGCAGCCAACGTTGATAAGGTCCTAAAAACTGATCCTGACAGCAGAAATCCAATAAAAAGTGTCTTAATATCTGCTGGGTGCAAAGCAATGATCACAAATGAAGCCCAGATGATCAGTTAATTAAGAGTTAATCACAAGTACGTGAACGCAACACGTACCCGATGGGGTGATTAGGGCTCAGAGCTCGCGGGTTTGAGTATAGATTCATTAATTTTGCGCATTAGGAAACATATTTCCAGGAGTGATGTATGGGCACATCCCAGCCCGTGGCGTTGTGTGCGTTTCCCATGCAGTTTATTTCTTGATCTTACATCGCCCCACACTGTCTCCTGGTGGGAACCACGACCAGAATCTCACAAGGCTCCTCGGTGTGACCTAGAAAAACAAATCATTTTGTTCTCTCTGGATTTTTCTTTTCTCTTTTTTTCTTTTTTCTTTTCCATGCACACCAGTTGGAAGCCAGAATAAAATGCCGTGACTTGTGACGGCCCAATTATCAGGTCATAGTTTGGATTTGATCAAATCGTGGAGAAACGAAAAAAAAAGCTGATTTTTCTTCCCCTCCTTGGATTTTATTTATTTTAACTTTGAGATTTAGTTTTTCATTTTTATCACGAGCTTCATTCTGACTTCTTTTTGGGGGTTAAAATAATCTCCACTGAGCTAAATGACACCCTCAGAAAACATTTCTTCACGCTGATTGATGAACCATGCCACTTCTCTCTCCCTCCCTCCCTCTCAGCTCAGACTTTATTGATAAATCCCTTACTTATCATTCAGCACACACGTTTTTAGATCACAGTATGGGCCGGGCCGACGTGTCATTAGGGGTCATGCGACTTTACCAAAAGGATTTGGCCGAACAATGTTGAATTGGTCGGGGTAAATCTGGTTTTCAGTTGTCACCTTATTTCATGCTCGGGAATCTTAAAAGAAGATTAAAAGCCCCCAAATTCTGAGTAGGAAACCCCCTTTTTTTCCCCTGTGTGTGCAGGACAGTGTGATCCTAGAGACTGGTATGTGAAGAGCTCCACCAAGGCCAAAATTATTGTCATCAAGACTGACAACAAAGCAGGGAGAGGTGGTAGAAAGAGGGGACATTGATGTTGCACAACAGAAAGCATTTAAGAGTCTTGGGCCCTCATTTAAATTCAAATCTACAACTCGAGAGGCTTGGAAAAGTGGCTCCACTGGGTAAATAGTAGTTGTGAGTCGCCTATTTGTGTGAATTGTCACATAGAGGTTTCTGCACCTGAGTAAATATGGGAAGAGTAGCTGGGAAAGGCGTAAGTGTTCTTTACCGAGAGTAGCTCGATCCACAAGCTGATTTAGAATAACAATGCCTGCTCTTTATTGGGTTTTTTAATTAAGAATAGATGAGCCAGGGCTTTCAGTTTTCTCGTCTCAGACAACGTGGGCCAAGCCAATACGCATTTGGCATGGAGGGGCAGACGGGGCAACCATTATGCAAAATGCATATGGCCCACCATGATGTGTGTAAGCAGGAAAAATACAAATACGAGCTAAAAAAAAAAAAAAAAAAAGAGGAGGTTTGTGAATGGGCTTTTGAATGGGGCGGTGGTCCCGGAGTGTAAAGGCTCAAAGCACCTGTGATTTATTTATTTGGAAGTCTTAAAAGTCTTTTAGAGCTTTGGTTATTGCTGGTTTGTGAGATTTTGTGTGCTGGGTGTGATTTAAAAAACATTTTCTGATGGTTTGAATTAGATTTTAACACCGTGATTTTTTTTTATTTTTTTTTAACAGAAAACTCAGTGGCCGCAAAGTCAGGCGGCTGCTTCCCAGGCTCCTCCACCGTCACCCTCCAGGATGGCACCAAGAAGGCGGTCAAAGACCTACAAGCCGGAGACAGGGTCCTGGCAGCGGATGACAACGGAAACCCGGTTTACACCGACTTCATCATGTTCATAGATCGAGACTCGGCGACCAGGAGGCTCTTCCACGTGATCGAGACCGACTCGGGCCACAAAATCACCCTCACCGCCGCGCACCTCCTCTTCGTCGGTCACAACAGCACGGAAGAGGAGGAGCGGATGTCGGCGATCTTCGCCAGCCAGGTCCGACGCGGACAGAAGGTGTTCGTGTTTGACGCCGAGCGAAGTCGACTCGAGCCCGTGACCGTAAAACGGATTTACACGCAAGAGCACGAGGGCTCCTTCGCGCCCGTGACCGTGCAGGGGACTGTCGTGGTGGATCAGGTCCTTGCGTCCTGTTACGCGGTGATCGAAGACCACGTCCTGGCGCACTGGGCCCTGGCACCTGTCAGGCTCGCCCACTGGGTGTCCTCGTTGCTTTTCAGTTCCCAGCCACAAGTCAGTGCACAGAACGACGGAGTGCACTGGTACTCCAAGATCCTTTATCAATTAGGAACATGGCTCTTGGACAGCCACTCGATCCATCCACTTGGGATGTCGGTATCCCCGAGTTGAAACCTCTACTCCAGGAACAGAACGAGACTTAAATGTAGGACACACGAACTATTCAGTAGATTAAAAAAAATTAAATAATAATAATGATTAAAAAAAAAAAAAAAACGAACAAACAAACAAGACAAAGGCCCCAGCGGAGTTGGGATATTTATTTCAGTGACTTCTCCATGTGTCCCCCTTTCAAAGAATGAACGGAGCCTTAAAAAAAAGTTTCTCTTTGAATAATTTATTCTCATGTTGAACTGGCTGCTGTCACACAACTGGATACTGAGACGGTGTGAGCAGCAAATTGTGCATAATCTATTTTTGTATATCTCAAATGCAAAAAAAAAAAGAAGAAGAAAAAAAACGAAAAAACGAAGATTAAAAAAAACGAAAAAAGAAAAAAAATATATCGCAAAGAGAGAGAGAGAGAGAGAGAGAGAGAGAGAGAGAGAGAGAAGACCATGTAGAAAGGAGCTAACTCTGACAGGTTGTAATGTTCATATGTGCATATATGTGCAACTGACTGTTATATTTTGGGGAGAACAAACTTCGCGGGGTTCCATAAATTATATTTTTATACACAGAATTGTAAATTAGATTTTGACAGATCGCTACCGAATCACATTTCGTTATTTGAAATAGTGTAAGATATGAGAATATATTTTAATTTAAATACAGTAGTTGGGAAAGTATTGGAAAAAAAATCTTGTACTGCTTGGTTTATTAAGAATTTTATTATTTTGGAAACTGTTCGTTTAAAGTTGTCGGAGAGGGACAGATATTCTGCCTCGTGTCTGCATTCTCTGCTTTTTATTTGTTTTGTTTTTTATTTTGTTGTGTTTCTATTTTTCTGTTTTCTTCTGAGAAAAATATTAAAATGCAGATTCTGACAATTCAGTAACAGTTAAAGTAGTACTGAAACAGTTTCGTTAAATAAATTAATAAGTAACTCCTGTAAATGTACTAAAAAATGTATTTTTCTTTTCATATTTTGTAATAGGGAAATAGTTTTATAGAAATGACCTGCGGCAGATGCAAAGTTTGGATAGTCTCTATAGCCAGACCATACCAGTTAACTTTCATAACAGGGCGATGCGTCAAAAATGTCTAGAGTTTATTATTTATATGTTTATTATAAAATGAGATAAAGAAAATCTTCAAACTTGCAGTTGTTACATGTCTTTGTCTGAACGAGCTCCACGGGAAACACAAGGAGGGACATTTGCACGACATTAGGAGGCATTTTCCGGCCAGATGAAGGTCTTAAAGCAGTTGTTCACTGATGGACAAATCAGCCAAGCTTGTTTTGATATTTTCCCTTTGTAAAAGTTTTTTTTTTTTTACAACGATCCGAGCTTTAATCTGTGTTATAATTAACACATAATTGTCTTACATGCTAACTGAATGAGTCTGGCCTGCAGGGGAAAGCCACAGCAAACAACTCCAGCCTCTTTTCTGGTCTTTTTTTTTTTTTTTTTTTTTTACAAAACGGGAGGAAAGATGGCGCTTTGAACTACCTTTTGCATGCTTGCGAAATGTTGAGAGCCCATGTCAAATTTAACGAGGTTTGCCCTCCGCAAATAACTTCTAACTTGCAGACAAATTAAACACAAGTGTGTTTGTTGGCCCCTGCTAAAATGGCCTTTCTCGGTGTCTGCTGAGGAGGTCACATTGCTCCATCAGTGACTAATAATCCGGTCCAAAAAGAAGAAACGCAGCCATTGTCTAAATCACAGCTTAGTAAAAAAACATTTGTCAGTCCTAACAAATCGCTATAATCCTCCGATATTTTCACAGGGACTTATAGTGTGCGTGCAGCACTTAATAGTGAGATGTATTTTTGTCCTCTTGAGGTGTGCTGTGGTATTAAGAAGGCTGCGTATCTCGCTGTGATTGATTACAGCACCGGTTCCTCCCAGCGAGCGTGGCTTTAAGCTGTACAAGGGCGACACCGCGTGGCGAAATAGCGGCACTGCAGCCCGGCAACGCTTGTTAACATTGGGAAAATACTCTGCAGCTTGGAGTTTAAACACTTGATGAAGACTGTCTCACGTGCAGAAAGAAGCAGCAACCACTGTTTGTGAGTTAACTGATGAATGAATTCATTTGTGGGCGGATTTATGGGCTGAGAGAGCAAACGGAAGTGGCTTTCAATCTGGTTGATTTTAAAGGGTTTAAAGTTTGATGCCTCGAACTAAATAAATGTGTGTCATGACAAGTAGAAGTGCGAATTAATTGCCAGAACATCTAAGAATGTGATATTTCTTATCACATATTTCAAAATCACAAAAATGATCCCATGCTTCACCCAGACTTATCAAAGGTAAAAGGGGCCCATTGAACCGGAGTTTTTGAACACTGTAGCAACACGAGCAGGAATTCCATTTCCTTCTCTCACGTCGCCCACATTGTGTCTTCTTGTTGATACTGTGAGGTGGAAACTTTGGAGAGGGACAAAGCGGCCCATCTCTCCCGGCGCTGTGACCTTGGGTCCCTGACAGATACAAAAGCGTCCATGCAGGGCAGCATTCCTTAGAGCAGGTAAACAGAGCCTCCTCTAATCCCTCTGGGGGCCCTCAGTCTGCTGGAGCTCAACAACGGCTTTTACAAATGTTGACATTTGCAAACACGAACAGTCTGGCATTCTGGAAAACAGGACTCTGCGTTTCTAAGAGAGTTCTGCAAATGGCAGCCCGCTGGTCTTTTCCAGGCAACGTTTACCCGTCTGCTGCAACAACCACGAGAGTGCCCAAGACGGACGTGAGTGGTAAGTTAGAGGGGAAAGTAATTTTACAAGGATCTGGTCTTAAACATGGCAACACACCTTTACTACGGCCTCCTCCTTTAGGACCAATAAACTGAAACAGAAAACTGAACTATTTAAGACAGAATCATATGTGTAGACTTCACGAATAAACTCATGATAGATGGAAAAACATCAAACAGACGATACAGTAGAAGGACAAGAAGGATAGATCCTAAAAATACTGTATACATGATTCTACTATCTTTTAAAACCCCAAATAAAGAGAATCAGTCAGGGTTGTTGATGGAATAAAAACATCTGACAATTAAAACCCTTCAATTTGAATCAGTTTTGTTTTGGAGAGTTCCCTGTTCATGGACGAAGACTTCTCTCAAATCTCTTCAAATGCAGCAGATAGATATTTGAGTTTTATCTAAATAGCACAATAAAGAGATCAACAGTTTGGTCTTTCTTAGAACTATAGGGGTCTTCAATTCATTCAAACATCATGAAACCAACAACAAACCAAAAAAAAAAACTAACCGGCAACAGTGCAACGTTATTGAGGTCGTTCCGGCTTCGAGAACGCGTCGTACTGGAAGAACAATGATGCAGTTTCTTCTGGATTTTAGATTCCTTCAGATCAGTGGTTTCCAACCAGGGGATTGGGAACCCTTGAACTGGTCGCCAGATTAATCTGAGGGTTTCGCAAGTTAATTAATGGGACAGGAAAGAAGGAAAATATTGTTCGACTCAAGATTTTCCATTTTTCCCCAACCTTTCTCTAAAGCTTTGCCTTTTTCTACCCCCATAAAACACAAGGTAGCCCGAAGACGTAAAACTAAGATTCAACTAAGAGGTTTAATCGCATCTTAGTTTCACTTCTCACAACAAAAATATATGTAACCAACGAGTGGTCACAAGCAGATAATTCTTTTTTCATTTAAAGTGATCAGCCAAAAAAAAGTTAACCATTCTCACTTCCTAAGTATTTCCCTCTGACTAAAGGTCAGTAGTACTTCATAACTCACTTGCTAAACACTTTTACAATAAAAACAAACTCCACGGCACTTGTTTGTCAAAAAAGTTTATTTTTTAAAAAGTTAAAACTCGTTCCATCTTTTTAAGAATGGTTCACTGAACACTGAATCTCTTTAGAAGTAACACCTTTTACAGTATCAGAACACATTGCACAGTGATTTCAGAGTTTTCCAACACAGAACATGATCACTTCATGTTGTACATCAGAGTGTGAACACGACAGGATGGATTGTCAACAGCTTTAGTCAAAAAATCAAGCTTGGATTTTCAGTCATTATTTGGTGTGTCATATTGTTCGAGGTGAGGAAACCACTGTAGTGTCTTTTTTCAAAAATCCAACCAAATAATGAATGTCAAGAAGCTGGGATGACCTTTGGTGCAGTGAAAGCCATAAAGCGGCTTTAGAGTTACGTGTCTGCTCTGTGAACCCGGCTGTCGTCACAGAGATGGAAACCTCCATCCACTGGGCTAACAAACAATGGTAATCCAGGTAGGCCACCCTGCTTGATACAGAAGTCTTAAGTTCATTCAACAATGGCAGCATCAAGGAAAAGATGAGCAACTGTCAAATATATATAAAGTTGGAAGAACCGTGATGGCAGGAAAAGCAGTAATGGAAGGAAATGGAGCAGGCCCAACACTCTTTAGTGAAGGAAATAAGCTCAAGTAAAGTCTTCATTCCAAGGCCGGACACTGTAAAAGAACCTAAAGTGTTAAATGAGTGAGTTAAGGCAGGAAAAGTGACAGAGTATTATGGCTAGAGCTGGTCAGTGGCTCCTGCCACCAGCACGCTGTTGGAAAATCAATGTTAAAACACGAGAGGTCATTCTGTTCTGGCAAAGTGGGGACACCTGTCGTGACTGGTGGTCACGTCAGGTGTGTTTTCACAACACACATCCCTTTAGTAAAGCATCTGTCCGACTACAACCTCAAAAAGCCCAGTGTGTTTTAAACCACGGGCACCCAAAGTGTCGGACCATGCCAACGGTTCGGCATGCTTTCGCTCAACCTGTTTGTACCTCTCATGCAATCAATACTTCGACTTTTAAGACTTTTGCACCAATGATTGCAGTCACAGATTTGAGCCACTGATTTCCTCAAAGATGAATACAAGGACAAACCCCAAAAAACCCTGTAGGTCATTTTTCAACACTCAACGCTCTTTGCTGGTACAAAAATTATTCCATCTGGTGTATTACAAATGTAAATAAACAAGCTGCAACTATTAACTGAACCAAACAAAGACGAAAACGGGAGATGACATACTGTATCTTCTTGGTTGTCAAGCACAACTTGAGAAAGAGTTTGATAAATAAACTGGTGATGTGTTATTTACAACATGCAGCAAATGAATTATTTTTCATACCAGCCTGATTTTTAAAAAAAAGCCTTTAAGAAATCAATGCATTAGCAAGTGGTTTCAAATGACCTGCCGGGTTTTTCAAAGTTAAACTTAAATTATTACATTAGAGGGACAAAGTAGAAACTACCCAACTCAAATTTCAGATGTTGGAGCTTTAAGCACATAAACTTATCAACAAGGAACCAATAACATCATCTGCTTTTTCATGCAACAATAAAAAACTAATAGTTCAATGTGATGGATTACAGATCTTAAGCAAATTTTCATACAGTGCTAGCATGAACTAAATCCAACAGCTGCCTTTCAGTTGGGGAATCTTGTAGTTATAATTTGTAAAGTGGGCAGCAGTAAATTATAACACATCTCTAACCCAATTTGTTGATTTGCTAAAACATGCTGAACCCTTGGTATGGTCCTTTAACTTTACTTTTGGGGGCTAGCAACGACAGCTGGAAACACTGCTCTGTTCAAGTGGACGTGATCTGAGGAAAAACAAAGAAAGAAATGATTATTTCAGCTACTAGCAGCGCCCTTGATCACCAAACAAACCTGTTGGGGAAAGAAGTTGTAAGTTAGTGTTATGTAGAACCCGACAGCGTGGTGTATTTAACCCAGAGCTTGTATAAACATTCTTATGGCAGCCAAAATGAAGGTCTCTTATGCAAGCACAAGAAAGCCCCACAGACATGTCACAGATGAGTGTACTTAAATACCTAAATATCCTACTGCAACCATGAGGTGATGCATTTGGAAAAACATCCTGCTCGTTAAGTAGCCTACAGAAATCCAAGTTGTAATAGAGCAGCGTTATTTTGAGAAATAGAACATCATATCTAAAAGTTCAAGGTACATATATGTACGAAATTCTTAAAATTAAGGTACAGATAGATCCAATATGAATCTGTTCTGTTATTACAAGACCAAATGTCTTATACCAATAGAACTACACTGGCATAGCCGATACTTTTTTTTAAATCCACAGGATTTACCACAGCACTAAAAGTCAACATAAAAGACATTAAATACACATTGTTAGGGAACAAAAAGCTCTACATCAGTTCAACTAAAAACAAAAGGAATAAAAACATAAAGAAGTCAGTTTAGAACAACTGTACAACATACAAAAAGACTTGAAACCATGCAACCTCAAGTTTTACAAGAAGTAAGGAGATTTCAAGAGTTTAGACATTTTCAGACACCCCGTTTGTCCCGATATGCTCGATACTTAAGGCATATTAAGAATCTCGTCACCTTTAACTGGTAAGAATCGTGCATGTGTAGATTATTTGGATTGAGGATTACCGAGTTATTTCAAGTAATGGCTATTTTTAAAAAAGGGAAATACCACTAAATTTATTGATTTGACTTACACATGCAGTAAATGACAGAGGCCAATAAATACTTGTGAATAAACTTTCTCAAATCTTTGAACCAGATAACCAAGAACTTAATCTGTGATGTCATCCAGATGCACAGCCAGGATCGGACTTACTAACAGTAATTAAAGAGACTGAATGTCTAAGTGTCAGCCATCCAAATTTCCAAAGTGTAATCATTGAAATGCTGCTGTATTTACTTTAACTTATTGCTTTACCTCTAGCTGTACGGAGCTGAACATTAGTATGACATCACAGCTAAATGGGAAGGACAAAAATTCTCACGTTTCTGGTTATGAAGCAAATAATTTCAATGCCGAAATTCAGTGGCATCCCCCGAAATCTATATGAGGTAGTACTTCTTGCCATACAAGGTGTTAAAAACCTTTTTTTCAAGTGTATGTGATATGTTGCAAGTTGGATACCCAGGAACTTACACAATACCAAAGTAAAAATGAATAAAAATGCAGCACAAATAAGAAAGATCATTCATTGTAAAGGCACCAGACACATGGACATCACACAAAACCACACATCTTTGGGCTAAAGTTTAACCGGCTTCACATACCCGCAAGCTCACGGTATATTGGCCATGTTTTTATTTTCTTGTTATCCCTTAAACTTTTTGTCAAATGTCTTATAAACAGAAATGTGGTCCAGTCATTCTTCATTTTGGCTCTAAATTAGAAACAAAAACTTGTAAAATGATTTATGTCTGGACACATCGGTTTATCCTTACATATAAAAATGTTTAACTTGATACAACATATGTAAAGAATAACGCAAAAAAAGTTAACAGGATAAATATTGGGAGAAAGTTTCTGGTCTACGTATGTACATGATCACTAAATGGATAAAGGTTGCCCCCTCCGCTTCTTTTGTCAAATTCCTGCGAATGATGTGCACGACGTTCACGTCTGAACTGCAGTCATTAGTCGATACAGGTATGTTTGAATCTTTAAAAGAACTGCTTTCGTTCAACACACTTTAAATCCAGAGTAGAAAAAAATGTTGTGCGATGGAGAAAATTAAATTATGGAAAAAGTAAATCAGCCTAAATTGGTATATTTACATTAATAATTGATGTTTCGTGAAGTTAAAGAGCCAGACGGAGAAATTAAATATTAAAGAATTTAAAGTTTTCAATGATGTGGCAGCACTCCGCAAACAAGGGCACATGCTCAGAGTAAAATAAAGTCAAGCATTAGAGATTGCTTTCTCACACCTCTGTGTGTATCTTTATGTAGTATGATAACTATATGTTTAAGAGCCCAGCATTTACAGAGGGTGGCTTTATAATTCAATTTATGGGGTGAAGTATTACCATGAAAGTGCTCCTCCAGGTATGCAGCGAAGTGATAAGGCACCAAATTATTTAGCTGATAGTCTCGCAGATTCTGATCCGAGTGGAGTAAAGCCAAATGAACATAATGTGTGTTTGAATTACACGCAGTCTTCTCCGATCATGCACGTATATGATCAATATCGTTTCCCCAATAGTATGCATTTCACTTGTAATCATAAAAAAAACAACAACTTACATACGCATTCCCTCAACGCACACTCAGCACATTTAGAAACCTACCTACTCCATAATCACTCACACAACTAAAAGAAAGACATCCAAGAGGCATCAAGGATTATTCCAAAATGTATGCCCGTTAACAGTTAAAAGACCTAATAACACTTTAACAAGGAGCAACGCGAGCAAATGGCCAAAGTGACTAACTTAAACAAGTGATCTGAACAATCCGTCCCAGAAGCAGTACTGAAACTTTAAAAAAAAAAAAAATAGCACCACACTATCTACACATTTACAAGTCCCAAAACCGCTGGGAATTTAGAAAAAAATGTTACATCCAATGCCAATTTGGCCTCAGTCACTGCTACATGTCAAATGTTTAAAATCAAACCAACGTGCCTGTATGCAAGTTCTCCACTAGGTAGTGCCAGTCACCCAAAAACTACTTGGAGGCTCATCTGTACCTGGAAGCGGGCTCCAGTTGTGGAGGGGGGAAAAAAGAAGCACCATTAGTGATGAAATACTGCCATCTACAGTTGGGGAGAAACACTGCTACTGAATGTGAACAGGCTGGCCACAGCCTGCCACAAACACCGAACCAAACACACGAGCCACAAGTAATAAAAAAATACTATTACTGTGAAGTGATCACGTAGGAATCACAAAGGTTAAGTGTTCTGTTTTAATAATGAAGAGAATCGAGGAGGGGAGCAACCATTATCCCATGATAAGTTCTACCTTAAGTGTCCGTGTAAGACGCTCTAAACATTCCTCACAAACGACATCAAAGTAGGATAAACTGTCCAGTGTCTCTCCAGTGCCATTTTACAACAATGGACTATCGGTAGACAAAGTCAAACAACGGCCAGAGTAGTCTTTATGTTCACTGTTCCAAGCCGACGGGAGATGAGCGATGCTTCTGTGCAGACACGTCGATGGCGTGTGTGTTTGTGTGTGACGCCCGCCCCGAAAGGGCAGAAGAAACATCCCTGTGCCAGGTCGGGGCTGCGCACGAGAGGGTTCCCGCGTTGGGAGAAAGTGACTTCTTGTGACGGGACTCCCTGGCTCTTTTTGTGCTCCTCATCCATCAATCAGCGACACGTCAATGTGGGACAAATCAATCATGTGCCTGCGTAGCAATTGTGATAATAACGTTTGAACCATTGTTCCACGGGGGTGGGGGGCAAAGATACTAATGAATGTTGTGCTGTGTACAATATGGTCAGCAGCTAAATATCCATCACATTGGCAACCAACCACAGCATGTTATCATTTTAATTGGTATCTATAAAGGTGACAATAAGAGGAAGGAATATCGATTACCTATGGAAGCTCATTTGAAAACTTGCTGCGTGCTGGGCACTGGAAAATTTGGCGACTGCTTTCCTCTGCTGCGGCATCATCTTGAACATCTGCAATAGACAGAAATCGTAAGAACAACTTGAGTGCTACTAGAATCTCCCCTTATCCACCAGAGGGAGTGAGGGTGGTGGATGGAAATTGATTAATTTGTTCACTGTCTCTACCTACCTAATCGCTACGACAGAGGGCGCTATTGGATCACACTAAGAACATTTCATTACTGCTACTCTGGAGGGTGTTAAGTCCTGTTATCATGTTAGTAAATATCTGTGTTCTCCTCATGAGGATGTAGCTTAAATATAAAAATGACAGTTACATATGGCATTAGTTACAACTTTAGCTTCTTGTTAAACTTGTTACACTACAGGCTTTACAAACATGACGTGAATCTACCTCGATGGGGCCGATGGACCTGAGAAGGTTCTTCAGTTGAACGTCCGTCGTGGATGAGGAGAGGCCCTCTATGGAAACAGTACAGCATTCGCTCTCTGCCGCTCTTTGGCTCTGTCTGGTGGACACCGGACGACCTCGACCCATCTGACCACCCCCTCTTGCTCGGCCCCGGCCCGACACGACAACCTACGCCAGCGGCAGGTGTGAGAAAGATTGCCCACGTGAGGTGCAAAAATAAATATGTGTGTAATACGGGGGGAAAAGGGTCGCGAGAACAGTGACTGAGCCTTTCACTGCTTGAACGGGCGGGTTGATGTTTTAATCCTGCGTTCGACCGTGGGAGAGGAGCTATAGTGTTTCTGAGCACAAAGGAAGATTTAAAAAAAACAAAAAAAACAAAAAACGCTGTGTTTTTCCTCTCGCACCTCTCAGACACGCCGAGCTTTCACATGATTGACTTATCATATTTCTACATAGAACATCAATGTCACAACATGATGCATGTGGCATGGCATATCTTCATTTGAGCTTGAGAGGGAGAGGTTTCTTCAGCTGCAGAGGAAGAGGAGGTGGAGGAGGGAGAGACCCCAAAAAAAAGAGGAGAGGAGGTAGAGTGTGTGTGTGTGTGTGTTGGGGGCGGGGGAGCATAAAGGGAGAGGGAGCCATGCAAGCGTTATGGTGACTGCCTTACCCTGTCAGCGTCAGTGAGTATGGTAACTGTGACAGCAGCCTGGTGGTGACAGGCGTGCAGAGAGGCCAGGGGACCTTGTGTAGCCCCCCGTGTTACACTGCTTTCAGCTTGTCAATACTCCTGCACCTGGCATACTGTCCTGTCTTATTACCACTGCTGCTCGATTGGTATGTCTGCTGAATGCCAGGGTATCGCCAGCGGCACAGGACAACTTTACAGGAGACATTTCAGCTTCCTTTATTTCAGAACTGCCATTACCCAACAGTCTGCTCTATTAATATATAGCTTTTAGGTGAGATGGTTGCTGGTGTCCAAAGCGCAGAAGAAGAAGGCGGGCGCTCATTTGTGACATACCCTGTTTTGCTGTGGGTTGCCCATGCCCCCTCGGCTAGCCTGCGGTGTTCCGCCTGGTCCCTGTTGCTGCTGTCCTGTCATGGTGACCTTCCTTTGGACGACCTGGTTGACCGGGGTTGCGGACCAGGTGTCTTGCTGCTGCGCCGGGCCGTCGGTGACCACGGGTCCCTTTCCACTCTGGACGGGGATGACGGGAGACAAACACTGATTTAGCACCTCGCACAAAATCCAAGCTTTTATCTCCATTAGCAGGCATTTTTAAAAAATTAAGCATTTAGGACAAGTGTTTGTGGACAAGAGGGAGAAATGCAAGGCCACATGTACAAAGTAAACAGAAAAAGTGCCAGCACTGGAGCTGGATCCTTATCAGACAGGCTGCGGGGAATAAAGATCACCCTAACAAGGTGATGGTCTCATTATCAAATAAAGTCACAGCTCAACTCTGTTGACATGCGGGGAGGAATTGAAGGTCGACTCTTCCTCCGACTCAGCGGAGAGATGTGACAGATCAATACAGGGGAAGAAAAGAGGCGATATCTCTGACCTGTCCCCAGTTGAGAGTAAATGGATTAATCCCTCCTATAGAAATCACAGCTCCTGATTGCACCCATCAAATGCTAAGCTGCATTACACTGGAACGACAGCAGCTCGATGTGTACCCCCCATCCCCCTTTGCACCCCCACCACCACCCCCTCCTCCCCAGCTTTTGTGTCTTGCGCTGCTTTGTATTATCCCTGATGAAAATATAATTTGCCTCTTATCTGTGTGCCTAAGCCATACAAATCCAAATCCTCAAAAGTGGCAACTTTCTTACACAGGTATTATGTCCCACTCCCCTCCCCTCCTGTTCAACCAAGAAAGATTAATTACAAGGGTCTTGGATTGGCATCCTTTTGTTGCCTCACACCTGAGAGATGGGTTGATGGAAAAAAGCAACCGAGGGATGACAGAGAGGAAGAGAGAGAGAGCGCGGGAAAAAAAGAGAGGAGAGGAGATAACATTGTCAAACGCCCGTTGATGACAGCAGAACAATGTGGAAGAGGGAGCATCTAGACAATCTTCTTTTCACCACAGCTATAGGCCTTGGCTGTTTCTTTCAGTTTCCATCTCTTTTTCCTCCACCTCACATCCCACTCCCCCCCTTTTTTCTTTCCTCTCCAAGATGCGGTACATCAGATAGCTCTGCGCAGGTTTCCATTAACGCACTGACACCCAGTTATCTTCATCTGCAGCCAGCCTGCGATTTTGGCTCTGCGGCTTGATCCTCTGGGATGGAGACGGAAAGCGGCTTATTTCAAATACTATCACATCCCACCAACACGTCTCATCAGCGACAAGTCTCAATGTTTAACATGCGCGTCTTTGTGGTTTTTCAATAAAGATTAATGCGTAATTAAGGCCACAGCAGTAACTTATCAAGCGAGTATAAAATAGTCGGCAGTGGTAATTCTGGACTTTGTTGGCGTTACTGTCATTCTTGTTTTACTCTCTCCAAAGGCCTCTATCTTTAAAAGAATACTCTTCTGCCCTTAAAAAAGGATATCAACCTTTAAGAGCAGTGATGAGGTGTCCCCAACTCTACAGATAAATGTCATACTGCTCTCTTTAATGCCTACAGCCTTTCTGTGTTCTAAAGGTAAATTGTGCGTGAAGGCATTGTGGCTTAAATACCAGTTCGGAAAGCTTAAGAGAGGAAACTCTTAACAGATCAATTTTGCCAAAATGACACAGACATCACCTTGTCATTCCCATAGGTTAGATATCTTTTCGATTACAAAATAGACAGCGCGAGGGCAATCGGTGGCATTTTATTTCAAAACTGTCATCGTTTCCCTTGTGGACGAAATCTGTTGAAGAGGATCAAATAAATGTCGGAGCGAAACACAAAAGAAGATTGTTTGATAAAAGATGAAATTGCACGCTCACCGCTCCTGAAAGTTTGACGACTCGGACTTTTTGCGGCACCGGCTGCCCTTCACAACCGGAGTTCTTTCGCTGCATCACAGTTCTTTTAGCCCCGGGTTTGGGTCCTAGTGTCTGAGCCTGGCCAGGGCCCTCAGAGAGAGTTACAGGTATGTTCTTTGGAGGGCCCTGATTGGACTGAACCTGGACACCAGGCCTGTTCACATTCTGCAGGGCACTGGTCCTCCGCTGTTGTGGCATCGGCTGCTGATTTTGTTGGGGTGGTTTCCATTGCTGGTCTGGACCAGACCCGGGGTTCTGTTGCTGCTGGGTGTTGCCCTTTACCATCTGCAGGCGTGTCTTGACATTGGGACGTGGTGTAGGGGTCTGAGCGCTGCTGTTGGGAGGGATGGGGGCGCCTTGATTGGGATTCTTCAATGATTGATTTAATGGTTGTGGTGTTCTCTGAGGGAACTGTCTCTGCTGTTGGGGCTGTAGTGGTTGCGGCTGTTGTTTTTGTTCCTGCTGCGGAGGAGGAGGATGTGGTGGTGTTGGTTGTTGTTGTTGTTGTTGTTGTACAGGGTGTGGCATTTGCTGATTTTGTTGTGAGGGTTGAATCTGTGGAGGAGCTGGGTTTTGGCTAGTAGTGTTTGTCTGGGAATTGAGCCTGTCCAGCAGCTCCTTCTTTCTGACACCGGCCTGCATCTGCCTTCGCATCTCCTTTCTCTTCAGGATCTCCTCTCTCAGGCGCTTCTGCTCCTCAATCTTCAGCCGGTACTGCCTTGTCTCCTCATCCTCATCAGGGTTCTGTGGTAAAAAAAACAAAAAAACTGACAATATCACTGCCTGTCTACAGTTGCTGGAAGGGGAGGCATGAACCACTGTGTCTTATTTGAACCATATTACTTGGCTTGATACTCAGATGTAATCACAGGCAAAACCCAAGAGAAAAATGTAATAGTATCGATCTGTTCTATCCAACTGAATGAGACTGCTGTCATTAACAAGCTTATGATTGGGCTTTTAATAAGTGGGAGTCCTTCTCTGCACACTAATAAAGCTGGCTGCGCTTACAATTTCTGTGACATTGAATACAGAAGGAAAAAAAAAACCCTCCATTTACAAGAACATTTCAACATTTAAAAAATACATAAATGTAAAAAAATAATACTCCTTTATCTTATTATAAATAATTTGTTCATTAATCCAGCAAATTTAATGTTTTTTATTCCTTTGTTTTGTTCCACGGCTGTCAAACTGACCTGTGGTGCCGTGCTGGACTGTGTGCTTGGGATTTCCTTGCGAACCACCGTCCTGCCGTCAGGCCCAGCGTGCGATTCATTCTTGGCAGCAACTTGGCCTCTCCCTCTGCCACCGGCAGGCACCAGCTGAGCGTTCTGCCCGGGACGCACCCCCTGTGTTGCCTTGGCAACAGGCCTAACGTTGGCGGCGGGGCGGGTACTGTTCATGTTTGTGTTGCCAGGTGCCACGGGGAGCTCACGTAGGTTGCTGTTGCGTTGTTGCATTTGCTTGGAGAGAGGTGTGCTCTGTAGAGAGAGAGGGCAACATATAAATTAACAACCAATGCTTACAATAAATCTAATCTTAATATACATTTTAACTAGTTTTATACATTTCCCACGTGATATTTTTGAAAAATGCTGACAGAAAAATGTAGAGTAATTGGCACAACGATAAAATATGGACCCCGTCTGACCCCTTTCATCAGTCTTGGAAGAAAACAGTTGAGCAAACATGGTAATCTCTCACCATCCTCTGCCTGTTGGACATATTTCGCTGTTGGGGGTTCTGAGGGCGGGGAGTCATCTGCCTGGGGCTACCGTGCGCCTGATGTTGGTGGAAGGGATTCTGGCCGTGGTGCATCATGGGGCGAGGCTCATTGACATTTATTTGTTGATGCTGATGATGGGGTAACTCCTGCCTGTGATGTTGCTGGTGCTGGTGCATGGGCTGATGGGACGGCATGGGGTCGTGGTGCGGGAGCTGGGAGACGGGAGGGCCGTGCATTAAGCCCTGGAATATCAGTGAAAGATGACAAACCACAACATGAGCAGTGTCACTTTTTAAGAGGGCTAATCTCAAAACTGAATCAAGCGTTTCCTGCATAGAATTAATCTTCAACTGGTCCTCAAGTATCTAGTAGTAATACAACAATGGCGATTCAATCACTAGAGGGAGCTCTTGTCTATGTCTCATGACAAAAAGCAGAGGTGCCAGACAGACATGAGTCTTTTTCTTTTAACACTTCAGAAGCCGTGAATATGATAACTAGTCTAGTTTATTCGTGTGTACAGTACTCTAGTCTTGCCTTTGCCACAGTAATTTTAGTTATTTAGAGCAAAGACAACAAAAACCAATACATTCATGGCAGAGAAAGCGTGTGAATTGTTTGGCAGGCTCCGTTACAAGAAATGTCAGAGGTAAGAAAGAGAAAACACAAGATACTCGGGTCAAATTACTATATTGAGCAGGCACATTCTAAGAATTTTATATTCATTTTAGAAGAGCAGCATGTGGACACAAAAACACAGACATGTATTGTTATAAAAATCACTTACTCTTAGTCGTACCTGCATCCCAAACTGGACTTGCGGAGGGGGAAAAAGGTTCCCCTGCTGGCCAAACGGCTGACGAGGGCCCATGAAGGGTCTGGGCTGGTTAGGGGGGCCGCCTTGTTGATCCAAGCCGACCATCCCCTGATGACCTTGGTGGGGAGGGAGGTTGGGTCTTGGGGGTTCTCTTGGAAAAAGTCCTAGCGGACCCTGGCCGGGCTGGTTGAAGGCTGGTCCTGGTGGGCCAAAGCCCATGTGACCCTGACCGGGCATCTGCTGCTGGTGGTGTAGATTGTGGCTGTTGTTCATCAGAGGGCTGGGGCCCTGGTGATCAAACATGTGCTGCCCTGGAAACCTTGTTGACTCTGTGCGCTCTGTGCCCACACGAGGAAAACCAAACAGCAGCAGCACAACAGAGATGTCAGTTTCTTGCCTTGCGAGCCAATTTCAATACATCAGTTAACTCCCTCTCCAGATGTATAGTGTTACGGCGAGGGAAACAAAAACAGACAACTCTATCAAGGTGAAAGGGTAAACAACCAAGTGGGTTGCATTTATTCCTGCATTAACACTGAACGAAAAATCTGAAATATAGATGTTTAATGCAGTTTCCAAAGCTCATTCAGATGTATATATATACACATGCATTTAACATGAGTGTTGCTAATAGAGCAGCACCAGCAAGCTAGCAGCGTACCCTGTAGGTATACTGCCAGAGGTGATGTCGAATAGGATTAAATATGCTAAGAGAGCTTTGTAACCCTCGTGCAGGCTCGGTGCGGGACTCACCTCCCATAAAGAGGGGCTCTCTGTCTTGGGGGCCTTGAGGTGGCTGGTTTCTAAAGGGCTCCATGTGATGAGGGGGCCGCTGGGGCTGACCAAAATTACCAGACATGTGCTGCTGGAAGTCTCCCGGTCCCTAGGAAAACACAAAACTCATGAATTATAGGCCATACTGGGAACTCAATAATCACAAACAAATTAAACTAATGAAAAATGGGAATTTGTTGTGGAGTATTGCATCGGGCATGGAGTGCTTGTAATTGAAGAGCTGGGGTCATTAAAAAGACGCAGAATCTTCAGTTGTAAACATCAATATGCATGCCAATATTAAAGGAACCCTTCAGCCTGAATTTGTGAGCAAACCTGCATTAATGCTACTTGGGGCATTGTTGATAAACCTTCTAAAAGCCTGTTTCTAACAAGGAAAGGTATTTCAGGAGGGGATAAGTGCCCTCACCTTTGTTTCAACCACTTCGACAGCTTTCTACTTATTGCGTGCACGTTACTCCCCGCCTATCTTCCAAGGAAAACTAGATAACAACCCTTTAATCCCTCCTTGGAATTCGAATCCCCCTCATAACTGTCTCCTTCATTCTTCCAAACATCCATCTCTGTTGAAAAATTAACCTGCTATTCAACACATGGCACTTCCACAAATGGACTGCCTGCCTCCTCCAAGCCTTTTGTAAATTACTTAAGATGCTATCAAGGCTTAATCCATCTTTATTCCACTGCTGCGTGGCGGTATTTAGTGAGGAGAGGTGTTAGAAAGCTAGAAGGCCAGAGTCCCAAAAAACTTGCTTAACAGAAAGTTAATCAAAGGGGCTTACAAAGACAGGGGATCACAATGGGGGCGCAATCATACCGTTCTAAAAGGTCAGATAGGCAGGTCTGCACAATGAGGACTCTGGTGTCCATGTAATACCTCTGAAATAACAGCTCATCCTCTCGCTTTTAATCCTTGATAAACAGGCTGCGGGCTGTTCAATATGTAACTGATGTGAGGATAGTTCTCAGCAGTGAGGGGATAACCAAGACATAGATAATGGAGAGGGGCCAAATGTCAAAGTATTTAATAAAGAATAGAAATTTGGGTATAAAGAGATGTTTTGTTTCTGGGCTTCATGTTAACTTCTTACAGCCAATATCAATAAAGACTGCAGGCACTGATGCTTGTTCTTTGTTTTCTGGATTAACTACTCTTCACAAGAGAGTTAAGAAGCTTCCAATTGTTGCCAAGGAAGACTTTTATTATCAAAGGCACACAAGAAATAAAAGGCATTTCAATTTTGCACAAACTCTACTTTTAATTTTGTTTTATTGAGATATTCTACCAATGCACTGACTCCTTCACAAGGTACAATAAATATAAAAAGTCAATTTATAGAAATGACAGCATCTTACGGACTACAAATTCCACGTAGCGTGGTTGGTGGCATCTTTATTTCAGGATGAAACTGAATGTCATTATCTAAACGGATGAAATATTCTAATAACTTTAATTGGCGCGGAGATTAATATTTCAAAACCAGCCTCCACCAGAAAAAAAAAATTGAATGCAGTCATACTAGAGGCTATGACCCCCATTCGCCTGGTCTTTTAACAATTAAATTTGATGGGATGATAATGTATGATAATCATGAGTAATCAGGTGCCCACTGGTAAATGGAATGTTGCCGGCTGGTATGTCACCTGCATTTCAAATTGTGTCCTTGGCAACAGCAGCCTAAACGCGATTGACAGCTGGGGAATCTAACACTATGCTGTTCATCAGCCCAGTTGTCTGCATACCCTTCCAACCCCACCTTCCACTGTCTGATAAGAGCCAAAACAGCTTCCTGCTACTGTGCTATCAATATCTAGCACAATCACAGACCTCGGGGAGCAGGAACTACACGTTACTGACAATGAAGGTTGGAAAAGTGGTAAATAAAAACAATTTTATTTTTTTATTTTTTTGGACAAAGACTGACCTCCATGTGAAAGCCTGGCTCGTTTGGCAGCAGGGTTGCAAATCCACATGAATGCAATTGGATGCAGCTATTTTCCAATAGCTAATTTGCATAAATCCATACAAAATGCACTTTCCAGGAAGATGTCAGTCAATCCCAACACCACCTGATGCCTGGGCATCATTAACTCGGAGGACAGAGTAACTTAAGGCACTTTGGCTGACTTGCTGCGGAGACATTCCCCTCAATGCAGTAATTACTTTAAAGGCATTTCCGTCATCTCTTGGACGGGTTCTTTGTGAGTGAAATAAAGGACCTTTTCTTACAGGATATCACTGACTTAAGACCCCCTTTCTCCTACGTGAAATTCAGCCTTCGGAATACACGGTGCAAGAGGCTCACCCCGGGCCCCATCAAACCACCACCATGTTTCATTAATTCAAATACCGTTCAAAAAAGGTCTCCGTGCCTTTGGGACACAAACTTGTGGAAAGTGAATTTTAACTGGCAGTATATCCTGGTTTCACAATTCCATTATGTACCAAGATGGCTAGTCTGAGCCCCAGCCCATCCATGAAGAGTTGCTAACTAAGTCCCGCCACTGAAGCCCCGACCTCCAAATGTCTACTGCCTAAAGCCCCTATCACGCATTTCCAGTTGTGCAGCCAGACTCGTATCAGTGTTTACAGATTTGCGTTAACAGTATTTGGCCAGGGCAGGCAGTCTAATTGCCGTGATGATATTGCCCTCACAAAAAGGGACGCTAACCGTGTGGAGAGGGAGAGAAAGTGAGGCAAAAGGGGAGGGAGAGGAGCAGCTGCTACTCACAGGGAACCTCTGAGGACCCACAGCAGGTCTGGGCTGGCTCTGAGCAGGAGGCATCAAGGGCACTGCAATGAGGTAGAGAGGGGGAGTGAGAGAGAGGAAGAGAAAGAGGGGTGGAGGGAGGAGGGGGAGGAAAATGAAAATGAGGGGCAGTAGGCAGAGAGAGAGGGTGGTGATGGAAGAAAAGGAGGAGCACATTAGACATCTCTATGCTAAAGGCAGTTACACAGACATACATGTTACATTTTATATCAGAGCTGCTGCTCACATCTTCACACATCTGGGTGCAGACCAGGAAAGGAAGGAAACATTAAATACACGAGAATAATATGCTAAATAGAAGAAATAAAAATGAATAAGACATTTTCTGTTTGACAACACTTGGACCAATGTCAATGCAACAAATATACTGCCGGCTTCAAAATAAGACAGACTGTAATTGTATGTCAACATCTACAGCTGGAAAACATTCAAGTGGAATCTTTCACTTAAATAAATATATAAGAAACAAACAGACAGACACATGCACACACACACAAACACACACACTTAATCATAACCACAGGCAATCCCCGATTTTCCAGAACACGTCTTGCTCTCAGGAGCAAAACCCAAACCCCATGCGCACTTGCACACAGTGACACATACACAAACACACAGACACACACACTAACATGCTTTGCTAACAAAATTTCAATCTTGGCCTGGACAGACAGGCCAGATAAACCCATCTCCGGGAATGAAATGGTGATGGCGCCAGAAGAAAAATGAAGGATAAACCCATTACTGGCTGAGAGAGCTATTCACTTGTCATTCAACCAAACAACTAAAAGACATTCTAATCCAGACACCTTTCGGGACAGTGTGAGGATAACTGCCAGCCATGATGGTGCATCATGCACCCCAACTGAGGCGTCTTACTGTTTGACTAGCGCTCTACAATTTTGGATGAATTGGAAATGATGATTTTGAGGATTTAGATTAGGAGTTTTTAAAACTAAAAATATTAATTGCTTTTTTTCTGCTTTGTGCAGACAGAACATTTGTGTGCGATTTGGGACTGCAGCACGCAAAATGAGCACTGGTCGTCCACTAGCCAAACACCGGTAAAATATTCAAGTGGCTGGTAGATTTGTCTCACTCAGCAGCCAAAAAACAATCAATCTATTAAGTAGCTACGGAAATTTGAACATTCGCTGGCCATTTGGCCAGTGGACAGAATAATTAACTTTGCACCCTGGGACCATCACACCAACACTGCACAACACAAAGGCTCACTCATACAGGGCTGCAACTTATGATTATTATCATTGTTGATTAATCTTATTGTTTTTTGATTAGTTGTTTGGCCCATAACATGCAAGAACTCTGAAGACTCAGAACTATCAATTGATCATCAAAATATTTGGCAATTAATTTAATAATCAAGACATCGTACTACTTTAATATAGATGTGCGTGTGTCCCACATTTTGCCTTTGCAGAGGTCATCATGTGGTTTAAACTCAGCCCTGTGATTTGTTGAGGCAGCTTGTGTGTAATTAGGAGAACTTAGTTTGATTCAATACACTTTCTTGCTATTGCACAGGTAGCTGCTATAATTTATGAATGAAATTTCTTAATCACAATTTTAATAACTATTAACTGTGCAGCACTGTAGTCACCCCAGGAAAACACTGGAAATGAGAATTTATTTTTTATAGCCGCAGAAGTTAAATTAAAAAAAAAAAAAGCACATGAGTGATCGTGATTAGCCTACCTTGTACAGAGGATGACGTTGGCCCTCTGAAATGGGGGTTAATGTGGATGTTTTTGGGCTGCGGAGGCTGCTGCTGGTGATGCTGGGGGAAGTTGGGAGGTGGGGAGCTCATCATCCGTGGTGGCGGCTCCATCTGGGGCCGCAGCGGCGGGGAGCGGTGAGTCATGTGCGGGGGGATGAGGGGCTGAAGGGGCTGCTGGGCCAGCGGGCGCCCATGCTCCTGGAAGGGAGGAGGTCCTCTTGGACGCGAAGGGTGGTGCTGTTGGGACTGCAGTTGTTGCTGATGAAGCTGATGAGGAGGAGGCATCCGGGAGGATGGCTGCTAATTGGAAAGAGACGGGGAAACGGAGAGGAGGAGAAAAAAAAACAAAACAACCTGTCAAAACACATTTCTTTCTGGGAAGATTTTGATATCACTGCTCGCAGCCATGCGATGACACCAACAAGTCAATTTACCAGCAAGACTGAAGAAGGTATTCAAACGCATTTTAATGTAAAGCTCCTTGAAGATTAAACGCGAGCTACAGCCACTAAGAAGAAACAAAACCCAACACCATCAGTCAGCTGCCTAACAGCACTGGAATATATGAGCCAGGGATGCATCGAATAACAATAATTATATCGTCACAAGACGTTTCAAATAGATCCTCGATAATTGGCTGTTTGAGCTACCAAACAAACAAACAAACAAATATGCCAGTGACCAAATTAGTCAAGTGGTTAAACAGACGGTACGTTGTAAAACGCACGTGCTCATTAACAGCAGTCAGCAGAATGTTTGTGGTGTTGCCATGTCGTCAGTGTTTTGAATTTTACAGCCTTTTATCATTAAATTCAAAATAAATAATAACGGAGAGCTGGAGTGAAATGTCACACAGCCTTGAGAACAATCACTTAACATAATGACATATTGGTACTTAAAAAAAACATGTAAAAATGCGGCTTCATTCAGTGATCAAATCAAAAATAACATGTAACATATTCTGCTTTTAAGCCTACGATGAACAGGAAGTGATTATAGTAATGACTAGTCCCGGCCCAGTTTTAAAATCTGATAAAAGTGCAACTTAAAATCATCACCACTCTCTCTTCTTTTGATTTACGCTACATGTTTGAAGTGACTTTTCCCCCCCAAGACCTTCAAAAGGTGCCGTATGAAGTGATGAGCCATGTAAATCAAAGGATTAAATGCTTAAATGCTCAGAGTGATATCTAATAATAAAAGCCCACAAGAAACTTAATCCTGGGCAAAGAACAAATTTAATTCTGTGTAAGACTTTCTAAATGGACCACTGCCAAATGATTTTCTATAATCCATATATCAACACTGATACAGGGGAGCAGAGTGTTTTGACTTTTATCATGCGTAGCTTTGGAGGTCTTGGATAGTAAAGACAGCAGCAGCGAACAAAACAAACGTTATAACTGTGACAGGAAGATAAAAAGAAGTGATCTCAGATCATCTTATCCAGCGAAGAAGAGTGACGCTTTGTTCAGTGTAACCAAATAGACATTCCCTTTAAAAGTTGTTCAGGTAGGTGGAGGACTGTACAATGGCTTACCTGCATGCCCATGTTTCCCATCAGGGGGAGCCTCTGGTCATTCATTCTTCCTCTGTTTCCTCCTCTAAAATCCATCATTCCAAAAGGCGGGAAACCTCCTCTTCCCCTGCCTCCTCGGCCTCCTCCTCTGCCTCGGCCTCCGTAACGGTTTTGTCTCTTTTGCCGTTCTTGTTCCTCAAACTCCATCAGATCCTGTTTGGCCTTCTCAGACAGCTCTGATGACAGGTGGAACAGGAAAACAGCAGTTGTACATTAACAGCTCAGAGTAATGTAAACCTCCACAGTGTAGAGGAGCGATGTCAGATCAGAAAATATCTGAGGATTCACTCTGTCTGTTGCTGAAGGTTAAATTATGACCAGCAGGAATGATTTGTACCTAGTGTTTCGGGAATATCCCTCCTTTTACTTGCATCACCCAGCCGCACAACAGCGCCATCCTTTCTCTCAGATTTGAAGCGTATGCGACCAGACTCTTCGTCTTCCTCATCCTCCTCATCAGACTCGTCTTTTGTTTCTTCTTCAGGCACAGCTTCATTTTCCACCTGAGGACAACAAACAAACACTGAAACTCTTCTCTAGTTTTATAATGGGAACAACTGTGTGGAAATTCAGGTTAGTGGTGACTCTTTGCTAAGCAAAGATGATAAGACGATGTGCCTCCAGCATCTAAAATTTCAATATTTGACGACTATTTGAGTTTTATGATATTATGACGGACCTTTTTGGAATTGTACAGACAAAAGAATTAAGCGATTAATCGTAAAAAGACCGTTTATGAGAGGAAACAAAAATGTAAACACAGCAATTCTTATTTTTAAGTAATTATTCACTAATGGAAACATAGTTTTGAATATTATATTGAATTTTTGCCATATTCTGTACATGGGGCCCCCTAAATCTAAATAACTGGATGTTAAATTGACTTTATACATGAAACTATGCTGTTTTGAACGCGTCATAACCACAGACTTATGTATATGTATGATGAAGAATAAAAAAGATGCATCAATGGTTAACGATCTGCACGCTCTGAGCAGGCCTGCAGCAGATTCTGAAAAGAAAACGTTAATACACAGCAACAAAAAGTGTAAAGTCTTGTGTGGAGGGTCTCGGCATACCTCCTCTGTGTCAAAGCCCTGAGAGCCTTCGGCTGCGTCTTCTTCCTCCTCTTCCTGCTGCTCTTCTCTCCCTACTGCCTCCTCCTCCTCCCCCTCGGGGGCCCCCTCCTGTTGGACTCCATGTTCATCCACACGCTGATCATCATAAGAGGTTTGATATTCATCATCCTGCAGATGGATCACATGGATAATGTGTATTGATTAGTAAAGTGGTAACAACGCTGGGATAAGAATCAGCAGCGGACAATTATATTTCAAACAATCAGCACTTCTGCTGAAAATAAAACATCTATGGTAAATACATGTTTGATGTATGATGTACGGCAAATATATATAAGCATAAGAGACACATGGATGACTTGAACTGACACCCAAAAGCATTTTTATGACATGTGAACGTACATAAACGTGGATGTACTCATCTCACTTGAATAGCTAAAATAAACAAAAGTGGACTAAATGATGGTAAACTTCTGAATATTTGCAATTTCAGAAAACGGGACAAATCATGCAGTGCATAAAGGCAAACATTAAAATGTCATGGAGAGGATTTTGGGGAGACCCCATGTAACCCCCCCTCCTCCTCCTCCTCCTCCCAACCCAAATTACCATAACAGTAGGAGCCAGGCTTCATTACTATTCCTGACAGCATTTGAAATTCAATGAGATGTAAATGTTTGACATGATATACAGAAATGCAGGCGCAGATAAAAAACACTCCTCCCCAGTTCAGTGATGGTGAAAATATCATTGACTGATTCCGCGCAAATCACTCCGTTATTGGCCGGGGTGTAAATTCACGATTCCGTGCCAGAAACATCGCGCAGACGTAAACATTCTGCGAGATGACAAATCAGTTTTTACTACTACACACGCACAAGAAAAAAAATCAACTCATGATGCAACCGCTTCATATAAGCCAAACAGCTAGCTCCTACTACAGGAATAGGAGTTGTTCTAGTGAACCATCCTATCTGCATAACAGCCTCTAACAAAAACTCGTTGCTAAATAAGGTCAGACTGTAGGTCACACCAGGGTGTTTGGTGTTGCGCTCCATTAACCTGCCAAACAGCAGCACATATTAATGCAGAAAAGAAAGGGAAAAAAAAACACTCAGCAAACCAGATGGATGGACAGGCTGCCCCAAGGGAGCACAACAGCTTAATCCTTTAAACTGTTCCACATAGTACTCCGTGAATACCACGGCAAGCAAAATGTCAAGGCCAGGCAGTTTATTGACCTTGTAAACAGTTATTACACATAATACAAAAACACATCTGCAGATATTTCCCCAAAATAGGCATCCACTTGTGCCGTACACGCTCAGTAAGAAGGTCAGCATCTTATCTTTGTTTGGAGAAAGGAGGCAGGCTAATATATCTCTGTCAGGTGTCAAATACCATCACACCTTGGTAAATGGACCATTACGGACATTTGCACATGGATCTGGTCTTATCTTTGATCCTCTTAGTCCTGGCTAAGAGGGAAGGGAAACGAATAAAAGGGAAACTCGCATCAATCATTAGAAAACTGTATGGGGTGTCCTCAGGAAGGTCAATAATCTTTTCACCTGCATGAGACTTTATCAGATCCAGTCTAAAGCCCGAGATAAAAGCCCCCCACATTAACCTCCGCCGATTGGCAGCACATCTACCCGACACAAAGCAGCTTCTTACTCCCCCAAAGATACAGGCCCCAAGGTCACAATGGCACGGGGATTTGGAGGCGACAGCAGAGCATTACCTCATGCCAAACAAGCTGTCAACACAAACTTTGTCAGCAAGATGGAGAAATTAACTGGCAGGAAGTGATAATGAATCTAATCCTCCCCCTGCCTAAAAACGCCAACCGACATCTCCTTCGCCTGAATAGATTTTCAATCCTGACTGTCCCCTTACAGAGACAAGAAATCTGACATTATCTCTGGGTGACAATAGAGTGAGACAGAAAAGGGAGTGGGAGGACGTGTGTGCGTGTATCTGCAGGCTTTTACATGTGAGTAAGCAAACGTGAGAACTCACTTGAAATTCACCATCTATGGGCTCATTGATTTGGATGTCGAGCACTTCATCCTGGTAGCCCTCGTCACCCTCAGCCTGCTCTCCAATGTAATCCATTTGGTCTTCAGGCATCTCCGCGTTGTCATCCTGGCTGTATCCCTCTGTGTACTCTTCCCCCTCTTGCTCGTACCCCTCCTCCTCCTCCTGCTCCGCATCCCCTTCTTCGCAGCCCTCTGCGCCCAGGTTTACAATGTCATCTGTGAAGTCCGCTTCCTGCAAGTTGCCCTGCTGGTCATAGGATGTGCCCAAGCTGTACGTGGCATTGAAGCTCACATCCTGCACGCTGGAAACAAACAAAATATTGGGACGTTGCGGAAAACACAAATGGAGTATGATGGTAAAATATGCTAAATCTGGAGCTTAACTTTGTCGGTTTTACAAGGAAAGATGTTACAAAGTTGAACACACAGTACTTGATGTGATTAGCGTACCTCATATTAACATCTTCATCATCACTTTGTAGAAGGTCGTCGTTCAGCTCCTCATCTGACACTTCCGAGGGATTCTGAAGCAAACATACAGTAACATTACGCCGTGCTCTTTTAAAATAACATTCTGCTCTTCCTCAGTTGTTTGTCTGCATGTATGGTGTGGGGGCAGGGGACCACCTCCAACCCCAAAGGATGCTCTATTCCCATGTGGTGAAGGCAATCTGGGCAGGTCAACACAGTTCCTTTTTGTCCAACGTACTTCCTCCTGGTTCACATCAACACTTCCCCCTGTGGAGGAGCCACCTGCTACAAGTCAACCGCTCACTTCTATTTTATAAATCGTCTACCAACCGCAACACCCCGATGTTTTGGATGTTATTTTCCGTTTCCCGCTTGTAAGCAGAGAGCCCACACTGAGTGTTTTCTGGTACCAAGTACAAAATCAAAGTAAACAAAGCAGTGAGACGGAGACTTACCTTTTTACCCGACAGCCAATCCTCCTCCAACAGTTCTTCTTCTAAATCACTTTTAAGGAAAAAAGAAGACCAATAACAGGTCAGCTGAGTCAGACAATACTGCAGACTATTCATGATACTAAAAAAAAATCATGTTGGTCTCTTCTCAGAGTCTGACACATTTTGAATTAGTCTATCGTAGCAGTTTGTAAATTGCAGACACTGCAGCAGTCTCCCTGTGGAGACATGAGAAGATTATTTACCTCTCTAGATCGTCATCTTCGCCTCTTCTCCTGCGTGACCGCTCAGCACCGGGTTTGTCATATTCATCAAAGTCTGCAATTAAAAAAAAGGACAGATTTGCTTAAAAGACTCACTCCCATCAGAGCGATCGGCTAATGCAAAAAAATGTGCACCATCCTCGTGAAGGATGACGGCAGTCTGTCCTTCCGGCCTGCACAATTTGAAATGTTCACAGACTACACATGCCCCTCATGCCAATCGGAATCAATAACTTGGGTGGCAAGTACATAAATGCCGTGTGTGCCAACAGCAGAGACTGGTAAACCCATCTTTTGCCTGGCCTGTCAAGGCTGAATCCAAATAGAAATGTACTGTACCATTTAATGCATTCGAAAGCTGTGAATCTTCTTTACGGTTAAGTAGGCTAAGTTTAGGTTATTTAAAATTTTGCCCTGCTTGTACTTATTAACTTATGTCTCAACAAGAATCTGTAGAACGCCTTCTGCTGCTGTGTGATCATCCACTGATAAACGTCAACAACAACAATTCAGCCTCATAAGTTCAATGTGCTGCAAAAGGTGTTCCCAATCTTGCCACCATACAATTTAGCACACTGGCTCTATTAAAAGGAGAAGGAGAAAAAAGCAGCTTTGGCAAAGAGGAAGCCTCAATTTCCGAAAAGTCCCACAACATGGAGGAAAAATGGGAATAACAGAATGGTGACTTCACATATTCCCTAAAAAAGACGTCATAATCAGGTATGATGGTGGAAACAATCAAAACATTTACATTCAGGATGGGTCTGTCAATAACATTTAGTTCAAAGTTAGTTGCAGAGGTACAGGCTTTGTGATTTTGTTTGGCTCCTTTGTATCTGAGCACAGACCATTTGCAGAAGACAACACACAAACCGTACAACAGCAAACAAAGCCACTGCAAAAGTTTTGAAGCACTGAACCACTGTGTAACTTATCTACTATAAAAGATTATTTTTAATCAGATGAATCTGGTGCCACTCCCGCGAGAAGTATGACTTTACAGCACTAACCCCTGGCTCTGTGAGGTCGCAGTGTTTTAGTCCGTCCTCCACACAGCTTCATACCACACCAGGAGCATTTCAGAGCTTTTACCATGAGTAATTAGCGCAGACGTGCCTGGTGAGATTGGGCCGCAAGTCACAAAGCACCAACTATTTCGCTTATTTTGGTAAAAATGGATGATGATTTATGGAGAAAATGTTTTCTGGTTTTCCCTCCAGCTGCTCCACCTTAACTCTCTGTGATTTACATTGTTCTATCCTTATGGACAGTAATGTAAACTGCTATTAGCTTATGTTAGCTCAGTTTATTAGCCAGGGCTGTTTGTATCACAGGCGTTTTGGGCCACTGGGAATAGGAGGTTTTCAAACAAGGGGGAATACAAACTGGGAGCAGAGACAGTGTCATGCCAGAACCTGAGCTGGGCAAGCAGCTGACGTAACAGCAGCCTCTGTGGAGATAAAATCTGAGATGAAAAGAGGATGTTGATGGAGGAAGCTAAGAAGAAAAAAAAGTTAGTAAATCTTAGTAAATCTTTTAGTTGTTGGTGAGAGCTTGGTGAAATAAAAGTTGAAAGCTGAAATGCCATGCTGGGCTGACTGCTGTTGGACTAGTAAGTAACATTACCTGGCTGCTATGTCTGCACTTGCATGATGTTTGGCTGTTACCAAAGTTGCTGACTTACTAGTTTTTGATCATCAAGTAATATAATCATAAAAATACACATGTACATCTGTCCATATTTATGACAGTAATATTGGACTTTGAAATTTCTCCATCTCTGACATGCTTGCTGTAGATTTGTCCACAGCAATGCATGGATCAGAGTGCAGCTTGAGCACAATAATTGTTGTGACAGTGTACGTGCACAGACGTGATGGAGTTCAGGTAATACCAGGAATGCTGCTGCTGTAAAATATCAAAATGTGCCCCATGAACTTGTTTTTTTAAAAAGGTGAGGTTGTGCATGTGGCTACACACATTAAAGTCTGGAACTTTTCCTCTTACATTTCAGTCTCTGCAGCTCGCAGCTCTCGAATCCCTCGCAACCTACTCAGACATAACATGCTGATGAAGCTGCCCGTTACAAAAACAGCTACAAAATGCAGACTTCTGCTGCATGATTTTGAAAAAAAAAAAACATTTGGCAGCCTGGAGCTGAAGCTTCCCACACTTCATTTTGCAGCAGTCAGCTGTTTAATGCTGACTGGTAACTCAAATATCATGTGTTCTCGCCAAGTATTTTGCTTTCAGGTGATCAGTAAAGTTGTTAATCACAAGACAATGCATCAAAATACTAGTTGTATGAAGATACAACCATAACTATCTTGTTTGCTAGGTGTTATGTTGGAAATTTAAAGGTTTTGTTGCCATTTATTGTCAGTTTTCACCTTCATTTTGTGTCATTCAACTGTTCAGCTATGACATATTTAACTGATGAGGACTCCCTGGACACACTACTGGATGTCTCACTTGGGGGAAGAGATGAGCAATGAGGCCTGGTGCGTGTATTTCACAACCTCAATAACAGTCATGCTAAGTAGGCTAATGCTAATCAATGGAATAAAAACACCGCGTAAACTGCGTCACATGCTGGTGCCCTCACACACGCGCAGTCCCAACCCCTGAAGACAAGACCATGAACTGAAACAAACAACACCATGATGTTGTGACTAACAGTTAGATAAGACGAAGCCAAAAGAAGTGCGTGTTCCTCCTTAACAATTGCCTAGGGTAGCCCCTATCCGCTATCCTGCGGTGGCTAACGTTAGCATAGCATTTGAGCCCAAACAGCTGGCGTTACTCACTTTAAACATCACGTTAACCACTGTAACACTTCAATAGTAACTCAAACAGGCAAACACGACGCCAGTGATGACATTAATTTCGATTAGTTATTAAAAGTATTAAACATGTTTGTACACCAGTTAGGTACACGCTGGCTAGCTAGGTGGGAGCTAAATTGCTAGCTAGATTGTTTACGATGTTTAAAAGACATTTTAGCGCCCTCAAGTTGGAAATTTGGACTTAAATAATAATTTAATAACATCCTACGTTAGCCCGCGACTTGGCCCGGGATTCATAGCCGTATTAGCTTGTGGCTAATATCATCATCATCAATAATCATTGAGGACGCTAATCATGCTAAGCTATATCATCTTAATAGCATAGCTGTGAGCTACTACAAGTGTCCGCTTACGCTCATTTCTGTTTACAGCTAACAGTGTCAATCACTGGTGGTTCAATCACTGGTTGTTTTAGCTGGTTCGGCTAAGTATGGCTATGTGTGGCCTAGCGTCAATGTAGCCGCATGTAGCCATGTTAGCTCACGTAGCCACATAGCTAACTTTAGCATTGTCGACAAAAGCCGCTGGCTTCACTCACCCTGAGCGTTGGTTGACATGGTGCAAGGCGCGTCCCGCTTAAGAGTCTGACTGCAAAACTGGAGAGCGCATTTAATCTTCAGTATTTCGCCATAGCGGCGGTATAAAACTTGAAACCGACAAGGGGAACAGCTTCTATGCGGCGATCATTACCGTCCACGGACAGGGTAGTACAAACATGGCAGAGCTGTGTTTGCAGCGATGATGCATTGTGGGTGGGAAACAGCAGCTCCCCCGACCGGTTTGCTGCACAAAAGCGAGCTGTCTGACATGTCAGGTAAACAACACACCGGCTGACCATTATGAATCTGACATGTATCTTCCCTCCATAACTGCATGCAGTCTAATAGAAGTGTCGAAGATGCGTTTGGACAGGTTATACAGTTGATTCAGTGGGCACATGCCTCATTAATAGGCTTAATTCATCAAGAACCTGACATCTATAGATGACTCCCTTTTTAAATATATATCTTTAGAACAAATGCACAGGTAGATTATGAATAACATATAAGTTTCTTTCTTAACACCTCAAGGCTGAATTGGGAGCACAGTATTCTTCTTTACATACAGTGAAGTGTTGATGTTTTTATGATATATTATATGTATGATATCTTTAGATGGACATTCTGCAAAGCAGAGTAGAAACTGCACTGTCATTCATCTATTACATTTTCCTTTGTTTGCTTAAAGGGGTATGAAATTATACTTAGGCTACATAAACACAAACTTTCAGGGCATATTCTTCTGATCACAAGAGATTCAGGTCATGCCGATAAAACACTGATTCTCATATTAAAGATGACGTATCAAAGATATTATTATGACCTGAGTTATAGCGTATTCTTCACACACTGACATTTCCGTCTCATGTGGAAATATACCTGGTATGACTGGTTCTACAGTAGTAGGTTGGGATCGCTTAATCAAGCTTCATGTATGGGACATACAGTATGTTCCTGGTTCCTGTTTAACAGTCTAGACACATCTGTATGATAAGAACCGAACTCACTTTAACCAGTCCCACTTTACCGTTGGAGGCAAGTTTAATTACACAGCAGATATTTGCATGCATCAGAGTTTAAAAATATGGCCAGCTTTGGTGTCCAATTTTAGTGCTCCAGCAAAGATACCAGCTGTATTAATGCTCACTCCTTCCAAATCTTAGCCAGTTTGGCTGAAATTCAAACCGGTGCTTAATCTTTATTCAAGTCACTCCTTTGATTTTTCTTCCCTGTAAGGTCAAAGCCTTTTCATCTTTGACCAAGTTTTTTCCTCTTTTCGTGCTTAAGTCTGGGAGTCAAAGTTGTTGTCTGAGTCTACAGCTCGACTACAGCAGAATTCTAACGCCCAAATTCCTCCTGGGCTGACAAACGTCAACAAAGACCCCGAGAGACACCAAAGAGAGGTGAGCAGTGAACTGAAGCCTCATTGTATTGGCTCATTATGGGGTCCCGCAGTGAGGAAGAAGCTATTTTGTAGCACCACAAGGTCAATATCTGAAAGCCAGGGCGATGGAGGGGATCAGCCGTGAGATTTTTAATTTGAGAAAGCGTAAAGGGGCTTTCCTAGTGAAAGACAGTCTGTGAATTCTAATGGACTGTGGGGATTGTACAGACAAGATGTTGAGTTGGCAAATGTTTTTTTTCTTTTCTCTTTTAAAGCGAGTGAGTGAAATGCAATTTATCCATAGTAAGCTCCCAGTTACTTCCTTGTATGTCATGTGGCACTGATGCTCCATTCAAGGTAATCAGGCAAGTTAAAACAAAAATTAAAACTGGCAAGGGTCCAGCTCTGCTGCTCTTTTCTAACATGTTTAATGAAGTTTCTAAAAGCCTGTTGTTTGAGCATCCCAAAGTCACAATTTTCATGTTGTACGCACATGCACAAGCTCAAATATCCAGTTTTTCTCCTTGAAATGAATGCAGGTGCAATCCGTATCAATATGTATTCCACGTCTTATTAAATATTCACTCTTAACAGCTGTTTCCAAAGCTGTATGAGATATTTCTATGCACCCTGGATTCAGTTTCCCAGGAATTTTGATTTTACTTCCAAATAGATGTGAAAAGAGGAGCTGTCACACTCTATTATGGTGACCTCAATGATTCTGTGCCCTATCCAAATCCAGCGGTTTTCCATAACAATGCAAATTAAAGGGTGCAAAGCCGAAGGAGACAAGACTTGTTATTTTCCAGCCAAAGGACAGAGGTTCTTTACAACAAACTTGTCTGTACGCCTTGTGTATTCTTTGACAGAATTTAAATCCAACTTGGAAGTTGTTTTGTGCGAGACAATACGTTTTTGCTGTCAGTTCACAAGGATCAGCAACTGTCTTGAGAAAGTTGCTGTGGAGTGGGAGTGTACGGGCCTGCAAATATATTTTGTATTTTGTAAATGAAAGAAATGTAGTTCCTTTTCTTTTTTTTTTAATCGTGTATTGTATTTAGGTGCAGACTAACTCTGTCTGAGACCTTCTGAGACTAATTTGATGTCGAGTTGGAGCAGTTTTCATAATGAGGGGAGGTCATGTGAGGAATGTGTTTCCATGTAGCCATACTGGAGAACTATTAGCTTAATATACTCCAATGGGAAGAGTTGCTTTTGGCAGATTTGTGGATATCTAATCCAACATACTACGGCGTGAATCCCACATCTTTCACAAGACACTGGTCAAGGATTTGAGCATCAATTCTGAGCATCTTTTATGCAGAAAAATCCATTTGTTCAATATCAATAACCAAGGACAATCTGAGGATGTATATCTAGAGAATACATTTAAAATAAATGCTTTTCCCCTCCACTATTCACACAGATACATATCACCGGATACCTCTTGATATTCATAACTTAAATGCTACAACCATTGCAGGAATATTGCATGCATCCGCATCATGGGTGCTGTGTTCATCTCTGGCAACTGTGTCTCAGATTTAAAACAAATGGCAACAATAGTATATATTTAAAATGCAGCTGAAAAAAGGCAGATTATGATTAATTTAGTAGTTAATTGCATCTGGGTCATGTGATGTGCAGTTAATTAATTTCATAGTATTTCTCTGTTATGGCTGGTACTATGCTTCTCTAATTTTCCCATAGTGGATAGGCTGCAGTCAGTGACCCACATCTCAGTGCAATGAACTGCTTAACTCAGACTGTTGTTTTATTCAGTGCGCTGTCAACAGACGGATGAGGAAGATGAGGAGAGGCGGGGCGTTCGTACGTATCAGCTGCCGCGATTGGTCGCCCGGTTCGTCTCCTCTTCGCCCATTGGCCGCCCGCGCCGTCACTCTCGGCATCTGTTATCACCGCTTCCCGCGCCATTCGGCGTGCACGCGCAAGGCAAGCAGGCACGTAACCGCTTGGAGACTGTCTGGAGTCTGTCTGAAATTGATAAAAATTGGAGATGGAGTTTTGTTGTTTTTTTTTTTGACTGTGCATCTCTTTGCACATTTACAAGGAAGCCAGCCTGTGGAAATTGGGAATCTTTGCTCTCCTCCTCAGACGCCTTCGCACACGAGTCGCCACGCTCAGCCCCTCAAAAAAAAAAAATATTTTTTTAGATAAACGCTGTGAAAGTTTTTTCCTCCTGCAGTCCATCAGCAGACAGCTCTTTATGCACAGCCAGGTAAGACAGGCGCCACGGCGCAAGTTGCCTAACATAGAGTGGATGCTGCAGCATTGCACATTAGGCTAAAAAAAGATACATATATATATGTGTGTGTGTGTGTGTGTATTTGTGATGTGTGTGTGTTTTTGTGGGAAGAAAAACGTTTTTCCGTGTTTGTAATTTAAATGTTTCCGCTCCCTCGTGTCAGACTGTTAACAGGCTGTGTTCACGCGTGTCGCTGAAGTAATTTGTGCGACGTGGGTTTTCTTATTTCTTCTGAATTCAGCACACAGTTAGCTACATTGTTTTGACCTCGTTCACACTTCTCCGGGAGGATGCGCAGGTGACGCACCTTTGCTGACGTGAGGTTGTTGATTAACCCCACGCGCGCTTAAACTACCTGTTACTCAGCAGGCACCTGAGGGGAGACTTTTTTTTTTTTTTTTTTTAACCCTTTCAGCTTACACCACCTCAGCAATTTCTAATTACAAAGCCCCCAAACAACACCTGTTTTTTTTTTTTCTTCCAGGCCCTTGTGCTAATTACACTAATCTAAACTAATCTACCTGACCCTGAGGTGAGGGAATATGAATCCTGTATGAAATGTTTTTTCTTTTTTTTTTCTTCTTCCCCCCCTTTCCTCTCCTCTCCTTGTTTGTGCTCTGCAGGAGATCACCCGGCAGAGTTCAGGAGGAGTGCATCACCATCCACAAGGCAGTCTGCACCAGCTCAGGAAGGTTGGTTTCTGTACACACTGAAGGTTGAGAGAGGGGTTAGTCAGTGTGTTCACTTTCTGATGGTTCTTAATGACGCAGGGTGAGGCTGCATTGATTTCTTATGGTTTCTCAGGTCACTGCGTTCATTTATTTGTCATAACTGCGTCTCCCAGCAACATTTTTAGCCACTCGCGCTCTTATTTTTCATTCATTATTTATCCTAAAGTTCCCACAAGTAGCTTCAGAGTACAATATCTGACACCATTACATAAAGTATCTTTCTTTCACCCTATGTTTAATCTATAGTCGTGACACATATTTGAATGTAATTCCAAATCTGGCTGCATCGTCACTTTAATATATTTCTGATGTTTCCTTAATTGTTTTTACACATTTCCAGTGCTCGATCTTGGCACGTTTGGTGTATTCTGACATGTTGCGATCGTTGCTAGAATTCAGTCTAGACCACGCTTGTCCACACTTCAGGAGAGCTTAGTTGTCGCACTATTTCCGGCCAAAAATCAACGAGCTTTTGCATCTTATTAAGCCGAATGGGGAAAGAGGGTAAATCCAAGTGAGTGTAACTAAAAGAAAAAGCAGTGTGGAAGTCAAAAGGAAGTTGTGTTTGCGACAGTGCATGTGCACCTGATCTGCTGCTGCCTCAGACTCGTCTAGACGCTTTTGCTCTGTCACTGCAGTTGTCTGCAGACAGTTCAGTCATATGACTTGGGGGAGCCTTCCTCCCCCCACCCTCCCAGTGTCTGCTCTTTTTGGGCAAGATGGCTGCTATAGCATTGTTGTTGCCCATGACGTATATGAATTGATGTGAAACATGGGAAGGATGGTGATGCATTGTACTTCAATGACACAGAGCACAGCTGCTCAAGCATGCATTGCACAAAGAAGGGGCGATGAACGTTAACTCTCAACGGGTTCCTTCGCCGAAATTTGTTGCATTTAGTCGATTGGATGATTATTTAATAACTGATCACCATTAACGCAGCACAGTTCAGTTTGCGTGTTGTTATTTAATTCTTGACTTGATGGGAGTTTATTTCTTGCTTGTTCCCCTGCGTATCTGTCTGTTATTGGGACGCCTGGTAGCCATTTTGTCTGATTCATCACAGCCAATTGGTGCCAAAGTCTTCCAGGGTGTCCCAAAATTTGTGTGCGCAGCCATAATGTTTCTGTGAATGTCAGTTGTGGCTTTGGATTTGGAAATACTTGTATTTTTTTAATTGGCGTGTATATTTCCTTTATATCTTCTGTGAAAAACCATCTTCAAGATTCCACTGTATTTTTGAATGTGCTCACAGCTACACATACTCACAGTACGTATCTCTAGGTTAAATGCAATATCTTACAGGCAGCTTGAAAGAAATAAAAATAGACTATTGCTTTTAGTAACTCGGCATTTATGAACACGTGGCAAAGCACAACAGTTGTAAAATGAGTATATTTAGTTGATTTGGGGCTAATTACTGACATTGCAAAATCCTGGAGCTTGCACTGCTTTTTAGTTAGAAGAAAAATACATTGTATGATTACAGATTATCACTTTAGACTCAGTGCTGCGATAATATCCAGTGAAACTGATTATTATTGTCATCATTTCTATCATAAAAAGTAGCGATACGACGATAAGATGATAGAGGATAAGCCTCTTATTTTCACGGGAGGTTTAGTTTTATAAATTGTAACCTGGATTTCGCGAAGCGCCGCCTCACTACAATTGAAGAAAAGATTTTATATTCATTTCAGCAGCTTTAAAAAGTTAGTATATTGCACCAAGCGATTAGATGTGTTTTTTTTTGAAAGTCAAAGCAGCTGCACTCTTTGAGTGAGTGAGTGAGAAAGTAAAGGCAATATTAACTTTGGCTTCCAGAAGTGCTCTTAGCCTCAGTGTGACACTGCAAGTTACTTTCACTCAGTGAGTCTGTGATGTTTATCTGTTTGCCATATCAGTGACCAGCCTGGACAGATCTCTTCATTATCACCTACTTAGTGCATACTCGTCTGCTTCCAGACAGCTCTTTTAGCCTCGTCTTGTCATATTGCTTAATGGTTTTTGAGTTCTTGTTGATTATGTTTGCACTGGAGCGTACAGACACATTTAAAACATGCAGTATCTTTGCAGGCCTGTCCCAAACCTGATCCAGTGTCTTGACAAATATGATTGGAATTGCAATTAGGAAGGTAAGAAAAGAGTGGGAGTTTTTGAGCCGTACATATTTCCTGGGGTAACTTGTTGCGATTTCTAATTGTTTGGCTGCTCTGCTAAATATGTACGATCATATTATGCCTTTTGATGGTATGGCTTCGATATTGTTATATTGTTCTGTTGTTTTGCGGACACAAAATAATGATAGTGTATCACAAAATCACAGCTTTCAGCGATGCATACAGTACAACAGTTAATTCGATAGTATTTGCAGTAGTGACCTCAGTACTGAGAGAATGATGATGAATTTGTGCTTCCTGTATGAAGATTATTCCTACTTCATACTACCTAAAAAACAATTTCTATCCCTAATTTACGCGGCTTCAATTAAGTGCCATCTGTTTTACGGTAAATATTATAGTAAACAGCTACGGCTTGTGCATTTTTTTTTTGAGCGATTATTATAAACACTTATTCTTTGCATCATTTTCAGCGATATTCGCAACCGACGCAACATAATATTTTTATATATTAAAACTATTTGGCCGCAAATTTATCTCGGATGCAATCGAAGTTAAATATAAACAAAACAAGAACGACAAAGTCTAATTTACTGCTTCGTCTTTACTTTGTGAGGTTTTCCAGTGCTTCGTTTTAGGTTTTATTTCCCCTGTCTGTGACAGCATAACCTGTATCTTCACTGTTACCAAGCCACACAGATGTTTGATGTTTTTTTGCTTCTGTTTTTCGCAGAGGAGCCATGGCTTCTTGCAGCCTGTCATGCCTTCATGTCTTCAACGCTGGAGTGCGTCCGCCTCAAATGGTAAGATCTGTGTTGACCTGTTAATTAAAGCACATTTGGACATGTTAAAAGTTGAGGAGAGCAATTCTAGGAATGCTTTAAGGTGCTGCAGCGAGTGAACGTGAGCGCCTCAGGGAAATATTAGTGCGCTGCACAGACCAGTATTTATAGAGGTCGAGCTCTGCAATGCCAATTCTACATGCTATGATGGTGAGAAATGGCTAATCAAATTCAGTACTGTCATTCACTCGTCAGCAGCAGTCATTTTTTATTAACACAGATTTGTGATCTCTTCATAAGATAATCATGGGTATGGATCTCGTAACTTTCACTTGAGGCTTAGCCGGAAAATGCTGATGCAAGAAGGGTTCTGAATCTTCATCCTGTTTTTCTATTGGTTCATTGTCTCCACCCACAGTGCAGTCACGAGGTCTAACATCATGATGATGTCTGGAGAAAACAGGCTTTCATCTAGGCTCTAATGCTGCCTGAGCTCTAATGAAAAGATTTCTTGGGTTATTTCTGTGCACATACAGAGTAAAATTTGAGCATGTTTCAAAGCATTTTTCTGTACAAGAACAGCACCTGCTATTGTCTGTTGTAACCGGTGGGCTGTTTATCTCACCAGCCTCTGCTGCGTGATGACGCAGTTTCCTTTGACATTGGTGTGGCATATTTTAAATCAAGGCCTTTACTGTATTTTAAGGAGTCTCCTGGCAGCCTGCCAAAACATGGATCCATTTGCCTGTTCGCTCCTAAGAGCACAACTGCACAGCTGTGACCCTTAGCTGGTACTAGCCATCGATACCTCAAAGCCAGCAGCGTCCATTTTAGGTTTAGGCTGTGGCGAAAGAGATGAACTCTAATGTAGCTTGTAGAAAATGAAATCTGAACTCGCAGCGTAAATCCTGTTAGAAAACGGCCCGACTTTCGTGCAGCAAACAAACTTTTCAGGAAAACGTATTTCAATATAATGCTGAACAAACGGCTCCATGTGCAGAAATACTAATATTGAATTGCGGTTTATGATTTATATTTTATTTTTTTGTCAAGCGCAGCGCGATTTCATTTTTATTTGGAGTAGCATTTTTGATTTTGTCATGAAATTTTCCTATTTTATCTTTGTACTTTTTCACTGTTTGCCAATGTTTTTGATGGAATATTTAATACGATTTACAAATAATACACAGCGATAAAAATTTAAAATGTTGAAGCAGTGATTCAGTTTCATGCGTAATATACTGCGGCAAAATAATATTAACAGTGTGAAGTGAAATTATTTTGTGAAAATGTGTGCGATGCAGAGTTTGTGCTGTTTAATTTTTTTTATTGCAAAAATGATACATGACACAAGCTACTTCAGCAAAAATAAGTTAGTTATCCAATACACCCGAATAAAAAAATAAAAAAAATTGAAAAGCAATAAAAAGACAATTTTTTTGATACTTTACGATTTGATTTTGTGATTTGAAATTTTCACCAGCAGGTTCTCAGTGTAGTTAAATTGTATTTTACAGTATTCCCAAAAAAACTAACATCAAAAGAGCACATGCACATTAAATAAAAAGCCAGTCTGGCATTATAAACATTTTTTAATATAAAAATATTTTTTCGGTATTTCTCCCGAGTAATTACCAACATTAAAATGTAAAGTCGCTATTTTGTCTAATTTGTGCGATCATATTATGCTTATATTTTGAAATGATTTCATTTTGAAATATTGTTAGTGTTGCACAGTGACAATTCATTTGCATAAAGCTAACTATATAAACATATATATTAAAATCAAATTAAGGTAATAAAACATTTTGCTTTTTATGAACGTGCTGAGAATTAAAGCGATAAACAATGCGATATATAATTACGCTGCGTTAATATAAAATTCTTCGTGTTGAGAGTGACCTTTCTAATGAAGTTGCACAGGATGAAAATGCACTTTAAATGTAAAATCTGTTGCATCATTGTATTGTAGCCTATTGCCACATTTATTTAAGAGTACTGTACATTGTGATGTAGAACTGCTAACTTGACTCATTGAGAGGTTTAGGTGACCTTTACCCTCTTGAATACTTGTTTTCGTCCACTGTTAAGTCCTCGTGTGAAAGCCAGACTGTGTTCTGATGCCACGTAACACAACAGTGGCTGTCAGTAACATATTAAGCTGGGCCTCTGCTCTGTTGCCATGAAAGTAGAGAGAGAAAAAGCACTTTGGATTTATGCACGTTTGGTGGTTTCATGAGGGAATGGAGGCCAGTCGGAATTACCAAGCAAATTATTTTTATTTTATTTTATTTATTTTTTTGGCTCACTCAAACCTGTTGACCTTGATACATGATACAAGTGAAGTGAAGTCTACTTCACCACACTGAAAGTTACAGTAATGCAAGCTGAGACTATTTCAGCTGTTGCCAGACCTAGAATTGTATTAAACAGTCATTCGTAACGATGATTCGGTTCACCACTAACACTTTTGACAATGTGCTATATTGTTTTTCGTCTTTACATCTGATATATCAGTTACAACTGAGTGTGTTTCGCTTATTACTGTACTCACAATGCCCTAATATTACAATAACAACATGAGTGACTTGTTTATCGGCGTGGATTTTGCAAACTATCTTGTTCTCTGCTCAAACACAATTTCTGAGGTATGAAATTGATCTTGGGTCAACAGTAAGATTTACCTTTTTTTTATTTATCGTTAACACAAGCGCAACACGCGACTCACTGCCTGAGCAGAGATTTGAATTTCAGGTGCAGCCACAACAATCAATATCAGTCCCACATGAATATTAGATCCTCATTAGAAGAAGGCTACCTACCTGAAACTGCACAGTGACTATACTGTAAGCGTCAGTTGTTGAAACTTACTGTTATTTTCCAGGCTTTGTGAATAAGGTAAGTGAACAACTTGATTTCTTTGACTGCAGTGTTGTGCGAATGTTTGCCTGCGTTTGTTTTCCACTGTGACCCAGCTAGTCTTAAGATGTGCACATGCAGCATGTCCGTGCCCCCCCCACCCACCCACCCACCACTCAGCTGCAAAGCACTGACAGCTTCAGCAATACCTCCTGTTTTAATTTGACTGCAAATCCACCACTGACTTTTCAATGGAGCGTGCTCATCTATCACACCCTCATAAACGGTACAAAGAAGGCTGTGGGCCTGGGTGACCACTGTTTGACTGCAGTGCAAGGCTGCATGCCTGCTTAAACTGAAGAGCAGCCTGAACAAGCGCTTACTTTCTGGAAGGAAACTTTTGGCCTGAGATGAACTTCTGCTGTTTTAGTTAACTCTTAACTTTCCACACGTACTGCTGGATCGAGGCCTTGCAAGTGAAGAGAAGTCCAGTCTAAGTGACCATTTTCCAACAAAAACAGCTTTGGTATGAAAGGTTCAACATAAAGTACATAGTGTCCTTGTAACCATAGTCACCATACAGCCTGACTAACATTGGATTTTACAGCCTCACAGTGATATTTAGATGTACAAAAAACACGTATTTGTTTACGTCACACACGTTTAAATGCAGGAAGAATCAAAGTCGGTCATAGTAGATGTGGTACAGTTGAACAATAAGGTGATTGTTCCTTCCAGAGTCAGGGCAAACATCTGGTTGTAGGCTGTAAAATAATACTGAGAATCAGGCTGAATCAAAAGATTTTGTGTTCATTTCTAGTCCGCTCAGTTATAAATTTAGCTCTTTTTCAACCCGAAGGATGCTCGAGTTTAGCATGTTGAATTAACTTCACATATTGACTAAAGAGAAACTATAAAGTTCTACTTGTTTGCAGAGACTACTTCAACGCCGGTTGAGCAGAAAGTGGTAAAGTAAACGCTAAAAAAAAGCGGTATTTCTCTCACTCGTCCTCCTTTCTCTCTCCTTACGTAATGAATATGTAAAAAAAAAAAAATACTCTGAAATACTCTGACGTGCCACAGCATTAAAATCACCCCAGTTCAGGAGCTTTACTGAAAGTTTCCGTCCAAGTTGGATATGTGAGACTTGAGGGTGTGCTTGCATTTTTCCCTAATTGGGGCTTATTTTAACACACCTGGAATACCTGCCTTCACTTTGCCATTTGACCTTTTGTGAATTAAGACAGCAAGGCAGAGTTGGAGCTCGTCAACCCTGCGGTACATCATAGCGAGGGGAGGCTGCACCATGACTAATTAGTAAATCTCCCTCCTCTCTCAGGTGAAGAAAATGATTTCCTTTGCAGGGAGGTTGGGTGGGGGGTGGGGGGGAGTTGGTTGATGAGTAAATACCCACCTGCACCAAGTTGCAGTAACCTAATAAGTCTCCCTGGACTTTGAAAGTGAATATTTCATATTTCACTGATCTCTAACAGCTTTTCTGCATGTCTCATATTCGACTCTCCATAAGCCATCTAAGATGGGTAAAGGGGAAACACAGACTGCAGGGTCTCTTTCCTGTCACACAATGGCGTGGAAAGGTCAGGCCTAATGAAGTCGGGGGTGTGACCCCTAGTATTCAGTGACTTTGCATGAGCCCCCATCCTACCGCTGCAACCATGCCAGTTAATCCCTTTTTGATCCTAATTGATAGGCATTAACATGATCCTTATCCAGGAGCTGTGTTTTGTCTTCCACAGCCCTTCTCTCTGGGTGTCAGTGACACAAAGTGTGAAAGCGTTAAACCAAATGTGAAATTGATATTTTTCATGTTTGTGTGCTTAAAATCTGCCCGTGTTTCCAAACGCTCACACAAAAGTGTTCAGCGTTCAGGGTTTGCCCTTTGAGGCTCTTAAAAGGACTTAGCACATGACCTCTAGAATCCGACTGTGATGTGAATGGTACCAGCCCATTTCCAGTTTGTTTTCCTTTGAGTCCTTTTATCTTCATCACTAGGTGATTACTGCCTTTAACCGTTAACTAATTACCCTCTTTAAAATGTTTGCACTGACTCCAACTCAGGGCCCATGTCACTTTTCTGAAAGTGCAGACACTGCAAGAGGATTTTCCAAAGTGCAGATGTTGCACCAGTTCCCAAGAGTTTCGAACTTCTCTTAAAAATATTTGTTTGCATACTGAAAACTCTGAAAACTCTGAAACTGAATTAACAATTTGTATTAGTCATGAGTGCCTCTTATGGTTGACCTGTTATTAGTTATGTTTCATTCTAGCGATTAGAAGTGGTAGTCCACTTTATTAAATTATAGTAGACCGCTTTCATGTTGCAACATCAATACGAAAGTGTTCCATTATTCTCATCTGTGCTGGCTTTGTTTGTACGTTTACACCGTTGCCAGCAATTATAGTAATTTGCTGCTTGGCTCTATGATGAAAGAAACACTTCTTTATTGATTTTAATATATTTCATTATCATAAAATGCCTGAAATTGAATTCTATCTTGGCGGTGAGTGATTGACATTAATGCAAAAGATAAATAAATAATCATTCAGGATATTTAAAGATGCTTCATAAAATAAATGTTTCACAAACTCCTTTATATTTTTACAAACCAGTTGCACTGAAATATGAAGATGGTCAGAATTAGAAATTAAGAAAGGAATTTTAGAAAGTTTAGATATTGAACACAATGAGGTTTTTTTTTTTTTTATTGGAGTTTGATCCACGATCGGTTTGTTTGATCTAAACAGTTTTGCATACGCAAGTATTTTCGTAGCGCATAAGGACGACTTTTAATTTGAAAATATAACGATTTAACCGAAATCATTTCAGTTAATAATAACTTTGTATAAAGAGACGGTCCAACTTGCCATCTGTATCCCCTCAACAAGTCTTTTTTTTTTCATCCATTCACACTGAAAATTACACTGAATTCACACAGTTTATAGTTTATAGGAAAATAATTAGTATTAAATGTTACCCTGAAGGGAAAAATAATGATGATTAGTACTTATGAGGCATACTATGAGAGAAGAGTAAATATTCTCGGTCTTTTCGAGAAGCGTTTGCCATTTTAAAACATATTTCCTCTCTTTGCATCTGATATTTAGGTTTAATTGGTCCATTTTTCCTGATTTGTGATTTGATTTTTGCTGACGTTTTGAAATGTTTTTATCCTGTTGAATGCTGTGAGGCATCACCTTTAAGATGAGTAATTACTGTAGGCAAGCCCTGATCAGCTAACTGCTGCAAATAGGCACATCTAATCTACCCACTTGAACTTTGAGCCACAATAAGTTTTTGCTAACATGGATCATATCTGTTTCTTGATAAATGTATATTTATTTTTCAAAAAGCAGCAGGTTTTTAATCATTTATTTGGACAACCATATGTGATTTTTTTTTTTTCTTGGTACTCTCAAACCTGCACAATTAAGAAGCATGTCTTGCCATTGTGCTCAGCAGTGTGCAACAGCCCACTTTAGCTGGAAAATGCCAGGTGTCGTGTTGGTTCTTGTTGGATTCACACAGCGACTCAAAGTCCCTCCCTGGAACGCAGTTCTCAGGTCTCCATAGGATTGAGTGTTATTTCCAGCTTGTTTGTTGCAGTGAATAATGAGTACTCTGTACGGCCTGATGACATAATTTGGAGATTGCTATGGAAAAATAACTAATTATGGAGCTAAGGAACTACAGATTGGGACTACGCCTGTGTACTTCACTTGACTGGCACCACCTGCCCTCTATATGTCACACTCACTTCACTTATCCCACAGTTGTGAAACCGAGCTGGTGTCTGCCACTTATGTGCAACCCCCAGCAGACACCCCATGCACAATGAATCAGTCGTGGGTTGGACTTGATAACGCCGTTGTTATTTAGATTTTATTTACCCATAAACAAAGAATTGGAAGTGGATGACGTGGAGGATTGAGAGTTTGGTGGAGGGAAGGCTTCAGTGATAGCAATAGGAAGAGAACTCCCTTCAGTGTTGCTGTCTTCTCTAAGACAGTAGGAAAGTTGAGGAAGTCAGAGCACTGGAGAGAAAGCACTGCATATTTTTCTAAGTGCTAGCAGTACATGTAGTTCACTGGACAGCATTTGTAAGATGCTGTGGCTTGACCTGTTGATGGTAGCGCTTTGGTTTTCATGTATTTTATCTAAAATATTTTTTTTTCCCAAGAATGTTTAGGGAATAGACTTTTAGCAGTGCAGGAACATGATGTATGATCGCATGCAGCACTGTATGAGGAGTTTGCTTCAGTGCTGGCTGTGAAGCTTGTTCCTCTGCATTATCTTTTCCTCTCCACACTACCTGCTTAAAAAAGTGGCAAAGTAGTTCATGAATATAAAGCAGTTTTTTGTTTGTAAGACTTCTGTGCAAGTTTGTCTGAGCTCACAGAATCTATGCCAGCGCTACACTGTTAGAGCAAGTTCAAATAAATTAATTTTTCTAAAATTGCCACAAATTTCGGGTGTATAATAATCGGCTGGTACCTCCAGTGTGCATCTGATTCCTACTCATTTGAAGCAGTGTTTTACTTTTGTACATTTTAAGAGTAAATTGTCATCTCGCGGCATTTTCACCTCAGCAAAACTCAGTTTGTTCTCAACTTGCATTTTGTGTTCTCTTCTGGTCTGCACGCCTTTTTCCTGACTGTTTGTTATTAATAATTGCGAGGCCAAAAAGTACTTCTTGAGAAAGCAAAGAACAAAGCATCAGCCACCCTGTTTTTTTTTTGTTTTGTTTGACTTTCAGTGCTGAAAGTAACCAAAGCAAATACAAGCGTGCAGTATCATTAGAAAGGACAACCAATATGGCTGGCAACTGACTGTCCAAGCCATGTTTATGCAGGTCAGATCTCAGTTTGGATGAAAGGTCAATGCAGCATTATAGAGCAGTTATAAGCCTCATATCTGAAGTTTGGAATATGTACTTTTATTTGATTTAAAATATATATATATATTCCTTTTGTGCTTCATCACAAGGACAGCAGACAGATCACAGCAGCTCACCTGCTGCAGCGTATTCTCTCTCCGTATTGTTTTTATACAAACTAGCTCTCCTAGAAATGACACAGACGAAAGAAATCAGATGTAAAATACTTGAAGGATGTTGTTGCATCACAGCAGGGATGAGAAGAGGTTGTTGTCATGTTTGAAGTAGGTCTTTTAAGACATTGAAATCCACAGTAATTTCCACTCTTCTCAGGATATAGCTGTCAAAAATCACACGAGTAGACTGTCAGTTACATTCTGCTCATTTTTAAGATTATAATTTATCTTATTTTATGCCATTTGACCATTTTCATCTGCTAAAATGTGCATCATTTGGCGCGTAACTGCAGTTCTTCTGCTTATTTTTTGCTATTATATACATTTTAACTTGACTTTAACCTATTTAAATATGTACTTAAAACAGACAGCACAAGGTTTTTGTCCTGGATGTGCTTTAAAATAAAGAATTAAGCAACAAAAGCAGATACAGACAATTAGGACTGGTAGAAAATGAAAGTTGGAAGGTGAACAATTCATTGAAATTGCTATTTTATCTAATAACTTACATTTAAAAAATGCTGTCAGACCGGGGATATTGTATATTTAAGAGTAATGATGTTAAAATTACATGAAATTCGAATACTTAAAATCAGATTTACGTAAATTTCTCTGGCGTTTAAACGCTGATAAGAGACTCTTTATCAAAAATCATCTTTTGGAGTTTTACCTTGGATATCCTGTATGCCTGTATGTTTCATTAAAACATCAGTTTGTTTTTTGATTTTTGTAAATCCCCCATATCTGCATTCAAAGTTAGGATGACAGGTCTATCTGAAGCCCTTGAATACGTACATTCATTTAAAGCTAAATTCTGTGCTGTAGCTGGTTGCATTTGCTGTAATCCTGCTGTGTGCAGGCATAGACAGAATTTAAAAAGCTGACAGTGAATTGGTGCATAGTCCAGGCTTCTCCTGCCCTGATTGGTGGATTTCAGGACTCAAATTTAGTCTCAAAGCATATTATCACTGTGATTTGTAGCTGCTGGAATTATATAATGTGTGCAAAAATATATGTTTTTGTGCTCGCCGTTACTCAGCTTGTGCCAGTCGAGCTGAATTTAGATTTTTTTTTTTTGTTATGAAATCAGTTTTCTTAACAAAGCTGCTGGTCCCACATGAGCAGGCTACTCAATCCAACTTCAACGCTGCACATTCACCTTTCTCCTGACGACAAAGCCATTCAAGATCAAGGGCGGCATCACCTTTGCCACTAATGAGGTTGTTTATTTACCAAATTTCCTTGTGGACTGTGAGCGGGGGAAACAAGCCATGCATAGCAGAGCATATAATCAGCATTAGCAAAGCAGAGCTCCAAAAGCCCCAAGTTATACATTTTGTGACAGTATAACACCTTGTACTTTACCTGAAGCAGCCGCGTGGTAAACATGCAAACATTTCAAAGAGGCTGCCACATTATTATCACCTGAACAAAGTTGATTTAAAACAGAACATAATATTCAGACAGAAATGAAGATTCTGGACTGATCTTTTCCTGTGATCACACGTTTAAAGCTTTCACTTAAAAAGATCTAAACACTTTATATTCACCTCACGTCTCATGATTTTCAGATGATTGTGTCAAAATACCACAACTTTGACAGCAAAGGCGTCCAGGTGACCGAAACAGTAATGTCTTCATACGCTTATGCTTGGCTGTTATTCCGCAGTGTCAGCGCACACAGTGGACATACACATAAACACTCTGAAGCAACTTAATCACAACTGCAAACAGTGTTACAGATGCTAGTGATATTATGTGAAATGCCGGTTAGCAGCGTTTTCAAGCTATAATAGAGGTCTAGTAATCCGCACTTGGATTTCTGGGGGTTATCAAGGCAACATGAGCTGCAATTAGGCCAAATAATCTGTGGCAAAACAGCAGCTGCAACGGATAGAAGAAGAGAGAGGGAGAAAAAAGCAAAAATATTTGTGAAATGAATGGTCAAAAGTCATGACGCCATGTGCCAAACACTGAGACGCAGCTTAGACAGAGAGGAATGGGCACAATGTAAAAGGAACCAATAAGGATATGACAGACGTGCAGCTTGCAGACCATGGAGCTGCAGATGCTGCTTATTGGCGAATAACAATGCTAATTTAGTAAATTCAAAGTTAAAAAATCCTTTCGGCTACAATATACATAGGCTTTTTTAGTTGCGTTTATGCATAATATACTACGCCTTAAATAATTTCTCCATTTTATCGAGCGTATTGTATTAAAAACTCAAAACCATCACATATTTTAGTGTTTTTCTGCTCATTTCCATCACAGATCTATCCACGTAGGTACAACATAGACCTAGTATAAAGTGATGAAGAGCCTCTGGGCATAGTTTGCAATAATAATAATGTATGTGTGGCACCGTTCTGTATTTTGGTGCACAGCAGAATTCCATTTCTGCCTAAATCCATCAATGATTTGCAGACCTGCTCATCAGAGCCCATGTACACTGCTTTATTTGCTGATGTAGATTGGGTTCCAATCTCTGCGTAAATGTGTGAGGCTTTACTGTATGTTTGCTTATCTGTCCAGCCATCCCATCTATTCAAACAGCGTTCCTTTCATTTAAGGCTGTGTGCTGTGCTGTGCTGGGCTGGGCTTTTCTTTTTTTTTCTCTCTCTCTCTCTTTTTTTTTTTTTCTGAGACCTTTTCTGTTATTTTGGGACCAGATGGCGAGGGGCACGGAAGCGCCTCTTTTGTCCGGGCGCCCCTGTGAAAAGAGGCTGTCCTCCCTAATGTAATCAGCGGCACCGGAAGGGTCCATTTTGGGCTGTGAAAGAAGACAATTGGGTCTGGACACGTCTAGATTACAGAAACGCAGAGTTCATCTCTCGACCCTGCCCCCTTTGACCAAGGCCCTGGCATGGAGGATCCTCATCTTTGATCAGTGGAGGGTGGAGGTGCTGATCCGACCTCATGAGGGCCAAAGGCCACCCCCCCCCCACCCCCTGCCCTGTTTACTCTGCACTTGGCTGCTGCTGACACCTCCTTCCGGAAAGAGCCAGGGGGTGGTGGGTTGGTTTGGGCATGGGGCGGGGGGGTACCATGACCTGTCTAGACACCGTTGCTTGTTGCCCTGGTGTTGCCAAGGGGACATGATGAACTTTGACCTGAAATGTAGTTGGTTAGGAGCCACCCTGGTCATCCAAGGAAGACACTTTTTTTCTTTTTAATTTCCAGAGTAGAGGGTGGTGAAATGAGGCCGGGCTATGGCTGTGACCCACATAATACACAATCTGCTTTAAGGGACCACAAGCGTTGAATTTGTTGGCAAAAACTTCCTTTTTTTTATTTGAGTAATTTCAGTTGTGTTACAGGACGTCAAGGACGAGCGTGCAAGACAAAGAACAACATTGCTGACCTTTGACTTTCAACTCTGAACACGCAGTGTTTGAATTTTATGTTTGCTCGCTTGACTTCACCTGATCCCACGATGACACTGTTGGAAGGAGGACTGATTTTGGTTTTTTAAAATTGTGACACTCTCTCTAAGGAAGTCATCCTTTGTTCATGACTGTTTTTTGAGTCTGATACATTTTTGGAAATTTGATTTCTCGTGCGCAGTAAGTAATCTTTGGATTTGAGATGTTTTAACCTGTTAAATGTGATATTCAACAGGCAGTTTGTTGAAAAATATTCTCGTCTTGGCTCAGAATTTTGAAACATCACTGAATAAATCTCGTCTTCCTGAGCTGTTTTTATATTGTGGGGTGTTGAACCATTGACAGGTTTCTACTTTGGGTAACTTACAGTAATTTTGCTATTTTATTCTGTTTATCCTCACAAAAAATGTGATATTTTTATATTATATTTGAGTACATGGAAGTAATGTGCAGCACATGCACTTTTTTTCTTAATTTGTACATGTGGAAGTTCACACATTGACGATTTAATGACAAAGAAACACTAATTTGACGAACAGTAATGAGTATTTTGAATTTAAACATGCAAATGTCACAAATCAGATGAGCAGATCTTTTTTTTTTTGCATATGCAGGATGATTTTTTTCTAATTTATTCTAATTATTCCGTAATGCAAATGTTTTGAGACGTTGGTATCATTCTCATTAATCACGTCATACTTCGTCCTTTACCTCGAGTCCTTAGTTTTGGCCTGAACCACGACATAGCCCAATGTACGAATTGGCTTTGATGTTGAGGCTGTTCCTCAGGAGTGGGTGTAGCGATTCCACCATCATGGCCGCCGCTACCAACCCCGCCCTCTCGCCTGCCACTCAGGAACAGTTAAAATGGCAGCATGCAGCAAAATGAGTGAGAGGGAGAAAGAGAGAGACGCCCACTACTGTGTGCTAAGGCACGGTCGACTGAGCCGTAGCTCGCCCTGTACGCCAACTCAAACTGAGATCATTATTTTTGGTGTATTCGGCCGTCTGAGTACAATGTAGAATCTAAAGAAGTCTAGACAGGTAGATGGTGCGGAAATCAGTGAAGGGTTAACCTCTTTTGTCACCGCTTTATCCAAAATCAGTAGCTCACAATAGTGCTCAGACATAATTTGTGCGGATATAGAACAAAATGTCGCCGCACGTACTTCTCCGGAATGATTGAGTTTCCGAAAAATTCATGCAGCGAAACCATGGCTACACTTCATTCTTTGTACAGACGCAGCCAAATAGAAAATATTTATGCTAAAAATATATATTCTGTGCATTCAGACTGACCCACACTACAATATGTTGGAGCATTTTTTCTCTTCGCCCCGGTCTTAGGCAGGCTGCCATTTTATTCTCCAAATTAGCAGTTGCAGCCTGGCGCAATGGGGACGGGCATTCGCTGATTATGACCAAATTTAATGCTCTGCAGCATTCAAGATACAAGAAACAAGCTATAGACGCTACTGTGTACATATCTTAGCTGTAATAGATCTTAATTTTGGCTCATCACCACTGGCCACAGCATCATTTGTATTCTGAAGCGGTGCAGTACAGTATTTCATTGACTGTGTTCATTTTTAATGTAGAGAGAACAAAGCGCTACGATCAGTGATCATTGAAACCCTTTGCTCTTATTCAAACAGCTCTATGCATGCTCTTATTATGTCATCCAACTAATACCAATTAAAGGCTATACGCTACACCAACCCAACTCTGTTTCAGTGAGCTAGAGAGCCATTTAGAATGGATCACAGGGCGTAGATGTGTGTATCCAGTCTCAATAAACCATCTGAAATTAAGTATTACACCCAGTGATTTTAAACCTTTGTAGGTCTGGCTTCCCCCCTCATAACAACTCTATTGCAAGGCATTCCACATCCAAACTGCAGTGTGGAGAATTTTAAGGTAAATGTCCAAATCATCTATTTTTAGGTCTTCCTGCTCACACTGAATGACATTTTATTATTGGCTCTTGGTGTGAATATGTTTTTTTTTTTTTTTTTTTTTCCCTCTCCTTCCCTCCACAGCGTAGAGAGAGCTGGTGGTGGTGGACTAGGAGGAAGATGTCATGCTAAGGATGGGTTTTGGTGATGATGTTGCTGCTGTTGATGCAGCATCGAGCTCTCACTTTGTGCCTCTGTCAGCTATGATGCGTAACCACAAAGTGAGTGACAGGCCAGTCCCCGGGGAGAGCAGGGGGCCTGAGGTGAGTCAGATGTATCCTTGACCCTGTCTAGCTGTGTCAGCAAGCAACACAAACTCAGTAACAAAAGCCAGAAATGGCATGACTGTATATTGTACATCTTAATTTAGTATGTAGAAGAAGAATATAAGAAGCACAAGCACGTTGGCTGTTTCTGTTCAAGAGGTTTGGTTTTTACTGCACAGCCTCGCCTCACCTACAAATTACAGTGCATATCACATTGATCTTACACCTTCAAACCCTCTGCATGCATATAATATTCCACCAGAGTCCTGAACGGGTTCTGTGATGCAGTTAAGAACAAGAACCCGGTGCTGATTCTGGTACGTATTCTACATTGTTTACTTCAGCACATTACAGATACAGTATTTAACACCCAATGGCAGGTTATGACTTTGATAAAAGATGTCAGAAAAAAAATATTTCTGTGGAGTCGCAACTTGTTTATTATGAAGGTTTGTTTTGTTGCATGCCTATTTTAGTTCATATTTTAAGTCAGAACGCTTTCAGGGAGTGTCAGGGAGGCAGGAAAGGGTGTAAAATTTTCAGTTTGTTACTGAGAAACTTGGAGATGGAATTTGAGCAAACCTTCATTAGGATATATATACTGTACATAATACATGACCAACCAGTAAACAATGTTAACAGACAACAATACTCAGTGAATAGTGATCTACCTTTATGTATAATGCAATGTATTTTGATAAATGCTATTTCCACCTGGCCCTTGTGTGTTGGAATAGACGACCAATCAGTGTCAAATTAAACTTCCCACCAACACGAATGATTAACAGCTTGGTAAAGAAAATGGAATATCAGTTTTATTCATATATTACTCCATATTACAAAAACAAAACATAAACATGGTGCGTTTGGCAAAACAAGTCGTATTTTACTGCAGAGACAGTTAATGAATTGAGAAGTCCAGCGACAGAAAATGAACAACGAATTCTGATAATTGATGCGTTTGAGACGTTTATCAGTGAAAAATACAAAACTTTAAAGGCTCCAGGTTCTAAACTGTGAGGATTTTCTCAATTTTTGACTGTTGTTTAGGCAAAACAAGCAATTTGAAGACGTCACAGCACGCTCTAGAAAATTGTGATTGGCTTTTCTCGTAGTATTCTGATTAATCAACAAATGAAAAATGTAAACTAGCTAATCTGTATTTAAAATAATAGTCTGTTGCAGCACGTTATGGTAAGTGCATTCATAAAGTTAAAAACAAACCAAGTCTGTCGACATTTCAGTGGTTAAATGAGTGTTAATTGTTTTCTTTAGGGAAGAATATCTGCTTCCATTTCTTTGAGAATTAACACTAACTTTCAACATGATGTACTCGTGTTATCTTCTCAGAGGTTCACTGGTGTTTTGTTGTGATCTGTTGTCTCAGAATTCAGTGTAACAGAAAGCAGTTTTACCAAAGCCGCAGTCAATGTGATATCATGAGCAGTCTGCAAAAAAAACCCCATCATGATGCAGCCTGCACCATCATGTGCAACGTTAGCAGATTCTTCTGAACAAACACACTTTGATGTGAACTGTTAATGAACAAATGTTTCTGATAGCGTTCTCTCATTATTGTCTCCAAATTATATCCGCGAGAGGAAGTTATCTTTACGTGACACATCCATGAGTCGCTCACTGAGGACCGGATGTATTGCTGCTGCTTGAATCACATTTTAAACAACTTTGTGAAATTTACTACGAGCTGATTTCATGTTTTTAATCTGTTCCCCCAAAAGCAGAAAACATCCACTGACGGAGCCAGAACCGGTGGCTACATGGGAAAAAAGTTCATGGAGATTTTTTTTTTCTTCTTCTCAATTTCGTCAAGTGAACAAAAAGAATCTTTATTGAAGTCTTGCATCTTTCTTTTTTTTTTTTTTTCCAAGAGCCGCTCAAACACGGTGTGTGAAATGAGAGTTGCCTGGGTGTGACTTTTGGAGAAAGCATCCGCTTGCTATTGTCTGCCTAGTCAACTTCTGCAGGCCCCAGCGCCCTGACTTCCATACATGAGAGATCAAGGGTTACCAAGGTGCTTTTGAGAAAGGAGGGCTCAATGTGAGAGGGGACAAACCAGTCCACAAAATACTCATTTCCTTTGCGTGTTAGGTGCCCTAGTGGGGATTCAGACGGGGTCACTGACACGACCAGGTTTTTTTTTTCTTCCTCTTCTTCTTCTTTTCACCCCCTCGTTGTTCTTAATGAAAACTGTTGCTCGCCTTTCCAGTGGCTTGCGACTGCTATCTGCTGCCTGTACAGTATGCAGCTTGATAATATGCTGAGTTTGCCCAAAAGAAAGTTTGTTCAGACTCTGGCTGTTTATCCGGTGCCAGACAGAGGCACCTCATGTAGAAAAGGTAAAAGTAATTCTGTCCACCTCTCATTCTTGCCAAAAAGTTCAGTCACTGAGCCACAGCATTAACTTGTATTCTAACAAGATTAAAATATATTCGTCCTGGGGATTAGCATAGTTAGGTGTCCTTTTGCCTCTTTTTTTTCCTGCACTGGTGCGGTGACAGTGGGCTTTGATCTGTGTTGCGAGGCAAGAGTCCTGGCTTGGACCTAGCCATTCGAGTGCCAAGTGTGAAATTGGCCTGATGTCATCCCCATTCTTCACCTTTTACATCTTTCACCACTTTAATTATGTTTCCGCCACAAAGCCCAGGCACCTCCGAGCAGATTCCACTCTGGCCGTAGGAAGCATTTAGAAACTGTGGGTAAATGACACAGTAGGGGAGGGGGAGGATGGTAGGGAGAGGTCATAGCAGGATGGGGCCCTTTTGTGTTTCGAGGTAGACATTGATACTTCCCTGATGTATCCTGTGCTCACTTCCATTTTCCTACAGCATGAGAACTTTCTGAAATTGTCAGCACTACTCCAGAAAATAACTTTTATTCCAGGCATTTTTTTTCCTTTTTTTACATTTTCTGCATCCCATTCCATTTCTCTCAGTCTTATCTACTCAGATTACTGGCGATTTATGCCAATGCAAGACTCTCCTGTTCGCACTTAGAGGCCCAAACAAAGACGACTTCTGATCACTTGACCACCTGAATCTCCCTTCTGGAGATGAGACAAATATTCTCCGATAAAAGCTTTTGTTCCAGGAGAATGTGCCCATGCAGCCGTACAGCTCCAGCTATTGTTCATGCATTGGTGTCCCTATCTGAACTTCAGGGAGCTTCCCTGCCTGTGAATATTTTGATGAAGGTTCCTATTGATGCGCTGAATGAAGGACCAAAACAACAGGGGTATGTGTGCATGTGAGGAGGCACGAGAAATGAATGAAGTGTGTGGGGATGTGTGCGTGCCAGGCAAGAATAAAATAAAAGTCATAGTAAGATGTGTGTGTGTGTGTGTGTGTGTGTGTGTGTGTGTGTGTGTGTGTGTGTGTGTGTGTGTGTGTGTGTGAGAGAGAAGGGGAGAGAGAGAGTATGAGTTAGTGAGTGAGAAAGCTGTGTGTGGAGAATGGGTTACTGAGGAGGGGGGGAAACCAGCCACCTGCAGCCATGACAGGCTTTGACCTTCATTGCTCGCTCTCTCTCTCTCTCTCTCCCTCACCCCCTCCCTCCCTCACCTCTCCCTCCCCTGTTTCGACTCCCCTTCCCTGCCTTGTGATAGAAGCACAGGCTCCTTTTCAGAAACGACGAGGAAGACTGACCGTCGCGGAGACAGTGCTGGGAGCAGCCCTATCTGCTCTAATGCTACTCACCGGCCGTTAGACATGGCGTTCAAAGACTAGCGGTGCAAGTATGGAAATGCAGATAAGGCATTGTTGAGGAAACATGCCTGGGAATTGTTCAAGGCTTTCCCTTGCATAATGTTTGGATGCTTTTGCAAATGTTTTAATCTCAAAGCCCATGAATTTGATCCTCCATGAATGTGATCCCGAGCCGCCCATAGAAGGAGTGGGCGTTTGCATGGAAAGGATTGTCATGCCATGCAAATTAATAATGTTTGTGATTATATTTGTGTGTATTTGATGTCCTGGCGACGTTTATTCAAACTATTATTGCACGCATTTCTCTTTTCCAGGCAATTTCGTCCAATAATTCATTTGTTTTTTCTACTTTTTGACGCATGCAGAAGCTCAGCGTTGATTGAAGGTCAGGTTTGCTGCTTCAGCCAGTTATTTTCTGTGTTTTTATGGAGATCTGTGAACTCTCCGCTTCACATAAAGATGCTAGAAACTTGCTTGTATAATCTTCAAGGTTTATTTACTCTTCTTTTGCAGTTTTTCAGGAGGCAGTTAATTACACAATTAATACATGATACAAATTATGTACATTTATACCAAAGAATACTTCCAACATAAAATAAAAAATAGCATTGTATTCTACAACTCTGTGTTGTAATTTTATTTAAACATGTTCATATATAGATAGATATACGCTGATGAGTAAATTCATAATGTCGTACCAGCAGTTTTCATAAAGGCATTAAACTTGAATAGTCTGCATTTGAAGTAATACTGCTTCTCTGATTCGGCACAGTTCTGTTTCAGAAAAAAAAAAGTTCACACTTGAACTTTAAGGCAAAGTGTGTTTCTGTTTGGTGGATTTTAATTCACACACACTTTTTGCAGATACACAACAAAAACACTTTGAAAGGCAAAAAGTCCACAATTTGGTATGGATACAGTCTAAAACTTAGCTCGATCATACTCCTGTCCATAAAGACCAAAGTTTATAAACACAGTTATTTGCCCAAGTACAACAAATTGCAGCTTTCATGCAAAAGGCCCCATAAACTATTTTTCATTCACAAAAAAAAAAAGAGAAAGGAACAAAAAGAAGTTATTGCAAGATAAACAAGCAGTGTAAACACCTCAGATATCTACTCTAAAGCAACACTGGTCATTGGATAGATTTTTTTTCTCAATATAATCTATATAAATACACATATGAAGTCCTTTCAACAACGATAAGAGATTTCCAACATTTGTAATACAGTCACTGACGGATTTGCCTTCTTTTAATGATATATGGATATGTAATAAAACTGTATATAGAGAAAGATTTAACAAGAACATCCAATAACCTGCTTTTATAGTCTATACTCAAGAGTGCGCAAAATGGTTGTCATCATTGTCTTTATGCTACAGAGTTGTTTCTGTGACTTTATAGGCAGCATTATAGCCTTCAATTCATTTAGCTACAACAAAAACAAAACAAAAAAAAGATTCATATTGCTATTCAAAACTATAATAGCTGCACTGATGCATTGGTATAACGGAGGGAATATGCACATAATATTTGTTTTTAAAGGCTATGAGACGACCACATACATAGAAGCAAAGACTAACTTAGCATTTTAGTTAAGTGGCGTGTTAGAAGAAAGGAAAAATCGCTAGAATAATCAACTGTTCCTGTGGATTTTTCTTTCTTTTTTCTTTTTTAAAAAAAAGGTATCAAAATTTTTTGCCCAATTAGGTCTGCAACTGACACTCCAAAAAAAAAAAAAAAGGAAAGATACTACCTCCTTCTGTCCATTTTTACATCAAACACAACCAAGGAAACCAACAAAGCGTGGAAATAAAATCGTGTTAGCATTTATTTAAATTCACAGTAGCCTGGATGCAGCAGAAAAATATTCTTTGGACTTCAGTTTGTTCACTTCACTGACAGATGGAAACGTCAAGTGCCAGTTAGTTTAAATGTAAAATGATGACAATCATGGGGGTAAGCAGTACAGGCCTATATAAAAATGAAGGGTGTAAGCATTTGTACCTCCTGTGGGTTGGTGTGGGTGTATAAGGGGGGGGGGGGGGGGGGAGGACTCGGGGGTGGGGTGGGCGACAAACAATGAAAACATACCTTTATACAACATCTTTTATAGACGTGATATTGCAGAAATATCTCTCTCTATTTTTTTTAAACAATTTATGCTGGTATACTCTACACACTGGCCCTTTATTCGATGAAATTATTGCATTGTAGGCTTGACAAACCTCCCATATAACGAAAAAATCACTATAATATTCCTATAGAGACATGTGGTGTCATTAAATATTCCTGTAGGGACTCTAACAGTCCGGTGACCTTATTGTTCCTTTGTAGTATTTTTTTTTTTTTTTAATTTCCTGTGATCTGCAGTGATAGTAATAGAGCTTTGTGGTATTTTTATCTGCTGTGGTGTCATTAAATATTCCTGTAGGTAGAGTTTTGCGGTGATATCTCTATACAAAAGAAAAAAAATCTATCATAGGATTACTATAGTTTCTTTTTCGTCAGGAGGCTGCTGTGACTTCTCTGGAAATCAATCGCTGTCTGATTTTTCGTCTTTCGACGAGATGGTGGCGTGATTGTACAGTCCCTGTGCCATCAGGTGCAAGGCCAGACTGTTTTTAGCGCCGCTGGCCTTCTTGATTTTGGCCCTCTTGTTCTGAAACCAGATCTTGATCTGGGACTCGTTCAGGCCCAGCTCCTGCGCCAGGTTCTGTCGCCTCTGCTCGGTCAGATATCGATTTGTCTGAAACTCCGATTTTAGTCTTTGCAGCTGCTCTGCTGTGAAGGCCGTCCGTGGTCGCTTGTCCTCTTTGCTGGTCGTTTTCTTCTTTGGTTTGCGAGATCTTGGCCCTGTGGGGTGATAATGGAGGGGTGGGGGGGTATGTGGAGGGGGTGGCCGCAGAGACACGTACATTGGTTTGTATCCAAACATGGTTATGAATATGACGATAACAAGAAAAACGGCTTTGCAAACAACTTTAGGAATAAAAACGACATATTTTTTATGTTTTCTCATTAAAATGCTCACCCACGTACATCTAGAACACAACCCTACTACTTTAAATTGACGCTAGAGCCTGTATGTTTATCCAAAACACGTGCGTAAAGTCTATTTTGGAAGAAAATGCGCATTTCTCAACTTATTGTAATCTCCAAAATGGCTGTTCAGACATCTGTTGTCATGTGGTCCCTGTGTCTCTAAAAGCTTTTTCTAATTAAAAATAATAAGAATAGAAATAAGTTTTGTTGATTTCCTGGAGCATTTTGGCAAACTTTTTAGCCCCCCAAAAAATGAGGTGGGTTGATTGTAAAATGTGACACGTTCACTGAAGAAAACACCCAAGAAGCAAAAGCTCCCCTCCCTCCCTGTTTCTATCCCTCTTCCTCGCTTCCACACATATACGTACGCGTGCACACACACACACACACACACACACACATCTCTCTCACACACACACACACTGACACTGTCTGTAGTAATAAGGGATTATTAACCAATAGGACAACACTGGAAAAAAAATTAGGCGATCTGAAATACAGGATTCATTTCAGTGCAGCTACTGTGCATTTTTTTTGTTGTTTTTGTGGGCCACTTGAGAAGCTCCTCAATGGGCAGACGTGAATAGAATTTGAGCAGCACACATCGGATACACATTAATTTTCCATCTGGACGGAGGCCCTGTTTGTTGGGGGGGAGCTGTGGATTGTTTGATTCCCTGCTCCAAACAGAGTGAAAAACATTAACGAAACACAGGCCGAAGCTTTACACTGATGAATCAGCTCGCGCGTGTGTGTGTGTGTGTGTGTCTATGTGTGTGTGCGTGTGTACGCTATATAAAAACTGTGCACCTCTACAACTCGTAGTAGTCGCCTACGCCACTCCATACAGCCGTTACATAATGCATGAGAACAAGTTGTACTCCACTTTTGATAGACGCAAAGAAAAAATACAGCAGATATTAACGTGAGTGCAGGCTGAGGAGCTGCAGCGTGTGTTTTTCTTAGAAATAAAGATTAGAAACGGCACAAAAAAGTCGCCACCGGACTGCATATACATGTGCTATGGGGGCGTCCATTGTGGAAACAGATGCATATTTAATCTATCCCGAACGCAACTCGCTTTACGCATCCAAGGAGCAAAAAAAAAGAAGACGAAAAAACGGCCACGATGAGAGCATTAAATATTATTTTGCAGACCCGCACATGCTATGTGGAAGACGTGGAGCGCGCTTTTGTTTAGTATATGTAGGACCCCACTATTATCATATTCATAACCCGAGGAAATTTGCAACAAGGCTGCCTGAATGTGATGGAAAAAAACCTGCGCGTAAAACCGCAAAAAAAGAAAGAAAAGGAAAAAAAGCGTTTTTTTAATGTTTGGGTGTATTTTGGTGAGAAGTTAAAATGTGAAGATTTAAAGGAAAGTTTGAAGATCTGGAAGATTTTTTTTCTCTCTCTCTCGCTTGCATTTTAAAATAGGCCCACTCTCACCCGAAAAGACGTTTTTATATTTATATATTTTTACGTGTTGTTTTTCCTCCCTAAATGCCACAAGGACATGCTGTTCGCCAAGCACCTGCACGCACTTTATCTCTTGCATGAAATAATATCCCTAAATAAAAATCTGAATGAATTTATATTTGATAAATTCTCCGTCTGAGCTGCACTGCTCGCTTCGCTTTGCTCTGCTCGGGAGAAGTCGGTCAAGGCATCTGGGGTCAGTGTTACGGGGTATTTCAGGTTACCGAGAATACGGTATGGAGTAAAAAAAAAAAACGCATGCACGGTGCCACCAACCTGAAGAAGGCCTGTCCGAGTATCTGGTGCAGTAGACCCACGCTGGCCACAGCATGGGCTTAGTCTGGGTTGGGTTTGAGCTGGCTTGGGAACTGTCTGAGTCTGAGCTTAGGCACTGGTCTCCGTTCTCCCCGCGGGGTTTCAGGGGCTCCTCGGCGGCTATAGTGGGCTTCTTGGTCCCGGTAACCGTGTGCGGAGTGGAGGTTCCTTCCGCCGGCACCGTGCTCCCCACCGGCTCGGTCTGAGGGGCGGCGGGGCTGTTGTGACTCTCCCGCGATGCCAGGCTACTCTCTTCTCGGTTTGCGACCCCGTCCTTTTTCCGTCCGAAATCCGGCCGTAAGATGTTGTCGATGAAGAAATTGGTGACCCGGTGAGGGATCTGCAGGTTCCCCGGCGCCTGTAAGAGGGGTAGGATGGCTCTGTTTGATTCATCCGCCGACTCCTGCCGCTCCACCACGTCTCTGTTGCCGTGATCATTTTCTTCCATACTGATTCACTTTCCCCGCTTTACTCTCTTTAACCCCTTTATCGCTCTCTCTGCTGCAATAGGATTTGCAAACAACTTCGGAGAAATTAGATTGCCAAAAAATAAAAAATAAAAATAAAAAAAACTGCACGCGTAAAATAAATAAAAAAATAAAACTCAGATTCTAGTGAGTGCGTTGGACACCATGCAAAGCCTTGCGATAGTGTCCTCTGAGAAAAGCATACTTTTTGACATATATTCCCTCAATCTCGGGTTACACCTGACACCGTAGAGCTAAAACATGTGCCATTTGCGCACCGTCCAATTTATTGTTATCCGATTTCAGTGTGCCCAGCAATGCCTACGTCTAAACTAAACTAAGGGTAAATAAAGAGGCTCCTAAACTGATGCTCTAATACTCTCACTCTGGAGTTTTGTTCTTATTTTCAATACGAGCCCCCCGAGTGACGTTTTCCCACCGTCCTCCCAGACACGTGCCTTGGACCAATAGGATGGCAGAAACCAGGCCATGTGACGCAGACTCCGGAGCAGTCCACAAACGCCCATCCTCGCCTTAGTAAAGGGAAAGAGTCCTGGACTGACGGAGGAGAAGCCTAATTTAAATCCAGTGCATGCTCCCAGATAGCTCCAATAATTCATCTGTGTTTATGAACCTGCAACTTCATCTCCCCCCCCCCTCCCTTTTTTTAAATGGAGTTTTAGTTTTGCAAATGAAAACACGATGCACATCACTTTGTTTGGGTTTATTAAAAAAACAACGAGAAGCATCGCTTGTCAAAGTGGGTTGTGGGGACCCCCGGGGTTCCATGCTTGCAAGGCAGGCAGGGAGGGATTCCCAATAAAATGAGGAATAGTGCGTTTTTACTGCCCTTTAACGCGCAGTTGCATACGTTAGGTGTGAAAAGAGTCCGAATTTAGCCACTTTTAAGTGAACTCAGTTCATTGTAGTTTAATTTTAAAGCAATAACAACCACACAATCTGCCCATGTGAAGGGAAATGGGACAAAATCCTGTGAAAGCAGCGTAAATAGGCCTACTGTGGATGCAGTTGGGACCTGTGCGCATGGAAATCTTTGAGGCAACATATCGCCTAAAAAATACTTTATGCGAGGCGTTACTTTGTGCAAAACGCTGTAAAATGTTGGAAACATCTCACAACATATCTGCACGAAATGATATTATAACACCTGTGAGGGCAACAGCACTCAGAGTAACTTAAAGTCAGTTTGTCCTGGCCAAGGTTAAATGCGTAAAACAGAGCTGCTGCATGGCTATATGCTCCCGTTTTGAACTGAGGGTGGGTTGACTGTATTTTCCTTCAAATTGAATTTAATCTCAACACATTTCTGTATTTTTTAAACCTGCAGCAGCAACATATCCTCGCTCCTATCACTGGTATTTATCCAGCCTGATTCGCAGGATGGTCTAATGTGACATGTTGCTTCCTCTCGCCTCATAATTGGCAACAAAATGCACCAAAACTGAAATGTGACAAGCCAAAGAGTCTTCCCCCCCCCCTCCCCGTTTGATTTCAAACGCGCAAGGATATGTGTGTTAAGTATTTTTGATGTTCTCATGTTCGCCTGTCGGGACGCTGCGGTCGACCAAGAACTGGGTCCATATCCCTTTAAAAGAAATCAGTGATGCAAACAAACTGTTTTGTGCACGGTGCTCAGGGTACCGAGTCGCGCCAAAGACAAAACTTTGAGTAACTTCGCTGACCACCACTAAGTTTCTATCCCTCCTCCCAGGACGCCGCCGGGCTCGCAGGGACGGCTCAGCCGGTTCTCCGTTGACGTTTGAACCGGGGCTGCGCGTAACACCAAAAAAGGGGGCACCGAGGAGGACCAGAGGAGCAGCTATGAGCCTGAGTGAGGAGCCTTTGAACAATTGAGCTGGAAAGTCAGTCAGCTGCCTTCTTTTTTTATTATTACAAGCATGCATTGTCTGTTCTTCTTCTTCTTTTTTGGGGTGTGGGAGTAAGTAAGTTGAAATTTCTGATATGGACACACTTTGTTGTGGTTATTTGCGCGTCACAGGCCGAGCACCCGGTCTAACATGAAGAAATGATCCACATTTATTTGAGCTGTGGTGACTTCTGCCATAAAACGTGTACTCCATGGAGGCAACAGTAACCTGCTGCACAAAACCAGTGGTTTTAATTTGTGTTTGTGACACGTTTAGACTCTGTAATTTAAGCTCGAGTCTAAGAAAGCATCCCACTGTTGACGTTCCACGTGTTAAACGGGCTTTGTGCAAATTGCAAAGCAATTAAAGTCTCATTGCCTAAAATATTAGTTTGGCTTTAAAGCGCTCAAACGCGCAATGGAACCTCATATGCGCACAGATGCACATGCTTTAAGTAGATATTTTTCAGCTCAGAGTGAATTCTTCCTCTCTGATATCGATGCGTTTTTAATATATATATATATAATTTTTAAATCTCACCCAAAAATGTATCTGAACAACACCCCTCTGCTCCCATCCCACATGTCCCCACCAACAAAAGGGCCCATATCCGAGCTCTCACGTCGGGCTGCTGAAGTGAAAGTTGGGAGTGAAAGATGTAATTAGACAGGCCACTCTCATGCTGCGATTGTTTCTCACTTGTGAGGGGAAGCGCAGATTAATGTTGAGCGCTAAATAAGCAGCAGACAATGGAGGCACAGACAGGCCGCTACCGCCTGGGCTTGGCCTCTAACCTCACAGCAAAACAGGGATGTCTGGAGGAAATGACACCATTTCAGGCTCTGAATTCTAATCAGAGCCCGTGTGCGCTGCGAAACGCGCACATTTTAACACGCCAAAACGACCTGCTGTTAAACCCCTGATTGTCATTTCTGTCAAAAAGTGACACATCCATGGCACTTGTTCCACTTGTGTCCATTTTAAAGCGGCGTTTAAAAACACAACACACACACACACACAAAAACGAGGCTGGGTTGATGGTAGCGAATCGGGAATAGTGTTTTTTACGCACAGGACCCACCTCGAAATAGTAGTATATCTCACTCTACTGCAGTATTTTAGCAAGAAAACAAGCTTTTAATGCTCCAAACTGGACTCTAGGTGTGTTATTTTTTATTTTATTTTATTTTATTTTTTTGCACTGCAGCACACGAGCTCATTATTGTGGGGTCTGGTTCCTGTTTTATGGTGTGTGGTGGTAAAACAAAGATAAAATGTGCCTGTTCCAGCGGAGAGCCAGTCGTGCTATCATCACATTTGACATACTCTGCTTTACTTTTTCCGCTTGTGCACGTACAAACACACTATAGGACAGTCTGTCCTGGCGGATTAAGGGTTAAAATAGTGCTGGTTTGCATATTGTCATATTGTTGCTTTTTAATTTTTTATTCCCGAGCAAAATCAACCATTTATTGGCTCATATGGAGCTCTGAACTCTGAACCTGCACTTTCTTTTATGTTTGGCTGTGTTTTCCATGGTGCCATGCTTGCTCTGTGTACTTCCATTGTCTTGGTCGCTTTGGGCAGTGAAGCCTCTTTGGGATGTTTGTTGTTTATTAAAATATTGTTTAATACAGGAGGGGAAATCTGCCTTAAAATGAAGATTTTTATGATGGTAGCTCATTGAACAGTCTGTGTTTTATGAGGGCCTGAAGTGTCCAGACGCGGTCAAATGGATGCATGAACCCACAATAATATTTGATTTGTCTTGGCTTGCAACATGAACAAAATCTGTAATAGTGGCTTGATAACGTGCATGCACGCGTTTCTCAGTCGTTTGTATTAAAGGGCGTGTGTAAGTTTTATTTTTTAAGGTTGTGCAGCAAGAAAAAGGCACCTTCGTGATTCAATGCGACTATTTTCAAACCCTTTCTGCTGAATCTGCGCCTCAAACATGTGCAAAAAAATCAAACACAAATACGCAGCTTTCATATTTAAGTGCCATTTGCTTCATATAAGCGTGTCACGACACCGTCCAGAGAGCTTCCAGCAGGCCCACCTCAAACCACCCATCGATGAGGGGAAGTTTCCTTGTTGTTTTCTCGCTAATTTGACCTCGCCCTATCACTGAAGGTGTTTTAGCCATTTTATTTTTTTTTAAAAAAGTGCAGAATGAGAGTGCTGCATTGTGGTTAAAGTGGCATAGGCTGGATAAAATTCGTTTTTTTTCCATGAATATATTCTGTTCTTGTTCAGGGAAGCAGGAAATATTGATTATCGCACATGTCATGTCTGTCAGCCTCTGCTAAATAAGTGAATGCTTCAGTTTTCTGCTCTCTCCTCTCTTGTTTGTTTGGAAAAAGCAGACGAGAGTCTGGCTTGCTTTGCATGGAAGGGTTAATATTTCTATTATTATTATTATTATTATTATTTTTGAATAGAAAACCTTCAATGCTGTTAGCGCAGCCTGATTTTGTTTCTATGCAGACTATAAATCCCAGCAACTGGGTCTATTTCATATTCACTTATAGCTCCCTCCCTCCATCCTCCTCCTCACACACACACATATATATACACACCCCTCCTACTACTACTATAATAAATCGCATGCATTGTGCGCATGTGCCCTGTCCTTGAGTTCCTATAACCTATTTTTTTCCTCTGTATTTTCCTTGGTAGGATTGTCTTACACGTCACCAGCGCTCAGTACTATGGAGTACTACAAAAGGTTGACGCGCAGAAGGAGGATTTGTGAATGGACGCCGTGATGTGTGCCAGCTCACAGATCAGAGGGCGGTGGGACCTCTGCAGATGCACCCTGATCCCCCTCCACCCCAACCCCGTACCCTCAGCAAACCCCCCCCCCCTCTCCCCCCCTCCCTCCCTCCCCTCCCCGGTCACCATCCCTCCCTCTAGATGAATGGGGGTCTCTAAGATATCAGCCCTGTCACCATGCAGGGGTCGGGACCAAAATCCTCCAGCTTCCTGTTGCCTTTCAAAACCTGAAAAGCACGTCTCTCCTATTTGATGATCCTGTATGATTTTTGTTGTGTTGTTGCGCTTTTGTGGGTCCCTGGAAGCTCGTTGTCTCCCCCCCCCCTGTTTTTCATCCCGGGTCAGCCAAGAGCATGGCGGCCGAATTAGAGACGATTAGAAACGGGTTTAATTGCGTGTAGTCTACACTGCAAAAAGTCAATCAGTCTAGAAATAAAAATTGACCTTAAATAAAATGTAGGGTTTGGATAAGGGAGTTCGGCCTGTTTTGCAATGCCCCATTGTATCGGGGATTTTCCAGAAAGTGCAATATGCTGAATTTAAGGGGGGGAAAGAGAGTTTAGATCACAAACAAATGCAATTATTTGGCACATTTTGCGTCAGGATGTGGAGATTTCTGCAGCGTAATACACGAACTGCGCGCGTAAAAGCGTGTCAGTGATTCCTTTTACTGGTTAAATCTTACTTCAGTGCTATAGTTTATATGCAAAGCTGCTTGTTATTCTTCTAAAAGTCAGAACACGATGGAAAACTGAAGTTTGGCTTTTTATTTTTAGGGAAAACACGCGCGTTTCCATTGGCGAATCACCCTCCAGACATCAACCTTTACTCCTCTATTTACTCATCACTGTATGGAGATGATGTCTATATAATATTTTTTTGCCGTGAATGTGTTTACAGAGAAATCCTCTGGAGTCGCCGAGCAGCGGACTTTGGGGCTGCTGAATTTTCTGGTTTCAGCCCTTTATAGGTTTTAATAACTCTTAATCCGTCTGATCGCTCTGGCGTAGATAAGTCTCATTTGAATTGGGATTGTTCTTAAGGAGCGGCTCGTATTTCTCTCCACAGAAGTCTCAAACAGAGCTTAGCAACAAAACAACTGCACCACCCTGAGCGCAATTAAGGCCTCGGCTAAATTAGATGAAGGCTAATTGAAAGCAGCGGAGTTCCCATCAGCAAACTCTTGAATGCTTCACTAATATGAGAAAAACGTTCAGAGGAATGTCATTGTTATTTTCCTCCTCTCACGTTTAATATTTCTTAAAGTGTCAAAAAAAAAAAAAAAAAAAAGGAAAAGTGAATTTTCTTCCAGCAGCTCTCCTGTCTGAATTCACACCCTGTTGGAGAGGATTTTATTTTATTTTATTTTTTTATTTAAAGAGACACAAAACTAAGTGGAAAGTTTCTGTAGCTGTTTTTAATTGAGCTGTGTTAGATGTAGAAAACCTGACCGATAAGAAAAGTTACTGAAAATAACGATTCACGCTGTGGCGAGTCCACTAAATTTAATATTGATTTCTGGTCCAAGTCTCGAAGTGGAAAATACAGGTTTGTTTTTTAGTTTTTTAAAAAAAAAGCAAACTCCCGTGTGTTCATCCTAAAACAGGATTAGTGTGAGCCCAAGTTTCCGCGAGAGTAAAACTTGATAAAGACTCAGTTTGGTCAATCTTTATTGTGAAATAAAGAAGTTCAAGCTTTAAAAATTTAAAACCAAGAATGCTACAGAAGACGCCCCAAAATAAATGAAAGTTACAGTAATAAACACAGAAAGAGAATAAAACTCATAGCTTTCATTTGAAAGTGAGTCCCCTTCAGCTTACTCCTTTTTTTTTTAATTTTGAAATGATTTAAAAGTACGACGAAGGAGTTTTAAGCCTTCTTCACAGCAGCCATTTTGACATGAGACAGTAGGGTCCTCGCAGGTGTCTCCAAAGCTGCTCATTAAGGTTCGGTTCCGTTTATTGCAGCAGAGGCTTTCCAACATGCGCCGCAGCAGCACCCTGACTCTGTTGGACCTGAACGGAACCTTAACTACTGTCACTGCTGAGTTTACTGTTTCACGCCAAAATGGCTGCTGTATGTTACTTTTAAGAGTCAGCGAGGGAGGATAGAGACTTCTTTTTATTTTTATTTTGGCCAAAACAAACGTGTAAAAGTCATTAATGAGTTTTATCTTCCACTTCCGGGTGCGTCAGGTAGATTTATGGTTGCAGTGAGTGGCGCTCAACTGGTGTCAGGCCCTCGCCGTCCCTCGCGTTGACCTGCTGCAGGAGAGTTTTCCAGCTGTTCCGCGGGACTTTTCACGTGTCCGGACGTCTTAACTTGTGACAGGGAAGAATGAAACCGCACGTGTTGTCTATTTCCGTAAGGTTAATGGGTTTACATTCTCAGTTATACAGAACAAAATAGGTTACCACGCAACATGGGTGGGGAGCTGAAAGGGAACAAGAGGAAGAGGGGAAGGGGGGGCAAATCGGAATGAAAACGCGCCGCTGAACGCACCTCAAAGAAAACCTAATGCAACGTTAAGAGGTGATGCGCAGCAGTCCACCTGATGTTCACCGACCCCACCCCCCCCCCCCCCCCCCCCCCCCCCCCATTTGACTCGGTGGCCTCTGAGGTTCGTGCGCCACGGTGCTCCCGGGTACCCAGGATGCTTTACGAGGTTTGGATCGCCCAAATGCCACATGCACCTGTCTCCAGCTCCTGCGTTTACGAGGAGGGGAGGAACAGGTGGAAAGCACTTGCTGCAGAATAAACTCATATTTGTGCACCGAGAGCAGGTTCAAGCACGCGGGCAGGGCAGTGAAAATAAACAGTCAAGATGTATTATATTTCTATATTTCTTTAAATATCCCGCAAATCATAGAGAGGGCCGAGTTTGCGATCACTGCCTCTCTGCAAAGGTGCATTTCTCCTCAGATACAAGTATTTCCAAATGCATTCATCTTCAGTTTAAGCAGTAGACTCAAGCTGCAGCCCTACAATCTGCAGCCTGGCTGGATTATTTTTTTTTTGTACAGCCCAGTGATGCTCATATCACAGCACAGACACGTTTCTGAAAGTGGCCAAAAAAAATCCATGACATGACATCCAGTTTTTTTTTCTTTCTTCCCCCTCCTGTGTATTTCTGTTTCATTCCGGGAGCAACAATCTCTGTTATGTCTCCGGGTCTAGCTTGCAACTTTAATTATAGTGGAAGGAGGTCAGTCATAAGCGGTTATTCGACCCCTCTCCCTGTGTGGCATCGCGCCCTGCGCCGTTTAACTCGCCAAAATAGTGCTGGACTCCCCTGAAAGCACCATGTGCGACGGAGTCCCTTTCACCCCCTTGTTGCACCTGAGTTGTTTTTACCCCCCAGCCGCAGATATGCTGTGAATTTGTCACTTATCGGGGGGCGCTCTGTCAAAGGCCATTTTAAGGCGCAATAACTTTCCCAGATGGATTTAGCCTGCCAACTTTTGTGCATCTCTCAGCAGCGAGATGAATAGGGTGCATGCCTGTTGCTTCCCAGAAATGCCTCTTACGCCTACTAATGAAGACTAATTAAAACATGACAAACATCGACCTTTAGTGCATCCTAAACAGGGCTGCAAGCATGATTTGGATTATGCAAATGAAGCATTCTTTGACAATATTCAAGTAGGTGACATATGACATATTTCGCGCGCGCGCGTGTGTGTGTGTGTCTTCGTGGACAGATCAGTTGTTTAAATTCGTGTGTGTGTGTGTGATTTCTGCCACACAACAGGTGTCTGTTCTATTGATTTTTTCAGGATACACAGGCTGAATGATTGAAGGAGTGTTTTTCATATTTGATATTTTGATAAATATGTGTTTCATTTACACAGCTGAAGCCCCAAAACAGAGGAATCAAACAGGGCTAATCTTAAAATCACCCAGTAAATGTGCTGAAACCAAACTTCCAGAGCTTCCCCCTCATATTTAATTCTTTTATTATTTATAGGGAACTAAGCAAAGTGCATGATTGGCATCTGGTGTACACGTTCAGCCCACTATCTGTGAGTTTCCACAAAATGCAGAGTTACTTTCTTGTTGTTGTTGTTGTCTGCCTCTCAGGATAGATCATGCAATGGAAATGCTCACCTTGATTTATTCCATTACCTTTTATTCAGTTATTCTTATTACCCCGCTCGATTTACAGGGTCTGATCTGGGCTGTAAGATGCACTGGGTGTGTTTAATTTACACCGGGAAGGATTTGTTTGGATGGCATGCATAATGTGCCATCACCTGAGGTTTATGCTGTCATTTTTATTATTGTCCTGCGGAAGGAAGAAGAGGAATCAACAGGAATGGCACACAAGGCTGAGCATGCTGACTGAACTGATAAATCCCACTGAGACGTGCCCTGTTGTTTACACTGCTGGAGATGATGCTGGAAACGCAGGGAGGACCTGCCCTCCCTGCGTTTTTATGTAGATGTTTGTGCTTTTATTCATTTGATTTTCCTCGGATTTGACCTAAAGCACCGGAGGAATGACCACAGAAAACAAAATAATGGCATCACAGCTTCTCAAATGAGTATATGAGGAAAAGGTGTGGACGGGCGGCCTGCGTAGAGAAGGCAAAGAGCAGCCTGAGACTGCCATTTGAATGGGATCTGAGAGGTAATTTGAGCTAAAATGGAGTCCACTTCTGAGCCACTCACTCAGCCCCCCCATGGCATCCACTGTAATTCATTATTCCTGGCCGGCACTGGGAGAGGCAATGAGCGAGGGCAGAGGACAGGAGTGGACCCAGCTCTGGTGTAATGAAGACTCAGTAGACCTAAACGACCCACACAGACCTGAGTGAGCGCACACACACACACACACATGCGCACACAGCCTTTCATTATATATCACAGAGAGCAGGACATTAATGCCACTGAAGACCTTTTGGCAGAGAAATAAGAGTGTGCAATGATTTTCTCCGCACTCAATCCATTTCATTGACCTTTTCTATCATGCATGTGACTCTGCCCACTCAGTGCAGTGTGAGATAAATATTCCAGGAATAATATCCCTGCCACTGTTTAATAAATTATCTTTCTGAATCTGAATTTTTATGTTTATCAGTCGTCTTGAGAGGCTGTAAAGAAAATCTGAGTTTTGTTTTTTTTACAACAACATTTGAAATGATTTCCTGAAGTTTTCTTCATTTGCATTCTTGAACATGTATAAAGCTTAAGGAGATGTATGTTTTCTAAATCTAGTCTTCATAAAAGTTGTTGCATGAACCAGTTAAACCCTTTTGCATTGGAAGATCAGGCCCTGTAAGACATAACTGTTCCTTGTCCCTCCACTAGGGGTCCACAGATGTCATGGTAATAATGTCCAGACAGGCTGAGAGGATAAATACTGTCATCTGGTGGTAACAAAAGCAATCACTATTGAGCACACGGCAGTGTAATCTCTATTATACAGCACTCTCCAGAATATGTGGCCCTTATATCTCCATATTCAACGCGTCTCGGTGCCACCTTCACGCATGCATTTAACTTTTAAAAACTAGATGCTGAGATTTAACTTTCAGTCCAGTCCAGGTGGACCAAACATCTTGTCAAGATGTCTGTGTGTAAAAAAAAAAAAAAAAAAAAAAAGCAAAGCAACTGAGAGACTTTTAAATGTGAGTGACAGGCGGAGTGAGGTGACAGGAGAAGTCTGCAGCAGAGGCTCGTGTTCAGAGAGAGTCAGGCCACCTGTATGCACAGAGTCTGAGTAAGAGAGTGCTGAAGGGCCCGAAGGTGAGTAGAAATGACTGTAGAAAAGTCTGATAACGGATAACAGTTCATATTTATTCACGGTGTTGTGTTTTTGATTTTGTTTGACACAGACTATTGAATGTGGACGTCTCTTTTTGTGTCTTTCTTTCTTTCTTTCTATGAAACATGAAGACATTAATTGATTATCCAAAGAACAGTTTCATGTGGCTGTACAGGATTACTGATTTTCGCTCTGATGACCTGATGCTTTCTATTGTCTGCTGTGAAAAATGTAATAAAATATTTAAGCTGACGTAAAAGTATTTTAGCCTCGTGACTGAGTGGAAATGATTTCTCGTTCTTAAACATGCAAATCAATCATTTTTCTCTAATTAGCTTGCAGTAAGTTAAATAAGACACCACGTTAAGAAAAGTCTCAAAACAAACCGGGGGAAAGCTGAATTAAAGCACCAAAAAGACACAATCACCTCAAGAAAGGCGCACGTACACAGTATTCTGTATCAGCCTCTTCCATCCCTTCATTAAAGCTACATGACTTTCAAACACAGTAAATATTCTAGATGTTTTCTGCATCATTTTATACACGTTTGCCCCCAAAAAGTATCCTGACATATTTGGTATCTTTGGGAACTTTGGGATCTCTACTAAAAAATTCAAATCTGTAGATCTGAACACTGTTTGGCTGCACGGCGTGTGTTCGTACTGACTGACCCACCGGTGCTTTTACAGAGGGTTAGTCACCGTATAGCTCTGTTAGAATTTTAAGACTTGTTAAATGTTAACATCACTGTCTTCATGTTTACTGGCAGCTGACTCGCCGCAGCAAATTAGAGGGCTCTATAGCAGACATAATCAAAACACAAAGGTGCTGCGAGGAGACGAAATTGAATGAGTGTAGCCTATAGATGGCTCAGATCAATAGATCAGATGGGCCCGGGCTTGTCTCCCCGCCTTGAAGGAAAGGACAGAGAGAGGAAGGCGGAGAGAGAGAGAGAGGGGGTTCTTTTGGCAATAAGGAGGCACTCTAATGGAGTCTTTCAGTTTGCTGTGGCTGGAAATGAAAGGAGGCTGAAGCCCGGCCAATTATTCTGCCTGAGAAGAGGAGGAGACTGAAAGAGGAGGGAGAGAAGGAGAAGAAGTGGCGTGTGGCGCTGGATCGTTGGCCTGTCAGACAGACAGACAGACAACCGATAGATAGATAGATAGATAGATAGATAGATAGATAGATAGATAGAGAGATAGAGAGATAGATAGATAGATAGATAGCACATTCATAGATACATAGATGTATAGAGAGGCTCACAGAATGAGGGGTTCATTCAGAATAGCCCACAGATATTGGCCCCACTCCCAGAAATTTCCCCCAGTGCAAAAGGTTAACTGTCAGTCCCCCGCTAGGTATAAATAGAAGTCTGCCCTCCAGAAAGGCGTGTTTCAGAGAGAGGGGGTAGACAGAGCAGGGAGGGAGTGTGTTGGGGGGGCAGGGGGGGCAGTTCCTCATGATCCCAGTGACACACAGGGGGTGGAGGGGGTAGTTTCAGGGGTTTTTGGGGAGGGTGAGTAGGGAGGGGTTTTGCAGGGCAGAGCAGAGCAGAGAGGGAGGGAGGGAGGGAGGGAGGAAAGATGCAGCCGAAGACATTATAATGGCTCTGGAGACTGACAGAGACCCCGGACAAAAGACCGTCCTCATCTATTCAACTTGTCCGTGACAGCAGACACAACAAAATGCGGCCGTCAGCGCCGCGGAAAGCTCCGGTGCAATTGAGCGTTTGACACCCGAAAACCAAACAAAATAAATGTGGAGGGCTATTGTTTTATTGAAGCTGCGGAGATGTGCAATTAGGCTGGTGTCTGGTAATCCAAGGCTGACTGAATGGTCGAAGCTCGGTTACATTACGTACGTTGGTGTCAGGTTTATGTAACTGGAAGGGAGGCTGGATACCTTTGAGGTTATATGTGAAGTGCCATGAAGAGAAATCTTATATTTACCCCTTATAATGAACTCATTTTACATCCCTTAACCCACATGTGAGCGACGACTACACAAAGTTATCCTTGTCAGGTGTTTTTTATTTTTTTTTATTTTTCACTTAAATCCATGGTAGCAAAAATGATACACACAGCTGAAATATCAGACACACGGGAACATCAAAACAAAAACAAAAAAAGAAAAAGGTGCTTCACCACCTCGAAAAAATAAAGCTTCCTCTTCAGTTTAGCACACCTGAATGTAAGCAGTCGACCTGACGTGATCTGCCGTGAAAGAAGTATTTAAAAAAATAAATCAGGTTTCCTTCGATAATGCTACTAAAATGAGATTTTTTTTGTTTTTTTTTACAAGAGTTTGACACAATATATTTTCTTATGTTGTCTCTCTCTGGTGAGAGTCATTGGTATTGACTCTAAAAGGCATGTAATCTCTGACAAAAAGAAAAACAAAGATGTTATTGCTTTTTTTTTTGAAGTATCCACACTGCATATACTTACAAGTTATATATATTTTTTTTTAGCCTTTGTCAGAAATAATAAATAAGGAAGAATAATCGGCTCATGTATACTCTGATTGCACTTAATCCTCTAGACCCCCAAACTCTAACTAACATACTGTAGGTCTAGTATGGTAATACCTGTCTGATTACATAGGCAAGCCATTATACATACAAGCAATAATGTCATTATGTTTGTACAAATGATAAAACTAAACTGTTATAGTGACAAAAGCACTACATTCTATAATACACAGGCAATCACAGATTGCAAATCTTAAGTAATAATAATGTCCTGCCCTCGCCTTCAACCGGTGTATGTTCCCAAACTACTAGCACTAGTTTAAAGACACAGTTTGAAGTGGAAAATGCGTACGGTCGCACAGTAAAATGTTCGTCTCTGTGGGAATCACACGTCTGTTCTACCAAGACATTTAACACCTGGTCACAAAGAGGGGGGGGGGGGGAAACATCATCACTGGAAAGTGTTATATAAACTGGTTTGACATTAACCACAAATGCTGGCGAAAGTTGTTGTAGCATACTCCTGGTACATTCTCACTGTGGCGGCCTTCGTCACTCTGCTGATGAGAAAACGAACCAAGGGAGAAGAAAACTAATGCTTTGACGTCTCCTCCCTCCTCCTGATTAAACAATCTTTAGTTTGTCCGTCTCAAACTTACAAAAGACGAAACAAAGTACTGCAGGTCTCGGACTAGCTAAACGTAAGCTTGTGCGGGTAGAAAACGGTGAACCTGATACTGTTCACAGGTGAATACGACTAATTTCCACCGGGGAGCCAAAATGTTTTGCAGTTTCTGCCCAAAATAACACTTGAAGTACAAGTCACGCCATCATATATATACACAATTTGAATATCGGCCGGCAGAAATTGGCCGTTGGCACTCCTTTACATACTTCCTGTCTCTCTTCATTCCATCTACTATCCTCTACTGTAGTTCAACCCAGGTGAGAAGACCACGCTCATCTGTGGATGGTAATAATGTGCGGGTTAGCTTAGCTTAAGTTCAAATTAAAACCAGCAACACATCCTACAGGAGCTGGTCGGCGGATTTTGGAACCTTCAGCAGAGCCAGGCTAGCAGTTTCCCCCCGTTTCCAGTCTCTGTGCTAAGCTAAGCTAACGATCTTCTCAGCAAACGTCAGGCTATTCCTTTCAAACTGGGAGGTGTCATTCACTATCGAACATACATTTCATTTGGTTTTGGGGGGGGGGGGGGGGTGTCATTCAAAAGTAAAATAAATACTGAATTTGGTTCGACCGGGATCGTACGTCTCCCCTTAGCCTCGGTGATGCAACCGAGGCAGTTGAATACATTTCTATGCGAGAGTGAAGACATTTTGTTTGCCCACTCGTACAACATTTCCCTTTTATGATCATATTAAATTCAGGTTTTTAAAAAAAAACTAACAAAAACAGACAAGGTAGCACCCCTTTACGTTTCCTCTGCTAGGACCAAGATACATCCACGCTAAACACACACACACACACACACACACGCTTTCACTCCACCAACTGCAGAAAGATACATACTTCCAGCGTGAAAAATAAAATCTGTCACTTCAAAAACTACAAAACAAGAAAAAAAGAAGAAAAAAAAAAAGGCAAACTCCATCCTCCCGTCTAGTGTGAAGGAAGCCTTAATGCTTATGGAGTACAACAGAGGGAGGGAGGGAGCAGTTGTTTGGCCACAAGGAGGTGCAGAGGACATGACACGTAAAGAGGGGCTTCTCTGACCCGCACTTTGTTATGGGAACAAAGGATGAAGTCAAAACAATGAGTCCTTTTTCTCCTGTTATCCTCCTCGTTCTTCGCATAACTTGTCCATTTTTTCCTTGTCCTTCCGTCGGCTGTCCTTCGCCTGGTTTTCAAGGCGTCCGCCGTTTAGTCCATGTGGGGTTTCTCGACACCGCCCTGATGGGGGGAGACAGAGAAGAAGCCCGGTGTTGATAACGTATCAATCGATCAATGTGATGCAGTATTTAGAAGAGCGGTTAGAGTATCTGTAGTTGCAGGTTACACAGTCGAAACAGCTTCTTTATTGGCTAAAAGTGAACCTTCGCCAAGCACTGACGTAGATTTATGATCCGTCGTATAGCGAGAGAAGCCCTTTAGTGAAACGTTAGTCGGTCTGCTTGTGTGTTCGGATGACTTTTAACAGCCTGGGGTGACTCATTTTTAAGTTGTGAGTCACACATGAACACAACAGTTTCAGTTTGCTGTAAACTACAAACTCCAGTTTGACTGAAATGAAACTCAGAAACTCAGATTTTATTCTTAAATATTGACCTGTTGTCGCTTTAAGAACAAATCAGGACTACTTTCATGTTGTTTTTAAAAGGGAACTTTTACCTTTTAGTTCCCCTTCTCCTCAAATGGGAACTAAAGATTTTTCTAATAAAAAGGAATAAAAGTCTCACTGACAGCGGGAGAAACGTGCGCATTGCTGTCCCAGAACACTTCAAATGTAATCAGATCTTTGTGTACAGAACTGTGCGATCTTTCAAACTAAACATCTGACTGTGACTTCAAATAAGCTGGTAAAATTATTAGTCACTGAGCTTTAAGGCAGATCTAATAAGTACAAGAGCTTTTATTCAGCGTGGTTAATGCTGCCAAACAGATTGTTTCACAGTAACGGTCTTTAATCCTTCATAAAAAACATTTGGGGGGGGGGGGGGGGGAGAAAAAAAAAACGATTTCCAGCAAAAGAGTCTCATGTTCTTCCTGATCCTTTTCATAAATGACTCACTGGGGCGAAAGGGAGGAAAAACCGAGAACAAAACCACGAGTGTAGACTTGTGCCAACATTCCTCAGGCCTCATCACAAACAAAAACAACAAGTAGCAAATGACCCTCTGGTCAGCCGAGTCCTGACTGGCTCTGTGTCTCGCCACGACTGTGAAAAACAACAGCCCTTAATCTGCTTTCACGCTTTCACTGAGTCAAACTGAGGGAGTGACGGGACTCTTACTTTACAGACAGAATGAGGTGAGGCTTCTGGGCACGGGCTTAATGAAGACATCAAAGCTGACTTGATGGGATAATTATGAAGGAAAGGGGGCGTCCAGTGCACGACTTTAAACCATTTGACAATGTTATCGGCTGTTGCGGTTCGGCTGAATAATCGGAAATAAAGCGCGCGTGGTGCAGGGGAGTCCTTTTGAAGTCGCCACGGTTTACACAGATGCGGATGTTTGAAGGCTGATACTGGTAAACGTGCAGGGGTATTTTGTGCCCGTATGACAGGCCAAAGCGTTCGAGACATCACGCGGTATCACAGATGCTTACCGCTGAATTAAAAATCTTGGCAAACTATAAAACAACCCCCCTGAAACCTGCAGGACTCAAAGTGGTTTGGTAGCTCTTCAAAAAGGAGTTCACCCAGAAGCTAAAAGTGTGACAGTTTAACTTGTAGATGTTACACACATAGAACTTCCAGCTAAGAAACTTAAATATTTGCTTTTTTCCTGCTTATGAATGATAATTTTGTACCACTGGGTCTCGGCTTTTGGGCATTCATGTTGTTCTTGAAAAATTCAGACCTTGAGGGTGATTTTTGAGGAAATACTGATATAAATATTTCAGAGTCAGACGACGCATAAACCAATTTTTCTTCTCGAGGTGATGATGAGTTTTTTCTAAATGTTACAGACCTCATGACGCTGAGTAAACTTCGTCCTCACCCTCACCACGTTCATATATTTACAGTTTAACTTACAGCATCACATATTATAAACGGTTGCAGACTTTACCATAGCAAGTTGTCGTCCGATGTTCCCCACAGTAACGCCACCTGAGAAGAATATGCACGGGAGCCAGGAGCGTACATACAAGAAGTCTGGAGACGTATACCTGAAAGACAGAAACCATCTTGTGATTATTCTTTAGAACGTAGAGCAGGTTTAGTGATGCTGCTGCTGTGGCTTATTGTGACCTCTGACCTCTTTGGAAGGGGGTAAAATAAACCGCAATTCCCTCCAAAGCTGAATAAGATGTCATGTCACAGAATAAGAAACACATCGACTCTTGAAGACAGATCTCTAAGAAGTGAAAACAAAAAGAAAAACTGTCCTGCTTGAAAATATTACCATCTCCTCCCATCCTGCCTTCTAAAATTAGCACAGGATGCAGCAGCTCATACCGCGATCAACAGTCCCTTCCCTCATGCTGTGTCACTAAAGTCGGTAGGAGGGCGTGTTAATTGGGCTCCCGGAGACGATGGGGCTTCCCAAAATATAACCCAACTACCTCAAGTTTTCTATCACGTCTTTTTTTGATGGAATCTTACAGGTGGGAGTACCTCCAGCTACTTTATCTACTTCATTCACACCAGCGTGGGGTTTATTCCCACAGCTTTATGAGTAACAGTTAAGCCAGGTAACATAGTTTTTAGTTTGGGTGTGATCTGAAACCGGAGCGCTTGTGATCACGGACAACTTTTGCTCCGCTTGTATTTGAATGTGGTGTTATTACAGAGGTGTGAGAGCGACTAGCTGGAGCTGGAACTTACTGGTAGACTCCATTGTAGACCAGCAGCTGTGTAAACACAGTAGCTAGGAAGGCAGTGGTGATGCCCAAGCCAAGGCCGCTCCTGGACCGGTCAAATGTCCACCACAGGCCCAAGGACAGGGCGGCCAGCGTTAGGGAGAGCTGCACGGTGTTGTCGATGTTTAGTTTCTGTGTTACGAGGCAGTTAGGGACAAAGTCAAATAGTATGATGCTATCATGGGATTAGTCGTTACTCAAATATTTGCGCGACCCGCAAAGTCCACCGTTCCTTCAGGGTAAATCAGGACATCCTGTTGCTTTAGATGCTGTGCAAACTAGAGACGGAACAATGCATTTTCCCCATAACATGTTTTGACTATGACTAAAGCCAAAGTGAAAGACAACACTGACAAAACAATCCATGTTTATGAATCTACAAGGTGAATTCCTTGCGAAAGGATACAACACTGGCGTGGTTGATACCGACGAACACCGCGATGCACCTCATGACGCTGGCCCACTCCCGCTTGAATTTGTGCGGCTCTCCCAAATGGCTGTCGAGGCAGGGGTACAGCAGGCCGACAACAGCTGTGAAAAAAGGAACAAACAGACCCAAATTACACAAGATAAGCAGAAATTCTGCGAAACGCCGGCGGGCAAATCCTGTCGTGAAGCTGCTGTGTGGGATTATTCTATTTGCAGAACACCCGCTTCCATAATTGGCGACTCATTTAGGCACATGCGTAAGATTTGTTGTTTTCATTTCTTTCTTTTAAAACTTTTAATGATTTTTTTGATGCAATCCCTGGTTTCATACAGCCTCTTTACGTTTGTAGTCACTAAGAGGTCCATGGTAATGTCTTTAAATTGCTTGTTTAATGCAAAAATATCCACCTTACTATCACATAAGCAGCAAATCCAGACAATTTAGAAGTTGGGTCAGTTGTAATTTTATGTTTTATCCTACTTTCAACTTTGAAATAGATCTGAACTGGGTCTTTTGACTTTTTGTTACATAAAACAAGCAACTTTTTGGCTCCAGTTGGAGGACTAATGATGGATATCTTTCGCAGCTTTTTAACATTTTAAAAGAGTTTTAATTCATTAATTTAAGTTAAGAAGGTTCAGTGTGTAGAATTTAGTTGCATCTAGTGGACTAATTCATTGCAATCTCCTCACATCACCCTCACCTTCTTAGTGTAAAGGAGAAACAACACCAGTAAGCCCCTCTCTAGAGTCAGCATTTAGTTTGTCTGTTCTGGGCTACTGTAGAAATACGGTGTTTCAACATGGTGGCCTCCATGAAAGAGGACCCACTGCAGATATAAAAGGAGAAGTTTTAAGTGACAAAAACAAAAAGATTCATATTTAAGGCGATAATACGTGTATGAATAAGTCTGAAAAATTTTCCAAGTCTTACACACTGCACCTTTAATTTAAAGAAAGTGGTAACTGAGACTCCAGAAGTTATATAAGTTCACTGAGTGTTCAGAGCCACAAGCGCCTTGTTTAAACAATGAAGATGTCAAACAAGCTCCTGCTTGACATGCCAGACATTAATAACTGTCAGTGTAATGTCAACAGGCGATCAAGATGTGTCTACTTTCATGTTTTCGTCCTGAGCTCACACCATGTTTTCTCCTCTTCCTTGTTCCTGCTCTTAAAAAAAAAAAAAAAAGGTACCGCCCCACCTTCAGCTCACCCGTTATGACACGAACCAATCAGAGCGCAGCTCACCTCGTGTCCGGGCTGTTGCAGCCAATCAGAGGGCGAGAATCGCTACCATCTGTACATTTTTTTTTTTCATAACTGTGTGACTGCCAGACAAAACCATCAAGCCTGAGAGAGGAAGGATTGTATAATAGGTTACAAAAACAAAGCCGAGTGATGATTCATTACCGCCTGATCATATCAGGACTGGTAGAAGTGGCACTAATTTAAAAAAGTGTTGTTTTATTGTTTTCATTGTTAAAATGGCACCATTTCACTGCCCAGTCTGGTGTGGTAGAGATTAACCTCACAAACAATGATTTCAAGACTTTAAGCGCCCATAAGTGATCGGAAAATTAGATTTTAGTGTCTTTTTATTCACTATAATTGTGTCTATATATGGGAAAGTCTCCTGCACTGTAACCCCTCCCCTCTGTACATTCCTTTGTCCCGAACTTAGCGACAAACTCACAGATAACAGAGGTCAAACTCCCCTTCAAAACTATTTATAACGCACCAATTAACACTTTTACGGCCGGCCTGTTTGTTTTACTCACCGGCTCCTGTGCCGCAGCATGGAGGGATCCACCAGGCGGACGAAAACAAAGTTGTCATCACCTCCTCGGGAAACAGTGTGACATTTCTTTGTATCTGCAGCAAGTTGAGCACCAGGGCGAGGGACGCGCCGACGGTGAAGAGGACGAGACCCCGGCGGATCAGGTTGGCCGTCCGGACGTCGTGGAGAGAGCCGTAGGCATTGCTGAGCACCGAGGTGATGATGGACATCATTTCTTCGGCTTTGGATGCTAACCAGTTCGCCCCAGATGAATGCTTGGTTTCAACACTTGATGCACAGGAGCAGCTCCAGCAGTGGTCTTCTAGTCTGGGCATTTGGCACGTTTGGGCTGGAGGAAGACAAGAGAGTGTGGGGGGGGGCATGAGTACACGTTTGCAGCTGCAGTGAAGGGAAATAAGTTGTGAGATCCTTACCTTGATCTCCAGACGTCTTCAGTGCCTGGTCCAAATAGAAACCAACACTCCTGTTCATCCGCGCGTCTTCAAATGATATTAATAATAATAAAAAAACAGGATCCTCGTTTTCCTGCAATCACGTTGTTTGTTCACATCATCGTCAGAGGGGAAAAGAGCACACATGCATGCATATACACACACACACATACGCGGTGCTGCTCCATTCCTCGGCGCACAGAGCTCATACCGGGGGCAAGAGCTTCCTCTGCAGAAAACAATCACAGCTGTGTCGGGTGAGAATCGGCAGCCAATCAGAGCGCGGCGGCTGATATGACGTGTGGCCACCCCACACCGCCCCCTCGGTCCGGAACAGACGCGCAAAAAAACAGGAGAGCCCTGAAGTGAAAGTGGAAACAGAGAAGTACTTAAAAAAAAAGAGAGAGAAGCAAAACATTTGCAACTCTCAGTTTGAAGAGCTACAGTAAAAAAAACAAAAAACAAGACTCTGATGTCTCTAATGAGATATTATGAGAGCAAACATAAGGATGCAGGGCTGCAAAACACAACAAAAGCACCACAATAATAACTCAGTATTGACATCCAAAGCTGCAGCAGAGATCCATATTGTGAGGTACTCTATAAAAAAAAGTGGTTACCAAGCTAAAAGCAGAATTTGAGCGCCCTTCCTCCAGCAGGCTGCGCCTATGCAAACTACTTCCAATCTCACGCACAGGCCACCTTTATATAAGCAGCCTTTGGGAAGTGGGATAAGTGACAACCTTTTTTTTTTCTGTTGTTGGTGAAGTTTATTGAACGTTAGGTCAGGTTAGAGGATGTATGTATGCAGGGAATGGTAGGGCCCCCCGCACGTCAGTCAGTGATAATGTGAATGGATTGGGTTCAACGCCCGGATGACATAGTCTTTCAAGGACCGACAATAACATGGAAACATGTTTTGCAAGAACTTGTGTGACCCGGGCAGGTGTATGTAGGACAGTGCGATAACAAGCCTCCACCCACCTAAAAAAACATACATCTGTACGTGCATGTTGGGCCCGAGGGCATGCATAGGGGAACGTAGTCAAAAACACAGTTTTGGAGTCATTTCTGCGAGATTGAACTGTACTGCAAGAGAGTGAGAGATATTTAACTGTCAAAAAACTTTTTTTTTTTTTTTTAATTTTAGCTGCTGGCACTTTGTAAAAAAAAATGCCGTGGATGAATCATCTTTTTCATGCAAATTTGCTTGAAAAATTAAAATGATGCTTCATGACCAAAAGCAAATTTGGTAAACAAAAAAACACAGAGCATATCAATCAGATAGCATTCCCTTTCAATTAGCTTTAATTAAAAACCTTTCTCTCTCTTTTTTTTCCTTTTGGTGTAATTATCTGTGGCGCTCGTGTCCCAGGGCATTGTATTCATTGTTTTCTTGGCAATTATGTGGCACTAAAATGCAGAACCAAAAATGAGTTCTGCACCGAATGAGGGTGCGATGTGGGGAACTGGTTTTCTGGTTGTCACCCAGTGTTCGGCTTCAAAGCCTGAAACACAACTGCTGAATTTATCTCTCTTTTTTATGGCTGATTTGATGTGCCATGTGGAGGAAAACAATGCCCCAATTACTGGGAATTAAACTTCCAATAACTATATTTATGAATATAGTTATGGAAACATTGCACGCACACCAGAGACTTTTAACCATGCTAGCAGCATAATTTCAACGCCAGTCTGTCTGTTGGGTTTGATGGATTGCCATGAAATTTTTGAATAAATGACTAAATCCTAATGACTTTGGCAGTCCCCTGACTTTCCTCCTAGCACCACAGCAGGACAAAGCTCATTATCTAATGGACTGGCACACAAAATCCAGCACAGACATTCATGGTCCCAACATGATGTATCCTAATGACCTTTGTGGTTTTGAGTGAAGTGCTGTGCTAGAAAGTTGTGGCTATGAAGGACTGTTTAATTCATGCACGGACATGGCAGTTACCCTATGAGGCTGCTGAGGCCTTCGTACTTTGCATGCTTTAAGTTGGAGTTGCCTGGAGTTAAAGATAAAATGGGACCTTGGAGATGGTCCAGACGTTTCTGATAATATTAGAAACGACATTGACCAAGAGCTGCCCACTTTGTTCCCAGGTGGTGTGATCCTACAGGACTGTACTGCCTTAAAGCTGTGTGAAATGCAACAGCACTGAAGCCTATTTGGCTGTGTCCATGCAGGTACTATGCACCAAGATCTTCTCTGTTAACACATTTGTATTCAATAAGGACTCATCAAGTTTATCCCTTTGCTCAAAAGTGAAGTTTGACCATTTTTTTCATGTGAAATGTCTGAAATTTGGCACTGCACAATGATTAGAGTATGTTAGCATGCTAACATGCCAAGCTAAACATAGTAAACATACTTGCTTTGCATGAGCATGTTAGCATTCTGATGCTAGCATTTAGCTCAAAGCACGGTGTGTCTAAGGCTACAAACAGTGATTGCAAATGCAACGGAGGGAAAGCCACTTTTGAAGTTACTAACCATGTCGTCACACAAAAGATGAAGCTAAAGCAGCTTTCTTAGTGCCACTAGATGTTAGTTTTACATATGGATATATAAGTAATTTAGCTGGTATTACAGTTTCCAGGCCGCACATTCAAATGGACCGAGTTTAAAATTGGTTCCACTTCAACCGAACGAGAAAATGCCGTTTCTAAAATTGCCGCGATAACTGAACGGTTAAATATAAATGTCACAGCTGCACTCCGCTGGAGCTGTTTCACTATTTTGTGCCAAACAAGCCAAGCATGAAAGTAAATTGAGGGTTGTAAAGTTTGCATTTGTCCCCGTCTCATTTCTGAGCGCTTAGATTCATGTTGGTGCACGCGGAAGGTTTGAACAAATACAGCATGTCTTATTGGGTGAGAAGACAGTCAAAGAGGAAATTCCACTTTTTAATAATCTGAACAGCTTTCTTTTTCTTCCTCACTCATTTCACAGCTTTTTTTTTTGTTGATATAATGGCATACATCCTGACCTCTTTACAAACACACCGTTGTGGTCCTAAACCAACATTCAGACACATTCACTTTGCTGCAACCCATAGATAATGACATCAGTCATATTTACTCTATCATATCTTTCAGTGAGCCATGTGGGCAACACAGATAATTCGCCACAGCCTTACAGTTTCACAAAAGGGGAAAGGAGGTCAAAATGAGAAGGGTGCACCTACGGGGAGCTCCTCAAGACCCCAAAGTACTACACCACCCTAGTAATCCAGCAGTAGTATTTTTCTCTGCCTCAGGACAAAATGAGTTTGTTGAAGGCTTGTCTCTGGGAAGGAGTGTGTGTACGTTCCCCAAATGAATAAGTTTCTCTCTGTGTAATTCTTGGCAATCCAGGTGCCTGAGGATAAAAGCCTACAGCAGTGTGTGTCAGGAAGGGGTGTCAGTGTGTGTAAATCTTTGCTTGAGTGTGTATGTGTTAATCTATCAAGTGTGTTCTTGATAAGTGTGTGACCTGGGACGTCTTCCACACGAGAACACACATGAAATATCTTATCGATGAAAGAAAGAAAACATGAAAAATAAAGAGATCCTGCAGGAATACGGACTCCTAATTTCGCTTCTAGTGTCTCTGCTGACAGTAACGCGCGCGTTAATGTAGAAGCTGAAATCACAAGTCATATGCTGGCTAATGCGGGGCCATAATAACCATGACAATTACATATAGGAAATAGCTCCTAGCAACCGGCAGAGCTGGCGCTGGTGTTGAGGAGGTCTCAGCCACATGGAGAAGATAAAGCAGGATGCTACGACACTTCAAATGAATAGCAGATCAAGCGTGTCATAGATTATGCTGTTAGACTGGGAGGGATTCAATTATAGCTAAAGGAAAAGCCTGCTGGAACAGCTGGTAAATTGATCTATCAAACTCGAGCTTGACAATTTCTTTCCTCAGTCCTGTGTGAAATTATGAAGGGAAACATCCTAATCCATCCTCTCGGATAGTTGATTACGATGAAAACGGTTTCGGCTTCATCCTGTTTATTCCTTCTAGCTCAGGTGTCAAAATCATTCTATTTATTCCTCTCCAAGTGCTAGGGTCCTGCATATTTAGAAACCCCATTAATAAAGATGATATTTTCATGTACTAACAGGTCATTTCGATCCATTTTTACCACTAGGTTAACAATCCTCGTGCTCAAAATTCTCCAACCTTATCTTCTTTCTCCTTTTTCCAATACCACTGCTTCCGTGCATTCTGGGTACTCTGGATACACACAACCTTTTCAGTAGTTCTCTCTCCCTGTGCCATGAAAGATGAAAGGGGATTCTGGGGTATAGAGTGTATCAAGCAGCTTAACAAAGGGTGCCATAAAGGCCCTGACTCTACAGCCTGAGGGCGTGGCACCAGGATGCAATCTCCCAGCCCCTTTGTTCTTTACCGTTCAGCTCCAAAATTGTTTCAGAGCAGCTCACCTTTTTTTTCATGGCCAGATCCTACATTTACTCCTGAGCAGCATGCTTATTTTCTGGGTGTATCACACTGTAACAGAAAGAATATGTCAGGCTTTAAGTGGCGATACACACATCCTGAATTAGAGCCACAAGACAAACAAACTCTGCTCTGCCAGTGACTTTTATTCAAGGTTACTGTTAAAAGCAGTTCAACATTTTGTCAATTATGCTTATTCATTGTTACGTCGTGGCTCTCGAGGGGAAAGGAAACAACATAAACCAGATGTTCTTGGTTTTAAATGAAATTCAGATTCATCTTAAACAAAAGGAGGTGAGGTACTGTTAGGGAACCAAGGGCGAGCGGATGCTGTTGACATATAACAAAAAGAGAACTCTCTAAAAAAACAGAGCCAGAATTGAAATGAAATCAAAACAGGAACAGAAAGTATCTCTAAACGTGTGTGTAAATCAGTCGCAACAAACTAAACCTCGCCTAGTCCCAGTAACAAACGAAAACCTCCACAAAAGACGTGTTAACTCCAGTTAACATACACAATATGGTTCACAACCACAAACCGCCGCGACTGTCAGGCGGTTCTGGTTTAAATAATGGTCCATCTTCAGATTGGATTCCTCAGATAGGGCGCTCCAATCCAGATTCTCTGGTCTTCCAAGAAGCGGTGACAAAGGTGGCCACGCCTTCTTCTTTTGGGCCCAATGAGAGGTCAGCGACCACACACCTGGGCATCAAAAAAACACACACAAATGTTTCTTGCTGAGAGATAAACGAGATTAAAACCACCCTACAAGGTCACAAATTCAATTTAATGTGCACATTTTAGTAGTTAGGATAAAGCTAGGCTAACTGTTCCCCCTGTTTCCAGTCTTTATGCTAAGCTAAGCCAAACAGCTGTTGTCTGTAGCCTTACTACTTACTAATAAGCGTCTCTCCTGAAATGTGGAACTATTCCTTTAAGTTGATGTACAGCCTTCACCGTGTTTCTGTTATGACAAACTGCCTGCTGCTCTTATCATCAGTGAGCTTCCCTCGTGCTAAGCTTATTGCTGCCATTGACCTTTAAATGGCCATTTCACTGTAAAGGAAAACACTTGAGTTATCTTTCTATGAAGGAAATGGCACCAAGGTGATAAACACTGTATGCATGTATGGGTGGTGGCTGTTTTTTTGTGGTTCACTGAACACCACAAACTCAAACCTAAAACCAGAAATAACACAAAATCTGAGCGCTACAAAGGTACTATTTTGTTGCAGGGCTATTGTGTTGGTCTGCTTTAGATTACAGCATGCGTGATACTGTTCCTGCCAGCCTGTATATGTGGCATATTTACACAAAAGCTCTATTCAAGCCAGCTACACTAGAAGAGCCCATGAACAGCAAGGTTCCACCAGCCAATCAGCAGCCTAAATTGTTCCCGGCTGTCTGCTCAGGTGTCATTCTGGACCAATCACAGCCGCTCCCTCGGTGGGTACATTCGTGTGTGAGAGGCACTAAGAGAGAGAGAGAGACAAAAAGAAAGATAGTGCAATACAGAGTGTTTGTTCAAAGTTGTACAATCATCTTCAAATAAATGTTACCTCATGTTATTTTTCTGCAGCATTGCACCAAGGTGTAATATCTGGTATCGTCTGGACAAGTGTCTTTCCAAGCTGAACAGCACAGAGAGTAATGACTATATAGACAAACATGAGAGCTGTGTCACAGACAGTAAATAATAGGACAACTCACCATGACGGCACCCATCAATGCTGACTCTACTGGGATTTCAGTGCATGACTAATAGCTAATAAAAACTACAACAAAAACTTTGGCGTTAACTCCAAAACTCCAGAGTTATTCATCATTATCACTCAATCAAGGGACACACATGTTGTTGATGTTGACTTTAATGTCAAATGCAACCAATAACACAATCTGAATGCTTTCAATTTTAAAGAAATAGTTTACATAATTTTGGGATATACGCCAAATTGCTTTCTTGCCGAGAGTTAGATGAGAAGATTGATACCACTTGTGCCAAATAGGAAACTGCAACTAGCTGCCGGTTATCGTAGCTTAGCATTAAGACTGCCCCTTGCTCATTATTTATCACATGCAGTATGTCTTGTTTGTTTATACATAAAAAGCTAAATGAACCGACTGCTAGTGCTAGCTAAATATTTTTCTATACAAATATCACCACAGAAGTGAACCACACTTTGTGCTAAGCTAAGATAAGCTAAGGTAAGCTAAGCTAACTGGCTGTAGCTTTACATTTAACCCAGAAATGAGAGTGGTACTGAACATCTCATCTAATTTCAAATAAATACATTTCTTAAAATGTTAAACTATTCCTTTAGCCATCCAAAATAAACACAGTGGCACAAAGATAATTGCATTTAAGGCTTAGCATCTTAAACATAACAGTCAATTCCTCCGTTGAAGCTGTTAGGCCGGTTATATTGAATGAGAATGGCATGTTTACAGTCATTCTCTTTGCCAAGCACCTTTCACAGACCATTACTTTCGATCACGCCACCTTAACCTGAAGCAACCTTTTCCTGAGCTGTCTCCGGCTATAGCTTAATGTTTAACATTGTGGCCTCATATCAGGGGAAGTGCTGAACACCCTATTGCCAAAGAGGATTAGTGTTGGAAAAAAGTATGTAAAAGTTAAAAAGTAAACTCGCCTTGTTTACTGTTTTCAGACGATTTCCAGTGGGCCCTGTTATTTGCAGAAAAACCGACATCATTCTGCACTGTCTGGATAAGATGTGACATACTTTTAAAAGAGGTGAGAGCTGTTATTGTGAGGATTTTAGTATTTTCCCTGTGTAACACACCAAAACAGAACAAATAAAACTTGTGTACATAGTGCACTAGATGCAAAATAGTTAAACAAAGTGGTGATTTTTGGAACATTTCTTAACGCAACACAAACATCCTTTTGTTTAACAGCGAAAAAGTTCACATCAGTAGATGAATTCAAGCCGGCTGTCTCACAGTCCAGTCAGTTAGATTGGGTTTGACTGTGCCACATGCAGCAGCTAAAGACTCACTGACATCATGTGATTATGGAAATTGCAGGATTGGCTGGAGATTTTGAACAGTGTGTCCCGCACCGACTGTCCCACCATTGTCCTTGTTGTCCTGCCCCTGCACTTGTCACAGATGAAGCCTTGATGCATCGCAAGCATGTGATTTTCTTTTGTTTTAAATCGTTTCTTTAGCCTTGCATCACAACACGCTGCGAGTCCACTCCACAGGGGGGGGGGGGCAGATCCTGAGGAGACCATATTTTAAGGTTTATCACAAAGCATAAAAGATACTCCCCCAATAGTATCCTGTGACAAATCGTGTTTTCAGAAGGACACCGTGAGCACTGAATAAAAAAGAAATATTGATTTGAAAAGCAAAAAAAAAAAGCTGAAAATAGTACCAGTTTCTGGTTGTGAGAGCGCAATTTGTTTGGACGGAGAAGGTCGAATGATTGTGGCTCAAAGAGCTCACTCATCTATTCAAGAGATGTGCTCAGAGATGATACTGAATGAGTCACAGCTGAAATGAATAGTTTATTAGTTGAACTGGTTATGTTATCACTTCCTGCAGTGTTCCTATCTATACGTACAGGTTGTTATTGTACTTTTATTTATCTCTGATAAAGGGCAGGAGTTATTGCAGGGTTAATATTGGACAGAGGCAGACAGCCGGCATAGCTGATCTATTATCTCTGATCTCAGGTTAGGATAGTGCTGGAGCATGTGCTGCTTTATCTGTAAAGATAAAAAACAACAACAACAACACACACACACAGGCTTTATCTGGGAAAGAACGTCCCAAACACTGCGGGATATGATATTTAATGACAGTCAGTGAAATGATTTGAAGCTTTGTTTGACACTGCATGCAGTAGTTCAGTCTCCTCCTAGTGGTAGACTCGGGTAAGGCACACAGTTATCGTTCTGCAAAAGAGCAACCAGCAGATGGCACCCACATAACAGTCAATCAAGACTTGTTTGCAGCTGTATTTTCTTTCTTTTTATTCTAGCACGTTTTCAAGTTTTCAACTTTTAGTCTGTAAGATCACGTGTTCACACACCTGTTCCAGCCCGGGCTGGTGCATCACTTTCTGAGTATTCACTCAGAATTAAGTCAGGTGACGTACGTCCTCCAGCTTCATTGCCTGTGTGAGAATTTGTAAAAAGAAGCTTTTAAACTTTTGACCCCCCTCTGCAAACTTTCTGAGACCCACAGACATCTAACGCACAAGATAATGAAGCATTTGTACGCTTCCTGCTGTGCCGTGAATTGGAAATTGGAGAAAAAACGTCTCTATGGCGCATTCATTGTCTAAAAGTTGTTGTTTTTTAAAGTTGTATGTGGAAAAAATTCTTCCTCAGCTCATTTTAAAGATTCCAGCAGATGAGGCATTTGTCTGTAACTGCTTATCTGGTGTCAAACAAAAGTGTCTCGATTTCAGAGTGCATATTACCAAGAATATGTTGTCCACTATTACTGTGAGACTTCAGCCTTTTCCTTAACATCAGTAGCATGTAATACTAACTCCATGTGCCACACTGAAACATGGTGTGTCCATTTTTCCTCTTGAAGTTGCGCCGCGACAATCGTGCTGTTGTTGCAGGAGCAGGTAAATTGTTTTCTACTTAGTCTGTCATTATCATCCCTTTAAAGGTAATTGTTCCTCGTAGGTCCATTGCAGTTGGCGGTTTACAGGCCACTTTCAAATCACGAAACAAGCAAAATGCTAATGGGCGCAGGCTATCCAATAATTGCAGGCAATTATTACCAAAATTCCCTTTTCATCTAATTGCAGATAATGAAATCATGAGATAGTGAAACAAGGATGATAATTTCAGTGAATATACATATCAAAAACCCTACTTTGACTGTCAAGTGGGTCTGCTTGACGTCACCACGCACTGAGTAGAAAAATATCCCATCTCGACATTACCAGACTGCAGTGAATATCACTTATGGGTCTAAAATGTAAGGTATTTTTTGCATTTTCCACCATCCTGTGTTGCATAAAACCTGACATCTATCGAAACTCATTTGCATGTTCATGCTGGGCAAAAAACGAATCATTTCCACAGCTTCACATTTTTCCTTTATGTTAAGTCACACCGTGCCACACCGCAGCGCGAACCCTGAAAGGGGCCGCGACTTTCATCAACGCCTGAGTGCTTGTGAGTCGAGCCGAGGAGAATCTCTTTTGGTTCGTAAAGCCCTGAAGGTGGTATCTGGATCCGGCGAGTTAAATAGAGGGTCAGATGTGTTACGTCTGGCACACACTTGAGGCACCTGAATGTACATTAGGAGAAATGTACCAGCTTAGGCTCACAGGGTCGTTGCATTATGTGTGTCAGTAATAATCCCAAGCAAACGCAAAGAGAGATGAGCCGAGAAATGTCATCAGTGCCACATACCAGAGGACATATCATTAGTCCCTGAGACAGAATGAGGCTTGAGGAAATGAGTGATGCTGCTTTAATAGATTAAAAAGGAGTAAAGATGATTATGTTCTAATCAACTCAGAGGTTATTAAACGATCAGGGAAATTAAACGTATTCAGGAAGAAACTGAAAATTGAAAATAAAGGTTCTGCAGGACTCTAATACTCTATTAATTAAAACAGGATCATTTCACTCAGAGGTTTGACAATAATACTTTGCAATTAGCTGGAATATTTCTTTCAACATTTCAATTGCGTCGCCCCGAAGCGAGCCCGGTGCTGTTCTGAGAGTTGAATGTGCATCTGAGCCAAGGAGGTCAGCTCCTGCAGGATGTAAACAGAAACCCTGTGCTTAAGGTTTGCATGAATAAAATGAAATACGCTTTTCAAAGGACATGTGATTGTGTTCTCACGAGAAAGGGTCAGTCAGCTCGATAAAGATGTGATTAGCAAATCTGTTCAGTGTTAAACTGCTGACATTCATGTTGGCCCCCCACATTCACATTTTATAGAAAGCTTTTGTCACCGTGTACGAATCATGACGTAAATAAGACTGTTAGAGGACGTGCATGAACATGGTTGTGAAATGTAACTGATACATTTACTCAAGTACTGTATTTTTACTTTACTATTTAGATTTTAAACTACTTCCACCAAATCTCTCTTGTACTTTTTACTCCACTACCTGCAAATAACAGCTTTTTTTTAAATTCCCTTCCTGTCCAGTCATAATGTATCTATAAAATTTGAATATTTCTGAAAAACCCAAGTGTTCCTTTTGTTTTATGCGATGAGAAAATTCTAGCTAGATAAACAATTTAAAAACTCACTGGGAACAGCTGGAAAATGCACAAAAGCTGAAAATGGGGCTGTTTCTCTTATTAAAACTTGTCTACATGTGATTCTCCTAAAGGTTAAAACAGTTTTTCACCTGTTTTCAGTCCAGGATTTTGTGGGCGGTCCTTAAAGGGTGGCTCAGTGACACGCTGAAGCCACCCTGAGCAAACCCCCTGCATGCCCAACTGAGATAGAGATGAATGAGTGTTTTCGAAGTTAGTCATGTCATTTTCTAAACTCATTGACAAGTTTCAGTCGCTTCAAAATTGCTGCTTGACTACTTGATTTCATTTTATAAACTAAAATTTTTAATAATTCAAATTTGGCTGGGTGGATAATAACATTTTCTTCTTTGGTCTACTTTACATACTTTTATGTAAGTAAGGTTTTGCAATACCTCCTCCACTACTTAATACATTTATATAACATAGTTCCTCAATATATCTGACAGCTGCTCACTAAACAAAAGGAACAACAGCATCTTCAGCAAGAAAAACATTAATAAGGGCTCTGTTCTATTTAAGTATTTCAGTATAACAGCAAGAGAACAAGTGCAACATCTGGAGCAACAACCCCTGTATGAAATACAGCAATTATTCATGTAATTAATTACGTTCATACTTTTCTATGACATGTTGAGATGTCTGAAATAAAAAAAAAATGTTTGCTTTAGACTGACCTCAATGTAGCAACAAACAAGTCTTCATTACAGCGTGTCCTGAGCTATATTAAAGCTCCTGTTCCCACATAGTCCACCCACACAGATGTTTCCACATATGTTACCTAATTAGACCTCTAATTACTGTGTGCAGGTACAGCTCCCTCACTTTCGTGTTTTGTTGCGATGGTTAGGGACATTTTACACCATTATCATTGTCATTAGTTAGCAGAATGATGCTGCAGGCGCGCAATGGTGCCAGACTTGGAAGAACAGGGAACCGGCTAGCATATAGTCACATGATTTATGAGCTATTTTTGCGCTATTTTTTGGCGTTACATTTTTGGAGCGTTACGTTAGACCAACCACAAACAGTGTATAGTTCCTCTTAAAACAAATACTATCTGGATACTCTGGAAAATTTGAATCTTGTAAACCAAATGTCCCCAAAATTGAACAAAATAAGTGGCATCCTACTTTCTGCTAACAACACACACCAAAAAAAGCAAAGTGTTGCATTCTGGGACACAGAAACCTGTCGGTAATAGCACAAAATTATGATTTATAAGTGCCTGAAATCCTTTTTTGCTGCTCACTTCTCACATCTATTGAATAAGGGTATATTTTTGGATACAGCACAAGCGTTTGCAATTATTTTTTAACTCAGCAGGCTAAATTCGCGGCATACGTTCTGACTTGTGATTGCAGGAAAAGCACCGTTGTAATTATTAACATTAACGATGGCTCGGTTCCATTAAGTGTCCCTGGGAAGCATTCCAGTGGGCCGGCACACACAGTGCCAGGAGCTGCACTAAGTGGATCGCAGCCATCGTTAATGTCAATTAATTCACCTCCACATTTACAAGGACACACAGTTGGACTAAGGTCTAATCAGGCTAAAGTGAAAACTTAAACCTTATTTTTATGTATAGCGAAATCTATCAAATAACCAGGTTTAATCATATTTGTGTTTAAGATTCTTTTCTTTAGAGAATATTTAAAAGATGTAGTATGTTCTTGGACAAATAAATCTCTTAGTTTTCCTTTAGATGTTGAGACATGAAGAGGAATAGTAGAGAACAACATATTGACATATCGAGGAGTACTGAGGAGGAAATGCCAAATCTTAATAGAAGAAATTAATCTTAATAGATTTGGCATTCGTGTTTGGAACTCCCAAACGGCAAGGACCAAGATGTCAGAGTTCATGTGAGAGGACGCTTTCTATCTCGCAATTTGTACCTCCATGATTGGGTGCTCGGGATGTAAGGCATCAGAGCCTTTGGATGAAACACTTCAACGCAACACCTCAGCTAATAATATCAGTTTTCATTCTTATACGTCGCCCTCTGCGTCTCACATCCGCGGACCTCCAAGAACAAGATTCTCACAAATAAGACCTGAGAAATCCGTCTTGTCTTATACACAGAGCCGTCACTCATCTGGTGTTTGTGTTAGGGTCCCCCTCAGGATAGGAGCTGCAGTCCTGTTTCCCATGGTGAGCCAGCCAACCCTGACACACAGCAAACAGACACTGGCAGGTGCAGAAACGTTCTACTTTTGATCTCTCCACAGAGTGCCTTGCTATGATTATCTAAAGCTCGCTGCCTTTGATTCATTTGCTGCCGCGCTGTGGATCCCATCTATTTTAGTCCATCTACGGCGTGGATTTTCTTGTGTTTTTAGATGATTGTGGCAGAGAGCAGACAGGCACAGCACGCACGAAGAAATAAATTGTGGGAAGGGAAAATAGACATGTACATACACAAAGCTGTGTTTGAGTGTATATATATATATGTAAGGGTGGTGAACTTTCCAGCATCCATCCATTTGTAACTGTGGGCAACCTCCTCTTTATAACTGGCTATTATTGCCCCTCCGCACATGGACTTCATTCAGCCATTACGGCCAAATGATATTTGTTTGAAGAATTTCCTGAACCACAGAATATGTGGAGTCAATGAAACCTGGAGAAACATACGACGATCAATGTTTTTATTGACTGCAGTGACCAAGAGGCAGAGAAATGTCTCCTGGTGTTCTGATTTTTACTCACATAAAAAGAGCAGATTGTGACTTTTATTGGTTTATCTGGTGTGAACAAAAAAAAAAAAAAACACTTCGATTTTTGGAGATGTGAAGAAGCAGCCAGGACCAAACTGAGCCAAAACGACAAAGGAGACACTGAACTGTGCTTTTTTTTGGAATTTCTGTTCGTGCTGGTGGCAGCGGTGAAAGGCATGTGTGCATGTGTGATCTTTGTGTTTATGCCCCTGAGTCAGAAAGCAAAGAAGTCGTACTGCCATGCATATCTATCCTCAGACAGACAGCTGTGCATCATCATAACAATGTTACTTTGTCAACTCTATTATAATTTTATCATGTTTAATCACGCATTCTGCGGCAACACACAAACCTGATTGTAGACATTTTATATCAAGCGTACAGTCAAGCTTTTATGAAAACATAACAAGCAGGAATAGACCACAACCAGCACTTCATCATGGACGTGGATCTGCTATATCATTATTATTTCTAGTGCCTGGTAAAGATCAATAACTGCCCTGCAGTTAATCACATCAAACGGCCTCATTAAAGCTGACACAGATATTGGCTTTGCTTCGGAGTGAATCTCTTTGCATCTTCAGCCTCCGTGCATCCTGAATTTTTAAGTACCATGGAAATATCTCTGACAGGTATTTTTAGATGTTCTACAACAAATTTTGTCTGTATTTTGTTTTTGCTTTTGTTTTTTTCTATAGGTTTCAAAGAAAAGTAGGAGGGATCTTTTCTGTGAGTTTAGCTGTCCGACAGCAGAGTCAGAAGTATCCTGTCTTTTCATCTTCAAACATATATATATATATTTTTTTTTACTTAGACTGTTTGTACTGAAGCAAAAAACTTCTCATGCGTGCCAAATGAAATACAGTTTTTCTCTGAACAGAAGGAGCAAACGCTTGCTGTATTTATCTAAGTTGCTGTGCCGAACGAGGATATTCTGTTACGTTCAGCTTTTGTGATTTCTCTATTTATCTTTATAGCAAATTCCAATATGAAATGACCAGACAATACCAGGTGTTAACCAAAGCACCATGATGGTTTCTCAGATTGTATCATAAAACATTCATCAGTTTATTTCTTCATATAAATAAAATGAATAAGGAGAATTACGTTTCTTCACAGAGTTTGCATCTGTCTATCTATCTATCTATCTATCTATCTATCTATCTATCTATCTATCTATCTATCTGTCTATCTATCTATCTATAAGCCATTTTCTTGATCGAATGTGACCTCATCCCTCAGAGCTCAGCAGCTCCTGACACCTTTAAAGAAATCTGTGTAAGGCTCTAAATCAATACTGATAAATAATGATGAGTCTTACAATTGCGCCGACACAGACACACATGGATGACCGTGACTGATAATGCTGCAGACTCTGTAGACACACACATGAATCCACATATGGCGCTCTAAATTACACAGTGAATCTCAATTAAGCCTCACAGCTGGGGGTTTGGGGGTGTTTTTACTCATGCAGCACACCGCGTTGCACTTTTTTGAACTTTTCGTGGGAAGTGGGATTGGCGGCTGTATGAAGCCTGAGATATCTACATTTTCACATTGGCACGGCAATTATATACACGCATGACGTACGGATATCTCTGGGAATTCCTCTCAAATGTTCTACTCACTGACAAGCTTATTATTGTAATGGGGAAAGAAAAAAAAACACGGAGGATGTGGCCTCTCTGATTATTTTTACCGCTGTCAACAGTGTCAGTGGAAAGTGCTGTCAAATTGGGCTCGGAAGCGGAAAATGCACAGCCGAAAAACAGATCCTGTGCGAGAATTAATGGAAATTTAGCTTGCAGTGTCCAATAAGATATAGATTATTTATATCCATTACAATTAAAGTCATATTTAGGGGTAGTCATGGTAACAAATGAGTTCATCAGAGAGGTTTATCTCACATTCACAAGTACCAGAGGCTGATACGGCGCTAAAGCGATAATACATGCCAGGAGGTTTAGTATATCTCTCTGGAGTCCTTGTATGCGGCATGAACTGGTTTCACACACTGCTGTGAGTGCACACAAAGCAAGTATAGACTGATGATGATCACTCTCCTTTGAAGATTATCATGTGCTTGTCTATGCTTTGGTGCCTCATGCATATGAGACGGCTGTGATGACGGCTTGATTGGCCTCCGTCTGGCAGCTCCTTTCTGTCTTGATGATGACAAATTACTCGCACGCACACAACTGGACACTGAAACACACACACACACACTGGCCAGCATAGAAAATCACATCCAGTCAGCACATTATGTCTTTTTACTTTTAATGACTCATTGTTAGCCGTCAAGCTTTTTTTTTTTAAATTTTTTTTGGAAACAGTAATTCCCTTTTAATTGCATGTTTCTATGTCACTAAACACCTCCCCTGAGCATCTATTGTCAAATTATTGCTTAGCAACCGTAACTAGGAACAACACACCTGCAACTGGTCAAGCTCTGGATTTCTCCACATATTGAAGGGTGTCTTTTTGTCTTTTACGAAACCAGAAATAAAAGTGGAATAAATAGATTTAACGCTATTTGTCTGCTCCAACATAAACTGCAATTGTCAGCATATTTGTGCTAGTCAGTGTCCTACTTTGAGTAGTAGGCCAAGGCCAAGGAGCACATTTTTAACTAAATGCTTTAGTTTGTGGGGTTACAGCGACATAGAATAAGGACTAGCATTGTGTGGAAGTCTGTGCTGGATGCTCTCAGAGTTTAGGCTGACGTGCTAACGTTAGCTGCTCTCTCCTGCTCTTTATTATTCACGTCGTAGTAACCACAGCCAGCGTTAACCCACAGTTGAGTTATTTTGGTCATGGAGGAAATGTTTTCTCTTCTGGCTGCTGCACATCAATTCTCTGTGATTTAAAGGATTCACGATAGACAATAAACTGCTGCAAACTATAGCCACTGGTGGTTTCTGTAGCTGCTGTTAGCTAACATTAGCTCAGATTGGGCTGCTCGGACTATGAGCGCAGAGCATCAGGGGCATGTTTGTGTTTGTACCACAGGCGATTTGGGCCACTAGAAAAGGCAGTTTTCAGGCCCGATGTGCAGGTGAATGTTAGTGGGGAGCAGAGCTGGTGTCGTGCCAGAACCGGAGCTGGGCAAGCAGGCAATGTAACCAGTTTCAGCAGACTCTAGGGCGGGAATGACAGAGGTGAGAAGACAGAAGGGAGCTTGACGGAAGATAAGGGTAAAACTGGGACTGACTTTTATTTGTTGGTCTGAGAGCACTGTGAAAATAAAAGGCTGAAAGACAGAGTTGGGCTTCTTGCTGTCCAACTACTAGCTTGCTGCTATGTCTTGTGTTGTTGCACGTGCTTGATGTTTGGCTGTTCGGTAAAGTTGACCACTTTCTAGTTTCTGATCATAAGTAATATAATCATAACAAATACACATGTACAGCTGCCCATATTCACGGCAGTGATGTTACACATTGTATCTGGGGGCACTAAACCGCAACTGATGTTGCTTTCAATCACTGCAGCAATATTTTCTAACTTGGATGTTTATTTTCCAAAACCTTTGGGGCACATTTTTCTGTTTACATGCTTATTTTAATTCCCAGTGATGAGATCAGAGCCGTACTCACCCACACAACACTTATTCTATGGATCACAGTCCATATGCGTTAGCTAAGAGGACAGTTCGCTACTCTTGAATGTACCCACTCAGCACGATCTGCCTAATTGAAGAATCAATAATGGAATGAACACTGCAGGCTGCAGTCAGAAACTGCTGAAACAATATAGCCATGTATGAGTGGATACAGAAAGCTCTACGGATGGTGACTGACCGACCAATGTTAACATCTTATCCCACCCGCTCTTTCCTTTATGATAATTCCTTAGGGGGACATTGAGTCCCACTCACTTCCTCTTACACGATCTTACTTTAAATTCTATTTATTTTAAAATAATCAAACATTTTAAGAGGACTGCTCTCCGTTTATAACGCATAGCTGAACGGTGCATGGGTTTAATGTTTCCTGTGGAGAATTCGCGATTTAGTTTTAAGTTCAGCTCTTATCTCTTCTATGATTTAGGTGCAATTGAGTCTTCCTGGGCTGACAGAGAGGACATGCTGCTAAGAGCTGCAGCCCATGAGGACATTTTAAGTGAGAAGTGGGCTGTGTGGAGTGGAGTTGGCGTGGACCTACTGTGGCTATAAAAAAACCCATGGCAGAGGCAGACAAAGTAGCACTAAATACAAAGTGCCTTCTAGTTTGCCAGCAAGTATTCAAATATTTCCAAACAACTGTTCTGCACTACAAAATTTTATCAAAAGAAGGTGTTTATGTGTCTTAGGACTTACATATTTTGTTGGGCGTTTACTGATCTGTCATTTATCTACAGCAGCTAAGAACAATTTAGCCGTTATGTGCTTCCACCCGGACAGCTCTGAACATTTCCTCTTGCAGTTTGAACCTCTCAAAAAACAGCTACAGCAGAAAGTGAGAACTAACAGGCAATCAGCTGGCCAATAAAGGATACCACTGCAGACGTTTCAGCAATGCGCAATTCGTCGAAGACCCAAATGAAAACGTGACGTGAGAAATTTTGCGGATTACTTTCAGCTCTGGTGTGAATACAAACACCCAAAATGGATCAAATAGAAATAAATCTTCTTCATGTAAATGAGGAAAAAAAACATGTCAGTGCCAGCTGTGGGATAAACGTGGCGTGATATTTAGGTTTTACCTAAAACAAGGATTTACTGATGTTAAAGGAGTTCCATTAACATCAGTAAATCCTTGCATAATAGGAGAGGGAACAGTTTACAGATGTATTCCTTTCTCGAAATACCATGGCAACAAGCTAGATGGCAAATGTTTCTGATGAGGTTCATCTTGGGAAAACACCAAAAAAAAAAAAAAAAAGTCATGTTTTTACTGTCTGAAAGTGAAGTAATGGTTGTTTAGGGCCCTGTAGCTGATTCAGTGTCTGCCAATGTACCACAAGCAGCTAATAAATATGAATGTACTGCAACAATGGAATGCAAAACAAAGGCTGTTTGTCCCCTAGGAGTAGTTGTGGTGTGAACATATGTGCTGTTCTTGATGCAGTTGCAGAGGATGAGTCTAAAGCGGCTCGAAATCTCTGTTAGGATACACAACCGAGGCAGCGTGGTCAGGTTACTGTTGTCTCTGTGAACATTAGGCAGCTAAATCAACCACATTTTGTTTCTGTGCAATGGATTTAATTCGTATTGTAATGTTTCCTCGGGGGAGTTCAAACCAGAAGCTCTCGCTTGGTGGTGTATAATGCGGTGCTAACGTCCACGTCGCGAGACATCAAAGTGGTGTGTTGCAAACATCCTCTGGGCCGATAGAGGTCTGGGAATAAATCAGCTGGAAAAATGAACAGACGGAATGACAATACATACGCTGCTCCTCATGAAAGTACCACGCGGTTCTGCCAGAAATGACATCACCCTCTTCTCGGTTCTCCCTTCAGGCGTGTGCCTTCACTCGGGCGTAGCGCTGCAGCGTCTGTGAACTTTGTTGGATGTCTTTCACGCAAACTGTGCCAAGCACTTGCACCCCGATTTATACCTGAAGGGCAAAGTGTTCAGACACGCACGAATCTCGACATATACCCGGTTTTGATTGTGGAGTACCTCAGTTAAAGTTAAAGTCAAAGCTGAGCAGACTTGTTGAATCCATTTCAGGAGTCTTAGAGAAGGAGAAGGAGAAATCGCCACTTGTTTTTCTTTTACTGAGGACTTGTAGACCTCCTATATAACCTGGGTGACTGAGAGTCTTCACAGACATGTACGGAGCTTTCCTTCACTCTCTTGGTGCCATAGCAACAGAGCACGAGGCTCTGCCGGTTTATCTTTACAGTACTGAGAAAACATCAAGGATCAGGGGAATCACCTGTTCCCCCTATAAGAAGAATGACTGAATGCCGGTACTGTACTTAGTCTCCCTGATGAGCATGTGTTGACCTCCCGCAGCTTACCCGCGCCGAGCAATCACCTGCCAAATTAGTTTCCCCGTGATTTCCTGTAATCTTAAAATTACAACAGCGCGTGCCTAATCCCACCGGGAACCAGCCTTCTTGTAACAGCTTTCATCACTTTTTTTCTTTTTATATAAAAATGCCTCGTTGTCCTCTCTCTCCATGTCTGCAGCGGTTTACCAAAACCCACTGGGGTGTTAAATTGAAATGCAGAGAGCCAACACAGAGACAACACAAAATATAACACTCGTTCGCAGCCCAATAAAAAAAATAATATTTTTGTTGTTAGGATGAACGGGCAGGATCTTTTGAAACAAATTGTGTAGGCGCATGCTGCATCATGCTACAGTTATCACAAGGGGGATGCATTACTATTTATAAAGGCTTTAGAGGCTGATCGAGGCACTTTAGCGCTTCCATTTAAAATGTCACGGGCTTATCCTAATTCATCAGTTGGACCGCAGCGCGGCTCAGCGCCCGCTGAATCTGTTTGAGATGCTTCCCACATGCATTGTATCAACTATTCATAACCTGGCAGAGTGAGTTATTACAGTGAATGACAGCGCAGGGGTCAGAAGAGAGAGGAAGCAAGAAAAATAGCAGAACACAAGCAAACGGATCAATGTTCAGAGCGAGCAGATGACGTGAGCACATTTACAAACTCCGGCAAAATACTGATGACTCTCAGCGGTGCCTGAGAATTGTGGTGACAGATTTTCCCACAGGTTAAAAAAAACTGTCATGCTCCTTTCAAGGCTAAATGGAAACTTCACTGAAGTAGTATTTTATATTCACATGACACGCTTGAGGCTTTGACAGATGTAGAGTTTTATTATTGACTGTACAGCTGCTTAAAATTATGGGTACACTTCACTGGAAAACAGTCAAAAATACAGTTTTTTCTTCATGATCGCTGATCAAAAAGAAGGCTCGATGAGAAAATAATAAAAAAAAATAAGGTAGTGTTTCACATGTGTTTTCACTGGAAGATATTCCTTGAATCTCGCGAGGCTGCTGTCGAATAAATAAAACTGCAGATTCATTATTATTCGAGTCTATCAGTCCAATGCTTTGAGTACGATTTTGGACAGAAATTACTTTTCTGAGTTAACTTACAGCTACAACCCAACACGCCAGTAGAGTTCATGCATTAAAATATAAAAGAAGAGACATTAAATATACAGTAAGCACTGTCCATTCCCGTTCTGTCCCCGGGCAAAGAAAGGTTTATCAGCTTGCATCTCTGCTGGGGTATTTTAGAATTTCCAATTTTCTATTCTCCTACAATCACCCCGTGTTTTGCCCCGGGAACCTGAATTAAAAGCGAGCGAAGAGGCGAGCAGAGTGTGAGAAAGTGAGAGTGATGGACACATGGATTCAGATCACATCTACATACGCTCACCGGGATTGTCTCCTCCACAGTCTCCACGGTCCCGCTGTGGCGGAATAACAAGTGGAACAGCAACGGAGTCACACAGTCCACATGGCCTCGGACAATGAGAGAACGAGACCACTTTGTTAAGATGAGAGAGACACGGCGGTACGGAGCATCTGGTCATTCTGAGCTACGAGCCACCACCACATTCGCTTCACGGGTTGCATAAAACCTGTTTCATTGTTACCAGAAGCTTCTGTTGGCAAACTAGGGACCTCTTTGTTTTTATGCACTGGTAGGAATATTAGAGAACATATGTGGTCCAAAAGATGGCGCATATACACACGTAGCTATTAAAATCATCTGTTTTGATCACATACTCCCTTCGCTTCCTCAGAGAGTGGTGACAGACTACATTCTATCACTGCACATGTGTGATGAGGCTGCTCGTTGCATCTATTTCGGTAAAACCCAGCAGCTAAGGCAAAGGTTTGCCTTGCCAGAGGCATTTGGTTGTAATCCCAAGTCAGTTTAGCCAAGCCACATTTTCATGCACGCTGTCTTCCCGGTAATCACGGATGGATGTGCTCCTCTGAACAGCAGCAGGCTGGAGTCCTGGCTCTGAAACATGAGTGCTGGCAGTGGCACCATAGAGAGAGAGGACATGCCAATGTTTGTTTGTAAAATGACCTCCAGTAGTTGGCCAATGATCCTCATAAAAATGATTTATTGTCCAAACCAGACCACTGATTTTTTTTTTCTTTTTCTCATTTCTATATGTGCTTGTGAGTGCAAGTATGTGTTTGTCTGTAGCCACCAGTGAGCAAATATTTAGCAGTAGCCTATGCCTCGTGGCTCAATTTGATTAGCTGTTATTTTCATAAGCTTCTTTGTCGACGTGCCAAGTTCGACACTGTGAATCATAAATGAAGAGCTCATTTATTGTCGGTTTTATCAGCCAAGGCTTCTGTGGATGAAAACACGCACACATCGACAACAACCGGCATAGTTACACACGACACAGCATTAAAAATGTCGACTTTTATCTTTGTTTTTATGTATAAACAGCGGAGGGACATCAGGACGTTGAACAGCACATACCTGCAGGACCTGAGAGGAGCAAAGGGTGAATAATCAACCATCCTTGGGCAATTTGGAGAGCAGGGAGAAGTTGAATAAGTGAATCCTGGAGTACGCCGCTGGCTCTTGTCGACGAGCAAGTCATGCGATTAATACGAGAATGAAGTGCTGAGAGAGAAGGGACCAATCCCACCAGCAGTGTAATTCATTTAACCCTGTTGAATTTCCATGCATTTCATTATTTACCACGGTGTATTGCTATCACAAGAAGAAAACGCCATTACAGTTCGAGGGATAATTTTCTTTTCACGTGTTTATGTTTCTTCCTTGTGTTAAATTACCCTGTTCTGTTTAAACTGCCGACATTTTGAGTATATTTCTTACACGCATGCGAAACAGCAACAGTCACAGGTCATGATTTTGGGGTTTTAGTTCAATCAACCGTTTCCTGTTTCATTTTGATGGTTTCACTCCTCGGACGAGTGCTGAGCTTTGAAGCCAGGGTGACAGAATGGCCTAACCGAGTAATGATGGCAATGACGTCCATCATGTGATGCAGGCTGGCCCAAAAATACGTTTTCCTATACGCTTTCTGTCACCGCCCACTCTACACCTCCTGCCTGATCGGTACTGCACATGTGTAACTCTCAACAGAGGTGAGATGAGTGTCACAGTCCCCAGATCAGAATTATTTCCAGATCAGAATTTGATTGATTCGGTCCAGAAACATTTGGAAAGTCTCTCAGGATTCAATTCTTCAGTTCCCATAATATCAGTGTAACGGAGGGAATAAGCAGAAGCGACTTGATTGTAACTCCACGTCCTGCCTTTGTGTGGTTTCCCACCAGTTTTGATTGTCTGCCCTGGCCTGATTAGTTTCACCTATGTCGAGTTATTCTCCCACTCACTGGTGTGTTCAGTTTGTGCGCTACTTTGTCTCATTGCCAATTCACTTTTTTCTGTCTCGTATTTCCAGACTTTCTGCTTGCTCTTTGGACTTTTGATATTACCTCCTCCTTTACCTTCTACTCCTTCTTCTTGTTTTTACCTCACCATCCTGTAAGCCTTGTCTCTTTGTGATAATTAAATAATTGAACAGCTCTAGCTGTCTGCATTTGGGTCTAATCTGTTATGTTCCGGTCTGGTCTGAGGTCAGGTAGAGACCTTAAACAGTATCATTAACCCTTGAAGAAATCCACACTTAACTTTGTCTCTAAATGTGTTTTTTAATGGACAGTGACGTCAGACAGTTTGAACAAACTCACTCAGCCTTCTTCCATCCAAAAATAATATTTAATGAGGTCTTGTGCGAGAAACGTTGATGTCGCTCTCAGACAACAGGGGCACAAACACATAGGTCACAACTATTTGCCGAGGATCACTTTCTCATGCTTGATTCCTCACGTTACACAACAAAATGAAGGTTCGCTTGCTGATTCAACACTTTCAGAAGAAAGACAGACACACAACCGGAGAACTTGATCATACGTTTTTGTGTGCTGAGCTCTTAAAGGACATTTTGAACCGACTTCTCTTGTTGCCACAAATAAAACTTTTCATTGAGGCAACACATTTCTCTATGTTTTATTTGCTGATTTAATTCCTACTGATAATCGGCTTTACACCAGCCCGAGTATCATCTGTGTCCCATAGTTATTTTATGTATCCGGTGTGAGTTGTGATTGTCCGTGGCCACAGCTGATGAACAGCGCATCTACTCAAATATGATGGGAGTAATAATGTCTTCTGCTATGTTCCTGCTTTCATGAAAGGCATAGGAGTGTGTGGGTGTATGTGCAAGGACAATTGGTGTATAGCTGAGCGGAACCGGTGGAGAGATTTTACATTTATCTAGAAGTACTGTATGTATGAATAAATTCTGTGTGAAGCCAGCTGGTTCACGTGTAGATATATCTGAGATGAGGGACATTTTATTGTCTAAGAATAAAGAATGCACAGTTTGTTCTTGGTTTATTTATTATGAGGTTATTTTGTCCAGTTACACAAGGTTTTTTTTTTCTTCCAGCTTTACTTTGAAATCATTCCCAGCAACCTTGCACCTGATGATAAAACTGTTCGCGGAGGAGTTAATGGGCCTTTCTCCCTAATAAGCCTGAAACGGTGGACAGGAACAACCAATTTATTCCTCTCTTTGTAGATACAGTGGTGCCGACACCCGTCTCAGTCCAGCTGCGAGTTCGCCACAGCGTGGCAGTAAACAAAACAAAACATAAATTAAACTGAGACGTCTTTAAAGACAGTTTTTCAGACATAGTTCCTGGTTATCATCCATCTGAAGGATGATGGAGTGATGGGTACAGACAGGTTAGTCCCTTTCTGCCTGGAGGAGTAAGACTGCAGCGTGCACGCTGGTGTAGTGTGTGGTGTCTGCCGAGCACGCAGAGCGGCTCAGCGCTGCCGGGAGAAGAGGTTCCTCAGGGCATTGTTGTAGTTCTTGTTAAACGCCGTGTATATGAGCGGGTTAAAGAAGGAGTTGGAGTATCCCAGCCACAGGAAGATGCTCTTCCAGATGGGTGGGATGTCGCAGGAGCACAGCGGGACGATGAGCTCGGTGATGAAGAAGGGAATCCAGCAAAGTACAAACACGCCGATCAAAATGCCTACCATCAGCGCCGCCTTTTTCTCCTTCTGCTCGCGCCACGTGTCCCCGTCTGTCTGGAAGGTCACGGTGGCGTGGCGCACGGTAAACACCATCTGGGGCTGCTGTGTTTCCTCCTTTACCTGAGGCGGTAAATCAAACAATAAATCGGTTGCTCCGTCGATTGATTAATCAATCAAACAAACCAACGTTGGCATTAGAATTAGAAAAAAAATATATTTAACAATATGAGCCAAAGAAAAGCAATTACTGAAGTGAAAATTTCGCTGTGGCCGCTCAACAAAAGATGGATTACAGGCTGCTGAACAGAAGTGTGAATCAACAGGTGGATGAATGAGCCAAAGCTTATTCTTTCATTCTTCCACACACACACGCCATAAACCAGAGCTGTGTCTTAATCTGCATTTTCCAGCAGCCCATTTTGTGCCATTTCACAAACACGCCGCGCAGCTACGGAAAGGAAAATGTCAACAGCAATCTGCCTTCTTTCTGACTTTCTCCTTCTTTTATATTGTTTGCTGCCTAGCACAGCTCAAGGCTGACTTTATTTTGTGTTTATCGAGAAAAGTCATCCCGGGTCTTTCAAGGACCGTACAGCTTTCAGAGTCTAACCAGCCCTCTAAACATGTCAGAAGTAAAGTGCTCACACTAACACTCTAAGCTGTTGTGTTCTGTTTAAACAAGCGCTTGCACGCGGATGGAGAAACTTGTTCACTCCGGAGTGCATTTAATCCAATCAATATGGGTCAGCCGGGCCTTTAACGGATACGACGGATGAAGTAAATCCATTTGCCGCAAAGGCCCGAGGTTAAAAGCACAGGGCAGTTGGGGGGATTGTTTCAAATTCAGCAGATGGATCTAGGATGGATGACAATAAATACCTGATGGTGCAGGAGCTAAAATTTGCACTTAACTGCAGATACTCCTTCGTAAAGCAGATCAGTGATGCTAGGAATGTGTACTTCCAAAGTAAGAAGATGAAAGTCTAGCCTAATATGGTTCCAAAATGAGAGAATAGGTTTAAGCAAATCCAACTCCTTTGGTGAAAGGACAGGTAAAGATAGTGGTTGAGTTTAAAGGAAAGGATTTTCCTAGTTTGCCAAGAGTTATGTGAGAAGATTGCTACGCTCGTGTCTGTATGCTACATATGAAGCCAATGTGAGGGGGTTAGCTTAGCTTAGCATAAAGACTGAAATCAGCTGGAATCAGTTAGCCTAACTCTCTCCAAAGCCTCTAAAACACGTTTCTTGATGAAGAAAGGCTGAGAACGGTGACTTCTCAGCATCTGCTGCACGTATGTTGTTAAGAGTTAGTTAGATTAGCTTAAACTAACGTTTGTCCAGACAGTAAATCAGCTGTTTGAAGCAAATGAACAGAGACAGCACAGACGCTTCAGTGGTTAGCGCAAATGATATGAGGCAAAACACTTACAACAAGAAATATAACAAGATATGACATGTTTATTTGTGAGACTTAGAGGTGAACTTGATACATTTGGACAGAGATGGAGTACCTGTTCATGCCTCTTTATGCTAAGCTAATCACGGCGCCAACTTAACACTGATGGGGTTTTTTGTGTTTATCATCTGCTTTCATCCGTTAAAAGGGTCTTCAAGAAAGAAAGATAAGTGTATTTAATGTGTTCAAGGCTACGTTATTTAGTCTTGACTCTTCTGTGGAATGAAGAAACAGACGTAGTAGTTAATTTGTCGACATGAGTCAGCTTTCATATTCGCAGTAACTGTTTTCTAAAACATGCAGGAGTTTTTTTTTTCATCTTAGATGCTGATGCCTTTGCTTGCAGCAGAAGTCCGTGCAGGCTCTTTTGTCCTCGACGTACGCCGGGAAATGATGAGAATAAAATTTGGCTGGCTAATGAGACTTGTATAATACAACCATAAGCTGCAGGAATTTCTGTGGAGGGCAAAATGACTAATAAAACATATTCCAGTTAAGTTAGTGATGTAGCTACAAGAGCGATTGCCTGTGTAATGTAACTTGACGTAAAAGTATATCAAAGCAAAAACAGACGGGGCAAATTTTATGTGACGTTCTTCTCGACAACGAGGTCCTAATTTTTGGCCAACTGATATCACGTGTGCACAACTAAGGGGTATCTTGAGGATTTGGGGGAAATTGCAAAGTGCATTACATAAAAAGAAAATAGCTCTCAATGTGTATTTTACTGCGGATGTTTGCCAATTTCTCAGAGTGTTCACATACTGTGTAATTCACAAGTATTCTTTCGCAGATGAAAGAAAAAGGTGTTTGCTCCGAAAAGCCTAAGATGTCTAAAATTAGTGTAATCTCTACTACCGAGGTGTTATTCAAAATTGCATTTACCACCATTAGGGGTAGGTGAAAAGTGGATGCGGTCTCAATTTTCACAGGGAAAATTAAATGTTTGCTAATACTTGCGAAAAAACATCCAGACCTTTGAGTCTGCTGATTAGAGAAACGCCACAGCGAGGAAGGTGCAGTGGCCCATTAAAGATGCTGGAGGTGGTATTTATAGACTTCTACCTTCTGCTGACGCACATTAACAAGCTGGCGGTGATGAGCAGGATTGCTTCAATTATTTGTCCGTATGCTAATACACTGGATACTTGTTTCTCTGATTCTCTTGTTTCTCTGATTACTGTTGAATAGCTCGTCAGGCAAAATAACGAATCGCACAGCAATGCACATTTGTGGGTCAGGCATCAGCCAGCTGCAGAGGCAGACATTCATTTTTATTCATCTACAACAGCATCTTAACGTGAGTGGTACAGTTCTAGCAACCAAATATTCAACTTGTATATCTCTGGTTGAATTCAGGAGGGGGGTTAATCTATATGTACTACCAGACAACAATAGTTATTTTACTTTGGCTTTGGTTGCAACAAATCATCGGCTGAAATCTTGGAAGACATCAGCTATCAAGAGCTAATCTACGTTTTGGCATTTCCTTTTTAAAGTGAATGCAGAAATCTTTCTCGTCATTCTTGCGTATCAAGTTGCTAATCGGACTGCAGAGGAAATCTTTGCTCGGATATGTCTTTTATCCGTTTATCTGGACATTCCCCGGCTACACCGGAAACCCAGAAACACTGACCATCATACCTTAGGGTAAACTGTTGTCAGGTGATACATGATGAGTTCTGGGATTGCGCATTTGCACGCTCTAGCAGATCCTGTTACTGTCAGTGCTTCGTATACGTTTCGGCTAGGTCCATTACTCTCAACTCTGTCAACGACTAGAGTCCTAATATTGTTTTTCAGCTCCTACCGGCTAGGAGCTTGCTTTCATATTCTCTGTGTTCCCACTTCGAGCTCTCCCAGATGATGGATGCTAGTCCTTTTCATGCCTGGTTCTCATCCAACTTAAAGAGGACAGGTTTCTCATCTCTCATCCCGAGGGCAGTTCTCTTGGGCACGTTAATGCTAATAGTGGATCAGCATACTTTGCCTGTCCATTTCCCCGAGGGTTGTGAGGACCGGAAGAGCCGGTGCAATGTCATACTTTCTGCCTTTACAGGACTCACTTGAGTATTGTTAATTATCTGCTTAGGAATGCCAAATGCTTTCAGTGACCAACCCTGTGGCAGCAGCAGTGTAAAATGTCCAAGTAGTGGTCATTCAGACAGAGGTGTGGTTTGTAATGGCTCTTTCCTTTGCTTGTCATCTAGATTTTCACAGATCTTGATGTCTATCATGTACCTTATGTGCTCTGATATATATTTTCCCAAGGACTGTGGAATTACAACTCAACATCCAGGAGCGTCTTTGCGTAATAGTCTTTTGCACTGTGTGAGATGCCACTCAGTCTTTCATCCATTTTTTATCAGCTTCAGTAGCTTCAGCAGTTGCTCACTCCTCTACCTCCAGTTTGTGCCGTGATACTGGCTAACCATGAGTGACAGCACTGGCATGGCGAGCAACGCTCAAGTCTCTCTGGCGTTGTCTCGAGCCTTTGAGAGCCCGTGTGACACTGCATCGGCAATGACTAGTGAGATTTTAATACTCCTGCTATACATTTATAATTTGCATATATGGTTTCAGCATCATCTCAGTCACACGGAAAAATATGCAACTGGCTTCCAGCTTTCTGTGCATCTGTAGAACGACGCCCCCAAACCAGTAATTGCTTGCCTTTGCAGAAAGCCGAGCATCTGCCTTGGACGTTATGCTTCTCCTTCCTGTGTCGCTGGCACCTGTATCACCTGAGGGGGCCCAGAGATTCTCTCCTTAGTTGGCTGTCTCACACCTGATGGGCACCGATATACGAGTTTTCCAATGTAAGATTGGATCTGACTCGTAGTTGAGTTCTTTGTCGTGACAGTCTGTTTCTGAAATGTTGAGCTGTATATCTCACTCAAGTCATAGAGTGCTCTGATCAAGGACTCAGCTTCTACACTCACTCCTCTTATGTATCGTGTTATTCTTTGGTGTGAAGCAACTTCCCAGCTCACCTCTAGTGTGTAAATCTCTGTCTCCAGGCAAGCCAATCTATGGATTGAAGGTTTTCCGGTAGGCTGAACATGACCTGACAACATCAGATGTCTCTCTCAGAACAATTCTGACACAATGTCAAGTTGACCGCTGGGCAACACAGCTTTTTTGTCAGGTCATATTGTTTATTAAACTACTAACTTATAGAATTTCAACACGAGCAGTATACAAAGAGCTGTCAACCAACCTTTCTTACTCATACAGTGCAGCTAATCACAGTGTAGCTGCTTTATTTTTTCAGCTTCAAGGAGTTCTTCATCTACATTACTCAGTATCTTGAAATGGGGGTGAATAATGATGGTGACATATAAGGATGAGAAAAAGAATAATCACCTCAGCCATGGGTGTTATTGTGTTGTTCTTGCGGGAGCCAATCCGAAACTTGGCAGCCTTGTAGATCTTCCAGTAAACAAACAGCACCACACAAAGCGGCAGGTAAAACGCTCCGAAGGTGGAGAAGATCGTGTAGGACGGCTCCTGGCTCACCTGGCACTTCATCCCCTCCGAGTAAGTTTCCCCCCAGCCGAAGAGAGGCGACAGGGAGATGATGGACGACAGGAGCCACGTGAGTGCGATCATCACATTGGAGATCTTTTTACGTGTCTTGAGCGTGTACTGCAGGTGCCTGGTGATGGACCAGTAGCGGTCCAGCGCGATGGCCGTCACATTCCAGATGCTGGCTGTGCAGCAGAGCACATCGAAGGAGATCCACACCTGGCACAGGACGCGGCCTAGTTTCCACAGCCTGCCGTTCAGCTCGTGGACCAGGCTGAGCGGCATGACCAGGGCTGCCACCATCACGTCAGAGATGGCCATGGAAGCCACGAGGTTGTGGGGCACCCGGTGGAATGTCCTCACCCTCAGAATGGTCACCAGCACCAGCAGGTTCCACACGAAGGTGGCCACCACCAGCATTGCCAGTAACGTAAGAGTGAGCACGCTGAAAACAGAAAAGGGTCGGTAGATGTTTCCCCCAGAGTCATGCCTATCCAAAGCTCCAGTGAAGTTGGCCGTCAGTATGCTGGTGTTAGGATACGCCATGGTTGCTGCTCACGGCCCTGCAGCCAACTGCCAAGACGATTCAGAGACACTTCCTGCAGACAGCTGATGCATACTGCAGTGGGGAGATAGTGGAGTAACACATTAGATTAAACATATGCAATAGTCAGAAAAGATTAGCAGCATTTACTGCTGGCTTTGCATCTTTGCATAAATGCACTGATGTACATCACTGTGTCGTTCACAAATTACTAAAGTACCTCTTTACTTTAGTGATTTGCTCACAATAGTAAAAAGCACTTGAGTTGCTCACAGCTGTCAAGCAACCTGCTTCCAACTTTCAAGTGCAATTTCATCTGCTGCTAAAAAGGCTCAAAAGTACTTTGGGACGTCTCTGCGTCTGGAAAAAGACCATAAATATTCAGTTTCATCATCCCACTGTTGCCCTTTGATTTGCATCAAAGTCAGCCCTCTTGCAAAATGGACAGTTTTAAGTGAAGTCTTTGTTGTAAACTCATTCAGGAATACCTCACGCTGGTATCGAATAGAGAGCGCCCTCTAAATATCGAGGAGTTATATGTTGAAAGTGTTTTTTGCGGAGCGGCATATATTTTCACTTCAAATAACAGAGTCTGAGAGAGACTCTGTATTAACACAGAATTACCTCTGGTTCACACACACACACAAGATTCGACTTGCCAGTTCTATCAGTACATTTACAGGAGAGGCTGAGCAAGTTGAAAGTCTACACTACACAATGTTCAACAGTGCGGAAAGTCTCAAATCACCAACTGTTTATACTGCATCTACTGGATGCTGCTGTATACAGAAAAGACCAACCCATTAAGATTAATTAACCTACTACTACAAACACAGAAGAACCAGTCTAACATTAGAAATACATCATTTTTGTCCAGACTACATTATTATGACTGATAACTGACTCACAGACAGTTTGAGCCGCATCAGTGGGGCCAATAATGAATTCATGCGCTCCACGAAAACAATATCACAAGATGTTAATTTTAATCATCAATCATTATTTCTTATTTATAAATGCTCAGTTTAAAATAATGATCTCCGTCTCCCAGTCTCTTTAAAGTGGCGCTATAGCCGTAAATCTTCAATATTAAGCATAATCGTTCATTTTGCATGTTTCCTCTTGTGACATTGTAATGAGGGGATCAGGCTGACTTGCTCAGGTTATTCCCAGGTCTCTCTGTGTGCAGCAGCGGTGTCCATAATGAGCGCGGCTAATGCATATAATTCAGCTGAAATAAATGGCTCTAATTGAGTTTGATTTAAATTGCAAAATTTAATCACTTGGATTATATTCTTGTTGCCGCGTGGCCTGTAATGACAATACTTCCGGCTGAATTACTGAAGCATTAATCTGATGAATAGATCAAACAATTTTTTTATCTCAGATTTACAAGGATGTGAAGAAGAAGAAGAAAAAACAACAACAGGTTTCCTCCTGAAACGCTTTATTCATGTATGTTTTCACCGCCCAGTGGTTTGTGTCAGTCTGATCATCAATAAGGGTAGACAGGTGACAAGAAGACGAGTCATGTCCCTGTCAGCTGGGGTATTTATGTCACATGCGACACTGTCTCTTAGCATCACAAACCGTGCTCTCTAATCAAAGGGTCCAACCGAGCACACCGATAGGCCCTCCGTGCTTTCTTCTCCCTGCTCCTATTAACAAGCCTAATAGCCATGAAATTGGACAACCCTTATGAAGAGAAGAGGCAACCGAACATGCCTGTTCCCTTCCTCAAACAGTAGCTGTCACTCACCCTGGGAAAGACAAGACACATAAGGCAGAGAAACACATGCAAATGAATGTATGAATATGCGAGGGGAGTGAGGAGGGAAGCGCTGATAGACAGGAAGGCAGGAATCACGTACGCTGGCGTCAAAGGAGTACATTTGAGGGGAATGTGTTTTTTTTTTTTTTTAGACAGCTGTGTGGGTAAAGCGTCAGCTCAGGTCAGTGGCTGTCTTGAGACTTGAAAGTGCCAGCTGGTTCGCCGGACATATTTGCTCAAGAGCCTTGTGGGGATTTTTTGTTAAGTGTGAGAAATTAAACAGGGACAGAGGGTGATTAACATCTCATTACCTACCACACGATGCGCGTGCTTTTACTTTTTAACGCCAGTCGAGGAGCAGGGGTGAAAGAGAACTTTGAAAACCGTGAAGGATTTTCATGTTTCTGACCCAGCTGCAGCGGGGAGATATTTCCAGGCTGCATATATTCCATAATAATTTGAAAATGAGCAAAGGAATCGGTAACTAATATCCTCTCTGAGCCTCGCATGCCTTTGCAAGAAAGCCACAATACTGTGCTGCAGACATCAAGGCGCTGGACATGAACTTAGATCATTGTGTTTTGCATGATTTTTTTAATTGAGTTTTGTGAGCTGCAATTTGTAGATCATAAAAAATGTATGTTGTTTTCTCAGAATGGATATTTGCAAGTCCTACACCCCCCCCCCTCTCTTTTCTCTTTGTTATGAAGTCTTTTGTGCCATGAACTGCCTGCTGCTGCTAATAATAATAATAATAATAATAATAGTAATAATAATAAAGACATCATTTCCAACAATGCGCCTGCAGCTGCAGAATAAGGTACAAAAGGAAAAAGTACTTGGACATCTAAATGTTCATCTTAGTGCCCAAACGCACGCTATCACAGTGATTAAAACAGTAAGAGTGTGAATGGCATTCCCTCTTAAAGCTCTTCACCGCCAAACGGTTCATTTACCGCGCCGTCCTTCACCACAGAGTGTTTCTCTGAAGCTTGAGCTGACATTTGCGCCAGAAAGGACAGAATGGGTCAACTCACCCGGCCAGCACAAAGCTTTCACTCGAGTGGACACGCGGCAGCTCTGGCAGTTTGTGGTTCATGTGTCGAGATATTTAAAGAGATGGAATAAAAGTTACTCTGCGGAATAATAAGTAGTAGGATTCCCACTGGAGCTCACGTGTCCCATGTGGTTTCCTTCATGCACCTGACTCTGGTTTAGGATGATTATGAAAGAGGACACTTGTTACGCATCATCACCTTTTGAATCCGAATCTGGGAAATAAAAAAGAAATCTCTCAGAGAGCAAAACTCGGCGGGATCGGTTCGTTAATATCTGGAAATCACTCACCCCGTGAACAGTTCGGCAGAAAGCAGTCCTGCGGGAGATGCTCGCTCTCTGTCTGTCCATCGAAATTCACTTTGCTCGGTCTTGTCAGTGACTGACTGAACTGCCTGGCTCAGTGTTTGTGGCAGCACAAACACGCCTCGCACAGAGGATACAGAGGCGCTGGAATGAACCACACAGTGGTCGGAAGGGGGAACTGGGTCCAATTCAAACGACCGACACCGCGTTCACGAGGCAGGTCGATTGATGCGTGCGTGCGTGCGTGTGTGTGTGTGTGTTTTAGCGTGCAGTCCACGTGATCAACAGCTATCCTTTCCGAGGCGTGCGATGTGGAGGAAGAGGATGCCGCTGTCTTGACAGGCTGTTTCTTTCTAGTCATTCTGCAGCGATCAGAGGTTGCCTGTGGAGACATCCATCCTGCTGCTTCATGATGGATGATACTCACATGCGATCATATTTTAAACTCCCCCTCCCCCTGAATTCAGACAAAAACAAAGTTTCTCCAGATTGGGCTCCCCGTGGAATATCCAGGGGGACACTCGTCCTGCGAAAATCTTCCAGGATGATGCATTGAATTAAATAAAAATAAAAAACTATGATTGTCTGTACTATGTCTGCAAAACAAACTATCCCTTTTACATAAATTACCTTCACCAGCAACGCATGCAACGGGCCTGGGGTGAAGGTGACTGATTACAGCCTGTTTGGATGCCCCTATGATAAAACACGATAAAGACCCCTCTAGCATGCCCTTCCAGTGGGGGGGGTGCACTAATGTGTGGCCTTAAAATGGACGGACGTTTGATGCAGTGTCCTCTAGGTTGCCCTTCCAGTGGAGAAAATATGATAAAGTAACTTCTAGGTCGTTATACTGAGGCACATCAGACGGCCGTGGCTCAGGTAGAGCAGGTCGTCCACCTTTCAGAAGCTCAGTGGTTTGATCCCCGGCTCCTCAGTTCTACATGTCAAAAGGTCCTTGGGAAAGATACCGAACCCCAGATTGCTCCTGAATAGTGTGTGACTGAATTCGCTCCTTTCTGATGAGCAGTTGGTACCTCGTGTATGATATGAATAGGTGAACGCAATGTGTGCTGTAAAAACGCCTTGGTCAGAAGACCAGGAAGGCGCTACAGTCCATTTACCACCTAACAGTCTTAACCAGCGTTTAGAACTGTCACAGTTTAATACGCACCGGTGTCCCACCACATTGCAGCTGCTGCCCTTTTTATTTTCTTCCACCCCTGCCCCTTCAGACAGTCCACCACCGCACCAAACAAGGCGCGCTATGTTTCCTATCAGTCTTTATAATGTCAGGCTGCTACTGTGAAAGTAACTGACACCCAGCTGTCCTTTAATATAAAGACGCCTTGGCTGTGGACTGTTTATTATCACAGAAGCACCGTGATTCTCTGTAGTCCGCGGTCAGCGCCTCGGGAGGTTTGTTCATTACCGTCATAGTAAAAAAAAAAAAAAGACCCTATATTTGTGACAGCACACTGTCTTCGGCTCTACAGCTGCTGCGTGGACGTCATCTCCCACCTCTTTTACTCCAGCAACCTCGGAGAGTACGACGAGGGTTTATTTAACTGTTGCTTGCCCTTACGCTCACTTTCTCCAAGTCCATGGGATTTGTTTGAGGCGTCTACTCAGAGCGGGTCTGAGTGCTTCAGTAACTAACCATGAAATATGCGGCTGCACATGTGCAGGCACACTTGGCTTTATCGCATCATCCCCTGCTCTGAGGCGCCCTTTTCCTCCCTCCCTCCCTCATACAGGTGATGCTGAGCTGGTGCACGAAATCTGATCAGCTGAGGAGTTGCTTTTGCAGTCACTGCTAAATAACCTTTGTGAAATTGTGTCTTGATAATTATGGGGCTATGAAGGCATTTAAGCAACCCACTTAAAGTGTCGGCGCAAAGCGCTCCTTTTTCAAACAGATGGCACACTTGCACCTCCAACTGTTTAGCTGTTTAGTCTCCACTGTTGATTAAAATACACTGCAGTAGGCTTACATACAGTGCAGTGTAGACTAGTGTGTAGACTAGTGTGTGCACTAATCAAGCTTCACATTTAACTCTGTGTCACCGGAAAGATCACGCAGCACAGCCGCCAACGTCACACTTGCTCTTCTCTGTCCCCTTTGACTAGGCCAAAAGGGGTATTTTATTCTCCTTTGTCTCCTGGCACAATACCGTAAATCACATTTCTGACCTTGTCCCACCAGACTGGTCTCATCCCCATAAATAGCCAGTCATCAATTATTCCTATTGCGACTAGGATTTAACACCGTCAGCAATTTTACGTCGCAGGTCCTGGAAAATAACCAGAGAGAAAAATGCGACGTGGTCCGCGGAGCAGGGACTTTGCTGGTAAACCTGCCACATAAATTCAGCCGTGCGCCTCTGTGTGTCTGGCCTGCAGTGATTGCGCAATGAGTGATTAATTGTGAAACGTAGAGAACATGGGATCTCACGTGAGGGCACCTTCTGTTTGCTCTACGATCCCGCAAGGTTGCACGTTAGAATGTGTGAACGTGTCGTACATGGTAAACCGCCGTGTTGGAAGCTGTGTTGCTACTGGCCGATTAAGACAGTTAATTGACTCATTTGTCAAAAGGTGTCCTCGCTCCCTTTGGGAATTTTGATGTTCTGCTGTTTGCTGACTACACACACACGTTCTCAAGTATATGCTGCAGTAGAAAAACCCACGTTAGTGTCTCATGTGACGTTTTCATTGGGCTTTTATCCAAACAACAGACTTTTTAAGGTCACCATAAATAAGACGTCAGGCTAAATGTGCTGTAGAAGATAAAAGAATGAACCTTTTTTTAAATGGAACCACAAATTCTTCCCCTGTTTTGTCGGCAGCGTTGATGCTGTCAGGCTCCGCTGCCGTTCGCCCCTGTAAGTCAATGATATCTGTCTGGGCTGTAACACCCACACCTAATTACCGCATCAGTGTGTGTCAGTAGCTGGCGAGGCAGCAGAGGGTTCAGACAGGCAAGGTGTTAGGCTGTGATGTGCTGAAGCAAGCAACACCGGTCCAGTGGATGAAGGGGAAAGGAGAAGTCATTCAATAAACTGTGAAGATGGAGGTGTGGAGGTCTTCTTTGACGGTCTGCTGGCAGAGTACACAAGAAGCGAAAAAAAAAAATCACTGCACTGGAACAATCTTCCCAACTTCTACTGTATGCTAAAAACATATTTTTCAAGGGTGACTCAATGTGACAATAACCGCAGGTACGGCATGTACGCCAAAGACTGAACTGTGTGCTCGCTTAGCTGCAACATTCAGCTGTGGGCTGAATGAGGTACAAATATAATAAAACTGAATGCAGTAAAGTTGTGGAGAAATATAATTTTTGTGATTCAGAGAGATGTTTACACGTGCCTGCGGTTGGGACTGAGGATGCAGTGAAATGATGTTGTTATGATGGATTACCATGTTCTTGTAATTTCCTTGGCAAACATATTTTCTTTGCCTTTTCTCTTAAATTAGGCTGTAAAAGTAAAATTCACAGTGAAATGCATAGATTTCTACTCCGTCTGTACCCGAGAGGTACTCAAAATATTTGACAGAAGATACAGATAAAGTGACCAAATCCCTGTGTTTGCCATTTTTTTGCTTTTTAGTGAACGTATTGAAACTATTGGGAGGCACAGGTGTGAGTGTGAGTTGTATCTATGTGTTGTCAGCCTTGTGATGAACTGGTGACATGTCCCGGGGGCACGCTGCCCCTCTCGCCCCAATGTCAGCTGGGATTGGCTCCAGCCCCCTGCAGCCCTGATAAGGATAAGCGCTTATGGAAAGTGGATGGATGGAACTATTAGCTGAATCGCCATGACATTTATTACATGCATGCACTCGCCCCTTGGGATGAGCTGAAATCACGCTGGCGATCCATTAACTTTCCGTACAGTAGCTCCATCATCAGGTCAAGATTTCAATTTGTCCGACACTTTGGTTTCTACCAAATCTCGGCAAAACTAAAGACATTCCCGTCATTCATAGCTGCACTTTATTTTTTTTTTTCATGGTGAATATGGTAAGAATTATTCCATCAGCATGTTATTGTGAGCATGTCAGCGCTTAATCTTCTGAAATCTAAATCTTTAAAGTGGCTAATGGCATAATGTGTACTACTCATACACATTCTGTAACAATAAACTCTGACTGTGGCAGGAAGACAGTTTATGTTCCTCAAAATAAGAACAAATTGTGTGCCAAGTTTTGAAATATTATTGAGAAGCAGTTTCTAAAAAGAGAGCGAAGCCGTTTTGCACTCTGTGATTATAATAGAACTGATTATTATCGTACTATGTGCTTATTTTCTCTGTTGTTGACTCTTGTCGTGCCGCATGTGGTGTTATGTCATATAATATCAGCTGGATTCATGTGTATATGAGTGTTGCTGCTGCGCGCTGTATTGTTGTCATCAGGTACTGTAATTGTGTGTGAATTATGTTGATCTGTGTTGTCACTGTGTGTTTTTTGTGCGTGTGCCCCCCAGGAGGAACGGTTGCTTCGATACAGCGGCTGGAGAGGATTTGTGAACGCACGGACACGTGTTTTCACACACCTTTTTTTAAAAAATTGGTTGTGATTTGTTTGATTTATTTATGTATTTATTTATGGGTATGACAGTACAGAGAGGCGAGAGAGAGAGAGAGAAGCTGGGCCTCTTGCGGTAAGGACTCAGCTTTAATACACGCTCTACCAGGCAAGCTATATACCAGAGCAGAAGCTCAGACTACTTTGGATCACCTGTGATAAACAGATCCCAAGTGGTGTAACAGCAAATGTACAAAAATAAAATACGGGAAGGTCACAAACTTTCGAAAGCTGAAAGAAGACTGAACAGTTAGGACCGCTTCAGATATCTCAGACTAAGGGACTGATTCACAGAAAAATGAAGTGCAGTGTAAACTAAGATAAAAACGGAATAATTAGAATTAGTTTATCACCCAAAGAAATACAGATTAATATCAAATTTATCAACATCACATGATTTAATGGCGAGAAAGATATATATGTAAAGTGAACTGGGTATAAACATTTCAGATAACAAACGGCTGTGTATCTATCATATTCTGCTTGGAGAGAAGACTGCTGGAAAAATGTAATTAGATTTTTTATCACACCCAATGTTAAGAGCAAACATTCATCTATTACGTTCATTCATCGCCTTGGAGTTGTACAGTTTGTGCAGAGATGTTCACATGGCTTTTGTTAAAGTCCTGAGCTGTGATATTCTTTCATCAATTGTCTTCCTATTTCACAGGAGATACTGTACAGAGAGAAGATTGATATCTGTTCAAAATTCTGTTTGCAGCCTGCAGAAAAAGCTATTACAAGGAGGTGGTTTAAAGCTGAAACACCGGCACGAGGCTGGACATATATAATGTGGAGCCGTTAGCTCATAAGCCAAAAACTGAGAATGAGAAATGTCAGGAGAGAAATGACGGTGTTTGCATGTCGGTGACAGGATGTGATAACAGGGCAGCGGATCACTGAATATTACACAGAGCGGAGATGTTAAAGTCCTGATGTTTCACTGTGCCTTTTCGATTCATGTTGTGTTTCTACCGTAATCAAAAATCAATAAAAAAAAGTGTTTTAAAAAACAATAACACCATATTGGATCTTGTGTAAGTTGTGATTGACATGCACAGTCTTTCATTACACCTCCGTGATCTTTCCTGAACCGTTTAGCCGGTTATTAGACGTGGCGCGTGCGATGAAGGACAGAGGTGTCCTCATTGTACAGCAATCATCTTGATAAATTGCTCTGACCCCATGCGGCGCTGTGAACTTGCCAAGGCTGGAAATACTTACAAGAATCTGAAGCTGCTGTAAAAGTCCGAAACAGCTTCTTTGTTTTTCTTTCTTCTCTCCAGACGCTTTTTAGAGTAATACAAGAAGAATGGTCAGACTGTTAGTGCAAAGCTAGATGACGCATTGCTGTCAACCTAACTACACTTTTTCTTCCAGCTCTTATTTATTTATGACTTCTCACACAAGCAAACTGGGAAAACGATGCGTTTTCTATCTTTAAAATGATTTTTTTTCCCAGGTGTCTTTGAATTCCTGTTTTCCCTCGTCGTTGCCACAGATATCTGTCAATTTATATTTGGATTTTTAAAGACGAGATCAAATAAGAACATCCACCTTATAACAGCCGGAGAGGGATTTTCTGCAGGTGATATGTTCAGTCTTCTTCACACCTGTCCAAAGATGACACATTGAATGCAATGCATTTCGAAACACAATGAGTCAGCGCGTGGATTGCATTCTCTTTGGTCATTTAACCCCCCGGGTGAAAGGCATTATTGACACCTGTCAAAATATGAATTGTTTTAGATGAGTTTGTCAGGGCTTTTAATTCAAGTGGATTGAATGGCAGTTTGTGCAAAGCACTTTTCAAATCTCAACTCCTGGAATAAGATTATTGTGCATGATAATCTCTTCTATTTTTATCTGTCTTTGTCACTTGGCATTAAATACAAGCATGAATCTTGAAGAGTGGAAGTGCAATTATGCACATTTTTAATGTTCAAACAGTTCAGACATGATTGGATGTTAACCAGGCTCCTGTCACTTAATACCTTTAATAATTACTGTCCTTTTCAATAATTGAAAAGAGTAGCTTACAGATGAAACAAAAGCCAATTTGAGGGTTTTAATTTAATTATTCTTCAACAAGATTTTCTAATTGAAATAGTTAATGAACTGTTAAAGTCTTTTTAACTGGAAATTGTCTAATTTCAGTGCTTACGCCTCAAGTGATCCCCTGACTCATCTTTTAGGTGAATAGCCCGAGGTGTTGCCCTAAAAAAATAAGGAAATTAATAAAGCACTCAAGGTCATGTGCCAGGAAACTCTGAGAGGAGCCATCCATCTACTGCTCCTAGGGACCGGCCAAGGTAAAACAAGCCGAGGCTTCATATTTCTTTAAAATGACATTAGCATTTTCAAGTGCAACAATGAAGAAGTGCGGCTTAGAATCGCAATAACTCATCTCAAAAGTACTCCACTGGAGCCAGGAAGCCATTTAACAAGCTTGTATCAAATCTGTCAATATATTCGGGTTCAGTAGCGGAGACGCATGCGTGCACAGTTTGCTGTCAGAACACGCTGATTCCCCTGTTTTTCATGTGTTTGACACCTTGGCTCCTTCGCTCCGATCTTCCTTTCGCCTCGCTCAAATAAAAATAAACAAGTGCGGGCAAGCAATAGAGCTTACTGCCCTACAACACACACACACACACACACACAGAGTCTTGCACACACCACACCCCACGTCACATGTCAGCTCAGACACCACCGAGTGTATCGGGAGCGCTTGTGTAACAGTATGAAGGGCCCTTTAATCTGTAATTTGCTGCAATCAGAGACCCTGGACCTTTGGGGGTTACAATGAGTCAGATACTTGAAATTGATCCCTCGCCAAACAATGATGGTACACTGTCCTATTTTCTGTATCTGAGCTCCTTGCTTTGCCCTGCTGGTCGGCTTAATATGAAGCCTGTAGTGACATCTAATTTAGGAAGGTGAGCCTCTTCTTCCTCGGTCTAACGCCTGAACTGGCGCTGAGGTTTTGATCCTGCATATGATATGATAAGTCTGTAGTTTCATCACCCCGGTACCTCCTTTATCTAACATAACAGAATTTTACACGAACCTCCATGCCACACCGACACAGCTTGCAGCCCTGTTTCAAAATCACATTTTCTTACTCAAAGTCCTATCTATCATATTCGCCAGCCCATAAACAGATTCCACTTATGGTAATATTTTCCAACAAGTTAAAACATATTGAATTTTTAGTTGGAACAACAAATTCAGTTCAGTCAGAAAAACTGTCATGATTAATTGAGAAGAGAATAAAGTTAACTTTGCTCAAAGAGGTTTCACTGGGCAATCAGAAACCACTCGGTGCTAAAATAGCAAAGGCATAATCCTGCTGATATAAACAGCAAACAACATGGATGGGGATACATATTACACTTTCGAGCCTGTGAGCTAGTTCAATCAACTCGAGCTGTGCTGCTATTTTCAGATGTGACACAATCCTCCCGCTGTAAAATATATTCAGTGCACCGATTTCAAAAAAATATGGTCAATTCACTTATTTTTGGGGCCATTTGGCAGCAGAAACAACAGCTTCCTACTGCTTTATAAAATGGATACGGTGTCAGCGGCGTGGATACTGTCGGCAAGCAGCTGCTTATTTACACATCTAGCAGACACAGAGCAACATTAGCATTCATTTGGACTCATTTCTGTCCACCCTAGGAATGTACGTCCAATATTAACTCTCTTTTAGCTCTGTTTTGGTTTCCTCCTGCTCCTGAGGGAAATATCAGCTTATTTTGCTACTAAACCCTGTATTATGCTAGGTTTGCACCCCGTTTGGTCCCAGGTAGGTATCGTGTAGCAGGTTTATTAGAGCATTTTTGGTCAAAACTCCACGTGTGCTCAAGGTGTGGAAGTTAGCCCTATATAAATAATCTGTTATGATTACAAAATGTTACAAAAATGTTGATTTACTGTATTAAATGGTCACTTTCCTGCGGCTTCTTCTAAACTTGTTCGCTAACTAATTTGCTGCTATCGCTGCTAATGCTGCCGATGTAGTTCTTCATAAGCAAACTTACCTGCTAACAGATCTGCGGAGGCAAAACCAGGTGGGTGCCCTTCATTTTACACTTATAGGACTTTAAGTGTGACACGGTGGTGCACTGGTTAGCACTGTCCTGGTTCCTGGTTCAGAACCTGACTGGGTGCATGTTCTCCCTCTTCTCTGTGTGCCCCTCTCTGGAAACTCCGGCTACTCCCACAGTCCAAAGACATGCAGGTTAATAGACCTTTTTCCACAGTAGCCATTTTGACATGAAATTGTAGGGTAAACACAGGTGCGACCAATGATACTAATTAAGGTTCTGTTCTATTTGCTGTGCCAAAGGTGTATTTGTGACTCTAAATTGCCCGCAGGTGTGAGCGTGAATGTGGACGTAAATGCTTGTTTATCTCTACGTGATGAACTGACATCTTGCCCACGGCTCCTGATAACCATTTTACAGAAAATGGATGGATGGCCTTCAGGATAGGAGTGAAGTTCAGTGCTGCTGCGATGCTAACGCTGCTTAGCTTAGCTGCTTAGCCATGCTAATATATTTGATGTTAACTGATGTCTAAACATGCTGCTAGCTGTTAAATTGGATCTGTTTGCGGCCTGCACATTGCACTGGATGTTAACTTCCTGCTAACGTCTCATCATTCCGCTTCTCTACATGCAGCATCTGCACACAAAATATTACTGCATGTGAAATGTGATGCTTTGACGCTGTTTTCAAAGTGTCTAGATGTGAATATGAATGCTGGAATATTGTAAGTGTGAATTGAATTTGGTGCGTGTTTCCCTGGAGGCTATTGTCATTGTTTTGAGAGGTTGTGTACAGGGTCGCTCCATCGCAGAGGGTAATATTATCACATTTTATTGGATTGTTCTCACGGCCCATTTCGATAATTATTTATTATTTTAATAATGGTTTCTGAATGGAATCTCTCTTTCTCCTGACACTTCTCGTTTAGCCACAGAGAAATATTTCAAAGTGTTTCCTTACTGTTAATTATAATTACATCTGAAACACAGAGTGCCTTTTTTGTGGTCGATGCTGCAAGCAAGCTGCACAGCAATATGTCCTGGTTGCCTGCAGTAGGCATTCAACTATGTACAATACATGTAGCTATTTACTTTTAACCTGCTATGAGTAAAGCAATTAAGGCATATGATTGTTTGCTTTCTTGCAGAGAGTTAGATAAGAGGGTTGATACCGTCTGAGTGGAGCACAAAGCGTGGAAACAGGCAGAAACAGCGAGCCGCGCTCTGTCAGAACGTAAACATCCGCCTGCTGCAACCTCTAAAGGTCACCAATTATCACTTTATATCTCCTTTGTTGAATCTCTCTGTGTAACATCGTCAAACTGTGATTTTATGGAAGGTTCTTGAGTTTTGTCATTGCTGTGGATTTGCCAGGCTCTATAACTTTGATCACAGACTTACAACGATACAAAACACGATATAGCATTTACAGAAGCAGCTTCCATGTTATTAATTGTTAAATGTTAATTTTTAGGCCTGTTTATTGTTTTCTTGATGAAATCAACTTGAAATGATGCTGATTAGACAGTCACACGCAAATAGCCGAAAATGCTTATTTGAGTTGTGCATGAGGAGTCCTTCTATTTTGGCATTCTGTGAATATTTGAGATTCGAGTATGAAGCTCAGCTGCACCCTCAGAATCCTCTTTTTATTTAATAGCACAAGCTTCTAGCTTCTTTTTTTTTTTTTCTTCCTGCAGGCATCTTGTTGACAGGCCTCTCATGAATCCCTGGGTGTCGGTGCCCTTTCTTTTGCAAATCTTACATTTCGGAATGAGAATTACTGTGTTCACCAGCGGCAGCAAAATGAAACGAGCTCTGTTCATCTGTGTTGACACACGAGGAGACAGTTGCACAATGCAGGATCGACGAACTCAGAGCAAACAAGGAAGTCAGTAAAGTAACAAGCGGCTGAGGCGGACGCGAAAGAACATCTGTAGGCACAGACGGCTGCTCGGCTCCTCTAAACACGCGGCACTGAGTTATGTTTCTATCTTTTTAAAGTCATCTACAGACCACCAGAGAGCCACGTTCTCAATAATTATTACTCCCTTAATTACAACTGTAAATTAAAATCTATATCTTTTGATTAACATCAACAAGTTCCTTGTTGGTTTCGCACAAGAAAGCACCACCACTAATTAGTCACATCTAGTTTTAAAAAAAGGAAAAAAAAATCATCAATTTAAAGTCATAATTATCCAACAGATCTCACTCTTTGGTGTCTACTGTCCCCATATCTGGACTGAGTGGGTTTGTCTTAAATATGGAGCAATAGGAGTGAGGGATTACCAGCTAATTAGTGTAACTGCGTCATGGGATTAATTAATTCAAAGCATTTACATATATTCTAATTGTCTTATGCTAATTGGCATCACTGCGCCACAGTTGTAGTGCTGATGCTCGCTGAAGTTTGTTTGCTTCCAGCGAAAGCCAACATGTGATCCTGCTACATGCTGTTGTTGTCCTCCCAGCTTCTTTTTTTTTTCCTGCAGCGCTCGCTCCATCTTAAACAGTCTGAATACAAATAGAAATGCATTTACTCAAAACTCGTTCGAGACGCAGCGCTTACTGCAAGAAGAAGCCATTACGCTGCTGAGAAATTAGCGCGCTTATTATCTGACTGACACATAACAGGCGCAACAAACTCATGAGATGCCATATTGAGTGATGAAAAACATTTGTTTTGTTATTTATCAAGTTTACAGGTTAGAGTTTGTTTTAAAGTGAAACTTCTCAAGTGAGTGGATTAAGTTTTTCATAAAAAACAAGTCATAGAAGCCAAAGATGTTTCAATTTTTCATCGTTTTGGGTGGCGATTTTCAAAATACTTAAATTTTTTTGTCCTTTTCTAAACAAATCCTGCAGACTTGGATGACATTTTGAAATGATTTTCTAGCAATGCATTTGAAATCCCCTCCATATTCCAAGAAACAGCTACCTTTCTCAAAAAATGTAATAAAGAATCAGCTCACAAATGTCTTGGTGCTGCTTTAGAATTCCCAAATACAGCGAAATGAATAAATTCAAATAAGTTTTTGGAGGAGTATTTCATCTGGTTCCAACAAACACTTCTCCATTCAGCCGACGAAGCGTACATTGTGCTCGAGGAGACTTCCAACAAGCTCTCGTCGAGGCGTACAGTGAAATTTGCTTCAACGTAAAGGCCGACGTAACGCTGTATCCTAAATTAAGGAACTGCTCATGTTGTGCACGTCGATGCGTTTACTCACTACATTTGAATCTACCTCTATTGATCACGACCACCAACTCGCTGTTTGTTGATTCCAAAAGGTTGAAGACCACTCATTAAAATGTCAGAGATAATTGATGCTCATCCGTGTAGCCGAGCATGCTTCAATATATTCCAAGCTAATTTAGCTGTACCCTGCAGAGTGAGGAGGCTTGAGTGGGAGGACAACTTGGCACTAGGTAAGATTTCTTTTTCAACCCAATCTCTTTTCTCGGCATAATTATATGAATTAAATTAATTGGGAGTGCCCATTTGCATATCTAGGTTATTTCTCTTATGGGGGGGGGGTAAAAAAAGTCTTTGGAGAATATAGAAACAATTACAATCCCGCCAGACAGTGAAACACCTCCATTTCCTCCTTCACGTCTGCCTTTTCCCCTCAGTGTTTTACTCCGTGGAGGATTTGGTTCTCAGTTCTCTGGAGGAATAATGTGATAACACCACGGTGCAATATGAGCAGAGCTACAGCCATGAAGTAATTTAACTTTGCGGCCACCTTCCATGCACATTATCACCTGACATCTTTAAATTACTTGTTGGCGTTCATAAAAACCTGTTTTGCCACGAAACAGTTGAAATGAAGTTCTGAAGGAAATTTGATTGGACCTGTTTAATCTGATACTGGTTGGTAAACGATAGAGATGAGAATCTAATTTTCTGCTCTTGCAGAGTTTTTGGACTACTGCATTGTGGGATTATTAAACTAAGCTAAGTTAATTAAGAACTTTACTCATAATAGCAGTTATTATACTTCACAGAAGAGCCATTGTTGCGTTTTGAACTGTGATGATTGATGATTTGAATCTGAGTTGAGCTTCCAATTCATTCTTTTCTCCTGTAATGCCGCCCAAATTTCTTACCTTTCTCACCTGGTGCCATAACTGGCAATTATTTTGTTCAAGATTATAATTTCCCAGAGCTCACGCCTTTGAATTTCTTGCTCTGTCCAGCTAAACCTCTCGAAAACCCCCAAATCTACACCTGAGTATCATAGGAGGACAAAAACAAAAACTACAGCTGACACAAAGACGTTCAGTTTGTCATCTGTCGAAAGCAGAAAATATATAATGTTCATTATATTAAAGTAGTAATAATATTAACTCTGACGATGAATCAATCTTAAAACAAAACTCTCTAACTAAATTTACTCATGAAGGCAGAGAGGTTTAAAAAATCTTCACTGCAGGAGCTCTGTAAAATCCCCACATTTCCAAACACAGCAGCGTGTAATATTTCATCCAAATCGACGTTTCTGGGAGCAGAATTACTTACTCAATAATATCCACAACAATGTGATTTGTAATTAGTGATTTTCCACTCCTGTGCGCTCTAACTATGCCTCTTTTGGCACCGACCCCGAAAGTGAATCAGTTCTGCATAATGAAGCTGGAGAGATAATAACGCTGTGCAGGATTTTCTCCAAACGAGGCAGTCAAATAAATTGCCGCCGTGAGTTTATGATCGGGGTCACAGACATCCGCCCACGACAGAGGGCACTTATGCAATCGAACATGTCTGTAAACACCAAAATAACTCTTCATCAGGCGAGCCAACCAATGGTTCTCTGTTTCAACATCTTACTCAGAAACAACGTGGATATTTGGGGGGAAAAAAAGTGTTGGATTTAATTTCTATATTTGTCCCACTGAACAAAACTCATGCCGCAGATGGAGGCCGATTGGCTCAGCTGCGTGGTCAGCGTGTCCGTCCATGGACCCACTCGTTGTGTCTCTATTGTCTTTTTTTTCCCCTCCTGCTGCTTTCATCTGACGTTCAGTTCTATTCAGCCCGGCGTCCTCATCAAAGGTCGTGCTGCTCTTCCTCACAGCCAACGGGCATGTTTGATATTCCATCCTTTAAGCCGCATCAAGAAAGAGGGCACTTATAAACTTGAGCATGTGTGATTATCTCTGGGGTACCTCGTCACAGACACACTGAGAGACACAGAGAGGGGCGTATAGAGGTTTTTTTTAATGGACTGTTTAGCCTGTACATTTTTCATCATTGTGAGTATCCTGTAAGCTCACCTGGTTCTGCATAAACGACAAGTTAACGTGTGCATGAGGATTTTATATTTTTCCGTACAAAGACGGATCAACTTTGGATTCAAAATCCAAAAACAGTAAGAGCCACACTGGATTTGCATTAATAAAATTCAGTGTTAAATCACATTCTCAATATACAGAGATTTTTTTCCCCCATAAGCTTGCACCACTGTGCCATCTTGCGGTACAACAGAGCACTGTTTGCTATTTCACATTCTCAGTTTGAAGTGAGCACATGCTTCCACCTTTTGGTGATGAATGTGAAGTGCACGCGTATTGTTCAGCAAATGATCACTGTTGCACAGAGGCTGTTTTGTGTGATTGCTTCGTTGGTTGATTGTCAGATTTTGCAGAGAGCTCTCTGGATGTCGTCGCTTCTGAAGCTTGCGTTTGCTGTTTGCCCTCGGGTCGGCACACTGTGTCACAGCCCTCAGATGTCAGGTAGACATCCGTGGCGAGAGGTCTCTCCACGTGGAAACATTCGAGGACCAAATGGGCCAAGCTCATGGCGGTCATCAGGAGCATCAGGCAGCCTTAAGATGAGAGAGGACGGGTTAAACTCCCACAGTGGATACACACATTTGATGTGTCTTCACTCTGAGGTGAAATCTTACCACTGTAGACTGTGTTTGCAGCCAGGTCGTTGACACGGTAGCTTCTGGTGAACATTGCACCCAGGCCCAGGATGAGAGTGGCATAAACAGTGTATGTGTGGCGCAAGTATTTGTTTAGGAGGAAGGTCTGTAGGATGAACCTGAGGGAAACAACATTTTAATAAATAAACTAAGTTAAATATTAGCCAACTCCGGTAGTTTTGTCCTTACCAGGTGAAAGCGCTGAAGGTTACTAAGACGAGGACCATGATGCTGACCAGCGGGTCTGGAACACCTCCTTTGTACTTGAAGACTATGCCGAGATCCACCAAAGCATTTAAGAGAGTCCACCAGGCAAATGCTGCCAAGCCATTCTGAGTCTGTTGACATATAAAGATAGCAGTAAAACTGACGGGAACTTAACACGTTTTTCATTCTTGACCTATCACAGAATGCAAATAAAATGTGACTACAGTTATATTTTGGCCTCACCAGGTAACGTGTCACGGAAAACACTCGAGGGTTGATGGCCAGCCAGGCTTTGTGCCTGCTGAGGTTGGAGTAGGACATGTAGAGCATGTAGAAGCTGAGGACAGGTATAATCCACCTGAGCGTGACGGCGCCGAATATATCACTGTAGAAACAACAGCAGTTTTGATTGCTTGGGCACACACATATATATATTTGTGAGTGTAAACATTGCTGTAGCTCTGTGTGTGCATTGACACAACTTACTGTCTATCCCACACAATCATGCTGCATATTCTTGCCATGTTAATCATGGTCCACAGTACATAAAATAATGGAGGGTGGATTTCTGGATTGCACGACTCCGGACCGAGGACATTTCTACAGATGGAACAATAACAGTCTTAACTGTAACTGTAAAGTTAAAATACTTGATAATTTTGCTGTTGCACACCAACAACTACATACATTAGTTACCACAGAAGCTCTGGTTAACCACATTTTATTCTGGCTTTTCAATAAAGCGTAAAAGACATCGTCCTTGCTACCTTTTACAAAGGCCTAACACAGCGTACAGGAGCCAAGCCATAGACCAAAAGTCAATTATAATCCAGTAATATCTTGACCACCAGTCCATAGTCACCTCCAGGGCAAAGGTCTCAGACACATTTCTGGATGAGGTCTGAAACAGAGCTGAATGCCAAGGGGAAAAAAGGGAAATATTCAGATTTCACAAGCTAATTTATTTATTAGAATACGTCATAAACAACTGACCAATACTGACCAAATATCAGTAACGTATTGAAGTTGCAGCATTAATTGGTACATTTATAATCAGTGTGTTTTCTGAAAACAACGCAATAAAACATCATATTTGATGCTACCATCAGTCTATATTATGAGGCGTGGGTATGTGTGTGTATGTGTGTTTGTATCAGTGTCCTCTAATCAGGTCAGTAGCTCTCAGGGCAAATTCTAACAATAAGAAGAAGTGCGCAGTTAAGCCCTGTTTAGAGCATTCCCATTTAAATAAATGGTTCAGCTCTGTAAGTTTACTTCACAGTGAAATCATGGTTAGCTTCAGGACAGGTGATTTGGTGGTTGCCTAGAAACAACAATAATAGGCTGCACAGTAAGCTTCCTATTTTTTCTACCTGTAAAAACCAAAACTGGATTATTAAAACTCCAAATTTCCCACATTTCAAGCTTTGAATAGCCTCTAATTATGATTACATGATTGAAACACTCAGTAGTTATGGGGTCACTCACCGTTGGGCTTGCAGCCATCCAGAGTAAAGAATATGTCTGAGATCAGCTGACTAATGACAGCCAGGCAAACGCTCCCAGCGTGTGTCACCACATGTTCCCTGTTTTTCACTAAGAGGGGAGACTGGAACCTCTCCATAGTGTCGACTACAGCTCCGAAGACTGTGAGGCACAACAGGCTGCTCCACCACAAGCAATATTTTGGACTTTGGACTTTTGCATGTACTGTACGATTTTATGGTATCACTTTTATTAGACCTGTAATCTCTCTAATTATAACATCCCAAGAGATGTGTGTGAGGGATAGATACAGAGAGAGAGAGAGAGAGCGAGAGAGAGTATGACATGCAGCAAATTATTTTTTTAGTTTTTTCCCACATTCATCACTTATTTCAACCTTAATAATGTATATGTTTTGTTATCTTATTTCTGAGTTGAAACATACGTATTTTGCTTGTATTTGGCTTTACAATGATTTATTATAGTTTTAAAGTTTTGTCCTATTTTATCGCTGTTAAAATTACTCCTCTTCTTTCAGTGTCTAAGATTTCAGGGCCTCCATTTACAGAATATAGTAGAAATGAAATATAATACACATAACTATGTTTTCTTTTGTGTATAATCACCTGAAAACAAGTTTTTGTTACTTTAGAATGAGCCTTTTACATCTACAGACACTGTGGGTCCTCTTCCATGGAGTCCGCCATGTTGTTCCACCATGTTTCTACAGTAGCCTGCTGGCTCTAAGACCTTTTGCATTTTAAGTGCATTTAGGCGAGTGTGACGTGACAGGGCTGCGTTCAGAGACTACAGTGCTAGATGCCACCAAATCTGAAACACCGGTCCTGTAACTCATCATTTGTTTAGTGTGGTGTTTTTTGTTTCGACGGTGAAAAACACAACGATTTAAAAATGACGTTTTTTTTCTTTTATTGAAACAATTCATTGTTCTGTGGACAATTGTTTTAATGTTATAGCATTTACACATTAATTTGTATTTCAATTAACGGACTGAGATTGCTGTACAAAACAAACACACATAAAATATCCTGAGGAGTGAAAGTCTGAGCTAATATTCATAGAAAGAGTTTTCTTTGAGTCAGGGCTATTTCTATCGGTGACATGTTGGGTCCTCTGTTATTGTAAAGCGGCCGTTTGTAATGCTTCCATGTGACCAGGGCAATGCGGGCCACAAACATGACGCAGGAAATAGCCAGGATACAAGCTGAGGGGAAAATGAAATGTCAATATGAATCCATTAAGAGTCGGAGGCTGAAAAAAGTACTGAAAAGGGGTGTTTGGCGTCAAACAGTACCTGTAAAGATATAACTTCTACCGTGAGGGGAGTCAGAGTTGCTCAGAGCCCCCGAGAACCACAGGATTACCACAGGGTAGATGGTCACAATGTAACGCACATGCTCATCAAGGTAGAAGTTCTCCAGCAGAAACCTGCGAACGGTGACAAACAGAAGGAGATTGAGGTTCCTTCGTTTCAAGCATCGTCCCTCACACCAACGGCTGAATGACGGAGCACAGCAGACTCACCAGACTAACAGCTTCATCAGAATGAGCAGCAGTGACAGCACCGCGTAGTCACATTTAGGCACATCTGTCTCATACTGTATGTATATCGTCAGGTTCAGTAGCGTGAAGAGAGTCCCCCATGTTGTATATATAGCTGTTCCATTTTGCACCTGATTCAACACAATGAAAGAAGCTTGAATGATTAGCAATATCATTATTGGACTGAGTATTAAATAAACAATCATTGTCCATTATTTTTCTGTCAGTCAACTCATTGCTTCAGCACTACAAACTACAGACTATATAAAGCTATGACAGCCTCAAGGGCAGCAGTCAGTATCATAATCCTGCACAGAACGTTTGACAGATTCTCCTTTCGGCATGGTGGTCCGCCGCGCGTCCTTATCTATCGCTTCTTCTTTCATGTCAAGTGCAAAGTAAGGACGGACTGGAAACCAATCTCAAGGTTTTTGCCATGGCCTCGGCTTCTCCTAATCACAGACCACACTCGCTGTCGTGCACAGACCTTACACAGCCAGCAGGACCGGGCATTTTGGCAGGAATTACTCTTTGGACGTGGGTGATGGAGCGGCCGGCAGCTTTGGGACCAGTAGCTGGCTTGTTTTAACTTACAGTGTGTCAGCAGTGTGGAGTGGGACTTAACAAATGGAATGCTACTGATAAAATGTCTTTTTAAAGGAATAGTTTGACTTTTTCAGAAAGCAGCTTCCTTGTTTTTTTTCAGTGAAAGTATAAAAATGTGACATGGTTTTGTACTGTTTGCCAGGCAACCAACAGAGACTCGAGTCAGTGCAGTAAGCTCACTTCTTCCTCCCACCATTTTTTTTCTGTTTTACTTTCAAACTTTTAGTCTCCACCCCCCGACCCGTGTTGCCTTAAGTGACATCACACAACAAAACAGACTTTGAAGTGCGAGATCGATGGCGTTACCCATTAAACAACACTTTTCCAGCTTTGAGTCGATGCATTTTTCAGATAATTTATCTTAAGAAATAGGTGAGATGTAAGCTGCAAGACATAGCCGGAAAAAAGAGCCTAGCTCATGAATGTTTAAACATTCAAAAAAAAAGAACATTATCGACAGAATGTGCAGAGGGAAGAGGTCTTTTGGGATTAAAAAGTTGTACGTTTTATCTTCACTCTTTCCTCTCAACCTGTCTGCAGCTGTGATTGTACTACATATTATTTATGCAGAAACCGGACAAAAAATACAATTGCTTGGAGAAAAGTGAGCAAGGAAGCTGGATAGCCCGGTAAGCGCTGAAAATATGTATCTTCCAGCTATCAGTTGTATGTTTAGTGTGAACTAAGTTAGCATAACCCTGATCGATCTGAATGCTATTAAAAAAAAACAAGCATTTTAAAAGTTGCTTTCTTGCTTCTGGAAAGGCCTGACAAAGTATAATTTCTGACTTCTAATGAATTCCCATCATGGTGTAGTGATGTCAGCATCTTTTTGATCCATTCATTGCAATCACCGCACAGCAACATCTGTTTATTTTGGGTTCGTAGTTGCATGAACTTGGAAAGTTTTGAACATTTTTGAGGACGTTGCAAGGTTTATTACGTGTACGTCTAAGTGTCATTGGAGATTAAATGCTACCCCCCTTTTTTTTGGAACATTCTAGCACAACTGCAGATACATAACACACTAACGCTTGCAAATATGGATGTTTTCCAAGGCGCTAAGAATAAGAATAACATGTAGCATGATGTTTCTCTATGAAACCAGAGGAAATGAAAGGCAGTCAGTGTTCGAGTACAGTAAAGGTTAAACTGTACCCTGATGAAGGCCACTGTTAAAACATGTTGTACTGCGTAGGTGTTACAGTTCAAATATGAAAACGGATTTTTAATGTTCACTATGCTGAAGCTCGGCGTACCTTGGATTTCCGTCTTTTCTCATGTGTGCAGCCCTTCAGTCCAAAGAGCACATTTGCTTGTTGAATTTGTGACTTTATTGCTGTTTTTATAAGCTCTTTACAAAGGCGGCCTGTAAATTAAAGACTTCCTTCCCTTTTTTTCACATGAGACAAAGTTGAGATGTGAAAAAGGAAAAAATGCAAGTTTTACCAATATTCTGATAAGCCAGAGGTCTGTGTTGCGAAATTTGTTCAACCAGGCCCCGTAGATCTTCAGTCCGTGATAGCAGAAATATAGGATCATGTAATCCGTGAGCGTCATTAAGGCTGTCGTTATCAGGCCTGGCAGCAACAACCTGCACACACACACACACACACAGAAAAGCAGAGGTTTAAACTGCCAGGAGTGACAGCATAATACACAGCTCTCAATCATGTTTTTCACTAACTTAAAGACACACACTTACTCTCTGTCAAACAGAAACAACCATGTAATGTTCAAGCAAATATTCATGATAACAGAGACATGAAATCCGTAGGGTAGCACTGCAGGTGTGGTGTACATCCAGTCATAAGCATTCCTGCAGGGAGCAAGGATAATATTGTCAGATTCAGGAGAAAAAAAAAATACACAACAGCAAACAAATTGTGCCTGTGGGGAAATAATCATACGGAGTCGGAGCATTTGGCAACATGTAAAGAGAAAATGACTGCGCAGAGGATGCCTAAATTGCCTCAGGACTAGGTGGAGTGATTTGCTTGCATGCAATAACGTAAGAGGATGTGATAAAGGAATTAAGGAATAGGCACAGTTATGCGGCGGGGTGCGGCTATTAAGCATTATCATCTTGCGCGTGAAGATATGGCAAATGGTGCAGGAGCCTACCTTCGACAGAGTCCCGTTAGAAAGTACACAAACATGGCAAAAACCCAAATATACATGAAATCCCAGACAAACAGAGCCCACTGAGCAGGTGTTATGGGCGTTTTATACTTGATTATCACCTCCTCTGTGCTCTGCTTGAAAATACCTGCAATTGAGATGAGCACACTTTGTTATTTATTCCATAACATACTTCATGCTTTACAAAACTTTCAACGGATCTGATTTATCTGACAAACAGTCACCTGATCTGACTCCAAATCTTGATAGGGAGTTCAGTGTGATCGCAGCTAAAAAGGTAAACAGTCCAGCAAACATGAGCACGACGCGGGCTGGGCTGTGGGTTACCATGATGATGATCTGAGGGTAAAAGTCCACAAAAGGATTCAACAACTTCCACTTCTGACAAAAAAAAACCCAACAAAAGCGTCTGTTTATTTTCTCGATACGCACAAAATCTGAATTGGTAATCAAACCCACCTTTTCGAATGTGGTTCTGCCACAAACAAAAGTAGTCCACTATCTGCTGGTGTGCTGCAGGGAATGACAGGACCTCTACCAATAACCTGCCATTGCATGATATACTATATATTGTGTCATCCCTTTTTATAGACCTGCACTAAGCATCTGTTATCTTCCCCTGTCATAAACAATCTGCAATTTAGTCGTTAAAAGCAGGCTAAAGAGTAAAAGAAACCCAGGACAGGGTGTGAGATTTTAGAAACAAAGAACCGCCATGCTGACCCGGATAGCTGCTGAGCCTCCAGCCTGCTGACTGTGACCAAAACTTGCCCGTCCTTGCTCCCCTTTAGCCAGAGGTAATGGACTGGGTGTGACGATGGCAAGGGTTCAGCTCAATCTCTGCAAATCTGTTTCACTGATGTGATTTCATCTGATCTCTGTTTAATGAATGCAGCATCAAATTATATCAAGAATGAATAAGGAGATTCGGCATTGGCTGACCTGGAAGTCACGTTAGTTAATGTGTAAGTATATATTTTACCTTTACAGTAAAAGCATTATTTCACATGTTACATTTTTCGTTTTTCAGAGAGTGATTGACATACTGATGAATTGTTATGGTACTGACAGCATTATAAAGCTCTAAGCTGGTCTATTATTAACCATCAATGTTTACTTTAAAAAGCTGAAGTGAACGCGTGGGACTGAAACCTTGTTGATTCTGTGCTGATTTATACTGTGTGTGTTCCACTTGTCACGTGCCTGGTGAGGTCACTGTAGGTCTTGTGCGTGCAGCTCTCTACCACACAGGGGCACTGTTGCATGATAGTGCACCTGTGTTGTATCAGCTCACTGTTTTGATAACTCCAGTCACTAGTTTGCAGATTTAGATCATTATAAAATGAATGATGATGTATTGGTTAAGCTACTATAATGCATCAGTAATTCTAATCTATATAATGTACAACATTTTGAATAATAGTAGTAGTAATAATAGGACTATTCTGTAGGATTTAGTGTCGTATTGTAATGTTAATAATTGCAACTCTATCGCCTCACCCTCTCCCTCTCTCAGTTTGTGCATTTCCACACTTATACAAGCTATTTTGAGTACATAATTGCGTTTACACTGTCAATTAGGGCAAAATGCAGTGTGCTGTGGGTGCTCGCATGGTGCCCTCATAACATAGGCTGCTCATTACATTCAAAAAGTTTAGTGCAGTGTAGCGTGGACTCTTTTTGCCCTCAGTGGTCACCATTCTGGCTACATCGCAGAAGGGCAGGCTGCTGAGGCTGAAGTGTTTGTGGTGAATACTGCAATATACAAATTATTCATTCAAAACATAATATATACATTATGTATTGAATGAATTTGAACTGACGCTGGGACAACATAATAGCACCCACATAAGTCTGTTAAAAACCGGCTCAACCTTTCCAAAGGGAGCACTCGACCCAGGACTCGACTCCCCTGCCAGTTTCTTAATCTAGTACCAGATGTTGCCTTGTGGTGGATTGTACTTGAAGCTCTGTAATAATTAATGCAGAGGTCCATTGGGAGTGCTTGCATTAAAGGTTTTATGGAGTCTTGCGCAAGAATACGCAGTCATATACACAGGTATGCACTCACTTAAACGTTAAAGAAGCCGCACATTATATACTGTTGAGTTGAGTCATAACATCTGATACATGTGGGTGAAAATGAAAGCTCTTATGAGCACTAGACGATCTTCATGACCACCGAGTCAACAAGCTCCTTCCAGTGGACGAGGCTAAATTTATCAAGAGAACACTTAACAGTAACTGATGGCCATACATGCAGATACAGATACAGGTTTATTTTAATGTCATAATCCCGCATTGTGTCTGGACAACTCTTTCAAGTTGACTGACTGATTGCTGTGACCCGTACTGTTGGCAGAGGACAAGGCCTAATTTGTCGGCTGCTCATCACATAATGAATGAAATCATATCCAATTACACGCCCGCCATCTTTGATCACGTACATTATGAGAGATATGTGCATGATGGGTATTATAAAGGATCACTGTCACTTTGGTAATAAATTATGATTCACTTTATGACTCATGTAGGTCTTGGTAGCAGCGAGTCCTCACAGGCTTTCTGCATCACGTAGCGATTACATCCAAAGAGCTTCAAATGCTGAAATATTGTCGTCTTTCTTTTGTCAGGATGCCGTCGAGAAACGAAGTGACGGAGGTGGGGATAAACAGAAGGCAGTTTAAGGATGAAAATCTTGATAAATCAAAGTAGAAAAGCAGAGAGATTTTAAATTCAGTTATTTATGCCAGCAGCTTCCCTGGCATCACTTCTGTGCAGACTAGATTGGACAATTGGGACGCTCCAACATGAACCGTTTGGTAATTAGGGACCATGACTAACAAGCTCTGTGTATTTGGAGTGGAGTTTATCTCCTCACAGCCCAGGCTATGTGACTTTCACGCTGTATTTATGAACGACATTTGTGGATCCCTCTAGAACCAAGTCGCCTCCTAATGTCACAATTAAACTGCCGTGACCAATAGCGGTGGCTGTTCCAACTAGATTACAAATGAGGATGGCAAAGGACAACAAAGGTGAGAGTGGATGATATTAACCTCTAAATGCAATCAACGCTTACAGAGTCCCAGAACTGTAATTTAGACATTATAATGGAGGTATTGAAACTGCTCATTGTGCAGAATACAACATTTAAGGATATTCGCATATTCATTTCTCAACTTAAAAATCGATTTTTTTAAAGCTGCAAATACGTTCTCCTTGAAGCATTTCTGAACATTAAACAGCAATTTGCACCACAGCAATGAGGTTTGTTAAGAAAATAAAAATAAGTCACCTCCAGCAGTACACCGCATTTTCAGCTTTGATGGAAGTTTCACAGGATTCATATCCAATCCTACTCCCTTGCATCCTCACCTCTTTGCCTCAGACAAGCCATCAGAAGAGATAAATCTCCACATATGAAACTACTTTGGTCTATAAGAGGCTGTCAAAATAATATTTTCATTCCTCCGAAGCACCCTGGTAACCACCGCTGTCTACTGCTACTGCAACATCAAGTGTTGGACACAACACAGGATTTTTTTTTTTTATAACTCAAGATGTGTACAGTATGGACTGCACAAGCTTTCTCAATGCTGCTACTTTCCTGTCACTCAAGCTGCCGTGGAGTGCTGCTAGTGGAGTGTGAAGGCTGGAGGTGTGGGATCACAGGACCCTTCAGACAAGCCTGGCGATGTTGGACTAAATCAGATTTAGGGGATTTGGAGGCCTGAATTCACATCTTGTCAACTAGACCTTGAATTGCTATCAGCACTCCTGCTCCAGACTCACTGCTGTAACAAAATAGTTGATTACTCCTTGAAATATGTGTTATGAAAAGCTTCTTTTGTGGTGTTTTGATGGTCTCGTGGCAGCTATGGAATGTTTCTTTATTTAGTTGAAAAGCCTCTGACATTTATTTACTGTGTAATCTGCTAATTGAAGACTGGTTCTTGTCTGTCTGAAGAAATAAGAAACACTTTACAGGAAGGTAATAAAGTAAAAGAAAAACACAATGCACACAGACGCTTCTGCGCAAAGACACAACCCAACCGACCACCAATAGGAGAATTTGGACCAATGGTTCCCAACCTGACAACCAATTGTTTTTCAGAATGTCTTCTAGTCTGCTTTTTACTAGCCATGCTAGCAGCTTGGCTTTAAGGACGGAAACGATAGCTGGTCAATCTGTTGGTTCAGACTAAAATATCTCTTGTTATATAACCGTTTGCTAGATTGCCATGAAATTTGGTAAAGACGTTCAAGTCCCTGTCAGGATGTATTTTAATCACTTGGGTGATCCCGACTTTTCATTCAGCTCCATTATCAGAACAGCTTTTTATGTCATTTTTTCCTACACTTTTGGTTGAATTAGTGACATCTGACATCTATCAGGCTCAGTTGTACTTTGTGTATAATATGTAGGACTGAGGGGCATCTAGATTGTAACCAAATGAATAACCATTCTGCTCATCCTCAAGTGTGGAAAAAGAAACCATGGTGGCCAAAAAACTTGTTTCAAACATAAAGACTTCCATCTAGAGCCAGTTTGTTTGTCACTTACATTACTATTTCCTTTCATTTCTCGCCATTCTTCATGTATGCACTACTGTCCACTTTTGTTCACGTACACAACGATGTCCCAGCTGATTTTAAAATCCTATTCCTGTCAGGCAGCACGACTCTTTGTTTTCGCGTGTTGTCGATTTTAAACCCAGACACGGCATCATCTGTCATGTTCAGCTCGGTATGGGGAGCACAAACCGTATATTCTCAAATTACCCAGCCTGCACCACAAATGATGCAAAATTGAACCAAACAAAAAGTTAAATGGAGGTAAATTGGATGTTTAATATGCAGGAGACAAAATGGCGGCCTCACAAATATGACAGGCGTATGACAAGCAGTGGCTGCAGAGAGACTGATGTCGAGAGACTTGGTGTGCCTTACAGTAGCTCGGCTCCCTCTGCTCCCTGAAATGATTAATTATACTATTTATAAGAGGATGTACCTCATTAAGGTACGCATACTGTACCCGTTGTTGGTGGGTATAGAGTAATGATACGTCCTTGACGCCCTACCCGCTTTCCTTCAGCAAACTAACATTTAACAGCACGCCTGCCCGCAGCAGCATGCCTCTCATTCACCAGCTTTCCTTTCTTTTCCATCCTCCATGATTTACTTTCATATTCCCCCTACCCCACCCCCGCTCTTTCATCTCTGAATCCAGTCGTGTCAGAGCTATAAAACCCAGCAGCACAATACACGGTGGTTTAGTGGCATTGTTGGAGAGTCTCAAATGTGGAATTGCTTGATTCCAGGAATGGTTTGTGTGGTTTTTGTTTCTTACAAAGACATTTTTTTTCTCCTATACCTTTTAGAAAAAAATGAATTCTCAGGTGTTCCCATACTGTGGCATCAATTTGTGTGTTTGTTTTGTAATGACGTGTCGTAATAACCATGCCATGTCTACTACAGTTACCGATTTGCCACATTGCCCAGTATCCATTGTGACATCCACCAGAAATATGCATTTATTGCATCTGGTTGCTGTGAGGAGCAATAATAATAACAATGATGAAAATATGAAAAGACTCAATGCCCTTTAAAACTCATCATGTGACTGCAATGCATGGTCTATGGTCTGTTGAAGCCAGTGTCAGTAAAGACCTTTTTTTAACAATTCCACAGTGTTTTTTGGTGGATATTCTTTAATTTATTCGGCTCGATTGAAAGTCATTGACGCTGGATGGCAGCTACAACAGTTTGACAGCCCCTCATAACTGAATTAATTTATTGCTTTATTATAAACTCTAAAAACTTCACCTTCAATTTGAAGCTTATACATTTTAAGAGCTGCACTTGCAGTAAAATTGTAATGACTCCCATTTCTACTTTTTTTTCCTAGTTTGGAGAGATATGTCATGATGAATCTGACACGGCTTGACTCTTTTCCAAGGTGACAGTCTTTAGTCAATATCAGTGGAGCCCTTCTGACACCTGTCACTTCAGTTGGGGAATAGTAAATTAAGGGTCCAGAGAAAAGGAAAGTCAGACTCAGAGAAGAAAGGAGAGTGTTAGAGCGAGAGGGCAAAGAGCAAGAAGAGCGAAGAGAAAGCAGTGCAGTGAAGCAAAGATAATGTAGTCACTGTTTGGTTCTCTCAGCACCTTCTACCTGTCAGTGAACAGTTCAAGCAGGAATTGCTCCTGCCTGTCTCTACCAAAAGGACATGGCAGCTACAGAATGACAACACAGTGGCAGAAAGTAACAACACAGTTCTGTAGTGCCAATATAAACAGCTCTTTCAAGCGGGTGGGAGTTCTCGTGCAGAAATCCACCCCCCCCCCCCCCCCCCCCCCGTAATGTAAAAAACATGCTGTGTCAAGGTTGCACATTGTTAGTGACCATCCCCAAGTGTACCTCATAACTGGAGGGTCAACGCTTCAATTTCTGCAGCAGCTATGTGTTCATCCACAGTTGTGTGTCCTGTCATTGTGAATCAGGGCCGAATACTAGGCAGCTAGTTCAAGTTCAGTTCAGTTTAACTGTCACGTATAATCATACATCTACAATCATCTATTATAATAAACGTATGACAATATGTATCCTAGTGTATGCACGGAAAATTAAAATATTAGTCTTTTTGGGAGCTACAGTATTTATATTGCTTTCTCTTTGAGAGTTAGATACCATTGTCAGACCTGTAAGTTAAATCTAAAGCTACAGCCAGGAGCCTGTCAGCTTGGATTAGCATAAAAACTGGAAGCAGGGGGAAACAGCTAGGCTGGCTCTCGCTCTAAAGATAAGAAGATCTGCCTACCTCTAAAGCTCTCTAATTAACACATATTGTTTGTTATCATCCAGCACATAACCAGTGAGAGTCGGGCTAGCTGTTTCCTCCTGCTACCAGTTTTTATGCTAAATTAAGCTCCTGGCTTTAGCTCCATATCTGGCGTGCGAATATGTGAGTGGTATCGATCTTCTCTTGTAATCTTTGGGCAAGAGAGCACATAAGCGAATTTCCCAAAATGTCACAACTATTCCTTCAGTCAACAGAAAATGTATCTGCAATCTCTGTCTCTCTGCTAGGGGTGCAGGGCTATGATCAGGGTGGCCCCAGCGTGTCATCAAGCCACCCTTTAGTACCGCCCACAAAATCCTGGGCTGAAAACAGACGAATAACTGTTTTAACCTCTAACTCCACATTTTAGTAATATGTCATTCAAAGTTTTTTCACATGTGTTCAGCAACTATTGTCCAACATATTTAATGCATTTTGTATTTGTATTTGTATTGCCTTTACACAGAATTTAAAGACATTACTTTGGGCTCCAGGAACTTGACGTTTTCTACAGTAGATCCATTAGCTGCAGCCATAGTAATATCTCTCACTGAGGGAGAGTTGTAGGATCTGTAGAGCATGTTCACATCACTGATGTATGTATAGCTCCTTACGTTACAGCTGATTCAGGATTCTGACTTTTGCCTTAATCCACAAATCTTGTTCCATCTTGCTCAGGCACTACACTGACAGACGGCTGCTTCAACGTTTTCGCTTGTGCTGCTCAATATTTATTACCTCGCTATGAATTTCCTTTTGTAAAGTTTAGGGACGTGTGAAAAGCACAAGTCCCATTGTGGGAAATAGGAGGGCTGAGGGTAGATGAAGGAGGGCAGCCGAGTGAATGTGGGAAATAGAAAGTGTAAGTGCTGCCTGTTCAGTTCAGGAAGAGTGTTAGATTTTCAAAACCCAACAGATTGAGAACAGTCCAGTCTACATGTTACATAAAAACACACAGTTACACTTTACTATAAAGAAAATGGACAGTGGACCTTGCAGGCTCACGTTTGACTATATCTAAGTAATTCTTCAGACTCATTGGTCATTCAGCTATGAATCCACTAAGGGCATTTGACTGAACCCAATTCATAGAGGACACACATATACATGGACTTAAATGAATTTGGGCAGGCTTGAATTTATTTCTTTTTATTATTCAAGGTCTTGTGGAAAAACTTGTTGTGTATTCCACCCCACCCTTCCTCAGAATTATTCCGTTTCAGTGCCATTTCTATTTTTGGTTCTTCTACTAGTGTTTGGACGCCCGCAGGAAGTATACACTAAACAACATATATGTTAATACTCGCTATTAAATCTCTGCTCATTAGCTTGGTTCTCTCATGTGAATATTGTGGTTAAGAAGGATCAGATTTGTGCATGAGCACATGTAATGAGTTATGGTTTTCTCAGTCTAAAAGACGTGTAACATTAATTGAGCCATTAGAAGATGCAACATGTTCCTCAACTTAAGGCCAGCATGCTCACACCATCTGCTCTTTCCATTTCAAAACACGCATGCTGATGTTTACGCGTCACTTTTCAGGCTCGAATTCATTTGCTTCAAGACAAAGAGGCCTGAATTAAATCAAGTCGAAAAGCGATAGAGTCTTCAAGGGAACATCAAAGGTTTGCAGACGTCCCTCTGGGCTGTTTCATGAGCATCGATCGAAAAATGCTGGGTGGGAACGTGCTCACTGTCTCCCATCCAGTGAAACTGATTTCATCCAGCCACGCCTCGTAGCTGAGATCTGCTAATCTCTCAAGTCTGAAATTGTTGTGAGAGAAGCAGCAGCAGCAGCAGAAGAAGAAGGGGGTGAGTGGCAGTCGAGGGAAAAGATGGGAAGGTGAAGCTGAAACTATAAATGACATCTGCCGCATACCGCTGCTGCGATCAATAATGCCGCCACGGATGAAGACATGATTTTGATTTTATTTGAGGTGTTATGTAATTCACATTCTGTTTATAATTCCTCCAGCATGCATGCATGCAACATTCATCCTCTCCACAAGCAGCATACTGTTTTTAAAGACACTCATTAGGCTTTCCACCGTCAAGGCTGTCATTGCTATGGCAGCATCAGCAGAATTTTTAATGATGTAGAATGATTAATAATTCACATTAATAGGGCCTGGGCTTCATCTGTCAGCATCATAAATTTGTTTAATCAAATAAATTGCAGTGTAATTATAAACCACATGATTACCCTGTTGACAGAGGCAATGCATGTAAACCATATTGCAAACTGTGTATGTGCTGACACTGACTAGTAAATATATATCCATAATGAGCAAGAAATACAGTATAAAGGCTTCTTCTTTGAGAGAGAGCCGAGCGGTTGGAGGCTCTGAGAAACTGTCAAAGTATGATTTAAGTCATCTAACAGTTACTTTGCACTCTCTGTGTCATCTTTCATATGTTTGTAACTACCTCCTTTGGTATGAATTATTGATAAATAGCTGGCTGTTGCATGTTGAGCCAGAGAGAGAGATAAAACGTGGACTGGATTCAGCCCCACACAGTCTCTCACATTTAATCTTGATATGCAAAATGTGTTCAAACACTGCTGTTCTCATGGAGATATGTGGTACGTGTGACATTTTTTTGTGTTATTGACAAGCCTCAGGGATCATAGGATTTTAAATTCAACGGGCATATCTGTATTTTTCTGCTCCTTAGCCTCAAGGCGTTATTTTAGAGAGAGCCGAGCTTTTTTAAAACACTTTGATGTGTAGGCTTGCATCATGCGTGTATTGTACTTTGCAAGATGCCGTGACGCAAATAAGATCACACGTGCCTCCTGAGAGATGCACTGCACCACCACAAGTTCCATTAATACATGCAGTGCTTGTTGTTGTTTAAGGACAGTTCTCAAAGATTTACTGCAGTTAACCTTAACCACACTGGAATCACTTTAGATTAAATAATTACATTGAAGTTAAAGTGAAGGGAGAAAACTTACTAATTTGGTCACCTCAGTTCATTCATAATGCTTCACTGGCAACATTGCTGATCTGTCTTATTTGCATATAGCGCAAGTGGCCACTAATTATACCTCTGCTCGTCTCTCTCTCTCTCTCTTTGGGTTGTGTGTTGTGTCCTGAGGGAATTGATCGATTTCACAGACACTTTCAGGGAATGCCTTTATTGACTGACTGCCACCGATAAATTGTTGATTGCCAATTGATGAAAAGGCTTCAGGCTACAGTAAATCCCCTGATAATATCTCAATGCAGATATTTTCTTATGCGGTGTCAAATCCATGTTACCTCTATTCTAAATGCATAAATAATCCTGATCATGCAAAGTCCAGACTAAGACACGCCAGTAGCCTACAGCAAGTTCCATTTTTGCTGCTGCTGCTTCTGTTGCCAGGGTTATGCCATTGAAGTATGCAACCTTGTTATTAGATCTAGGCTGCCTGGCAGGCACAGAGCAGAGGCCCGGCTGGTTTGCTGGTTCTCGCTCTCTCCCAGCAGAGTAGCCTCCAGCCATTCATCAGTATCACTGCTAGAGAGACAGAGAGTGATGTGAGAAGTCTGTGTGATGTGCCTGTGTTGCACAACTGCCCCTCTGTGTTTCTGCATGTGTGTGACTGTGAGTACAAAAATTGTATTTATGCTCAATAACCCAAAGGCCACAATGTTCCATCATATGTATTATTTTGCAACAGCTTTGATGATGAAGGGATGATTAAATTAAATGTACCCTAACCTGCAGACAAATTGAGATGACAAAAGTTAATAAAATTAATCAATGCTTAATAAGGTTAGGCTACTGGGAAAAAATATTTAATTTGAGTTAAACAAACAAAACTTGGAAACATCAGTTGACAGAATAATATATATGTGTGTGTGTGTTTAATAAAGAAGAGGCTACTAGGGCTGCAGCTGACAGTTGTCCCTCCAATACGTTATTATTGATTTAGGATATGAATTATGAAAATATGTAGGGAATAACCTAGTCAAAGATTAGCCTTTAGCCTCAACCTTTAGTTAATTATTGACAAATTAAATGTAGCTGGGGGTCCTCACATTACACTTACAGTGTCCTTAAAGTTTCCATTTTACATGCAGCAGTAGAATATTGTTATATAAATACACAGATAAAAAAACACATGGTTTCATTGAAAGATTTTCTATCTGAGTTATGAAACATGTAGCCAGTGTAAATATATAACTAGTGATAGCAAGTATTAGCCTGTAGCCATTAGCCTCAAACTCTACCTAGTATAAGTTAACTATTACTAATACACCTTGGGGTCCTCACTTTACAGTTTCTTTTCTCAGTTTACATTAAATACAGCATTATGTATACATAAAATATTTTTTGTTGATTTCAGAGCTGAATTATGAGCAATGTAGCTAGTTCTAGCCTTTAGCCTGAAGGCATTGGCCTGTAACCTCAACATCTGGCTAGCTAGCGTACAGAAGAATTAGCCTTTAGCCTGTAGCTATTAGCCTCAAACTCTAACTAGTATAAGTTAATTATTGATAAATTAAATACACTTTTTACACATTACACACATTTTATAGACAGCATTATGTATACATAAACTATTTTATTGTTGATTTCAGAGATGAATTATGAACCATGTAGCTATAGCTAGTGATAGATAGCATAGCAAGATATTAGCCTTTGGCCTGTAACCATTAGCTGTTAGCCATTAGCCTCAACTTCTAGCGGGCACGGGTTAATTACTGATAAATCCACCTGGGAGTCCTCATATTTCCTGTTATAATTAACACACAACGACAGAAGCAGCACTTATAGTGGTAAAAAAAAATATGTACTGCTATTTTTTATTTATTATTTTTAAGTGTTTAGTGTTGAACTTGGATGACTTGGACCTCAGAGGGATCCAGAGTCAGACAGCAGACTCCATGTCGGACTTTTCCTCTCTCCGTTCATGTGAAGCGCTGTTTCATACGTTCAGTGATGCCTCTGCAGCCCACAGACAGAGCGATACAGGAAGATACTACAGTGTGTGGGACCTTACCGTCCAAGTGACGTCCTATACCATCAAACCTGACTTGTTATCTTACCGAAGCAAAGACGCAATTTCAGCTACAAACAGAGGATTTACTCTGCAGACGATTCCCGGACGACCACTCTCCTGTGTTGACAAGGTAGGGGGGCAAATGCGCAAATTGTTTTTTTTCCTTTTCTCCCCCCGGTTTCATTCATTCTGCAGGGTGAATTTGTTTGCACTTGTCATCACTTAAAACAGACGCATCTGTTTTATCCAAACGTGCCACTTTTTTTTGTCTTGAATGTGCGGCGCTTTGCGGGTCATGTTGTCAGATTGTGCGTGAATCTGCATTGATTGTGCACATTTCCATAACTTTCTCGTAAACACGCACACTTAAAGGAATTAGGTCGTTCGTTTTAGTAAAGTTGTTACACTGCATTTCCCAGCCTTGTGGCACGTTGACACCCGTCCCTACCACTAAGTGATGATGAGGCAAGGGTAAAATATCCAATCACCCTGTCCGTGCGCCTTGACGGAATAACCGCGTATGCTATTGCGTCTTTGGCATCTTTAATATGCTGATAAGATGCAATATTTTGCCTCATTTTGCTGCTTAACTGGAGAAATCTGAGCAGACTGCAGCCACTTGTAGGGCCAGGGCACAGTAATGACCATCAGAGCATGTGCCATCATATCACTCTTTGCCTTTGAGGTGTTAATCTGACCACATCTTCCTTCCTATTATACCCTCTGCAGGCTGTAGACACTCCACTGATGTCTACTGGGGGCCACCGTGCCTCATTCCAATAGCCGTGTCAATCAGCTCTATGGGTTCATTCAGCCTCTTTAGTTCACCCAGTCTCCTTGGAAATTGGCTCGGTGCAAGCATGTGGTCTGCACTAGACACCACTGCTCCACACTGAATGTGATCCCAGTCATTAAAAACACTCACTGCCACAAGTAGTAGTAGCCCGTGGATCAGTCAGCATAAACGAACATTGCATCTGTAAATTAGCCTCCAGACTAACTCCAGCTGCGGCGTGAATGGATCACTTGTCTGATGTAAACCAGTTGGTCTAACCAGAACAAAGCTGTGTTAATGGCTCCTGGTGTAGATGAAAATTACATGCTATTAGAATACACTCTGTAATTATTGTTATGTGTGTGTGTGTGAGAGGGAGAAAGAGAGGGCATTGAGCCAATTGAAGGGAAAATGCCGTTGTTATTCTGACTCCAGCTGATGTGAGGCAAGACTCAAGGACGATAGGAAGGGATCAAGGCTACGAGGTCAACAAAGTTTACCCTACCAGAATGAATTTAGCCTTTAAATAATACAGTGACGAGAATATTGGCTGAATATTGAGTACAGATTTGAGGTAATACGCTTCAGAATAAGTCCCATATTCCATCATTTCCACCTTCTCCTCTTTATCTTCTTTTTCTTGCCTACTCCAAGTGAAAGCCGCTGCAAGGCAGCACATTCTCTTATCTCAAAGAAGCAGCTAACAGCCCCCCGCCACCCCCCCCCCCACACACACACAATCTGTTGATCTTCCTTCGGCGCCTTTGTCACTTCCTTAAACCATAAACGTGCATGCATTTCCTTGTTAAACACGAGCACCCACCTCAACGTCTGTTCCCATCTTCCCATTCCCTTCCCAGTTCCCACCACCACTCCACCCCCCATTAGAAACCCTCCGGATTCTGCACGTATGACTGACTGCAGTGGCTCCATACGACTGTGTTGGGCTCATCAGCTGCCTTTCTTCTTTGCCTTGTCAGATAACGACAGACTCTGTTGAACTCTCAACCCTTTTGTCTTAACGCCGCCATCGGCTGTGGGACGCGTCCTCCGGGCCACAATTTGTGGTTATTTCGTGACCGTCTCCACGATGCAATGTCAATTAGCAGAGGGCTTATCCTGCTCACCGCCTGTGTCGCGCTGCTGTTGAACTAAGCAGCAGTGCCACTTTACTTAAAACACGATGAGATCTGCTCTGCTACAAAATACCTGTAAACACCGCCTCGGCCGCTTGCTTTCCTCAAGCTGCCTGAGGAATATTAAGGATGCTTTCGAGGGGGCTAGGGGTGGGGCGGAGAGAAGATAAGGGCTGTTGAATGTCTTAAAACCTCTGTATATTTTTTTTCCACACTTCTCCCATAATCAAGCAAGTCTCTCTGCTTCGCTGTGTAATTATGCAGATAATGCTGTCCGGATGCAAATGTGTCATGGCACGCACACGGCCCAAACGGCCTTGTTTGCGTTTGTTTTGAGCTCGCCTTTGAAAACACGGACCCCTGAAATTAGAATGAAATTACGAAAGGAGCGTCAGATTTGAGCAGCCTGAATGACAGAAGGAGGCTTAGACTACTAGTGGCACAAATATTGCTTTCTAACACCCCGAGAGTTTACAATTTAAAAAAAAATAAAAAAAATAAAGGATGATGGCGGCAGAGATGATTTTTTTCAGCTATGTCAACGCACAGTGATGACATAGCTGTTACTCATAACTTGTCCCCCTCAGGTTTTATTAGGGAAGGCCAAAAGAAGTCACAGTCGTGTTGTAATGATGGTTGTGGATGACAGCAATGATGAGTCAGCTATAGCCGTATCCTCTGATGTGCTGTAGTTCCAGGCGGTGTTCTTTTCTTTCTTGAATTTTAATTACACTGCACTGTTCTAGCGAGCAGAGCCCGCCGTGCGGTCCAACTATGTCTTGTTACTTTTCAGCAGTTCACCTATGAGAGCAGGCATCTCTCTCTCTCTCTCTCTCGTACCAATAAGACTTACTAGTTTGGCTTGAGGGGACTCTTCAAGCACACCTGCACTAGCCCTGTAATCTTAGCCTGCGCACTTTCCAGCGCACTTAGCTGCTGAGATTGGTCATACGGGAGCCGTCAGCAGTCCAATTTAATTTCTTCTGTGGATGTTAAATTCTTTTTTCTTTTTTTTTTTTTTTGCCCCCCTTTCCCAGAAAGCAAGGAGAAGTAGCTGTGTGCTACCTCAGTGGAGAACCGTGTGGATTTGTACTCAAACTGTGAGGTTTTTAAGAGGAACTTCTTTTATAAAAGCTTGTATTCACCCAATACTGAGGAGTGTGTGTGTGCCACTGCTTATAACAGAAACAGGCCTCGCTGTACCCGGGCAGATTGTTACTCACACTGAATGAACATTCGACTCAGTGCTCAAATAAATTTACTAATCCCGCTCCTCTGAGATGATCTTCCTTCTGAGGAGTTTTAGGCTGGGAAAAAAAAATCACTTTCTGCTCCATTTGATTTAATAACTTGTCTGTTTTTTTTTTAAATCTTTCTCTCCCTTGAATGTCAGCAGTCGCCGTAACATGTTCATTTATTTATTTAATTGACAAATATAATTCATCCGGAGGTCAAACCCATTACCCTGATATTGTGCTGCAACTGAAGCATGAGGCAAAGTCCGTTGCACTTACTGATGATGTCACTTTGCTGTACATACAGCGTGCTGCTGAGGGAGCTTTTAAGTCACAGCTATTGAACGTCTGACGAAGTCTGTTGTTTACCGTCACAGCTTCCTTTCATGCCTGCTCATGCCTGCAGGACTTATTACAGTCTTCGCCTCGGGCTTCCTCCGCGCGCATTATAAGAACAGAGCGCGTCTTATCGTGACGACATCCCTCCGTCTCGTCCGTCTTTTATTCGCGAGGAGGCGCTTACGGCCTTATGGGTCTCACCTTTTTTTTTTTTTGTCTCGTCACAGTGGGTACCGTTCCGTGTGTGACGCCATTCACGCGCGCTCTGCAGAAGCGCTTCTGGTGTGATAGCCTGCTTTTTATTTGCCTTTCATCAGAAACTGGGGCACTCATTTGTAAATATAAAGACATACTGTAGACCTGCATTCGCCAGAGGGACAATGTCAATTCTGGTGGGAGACCAAGGGAAAAGGGGTGGGGGGGCATGTTTGTATGCCTTCCAGCTATTGGAGCATGCTCCGACTGTGAAAGGCCACTGCCATTGTTGGGTAACATAATCCACCAGGGAGGCCTTTGGCCAGACACTGGGGAGGACTGCCTGTACACACTCTCCCTCTCTCTCTCTTAGTACAGATGCATATCCCTTTCTGTGCTGGAATCAGCTGCTGAATACTAAGCAATTTTCAAGTGTTAGTGAACTTGTGTGTGTGTGTGTGTGTGTGTGTGGGGTGATGTGGTGCACACATGCCGGCATTGTTGCCATTCTGAACACAAACTGTCTGCTCGCTGACTGGCTTGTTTAAACACTCTTATTGATAGCTGTATATTCTGATATTCTCCGCAGATGGCGAGGGGGCCGAACTGAGAAATATGGACAAACAAACACCTCCTCTGGGAGAAAAAGAGAGATAACTCTCGCTCCGGATGGTTTTAATGAAGTACGCTGGTGTTTGTGTGGTCATCTGCAGAAGTGATAGCAACAGTAATGTGTTTGTGAGCGGCAGATTTGCGGTTTAATACTGGAATCGGTGGCTCACACTGGATTATACGCAGACTCATGCTTGAGTATCGGATTGCTTGCAATCTAATAAGTATAGACACTGTGTCCCATCATGGAGACAGATAGACTGTAGTAGGCTGTGTGCATGAATGTAGGCTGCATGAACACATGCAACCTGCTCCTGATTGCCCAGTCAAATATCTGCTGTTTGTTTTCTCACTTTCATTTATGGCAATGTATATTTTAGTTTGTAAAGCCTGCTGTAATTATTTAATACATACAGTAACATGACGACTGGAAATTGCCGCTTAATCTCATTCTGACTGAGCTATTCTGATTAACTGAAGATGAAGATTAACAAGCATACAGTTATTATATGCAAGGCAATTAGTGAGAAAATGGGGAGAAACAGTAAAAATAAAATATTATTTTCATTATTGTTATATGTGTGTAGGGTACTGCTCTGGATAATTACTATATGTGCAATAGACTGGCGCCTATTCTTCCTGCAAACGACTCCAGGTCTATTTATTTTGTTGGCATTCCAGTTTTTTTCCCCCCAGATTTCAAGATCATGAAGTAGACATTACTAACTGTGAGTAGAAATAAATGAAAATATAAATAGATGACAGAAATTGGAGACCTGGCTAACAACAGAATGAAATATAAAATCCCTTATACTAAGTATGAACGTCACTGCTACCATATCATTTCAGTCTTCAAATCCGGAGCTTAAACTATTTTTAATGCCTTAAAATAACTCCGGGCTGCAATCACAACCGCTATAAATGCTGGAAATGCATTCTGTATTAGAGATCAGGAGTCAAGGGAATTAGTGAACTAAACCTTCCACCCATGACAACCAAAACATCGACCCAGAATGACCTGACTGTGGTACGTTCCCATGTGAAATGGAGTGAAGTTCCTCCATTCATATTTCTAACCTTCTAACCTCATAAAAGGGTCACATGTTCAGCTGAAGCCCCTCGTTGCCCCTCGTTGAAGGCTCTGCAGAGATATATTTCTTCAGTTCGAATAGCTTTTTCTTTTTTTAAATGAAACATTTTGCTTGCATACATGCATCCATGATGCCTTTAAAATCCCAACATGCTAACATTGTGAATACCTCTAAACAGGGTCGTCTCCTCTCCAAACATCATTTATACACTAATCTAAAGATCTGAAAAGCCAGTGACAGTATTGATGCTGATTTCTCTGTACCACAGTCTGTTAGCATGTGCACACAGTAAAGCCAAAGACTCTCATTTGCATGCACACTGAAGCTTTAGGAAAGTCTACTAGACTGACAGCGAGGAGATAAGGCGATGACGCCTCTTTGGAGAAGATTTTGACAAGATCTTAGTATTATGGCAGGAGGCAAGAAAGATTACGGTATCCATGGAACAGTGTAAGGTAAAACTGAGTAGTGTGTTTGTGTATGTCCTTTACCATATAATAATTTAAGACCTCATTTTAAACCACATTTATATTTTGCTAGTACTTTTTTTTTTTTTACCAAGTAATCGGCACTTTCATATTCTGTGAAATGCTTTTTACAGCATAAATTGCTTGTTATCGAACAGATAGGCACTCATGACTTTTATAGTGTGACCATTGTCTAGACAGGATAATAGCTTCCATTATCATCCCAACATTTTAAAAAGGTGTCTTATTCCTGAGGCGTCTACATAAATTATTTCATAGGGGATAATGTTTTCGCTGTGAACGTCAACAGTCTGAAATGGGATGATCGTCGGAACGGGAATGGGCCACAATCATGTCAACCTATTTAACCTCCGCACAGCGCAGGTGTCACATCCTGGAGTAACAAATTATTGTGACATTTTCACTGTTCCTGGAGACTGATGAGGGAACAGATGCAAGAGAACTCCTCCTTTAGTTGAGCTGACTTTGAAAGCAGCATAGATGTGTCTTGGTCATTGCTTTAGAACCAGACCTACAATGATATCTACAGTATGAGCTTTGTCGGCAGATACATGACTGATACTGAACATTTGTTTTGGTATGATTTAAAAAAAAAAAGAAAAATCACATTTTAGTCTTTGTTATGGGTCAAAAAATTGACTGTCTTGAACAAGAGCACTTGCAGATTAATTCCATACTGGTAGGTTACGATCCACTAAAGTAAGACAGTTGAATAAAACCCTGTTTCCCTCAGCTTCGCCATCATTGTGACTGGATGGGTGCCTGTTGTATGCCGTCGCTCTGCGTCTGCGAGGCCAAGATTTGCTAGTAAACAAAGAGAATGTGCGCCAGCAATCAATCTTGGTCTGGGCATCCCTAATTCCTTCATTATTTGGGAAAGAGTGGGTAGGATAAGGTGACCTTGAGTGTTACAAACTAGAAAGAAGTGCTTCAAAAATGTCTTAACCTTAAGAACAAATATGATAAAATGTACAACAAAGACTTTACTCCTTTATTTAAGATGGAGGAAGCCTCACTGACATTAGAAATCTCTCTTTTTTGTTTAATTAAAATTCCAGATTTGTGGCTGGCACCGCGGCTGGTCTATCTTGTCTCATTTCATCCTGCAATATTTAAAACTGATTGCAGCGTTAACCTCGGCGGGAAATGCATTAAGTTTGCCACCCCATGTTTCAATAGCCGGATGCTTTTTAACGCGAAGCAGCGGCAGCTCTGCAAAATGTTGGATTTGCATCAGCGGCAACATAATACAGCTCTGACACAGTGTTATGAAAGTAAACATGAACAGGCTGATATCAATTAGATAAAGTTACAATCAGTAATGCTGGATTACATGCTGCATCCCGGTGAATCCCTTGTGCATAGCCAAACAATGTGAATGGCAGACTCCGCCACTGACAACGAAGAACACGATACGGAGAGATGATAACAGAATGTAAATACATTAAGAAAAAAATGCAGACTTAAATAGTATCAGCTCTCGTATTTACTCCAGCTCACATCAAGTTTTTGCTCGTATCACATTTTCCCCCTGAAATGTGAAGCAGCTTGTTTGTCACGCTGTCAGTTTGGTGAGGATTGGCTCAGTGGGGGCATTGAGGGGGCTTCTCCTGACCCTGCCAGCATCCCTCCATGCCACAGCTCTGTTCAGTGCCCTGTAGCAGGTGGTCTGGCTGCCTCTCAGTGCCTGTGACAGGAGAAGGAGGCTGACGATGAATCAGGGGCATGACGAAGATCTCCCCAACACTGACTCCGCTCTGAGTTGCCGCGCACTGTCACACATTTAGAGACCGTGTGATCACAGTTACGTTCAGCCATTTTAAAGCTCATAGGCAAGTGTGGTTCCACAAAGCTTGTGCACATTCCTGATCCACGGGGCTGGTTTTTATATGACTCTTTCTAATAATATTCTTTTATTGAAACTCTATTATTCTATAACTCCGTATTTACCGTCTCTTAAATGAATTTAATATTGCGTAGCCTCCCTTCAGCAGTACACGGCGTGTCATGTGCCTGTCAGAGTCTCCATGGGAGGTCTATGCTGTCATGTGACCCGACATCAAGGAAAGCCTTTGCGAGCGCAGCTCCTGTTTATTTAAAGCAAGGAGATTTATTTCAGAGCTCGTTACACGAGATAAGCTGCAAAAGGTACAGCTCTAAATGGAATGGAAGAACCTATTTGTAAATGTCCGCAAGTGGTAGGCTTTAAGTGCCCGGCCGAGAGATGAATAGAGGCGATAAGCACGAGAGGGTGATTTCGACAATGGGTGGTTTAAATGGTAGATATTTTGTGATGACAGCCTTTAATTGATCTCATCACTTTTGAACAGAATATGATATTAGGATTTTTATGGAGCTCATCTAAACGCTGACAGCACTCTGTCAGTTCAGTGGAAGTAATAGTTAAAAGGAAGGACTGTGCGGTCTGTACATCAGAGCAGGATTTTCTGATGAATCGGCGGCTGAATTTTCTCCCCGCTCAAGCCTTACATGCTCGGTACATGGGCTCGCTTTGAGCCAATCTCTGGCATATAATAAAGACCTACATGAGGTAGCAGGAAGGTTTGACACTGTTGTTTTGGATCCAAAATGGCATCAGCACTGACTGAAAGCCTCCTCATGCTCCTGACTTTAATTGAGAGAGAGCCCCTCAAGCGTACTGCCAATCCTCCCAGTAGAAGAAACCCTACGGGGAACTTTTCCTGCAGTGAAATGTTGAACTACTCATCGTCCTTCTGTGCCAGCGCAGAGTGCTCCAGCTCTTCTATCTCCCCCTGTTGAGAGAGAGTATCAGCCATTATTCTTTTAAAGAACATAAATAATGTGATTTACATTTGAGTGGTGAGTTATATATACACATAGAGCGTATTTGTCCTATTATATGGATATAGTACATGCAGTAATCTTGATATGGTTGCATGGTCCATAGGATTAATTTGGATTAGCAAAGCTATCCAATTTCCCATGACAGCAATAATTAATAATCATGAGTCGTGTTGGGAATATGTTGAAGCGACGGCGCCACTTTTGACCTGACACCAAAAATAATTGACAAAGAAAGAGGTAGTGGTGGTGGGGAGGTGGTATCTAGATGTAATCACAACATACGCTGGAGTTTTATATAGGGCCCGTGTACTGTGGAATGCCCATGTGAGGAAAGGCAGGGCCCTAAAACTCTGCCAGATTTCATTTCACGCTCTGCAGAGCACAGCCTCTGAGACGGTGACATTTACATGGCCCTCTATACCACCGCCAGTTGCTGCAGGCCCAAGGCGCTGGCTAAATCAGGCACAAGGGCCAATGAATGAGGAGGCAATGCGAGCAGGAGAACAAGTAGAAGACGACTAGGAGGAATATGCAATGTCCAATATATAACTACGGAAGTGATAATTCAACATATTTGTCCCTGTGTGATCGCTAAGATGATGTAGCTTCTGTATCAACCTCTTTAAATGATTATGGCCGCTCTGTGCAGCACATAAACAATGCCCACAAACTACAGGAACAGTACCGCATGTGCAGCAGTAGTGTTGACTGTTTATGTGGGGGAGGAGACCATCGTTCAGTCAGTAAGACCAGCTTTTCCAGGGATTAGCCAAAGATCAACTGGTCATCTCCCAACCAAAAGGTCACTGGGCTAGTTTGAATGCTAGTTAACCCCTCCTGCCCGACTTCAACATACTCACTCTATCTCTCACTAATCTGGCTGGGTCTCCACCTCGAGTAGCTTACCGCTTCACTACAGCCAACATGAGTAGTTAAATCCTTACTGAGCTCCATATTGGCTCTTTTCTCCTTGATGGCGTTCCCCGTAAGAGGTTTCCCAGTAGGTTGAAATAAACATGCAGAGCAGCTGCATACGCTGAAATGTTTCTGGCTGCTTTCAAAGGAAACCCTTTGGCAACAGGAGACTGTTTCTTCCTCTGAAACCATTACAGGCTGCTTTCACAGGTCTTCCAGTAAGCTCCTGAAATTGTGTAAAGACAATGCACAGTTCCCTTATATAATAACTGCACAGAGCAACTTGGGCAGCATCTCCTCACGGTGTAACATCGGAGAGTATCCTGCTGTGGAGCCGGTATGGCACAAATTCCCTGCTACTCTCAGTTAAAATCCTGGCTTTCGCTTTTGTTTTTGTCACTTTGCTATGATATTTTTTTCCCAGGTGGCGTGAAACTAAAAAGCCGTATGTGTAAACACATCAGTCAGAGTGTACCGGGAGCCGGTTCGGCTCAAAAAGCTGCGGAGCTGTACATGACAGCCTTTCAGTGTCCGCGGAAATATTTCATTTAAGTTACAACATAACTCACTAAAATGTCAAGCCATAACGGTTACTGCAGTATGATCAGATGTAGTAGGGGGAGAGGCAGATGGACATAATGACGGCAGTAGCTCGAGAGCAGGTGGAGGTCAGCATCGCTACCACGCAGTCTCAACTGGTCTCTTCGTCACGGTGCAGTGAATCAATACGGCTGTCAAGCAGATGAGTCTGCACTGCTAGTCCATTAAAAAGTGGTAAATCTAGCCATAGCGCTTACTAACTGCCATAACGAGGTGGTAACAAAGTTATGGAATCATTAGCGAGCATGTGTCCCGGCAGGACGGAGAGGGAGAGCAGGCTTAGGGAGGTTACAGCATGACAGATGGTGACTGTATGTGTGTGTCAGTGTGTGAATGAGTGAATGCTTGGTGCTGGTGCTCAGGGTTGTTTTTGCACTGAAACAAGTGAAATAAAGAGCGAATACGGTATTTTACCAAGTATGCTGATGATAGCAGGGCATTGTTTTGGCTTTATAGCAGTCTTAATTCATGAGGAGGGTTACTTCTGACAGCAACATGATTATTGAGGGTAATGAGGATTATTTTTTAGTAGCCCCTCTGCCATCCTGGATATATTATCAGTGGTTTTATGTCGAATATCCTTTCATTGTTTACCACAATCTGCCGTATCATCTATCCTCATTCAGTATAGCTGCATTCAAGGCACCCTAATCATCATTTTCTGAGTAATAGTTCATCTGAAACAATAATTCAAATGGAATTAAACCAAATGTCATGTTTGCATTAATTCCTGGATTATCTCTTGGTTTATAGACAAAATCATTTGTCAAATTAAGTCTATACGGATTACAGAAAGCCAGCTAACAAACGGACTGCTATCGGCATTGTTTTCATGGTTTTCACGACACCAGTCTATAAAACATGTCAATGACATGCGGCGTGAAAAAACAAACGCGTCTCCTTGTGTGGTGTTTTTAAGTTCAGCCATAAATCACCAGGAGGAAAAGGGAAGAGCGGTGGCAGAGGAAGGAGGGGCCAAAACTGTGGTACAAAGCCAAAACTTGACCGATGCCAAGGTGGCAGGGATGGAGAGAGAGAGAGAGAGAGAGAGAGAGAGAGAGAGAGAGAGAGAGAGAGAGAGAGAGAGAGAGAGAGAGAGAGAGAGAGAGAGAGAGAGAGAGAGAGAGAGAGAGAGAGAGAGAGAGAGAGAGAGAGAGACAGACAGACAGACAGACAGACAGACAGACAGACAGACAGACAGACAGACAGACAGAGAGAGAGAGAGAGGAAAAACCTGCATGGACAGAACCCTATTCATGGCCAATCATCCACTCGATGATGCTCCTGGATTCAATTTAGTTTTTTTCTCACAGCTAGCATAGTTAGAGATATTAAGGCTTATCCTTCTAGTTTCGCCAAAAAAAAATCTATTTATTTTTGCACAGTTTGAAAAAAACAACTTCCATGCAGACAAAATTAGCTCAAACTAAGCAACAGTCCACTGTAAGTAAGTCACCACAATTTGGGGTAATTTTGTTGTTCATGCTCTATGCACAGTAAGTCACTACTGTCATTTGACACAGGAAGAGGACAAAATTGCTCACGTCCTTGTTTTCTTTTTGTTTTCAATCAATGAAAAAGTGGTAACTGTTAAAAGACAATTAGAGACCTAGACTAGATACAGTTGGGTAAATCAAACGTGACTTTGAATAACGCTGTTGTACTTTAAAAAGAAAAATGGAAATCCTTCTGGCACTTTGTTTCTGCTGACCTGCCTCGCCAGAGATTGACTTTTTTTTTTTTTAATAATTGTAACCTCAAAGTGTGAAACTTGCACTTTTGCAAGACTAGCTTTCCTTAAAACTTTTCCACCTGCAGAGGGCTCCAGGAGGGGGAATGAATCAGCAGACCCCCCCATCGATGTCGTCTTCATTTTGCCTCTTCGCCTCTCTTGACCTCGCACACCCACTCTTTTGTGACAGAGGAATTTAGTGTCTAGATTTATTAGTAATTTAATTAGCGGGGGAAGAAAAAGGTCACAAGCAGGAGAGATCTTTGCACATGTGTGATAGAGAGAGTTCTTTGCTAATTGAGCACAAAATGGACAGACAGCTGGAGGTCAGGCATCATTCTGGCCCCGGGGGCTGAGTTATGGGGCTGTTGTGGAATTAGCCGGCTTCCCGTCACGTTATTGGTCGACACTTTTTCAGGTCACCCACGTACGCCCGTGTTCTCGCTGAGCCTTTTCAGGGACGTGCCATTTTTAGTATAGATAATCTAGATATACATAATAAAAGTGGTTTTGGATTGAATTTAGGACAGCAGATTTGCAGGGAGATCAAAATATGTTTTTGGCTGAAACTAAGCGATGGTGTGTGTGTGTGTGTGACAGAGAGAGAGAGAGATGAATGAATGCCCTCCAAACTGCAAGTTAGCGCAACTTGGTGGATGACTTCAGCACCACGGACAGCGCCTCATGCCTCATGCGTATCACAATGCTCTTTTATCTGTAGCGCTACACTCCATCTGTTCCCACATGCTCACACACACACTCTCACACACACACTCACACACGCACTCAAAAGCCAACGACTGTTTATAGATTAATGAACGTGGAAGCGCGGCAAAGATCTGAGGAGCAAGTCTCCGCGATAAGCTCGGCAAACACGAGTTCGCAGCCTGCAAAAGGAGCCCGGCTTAATTTAGCATTACCTGTTAGCGTATCTGTTTGTTTCCACAGCTGGCTTTGACAGCTTGTAAGTTGACACAAGCCCTTCATATAACAGATCTGTTTGATTCTTGGTGTTGCTTTATTTGTGCAAAAATAGAAGGATAAAATAGAGACTGTAATTAATGTTTCCAGTAGTAGATATCATCTGAAGCATCAGTTTGAAACGCTCCTTCTACAACCTCTGTGGCTTCATAATCCTTTACATGAAAGCGTGCTTGTCTCCTTTCACCTCTAGCGTATCTTGGCTGGCAGTTTTGGTTCTAAATGGGTGCCTGTCTGAGCGACTGTGGTGTTTACCACCAGCTCCTATGTCGGCACTGTCCGGCGTTGCGTAGCTAAGATGCAAAAGATCAAACAGCGCGCCCACCTGACAACGCTTGGAGGATCTGGGAAGTTGCTGCAAACCCAGTGTAATTGAATATAAATTTCCATCTCGCTAACTTCCCTGTCTCCATTCAGACAGGCATTTCCTTGAACTTCACAGTGTGGATCAAATTGATCTGGCCTGGATCGTACTTTAAAAAGTTCTGGTGTCTTTCTGCGAAAATTCTTGTCTTGTTTTCGTATTTGTCACATCAAATAGAGGAACGAGTGGAAAATGCAAACAGGCACCTATTTTACTCACTAATTTGAGATCAGAAAGCAAACCAATTAATGGCATTGAGATGCATCTAATGCATTATGGACAGCAAGCCTTTGTAGTGTAATTAGCAAGTTGTCGAGAAGAGGATGCTGTTTTTTTTTTCTCTTTCTCTCTCTCTCTCTCCTCTCTAAATGCTTTCCACACTGCCAGGCAGACAGACAACGAAAGCCTGCGTGTCGAAAGCATGAAATACTGGCATCTGTGAGGACACCCAAATCTCCTTGGCGGTTTTGGCAGAGTGAGAGAGGGGAGTGCACAGGCAGCAGAAAATGGCTTAGTCAGGGTCATCACTAGCCAATAGCTTTGGATAGCTGTGACAAGCCAGGGCATTTTCTCAGGCTCCAATAAGCTAAGTGAGAAAAGATCTTCTTGACGCCATGTTACCAACAGATACTTTTCTCACGGTCTTTATCGGCCGTAATTATCATACATTTTATGGAGTGGTTCTGATTGTAGCGTTTGTATGACACCTACAGAAGCTTTCAGAGCCACAACAGGAAGAACGCTGAAGTCCGAATGAAACTAAATAGATTTTTTTTTTTACAGACGTGCTTTGTAAATCTTCCGTGCTCTCCTGGGAAAAAATCTATACCTTCCTTTTTAAAAGGGATAAATTTGTTTTATATATATATAATTTGTCTTTTTGATGAGGACGTCCACTCCCTGTGCATACAGATAAGAGTGCCATTGTCTGTCTGTCTACAAAGACAGCAGAGTGCTTTGAAACCATCATTGTTCTTTAATACGGGCAGACAGCAGACTGCAACATGACACAAAAAGAGCCGCAGACTTTGTACTGCGCCCCATCTCAGCTTTCTAGCTCCTTCATGTGTACAAGCACGGGCAGAAATCTCGTCTTGCCCCCTTTGCTTGCTGAATGAGCTGCTAAACAAGAATTCAAAAGCACACCGCTAACGTAATTTTGCAGGTTACAAAGCGATTTGGCCCGTTAGCTGTTGCACATCTTAGAGTGTGCCAGGATCTTTCAGTTTAGATGCTAAACGATGTGTGTTCGTCTTCAACACCACTGCTTTAAAACCGCTGTCTATGCTTGTCTTGCGCGCCACAGTTAGCAGCAGAAGTTTGGCTCGGCTGTCAATCACAACACTTAGCCTGCCCACTCAGAGGCTCGCAAGGGCAAAGGTTTCTGCTGGAGCTCCTTTCTTCTTTATTTCAATAACAGATATCTCAGTTCTTTATGTAATATGATTTGTCAGATCGCTTTGCCATGATTTTGGACTTCAGTGCCAGTTTAAAATAACGCAGTTGCCAAACAGAATTGCCCATGCTTCAGTGCACTCTATCCCACACAGGCACTGATATCTTATCTACGTTTTATGTGTATTTGTCTGCGACCCACCAAAACGTGATAATAAATCCTGATCAAATGTTCTTTCCCATGACTATACCTCTGCATGCTGCTGCACTGTGGGATTACTCTTTGCACGTCAGTGCTCTCTTCTTGATGACTTTTTTTTCAGACATGCACGTAAGCATATGGCTGTTAAAGTTCAGCGACCCGCGGAATGTACCTCGGCTGTTGACAGACACGCGAGTCGTGTCTTCAAAGCCACCGCGCGGTTTATTTAGTGATGATGAACCCAAGTCGGACCCCGTCTGTTGGAGCGTGCGGAGGCTTTGTGATGTCCAATTTTCTTTCTGTTTGTTACATGATGACGCTTTTTATAATATTAGGGTTGTTCTGCACGGGGCAATGGATATTGTGCTGACAAAATACGGCAATGCGTGCACACGCACTAAAACAAACACGCCTGATGATGTCATTTGTATAATCTGATGGAATCTGGGCCAGCGTTGACGAGGAGGCAGCCGGCGGGATGAGCAGTCACTGTCATAATGAATTGGTGTGTAGGAGGGGAGGTGTGGGGGAAAAGAGGAGTGTGTGTTTGCGGGGAGGGGGTGTCGTGGAGCAGACGCAATTCTCTTGCTCATTCGCTTCATATGGAGGTTGGGAAAAAAACAAAATGTACCGAGGCGTGAGTCATTATACCTCGTATTGTTGCAATTTACGCGGTCACTTAAATTAAAACAAAGTGATTCTGCTCCATGTGCACCATTAAACCATTAGTCATTTATGTTTGGCTGGCACGAAGAGGTAAAGTGAGGGAAATCTGAGGAAAGCAAAGATCATCCTTACTTCAGGTGTTGAGTTTGACATTAACTCGCCTAAACTCTTTGTCTCTCTGTGAATTTTTGACTGTACTCGCCCTTTAAATGTTGGCATCGCTTTTGGAGTCTCTAGTGTTTTCAAATGCCAGACAATTTTAAGGCATCATCACTACACAGTTTGATGAAAAACATGTTGCATTTGGTCGCGGGCCACACAATAAATTCTTGGCGCAAATCCTGTCAGAAATTACACCAGGCATTTAGACGTCTAATGAAGCTTCTGCTTGTTGCCAAACATTCATTCTAATAGTTTTATGCTCGAGATACACCAAGAAAAAAAAAAAAAAAATGCAGTGAAGTCGTTGGACAAACGTCGGCACTCATGTCTTAAAATGTTCAACGCGTGATTAAGACGCTAACAGCATGATCATTGCACTCATCAAAAAAAATGAACCATATCTAACGTTTTTTTAAAGCGACCTGTGAAAACGCTGCCTGCAGCAGTGGAGCTCGAGTAATAGGATAGCTCACAATCAATGCGTTTCTATTGATTTATACACGGGCCCAATACATACTAGACCACACTGTAGTGGTGCGTCAACATCCTCTGATTGCCCCAAAGCAAACGTCAATAAAAATGATTAACCGACAGCTGTGTATGAGTATAGGAAAGAGGGTTACTGTTCCTACATGTAGTTACCTCTGAGGGTAACATTAATACCGGTTTGTGACATCTGAGGTGATTTACTGTTTCAGAACAATAGATTCATGTCTTATTCACGTCATTTCTTGCCAAAGTTTATTTTCTATTTTGCAAGATTGCCTCAAATACTATAACTCCCTGTGAACAAACAGCATTTTACTCCCTTGTCTAGTATAAATGTGAGTATACACGAATATGCATGTTTAACATTGTGTTTTTGTACATGTAGTCTGCATTAATATGTATTTTTTAATACTTTACATAAGTATAAGTAAGTGTTTGCATGTGTTTCTGTGTATTAAGCCGGTGTTCATAGTAATCCTGTACACATATGCTCGCGTGGCTGTGTGTGTTTGTGTGTATTTATGGCACTGTTTGCATGTGAGTGGGCGCACAGGTCAGCTTTAGATCAACGCGCCGTTATGTGAGGCCGTCACGGTGGGTGGGTGGAGTGTCAGCGTGGTGCTACATCGGCTGCCGGCCTTCCGGCACCAGATCCCTCTCAGGTGATGACACGTATTGTAGGTCGTGGCCAGTGATGTAACAACCGCGCTTGCTGCCAACTATAACGTACACTCGACTCTTCTTCAGCTTCTTGACTCTCTCTTAACTCTCTCGGCTCCTCTGGCATCGCTGGGCAGAGAGGACAAGTATACTAGAGAGGAGTAGTACACTGAGTCATCAAACATATCTGTGCTGGGATATTATTAAAAGATACTTCAGGTCTTCTCACGTACAGTCTTGAAATTTCACTAGCAGGTAATTGTGCGCACAACTAGAGCTGATTAGCTATTCTTTTCATGATTGATTAATCTGTTTATTATTTCCTTAATTTATATAGCACCAGAATATGATTAAATATGGAAAAATGCTAATTTCCTAGAGGTCAGGGTCAGGCCATCAAAGGTCTCGGTCCAAAACCTGAAAAGTAAAAGCAACAAATTAAACTAAAAGTTGCATCATCTAAGAGCTTTGACATCAAAGTTACTCACTTAGTTAAATTAATATTAGATTACAGTTTTATTAGGTCAAACTATGCACCAGCCATCAACCCCACCATCCATCAGTTTCCTTTCAAACAAACACAGACACAGTAGCCGCCCTCCATGGACATTTCTAACAGTTATATTGGATGTGGGTGTGCGCACTGGTGCACGCGCAGCAGGTTTCCGCGGGCGCGCGCCGTGTTGCGTAGTATTCCGTCTAAGCCTTATTTTGTTCAGCATGTGTAATCCCCTTAAATTCCCCACTGATAGCCTGACTACCTTCACTTCAGATTAGCCGGGGCGGAGATCAAGGAGTGCTCTCACCAGTATGTAGGATGACACAGAGGGGACGCGCGGCTCGTGATCGCAAAAACTGTTTCATAAGAGATGCCTCTATAGACTTGGTAGCTCACATATGTTCTACATATGACGTGTGATGTAATGTTTACATCCCATCCCACACACTGGCGGTTATGAGTCTAACCACGCGGGCATCAGGTTTGCATTCATGGAAGCACTCGCGTAGAAAAGCCATATAATATAATATAATACACTTGACTTATTGTCTCGTCTTTATATCACAGAAATATGTGTATCTCATATAAGCTTCATAAAAAACAATCATTTTCAAGGGGGCCAAGCTCTTCCCAAAGAGTCACGCTTTTCTTTCTAATGCAAGTGCGACCCCACGCTGCACAGACGCTCGTGAACAATTACACACCAGGTAACAAGTTAATGGGAGACAGCATATAGTGTTGCACAAACACATTTAATGGCTTCATATGCTCCTCGCGGGATTGTCTCGGAGAGCTCGCCACTGTTAGACAGATGGAGGGGTTAGTGTTCATTCCGCAGGTCCGCGTTCCCGTCTCTGCACGCAAATGAATGTTTATATAGTTCCTTTCATTGCTAGCGTGCATGACATCTTTTATTTATTCGCTTAAATCGTCGGATGCAACAAATGTTCGGGAGCTGTCGACGCAGTGATAGCTTCTGTGAATTTCAAAAAGAGGAGGGGCGGCGGCGGCGGCGGCGGTGTTGTTAGCCTAATGAGGCTCCGCAAGAGTGAAACATTAGAATTACACAAGCACATCCCATGTCTTCTGAAGTCCCTGTAGAGTTATCACAACCCTGCAGTATGTGAATTAAACGCAGACTTTGGAGGTGCAGAGGCTCGATGAAAACAAACACACCGATGTACAGTTTGAAGACGGCGGGATCAAATGAGCCTATTACAGGAGATCAAATTAGTTGTTTTCTGCGTGTGGGATTTAGTGGCATCTAGGGGTGTAGTTGCTGATTGCAAGAGAGACTTTTCGTGATGAGATATATGTGGAAAATGTGAGTTTGTTCCAGGATATTGTACAGGATTCTACATATTTTGTTCAATTTTTGCCACATTCTGTAAATGGAGCGCTCTAAATCTCACACACCGGACCTTTTTTTAATGAAGTATGTTTAATGAACGATGATTAAAAGAGACACAAGTCTCAAATGTGAGGACATTGGGTGTTTCAATCCATTCAAAGATTAAATTCAACATCTAAGTACATAATTAAGAATCATTTGACATTTGGGTAAATTTGCTGAGAGTTCAATGAGATGATCAATACCGCTCATGTCTGTGAGTGTGGAATTAGAGCTGGGAGGCAATTCGTTTAGTTTAACTTACGGTGGAAGCAGCTGGCCTGGAGCTCTCAAAACCACCACCTGTGTGTTTGTGTATGGATGACACGATCACACAAATTCAATATAATGTGTTAATTAGTGACCCGGAGAAGTGTTGGTATCTCTTCGTGATTTTTCAGGCTAGATGTTTTCCCTTGCTTCCTGTTAATCACCAAGTTACAGAGACTTGAGGGTGGTATCAATTCTGTTATCTTAGTCTCGGCGAGGAAGGAGGTAAGCACATTATTCTTGTCTAAAATAAACCTCAAAACAATGAACAGCATCCTTTGTCATCCACTGATCTATCATCTGTGCGTACTCAAGGAAGTACGGCGCGGTAGACGGTACGGTTGCAACTGGGATGGCGAGAGTCCAATGGTGCATTGGAGCAGAATAACAATAAGGTTCAAGTGAGTTGAATGAAATGCAAGAAGCGAGTTATATGAGTACTATGGAGCAGGAGCATGAACACGATGCCCGAGGCCACAAAAGCTACTGTACAAGGACGCGTTCAGAGGAGTGCAAAATTATGCAAGTAAAGTTGCATAATAATGACAGTTTATCGCCGAGAGAAGAGACCCTCATGTTTTATTAATCTGCTTATTTGACAGTGGACTGAAAACAGTTAGTTAAAATCTTATTTCTCCCGGGCAGACTTGTTGGACAGATATGCTGCCGTCAAATCACTCACTCATGTTTGTCTTCATCCATGAGACCGTCGTCGGTGGCACATATCTACACCTCGCTAATATCATATCATATCATATCATCAAACAGTTCAGCAACCAGCTTCTCTTCTCTGCACTCTTTTTGCTCTTCTGAATGATTATGATTTGATTATTATTGTCTTCATGAGACAGTTAAACAAGTCCATAAAGATAGTGGAAGAGGAATAATCACTAGAGCAAGGAGGCCTGCATATGTGTGAAAAAAATCTTTTAAAAGTTACATAACAATTCATTCTGAACACTTAAGATTTGTCTTTCAATTTGATTCAGCTCTTAATTTAATTTTAACTTTAACTTCGGTTTGCGTTAGGTCCAGTTCAGCGTTCGGTAAAATTTCTTTTTGTGCCATCTGAACACCGTTCACCCGAACGTTAGTCTGGGCTCCAATAAATCACCTCCTCCTCTCCTCTAATTCACATGATTGACAATGATTCCATTACTACCAGGCTGAATATATATATCATATGTCGGTCGGACCAAAGAACCCGTCTCCTCAATAAAAAACGATAAATCGGGCTTCTTCATGACGTTATTGGGACTGATTGGGCTCGTTTATGTGACTAGTCACGATTGTATCTAACTACATTTAAATGAATCACACGTATTACACGGTATAACGAAAGATTTCCATAAATTACCTTTCGGGAAGTAAATTGCGTTTGCGAGCAGATAAAATTCTCTTTTCGCCGCGGATAATTTGGTACGTTTTAGCAGGAAGAGGAGCGGGGCAATTAAGAAAGTTAATAAAGAGGTGAGCCAGTCCCCGGGTCCTCGGGTTATAATGAACTGGTTGCACAGCAGACATTTTGACTTGTCACAGCAGGGGGGAAAACGCAGGTGGACTTAATAACAGTAATGATGGCTCAGTTCCCTTAAGTGTCCGCTAAGAGTGACAGCGAACCAGCACACACAATAGCAGGAGCTCCCCTAAGTGGAATGCAGCCATCATTAATCAACCCGCGCGGTTTCCTGCTATGACAGGTCAAAATGTCCGCGAAAACCAGTTCACTGCTGGTTCACTGGCATGGCTTCGTGGGACCCTTCCCGGAATTGAGCCATCATTAACTTAATGATTAATTTGATTCACGTCTTTGCCCGGTGTGACGAATCAAAATGTCCGCCTTGAAAAAAGGTCTATTTTAGAGTTACCTAACCGCAGTCCTGCCCAGTCGTACCTATTACAGTACATTAGGTGGTTATTGTATGTCGTGTATTACATCAGGTCTTACAATAATGCATGTCGTGGGAGAGACAGGTTGGCAGCCTGTCTATGTGAGATTAATTCAGTAAATATGGCGAGTCGATCGTTATAGCTTAACTGCCATTGTGTTATCTTAGTCGCTTGTTTGGACCATTGTTGGAAAAAGGTCGTCAATAAACAAAATCAATGTCTGAAATAATAAAAGCACGTCAATACTGGCTTTCTGGATTGTTTAAGAAAAAGCAAAAATCTATATCTTAGCTGTCCAGACAGTGCATGAAGATATCGTTGAAGTCAGCTCTGAAGGCCTGCGCGTTTTACAACGCTGATTTATTTATGATGACAGTATAAATAACGAATGCTTGTCAGTTTTATAGCAGTTATTTTGCCCTTATTCGAGGCTGTTCGAGTTGTAAAGGTTAATTCCGTGTGATGAGCGAAAGATAGACTCCACAACCGCCGGGTCTATCGAGAAGAGTGTATCACCGGGGCATTTTCTGCTTTATTAGACTGCAGCCGGCGACGGGAAAGCTGTCTCGGAGAAATGTGATTACATGCTGCCGAGTACTTGAGCCAAACAAATTGTAGGTAGGCACGGTGAGAGCTTTAGTTCAGGTAATTCTCCACCTTCGCGTCTCATGACACTCAAAAACGAAACAGCGCCTACTTGCATGTTATATTCCCCGGATACATCATTATCCTCTCTCATTTGTCTTGTGTACTTTCAATTTCTGTAAAAGATTATAGACAGTCTGGCTCTCTAGAAATCTGGTCTACATCTCTCCTGTGAATTCCACACAATCCTCATTTTGCCTCCAACATGTTCCTCTCTTTTACCTAATCTGTTTGTTCCTCTGGCGGTCCTCCGAGCTGCGCGATGCATCTGTCTCTCAGCTGTAACTCATCCAAGCGGTGGTCTATATTCTCATTCGGCCCCACTTTACTTGCTGTGGATGACGTGAGGGCTGTTCTCTCTCCTTTCCTCTCTGCCCTTCTTCACTCCATGTGAGGGTTTAACGGTGTGTGTTATGATGAGGTTCTGCTTGCTGCCCCTGCGCCGTAGATAGGGCTTAGCACACTTACTGGCTCAGTAATGGGATATCTGCCTCCTTCAGATTGGTAAATTTGCTGTTTGAGACCCATCTTGTTTCTTCCTTCGTCCGCCACATGTGTTTTATACACAGCTTTCTGTCCTTTTATTCAAAAACCACTGAAACCATGAGTTCTACAATCCTAAAGCCATTTCTAGTCAAGAAAATATCAATGAATTATGCTTCCCAAGAGGATGTTGCAGTTACACAAGCAGTTTTACAAATTCAAAGGATTTAGCGTTTTCCAAATTACTGCCCTGTCTCAATTTAAGTTTGGAGTTAAAAGGGAAAAATTCAGCATAGGAAACTTTGACACACTTACATAAACAGCTTCTGGCGCTGAAGCACATTTCGTCGTTCATTCCTGTGGATAACCCAGCCTGGCAAAGACAGACGTCCCACAATTAATTTTCGCTTTGCACTTCATGGTCTGGCAGGGCTACAAAAGCATCAGCTTGAGACGCTCACATGATAAGTAGGCTGTATAATAGATGATTGGCAGTGATTAATCTATTCTGTGTCTGAGTGATGAACATACCACTAACTGGGCTTGTGGACATGTATCCACCAAAATCATTGTGTGTGGATAATTTCATGCTCACTGTATATAAGAATATCTAGTTTAACATTAGAGAGGTGTAGACTCACATTATTATATTGTAAATTCACTGATTGTCTATGTCTATATCTGTTTTTTGTTCTTGTCTGTATCAATTAATCACTTTCCAGTCCTTTATGACTTTCACAGCCTGTTGTGGCAACTGAAATGTTTTAAATCAGGTTAGCAGTATATGCTGTTATCAGTATATGTTATCTTTTTTTTTTTTTACTTCCTATGGGATTTGTTAAATTTGTTGTTGCAATACGAAAAATATATAGGACAGATGCTGTGATCTGTTTTTTATTGAGCACAGAATCTTGACTTATGAATGAAAGATGTCAGGCTTTGGTTCTTTTCCTTAAGAATAAAGATTACATTTGTCATGTTCGCTCTGAATCACCAATATTATATTACATATTCCTCCTCTGGGAGACCAGAAAACAGATTATCCTATCTTATATTGTCTTATAAACGTACATTTTCTGCTTATAACCAGCTGTTGCTGTGTTATCCAAACCCTCATGTCACAAATACAAGCAGGTACCTTTGACCACACAAAATTGTTAAAGGCATGAGTTCATATTTTGCAATATTGTTCTAATATTTTAGAAAATTGTTCACTCACACAATTGTCATCTCTTCCCCAGCCACCGTCTGACTCTTTGCTCTGGGCAAAACATCCGCCCTGAGCTTTGTTCTTTTCATCTACATCAGGAATATCATGTCCAGTGTTTATTTGGTGGTGCAGAGAACATGTTTGCGCATCTACAATGCACATTTCTTAATATGCAGTATTAGTCATCATAACACTGAAAATGAGAGAGGGATAAAGGGAGGGGGGCTATCGCAGAGAGATAAAAGGAAAGATGAAAAAGAGAGGCTAATCAGGGTGAAGAAGAGGAGTCATCAACAACACCACTGTCTCACTCATCGTCAGCCTTCCCGTTTCCTCTTCCCAGCCGGATCCCATTTATCATCTCTTCGAAGTACTGTACAGCATCGAGCTATAGGGGCCAATGCATTGAAACACTTTACGCCCGACCCACAATCAATGTAGTCTTGAATGCCAAGAGCCGTGTCTGTTAAAAGAAAAAAAATCTCTCATAACTGCATTCTCTCATTTGTCTGGCCTCTGTCCACGACTTTCAATCAATCCTTTCACAGCAAGAACCCAGAAAGAAATTGAATTAGGTCCTGGGCGTTGAACCACGGTTTCTTAATTGGCACAGGATTAGTTCACATTGATTTGGCCTGATTGGACTCCCTAGCTTGTGTGTCCACTTAATCACCGAGCACACCTTTTTTTTTTTCTTGAACCACTATTTACATGCGCACTTCCCCTCAGCCCGTGTCAGTCATTCACAGCCCATGGCAATCCTGGGAATCTGCATGAAATCAGCGGGCCCCGGCCTGTTGCTGCTTTACTGCCACTGCAGCATGCACGCTATATACTGCGTTAATCAGATTTCTTGGTGTTATTATTACAGCAGTGTCTTGGTACAGTATAGCAAATGGCTTATTCTCTGCCAGGTCTAGAAAATTGCCCTCTGGTTACAGAAAATGTTGTGATAGATCGCTGCTGTTATTCTGACTGAGCAGTGGAGAGCGATGGAGTGAGAGAAGGAGCCGGGAAGAGATTGTCTCCGGGGGAAATAAAGTGAGGACAGGAAAGAACACAGATTATGCATGAGAGAAGAACAAAAGAGTGGAAGAGAGCAAAAAAAGGACCACAAATAAAGGTTGCGGGAGCAATATGCTTAGAAAGGGAGCAGCAGAGAGAAGATAAGGGAGACAGATATGAATGGAGAGTGGAGATGGACTGGAGCTGTGACAAGACTGTCTATTAACAGTGCATTTTCTGCTTCCGCCTCTTAAAGCTCAGACCTTGAAGGCAAGCGTCCCCATAGAATTCGATTTATTAGACTATACTGCATTTTCCGCGGAGTTGATATGTGGAAATGCGCGGCGTTTCGGTGCAGCGATGTTCAGGTTCGTATTGACTTGAAACTGTCACTTTATAATTAAACCGTAGCCCATCATCTCTAGGAATATATGTGTTGATATGATATGTGGTTTATAGAGGCGCACACGCGTTCAGAATGTGCCGTCTAGTCACTGACATGATTGGATTTGATTATAGGCTCTCTGACAGACTACAGATGGGCATTTCTAGGTGGGTAATCGCTCATTGCCAGCCCTGTCTCTCACAGGAGGAAGGTCTAACTGAACACATTGTCATTTTGGGTAAAAAAAACAAAAAAAAAACAATCTGAGTTCTTTTTTTAAAATGTCTTAATCCAATCACAATTGTCATGGCGACACTGAAAGAAAGAGGACGAAGCTGACAGGAGCTCATGGAGTGAAATATTGAGGTAGATATTGTGTGGAACATTACATGCCTTATGTACAATACAATTTGACACTGTCCAAAGTCGAGCTGACAAAAAGAAATGTGTTATCTTCTGATGACTTATGTGCTAACCAAGTTTCACTTATTTTTCTGTCATGTTAGCACCCCATATGTTAGTGTTCTTCAACTTACGTGGATTTTTAGTAATAATACCGGTACTGTTCCGACAGCAACAGGGGGAGGTAAACAGCTGGGATATTAGCAATCGCTTTTTGCTGTTGGTCCCATCTGTGATTTGAGAACTTTCGAATGTTGCTCTGTTACTCTGGACCGGACTGAACAGGATTACTGGACTAACTGCACCAGCAGGTTGAACCCTCTCCTCTCTACGATTCAGGACGAACGCAACACCGAGTGTCCAGGAACTGTCAGCGACTCGTAGACAAAAATCAGTACTAACTTTAGCAAGCATGGACAGGCGGGTTAACCTAGCCAGTATACCCAAGTGTTTGATATTTTAAAGGTATTTAAGGGTTAAATCACTTATGATACATACGGCTTTACGTGGCTTTGTAGAAATAGGGTAAAACATCTTCTCCAGTTGGTAGCCCATAAAATGGAAAACCATGCAGCTGCAGTATGATTTTAGTTTGTAGTTCCTTACACAAGAAATATAAACAAATATCAGTTTTCCGTAATTATCGCACTGCTTTTTGGCTCGTTCAACTGTATGTCATAGTTAGTTAGCACTGAAAATGGCAACAGATACCCAGAGGGCGAGTGAAAGCGAGCAGAATGCGACAGTCAGGCAGTAGGAGGGCTTATCTGAGCCGTCAACATCTATTGAGTCAGGCTGAAAGGTAAGGAACAGCGTAAAGCAATTGTTAGGCTTCTTAATATGATTCTATAGATATCATATTGGTATTCATTTCACTTTCAGACTCAATAACATTCACACAGTCGGACATAATGCGCCATATGTCTCCTTTACTCTTCCACTACATTCACACCACGGGGCTTCATGCTCCGTGCCAAATTTGCTGCTCATATCTGATTGTTTTGGCTGCTGTTCCTATGTATTATAGGATATAACCCATACCCTGTTCTAATATAAACTGACAATGATGTCAGAAAGACAAATGTGCATAGAGAGACGATGACAAAAGGTATCACATCTCTTTCTGTACCTTCAGCGTGCTTCTCCTGCTCTCTGCAAAGGTTAGCCGACTTGTGAGGCGAGTCCGACGCGGGTTCTATGAGTTCTATCAGCATCAGCAAGAAATCCTATATACTATGTTGCTTTCTCTCTGTTGTTGTGCCCATTGTTTCTCAGGGCACGGGTCGAGTCAAGTGTATTTACAGCGTAGAGCAAAAACAGATTAGATAGACGTTTACAATCTGCGCAACACACTGCAGCCTCCGTCCTCAGACCTCTGAGTCTGACGAGGAATACGCCTGAAGAAATAACAGAGGAAGAAACCTGCACAGCAGCATTGTTTTTAAGACTTAGATCAGGGAAGGTTGTTTTTTGTCTATAGAGGTGCACACAAATTTAATCAAGAAACATAAACATAAAGACAATACCACATACAGGAAGATGCTGATTTACATAATATATCAGCATAGATCAGAAATTAAATGAGTTAATGGAACTTTCTGCTCATTTACTGGGAAATAACTGATACAACATGTCACATGTGACAAAGAAAGTAGAGCTTCAGGATTAACCTTCAATTGCTTTCCAAGATCTGTCCTTAACATTTTATTCTCACGATGTTTCTGTCTGATAATAGAAATCTTCAGAGTTTGTCTTTTTCACACAAGTTTCCCCTGAATTTTACAGTACAGTAGTGATGGGAAGTTCTTTTTAGGGAGTCGGATCATTTAGCTCACCAAGAAGAGCCGGTTCTTTCGGCTCCCAAATAGCTCTTCATTTTACCCTTTATACCATCATAATTCAGCCAAATTTAGCGCTGTTTTGACTTGTGATTTAAAAATAAAAATGCAGGATGAAACACCAACCATTTTCACTCTGCTGGCATACTTTGACCTCTGCTACCTATGTATAAAGTTATTTGTAACTAGTATCAACAGAGAGGAAAAAAGGAGGTGAAAAGCCGATTTACTGGGCTATATAGCCTATCCGTTATAGTCATCTGTCTTGCAGTAGACAGAAAAGAATGTGTAAGATTGTTTCCAGTAATCACATTTAAACCAAAAGGAGTCAGAGGGGGAGTCGGAAAATTTCCACAACACCGGCTCCCGTCAACATAAAAGATTCGGCTCTTTGAACCGGCTCGTTTACGGACAGACACACCACTACAGTGCAGCAACTCAAAATTGCATTTGTTGCCTCTGCACAGGCACGTGTATATACTGTGTGTATATATATATAAAATATAAGCACCTGCTTTTTAATAAATGACTACCTGTCATCAGTGTGTGGTTCTCACATTACAGCACTGTGAATTCATTAAGTGTGCCCTTTGGAAGTCTAACGGGCCAGGTGGGGTGCCGTCAGCCTCCCCACTTGCCTCTGAGTCGAGCTCTGCATTTCAATTGCAAATACTGTACACATCCCAGTGCCCTTGTAAAAACCCCAAAAAAAACACACACACTGTGTAGGAAGATTAACCTATCTCTGTCTGACTGGACAGGAGTGTTGTGCCTAACCCTCTTGAAATGTTCTCCAAGTAACTCTCCGGAAATCTGGAATTATTTTAATCACGCAGAGATTTGGGAGTGTTTTGAATCAGCTTAGTGCGTGTGTCTGCGGATGCACTAGATTCTACAAGTTAATGGCTGAGTGTGTGTCCGTGCACGCCTTCATCCATTATGCATTACACTGGTCTGGTCTTCGGGTTTTCTAGGGATGCTACCGTATGTGCATAGCTGACTGGGTTTGCAGTGATAGGATTAGGCCTAATAGAAAGTTGGGTCAGAGTGGACCACAGCTTGGATTAATAGTTTACCTGAGCAATGTCAGACCAAAGTGACCTGAGACAGTCTTCCTGAGTCATCACTGGTTTTTATGTGTTAGTGTGTGTATGCAGAAGGGAGAGGGGAGGGCTTAGAGACTCATTGTGGACTGGCAGAGTCAAATCTAAATCCTCCTCTTTTCCGTCAATAATTCTCTGCTTTTTCACAGCCCCTCTAATCCTCTTTCTGACGTGACTCACCTCTATTTATCACCACTGTCCGCGTGCCTCAAACTATCAGTGTGCTCGCAGTCGGGGTGTGCCTGTGTGTACACGGGCGCGAGTGTGACTTTCAGTCTGTACTGATCTCGATCATCTTCATAAAGGTTCTCGCCTATGTGTGTGTTTCTTTGTGCTGTCTGAGTTAATGTTACAAGCTCTTGCTTCACAAATTCCATCTTTGTCCAAAATAAGCACCGACATCAGATCCATAGCCGACCGGTGTGAAGTCATGCTGCTGTGAAAATGTAATAAAGCATAGAGATAATCACTGCTTAAGTCTGAATAATGGCTCTGTGTAATGGATCTGTGCTACACCAGTGCAGAGATTATGCATGATGCTGGCCAGGCAGGCAGCCCGCTGGTGCTGCTGCTCCTGCTGCTGCTGCTGCTGCTGACTCAGTGCAAGCATAGCTGGGGCTTGGGGGGTTAATGCAGCAGGGCCACTGGCTGATCCACAGCCCATCCTCATCTGCCAAAACTTCAAAGGATGCCCTGACAGAGTCTAAATCGCCATCTCCTCCGGTCCTGGCTCTGCAGAGCACTTCCCCTCCCCCTCAGTGCACAGGTCAAACTCGGCCTCATCTTTTATGTATCGCTTACCCCATTGATTGCGCTCTAAGAGATTCATGAATACAGGGGTGCCTATTTCCGTATCACACTCCAGCATATGGAGGGGGGGGGGGGTTCTCCCATTTGTCGTTTGTACAGCTCTCATTTTATTTCCCTCTTATTCTTTCCTCTGTGTTTCTGTCATTTTTCATCCCTGTCTTAAACCTATCTCTCACTGCACATCGCTCTCCCGACTTCCACTTCTATTGCAAGGAAGGTCACAGTCATTTCCCCCTCCGACGAACCTTTTTTTCCCCCCTTTTTTTCAGTATTTATTGGTCACTCATGAATTATTCAGAGCGCAGATAGTGAATAAGGTGAATTTGAGAGCTGCAGTTGACTTACCGGAAGCTTACTGGAGACGGACACTCGAAAGAACTTCCCCGAGTCAAATCTGGACACGTGTAGCTGCTCCAGCTGACAAAGATTGAATTAAATAGAGGGCTCCATGCCCACACATGCTGTAACACCATAATAAAGACCCTATCTAAACACGCTCATGGCCATTGGGTGTGCTTTGCCTATGCTGCACACAGCGCTTCCACTGAGAATAGTTGCGTTGTTTCCCTGAAAGCTGTATTAGCATGCCAGCGGCATGTCCCATGTATTCATTTATGTTCATCCCTTGGTTGTTTACTCATTCATGAATACATATGTTGATCCATTTTTAACAGGCGTGCCCCCTCCTCATCTCTGTTTTTGTACCTGTGTTAAAGTGATGTGTGTGTGTGTGTGTGTGTGTTATGCAATCCAGCAGAGTGTGAAATTGAAAATCCACCCTGCAGATGCCACATGATTGAGAAGAGAAGAGGACACGTGAGATGTGAAATCACATCTTTTACCAAAGTTGTTGTCATTTCTGACTAACTATGAAGCGGCTCATTTGAAGACTTGAAAGTTTTGGTAATTTTTATACCACCTTACTATCATATTTATAATTTTCAGAACAATATAAGGCTGCCATATCGTATAAATATATACGATAATACCTGTAGTATATGTTATACATCCTAGTTGGTCAACGGCATGCAGTCAACATCTCTGTTCTTCAAACTAACAAACATCATGGAGGTACAAGATATTTTTATTGGGGTGTTTTAGATCAAGTAGAACTTTTAATAACTCATAAAAACTAATTTAGCATCACAAATGACTAAAATGATGAAAACAGCTAGAAACTGATACTGATGCTAACGTTACTGCTGGCTAACAAACATTAGCATGAGCGGCGTGATTGCTATTAGCAAGCTCAGCTGCCTGACATGATATCTAAAGGTGAAATCAGCTCAGCCAAGATAAAAATGACTTTAAATTAACATTTGCAATGTTATCACTAAATCATTAATAACGTGTTTCAAACTTTTTCAGCTCTTTTAACCTCTGTATCAGCACAGGGAGGCAACACAGTAAAGGGCCAGAGGGCCTTTCTCCTCATAGAACCACTTTAGACTTTAGAGACACGACCTTTTTTCAAATTACAGGATAATTTATTCATAAAACTAAAAATGAACGCACACAAAATGTTAAACAACATGGTGAATATGCGTATCGGTAATTTTCCACAATCCGCGGGCAGTTTTCTGCACTCACTTTGCACGAACTTTACGTTGCAAAACTTTTTTCTTTTTTTTTTGCTGTTTTACTGGTCATCCCTCCATCCTTGTCGTATGAAAAGGATCTGAAGCTCGCCCCCTGGAGTACCAGTGCCCTCCCTCTGACCTGTGCGTACGTGTGTGAGTGTGCGCAACCTGTCCCAACCAAGTCCCGCCTGGCGAGCGTCGGACAGACCACCATCTGTTCCGTGCCCCCACATTGAACTACCTGCCACATCCTCTTCATCACCTTCCTGGGATATCAGGGAAAAAAAAAAAAAAGATGCTTTCTAGAAAACTCGTTTGCAGAGTGTTGCAGCGTGCAAAGTCTCAAAAGCACAATAATGAATCTGGTTATTACAAGGGATAATTATATAAGATGTGTCTCAGAGCTGGGTGTTTCTTATGTAAGCCTTTTTCATGTGAGGGAAAAAAACCCTCAGCAACATGACAGGACGCTGCCGTGTGCTCGAAGAAACAGGAGCAGGAGTGTCGGTGATGTGCTTTATTGTAAAGCAGAGTGAGTCACTGCCCCGAGACAAAGACTGGCTTCACCCTCCCTCAAAACACCTCAAGGACTTAACACGGTAAATTTAAAGACCCTCAAGCAGGCTTAAAATGAACCCCTTATCTCTTCTTTTTTCCATGCCGGCAATGAATTCTGCATGTCTCCTCCCTCCTTTTGATGTCATTTCCCTGAGATTTTGCTTCCCAAAAGACAGGGTTTAGGCTTAAAACCAACATGTTGGTGCTGTGATTGTACAGCCAAACAAAACTGGTCTTAGCTGATTATGCACACAGCCATTTTAATATATTTTAAGCCACCCTCTCTGGTCAATGAAGATCAGAGTTTTCCATTTTCTTCTCTACTTAAAAGCTGGAAGGGTTTGTATATTCCCCCACCCACCCCCTTTCAAAGAAGAACTGCGCTGTCCACCATCCTCCAGCATTTCAGCAGTAATTGCAACACTGAAGTGAGTCTTGAAAAAGCGCAGGGAGCCACAGCACAGCACGAGCACATGGCACATGGACCGGCACATTTAGCCACCAGGGCACCACAGGAGTGTTTTGATATGTTGTGATGAATTCTCAACCAGGGACTCTGATTTTATTCACTTCAAGGTGGAGATATGTGCGCGCACAGGGGATAAGGAACCCGGAATTAAGCACAGGAGAGAAAAGATGGCGAAGATGAGACAATAAAAAAAGGTGAGTTACACTTTCTCTGCATGCTTGTTCACCAGCTGGATCATTATACTGCCCTCATTGACGCTTTGGATGTAACCTTTAATGATGCACAGGTCAACGGGCGTCTATAAGATGGGTTTCATAAAGAATATGACGTGTATAATGTGAACTATTCGAAGGCAGCCTTTGTCTGAATATTATTTTCACACTTGCACATTCACAATTCACCTTTTGAGCGCAGCCCGGTGCGCGCTAGCTCTAACCTCTTAGTGCACATCTGCAAACACATCTGTCAAGGCCTGACAGCCCGCCATCGACGGCAGCGGGAACGAGACAGAGAGGGACACGATCGCCGAGCGGTGAGTGACGGGGGTTGCGAAAGGCAGGGGGAAAAAAGAGAGGGGGAGATGGCGGAAAGTTGCCAGATGAGACGAACAGACAACATGAAAAGGAGCTTCCGCAGAGGCTGCCCCTGTTTGTGTAACATGACTGGTGACAGAGCAGATGGCTGTGGTGAGATAAACAGTTTAAAAAGCGTGAAAAAAGTGCTTAATAGCGAGCAAAAGTGCTGAACGTGTTTACTGTGCCGGGGCATAAGTCAAAGCTCTCTGGTGATGTTGTGCAGACGGAAAACAGGAGGCAGGGCAAAGGATTCTGGGTTATTTTTGTCACAGGACACAAACAAAAACATCATAATCTGACACCATAATCGGCGTTTTACTACTTTGACTGCTGGTGGATGCTGCATAATACAGCGATCTATCCTGTTAATGAATGTTACAGTTTTGTGCCTCCCATGTATTACAAGTACATCTGAGCCTGTAAAACATACACTCAGTGATCCGGCAACACCATTTCTACCAATAATATTGTAACATACTGATGTTTCATTAGAATATTTTACATTTCAGACCAAATAACGCAGAAAAGTTCTTCTGCAGAAAGAACGAAAAACATAATTTCTGGTTACGCGAGTTACGAAATGGACTTGACAAATGATTTTATTTAATGCAGTGGATGTAATGTTTTCTTTCATCCAGATGGTTGAAGAGTCTTTAAGGATTCAGGAGATACCATCCAAACAGCTGTGAGTGCTGTTAAACAGCATTCTGCGGTATTTATTTTTCCAGAAAATCTGCTCTGTGACTCAGATGTAATGGTAATACATGAGAGGGGGGCTGGGCTAAAGGCTGACCACCAAGTTTGCCAAGTTCATACTGCGATTAGAGCACAGACGTTATTATTGAGAGGTCACCTGGTATTTGCTTTGCGATGTCCTGTACATACAACAACTGTTCCCCTTGAATTCTAGCAGCTGTGTTAGGACGGAAATACGGCATCATCATCGCCATGAGTGGCTAATATATAATCACGCATGGGATCCCATCTCAGGCTCAGTTCTTGTAGACGAGCCAACCCTAAACCCTGAGGCCCGGGGTCACTGCCAAAAAGCTAGATTTACAGCGAGCGCAGCTTACCATTTCAAAACGTATCATCGCACTGACTCGTGTCATCATCGAGGGCTATTTGAAAAGAAGTAATGCGGTTTACAAACAGGCTCTAAGCCACTGTGTTCTGGGTCTGAGAGGGATGGAGGGATTCGGCAGGCAGTGGGATAAACAGGTTGATAGCTGAGGCTGTGTCGCAGGCGTCCCGCTGCGCAGCCACACTCTTCGATTCAACGTTTCTTTTCAAACCCCCAAATCTTGATGTTATCTTGTGCAAACAACACTCTGACTTTCCACCATCAAGCGGTTTTCCGCGGACTGTGTTTATGGAGATTAGGAGGCGAATGAGTGTGCGTGTTTAGGGACCATCGGACGAGGTAAATCTTGGCCGGCGAGAGGAGAGCCGTGGCGCTGATACTGGCAATCACAGCAGAACAGAACGGACACCCGGGGTTGGGGAGAGAAAAGATAGAAGAGGGCTAATCAAAGAGGAGGGTTGTAGGTCAGGTAGAGAGGGAAGAGAGGAGAGCGTGCTTTGGGATGTAACCGAGAGGAGACAAAGGAAAGGCGACGGGAATGCCACCCTAAACTGAACGTCGAAATCAAAGGTGCTTGTCATCCGTATCCACAGATTAACAGAAAAACCGCCTGGACTGAGCTAATCTACTGTAGTCAGCGTGCAAGTAACACATTTGTTCAGCTGGGGAGCTTTGAGGCAAGGTGTGATTCATTTCTTCCACTGCAGGAAACCAGAGACGATGGTGAATGCACATCGGCATGAATAGGTTGCAGCAGATGATGAGACGGACGGCGTTGCGTAACGTAGAGCACGCAGAAGAGCCGTAAACGTGACATTTGAGCGATAGTAATCACAAACATTTATGAATTCATCCATGCCTTCAGCAACTCCATAAATGTTTGAGTGCTTCAGAATGTTTTTATGATTAAGCTATTACTAAGACCTTAATATATTTTAATATAGAGCACTGGGAAACACTTCCTTATCTATGAGCCTCCCCAGTTCATTAATTCATAATAACACATTTGCAAACTAAATTTAAAGCCCTTTCTCTCTCTCTACCTTTCAAAGACTAATTTAAGATTATATCTCTTTGTCTCTGAAATGAGACTCCTTGACCGCGGTTCACATCACGAGGCGCTGCCTGCGATAACATCTAATATTCAAAATGTTATTTAACGCAACGTGTGTCACCTCAGTACGCCGGTAAGTCGGCTGTTGTGTGTGTGTGTGTGTGTGTGTACCTGAGCAAATTATCAAATGGGAAGCTAATTTAACTCACTCAATGAGCGGCACATTTCACAGTTCATTTGGCCGTTCATGAAACACTCAAGACTAAATCACCTTTACACCTTGTTTCTAATTCCAACACTTAAGAGTGCCGGGGCGACCGAGGAAAGACGTTTAATTTATGCACTTTTTTTTAGCACACTGATCACGATAACATGAATACTTATTATTTCCATGAAGATGCATAATATTCAGCTTCGAACTCGAGACAAACCCTCTCAGCGGAATAGTAGATAAACATGCAAGATTAGCGGCAGCAGTCACTTCATATTGTTTTAAACACTTTGAAAATATGACTAACTTTTACCCGACCTGCGCACTCTGGAGTCCAATCAGGAAAACCCGCCTATAATATCGCCGTCTGTGAAGTGCTGCTTTTAATTTTCTCTCTCCACGCACAATCAGTGTTTGACCTTTAAGACAGAAGAACGTTCAGAACGTTCTGAACATTATTGAAACAAATAGTGGAATTGCCTTGAAAAATCCACAATTTGCGACGCACTCTTCTATACACTGAAACAGTGATTTCTTGACCTTAGCTGCATAATAACATAATATGTTAAACTGATTATTTAAACTCTCTGCTGTCTGTATTTGCTCATATAATTCTGGGCATCTCGAGTGAGTCACAAACAAAGGAGAGTTCACCGATGAGACATGAGCATGCATCTGGAAAAACAACTCTCGTGTCTCTCTCTTTCTTAATGTCTTTCCATTTCAATGCCGTTTCATTTATTAAAGATGCTGCTTAACCCCTGAATGACAGGACGTGTTGACCGCAGCTACTCGCTCCGGAGAGCAGAAAGCAGCCGCTGAGTTCCTGCTGGAGGGGAGGCAGTCTCAGTCATCTGAGTTTAGCAGCAAAGCCTCAGTCTTGTGTCTTTGATAGACGTCGGCCGAATCTGGCTTGACAGGAGACATAATTGAGTCAATTTTTTGATGACATAAGCCTTGCTGATTCCATTTAGTCAGGAATTTTCATGCCCTCTCCGTGTCGCCAAGTTTTGATGTGAGGTCAGCTGGGAGGTAGCCGCTAACTGTCGGCGCGCAGCGCTCACCTGGTCTGACACCTGTTCTCCGTGCAGGCAGAATGTTTGGTTGAGGCTCAAATCTCCACAGTGTGCAGGGAGAGCTGGAATTATGCCTCCTAGCTGCTGTGCATGTGTGTGTGTGTGTGCATCTGTATTTGTGATTGCTTTCCTTGTGTATGTGTGTGTCGCATCGGATCTGCGTCCACCAGCATTCATGCGAGAAGACAGCGGGTTAGGCCCACACCCCCCACCCCTCTTGCTCAGTTGGATCTCACTCCCGGATCTGTCAGGCGTCTGCTGATGTGTCCTCGATGTGACGTGCCACCCACGGTGAAGTAGAGGCACAAATCATCGAGCTTCTTCTTGTCGTTTTTAGCCGAGCGCCTCGCGTAACCGGTCTGCGACCTCTGCCCGCAGAAGTTAAGCAGATAGCCTCACGTTAGTCTCAGAGATGGAGTCGAGGTAATCTCATCAAAAGGCGTCAGCTGCTCATCAGCCTCTAAGTGTTTCTTCAAAAGAAACAGACGGCTAAATCTGCTTTGTTTGCGTTCTTTTTTTTCTTAATTATTTTCAGGGTTAGCTATTTCTTTACAGCATTACATTCAAATCACAAATGTTTGGTATTAGACATCACTGGCACTTTGTTAATACAGTACTTTATCTTTATTTAGCATATTGTCTCCGTTCAGCTCAGTCGCTTTAATACAGTAACAAAAGACTGTAGCAGGTATTTAGGCTACATCAGCTAAAAGCATATTAACACATTAGCTGCGTGCACTTAAGGTCAGCTCTGTTTCCCGACATGTAATTAACTGTAGAATCAGTTGCTTGAAATCACCTGACACTCTGAATGCCTCCGGCAGCGGTTTGACGCTAATGCCGCCTGACAGTGGCAAGTGACTGTACTGTGCACATACTGTACAATCCAGGCGCATGCGCGCGACCACGACGCTCGTGCCGGGGAAGGTGGACGTACACGTGGTTCGTTTTGTAAAGTTTCATTGCGCTGCTCTCCAAAGCAACCGCGTGACTGGAAACAGCAGCTACAATGAAGAGGCGGCAGCTTCTTATTATCAGCTACAAGTGCGCGAACACGGGAGGAATGCCACGAGGGGGGGAAACAGTTGCGAACCTTACACTGACACAAGCAGCATTAGCATCTTTTTCCACATGTGGGTCACGGCCGCGGCTGATAGATGAGGCTGCAGTGTGTTATGTAGAACTTGCACAGGGGTGCACAAACACACACACGCAGCATTGACTCTACAGGGTTCGATTTAGTTATCACCATCACAGCACTTTGCCTCTTCGACATAGTCCAGGATTAGCCGCCCCAGATTTCACAGCTCTTAAGAGAGAATATAAACATGGAGGTTATTATTCTGTGTGAGTACAGATGGGAATGTGCATACCCAAACATATACAAGCGCCTTTTACCTGACGTTTTATTAGTCTATGACTCAGAATAGCTTTTTGAATGTTCCACTTCAAGAGGAACGTGGTGAAATGCATATTAAGCAAAAGAATAGAAGCAGTTTATTTTCAGACCACATCAACTCATGGTTAAAATAGATATTTTTTTTTTTGCCATTGCAGTGCAAAATCCGAAACGATAAAGAAAAACTATAAAAATTTAAGTGAGCATGTTATTCTTGACACATTAAAGGGCCAGTGTGGCGGAGGTAGCGGCATCTAACTGTAAAGTAGCAGATTGCATCCAACTAGCATGGTGGTGGGGCGTTAATGAGGCGAAATAGCTTAAAAAGATATTTCCTTATTTGCTGTTTTGATGATTGTGGTGGAGAGCACTGTCCAGAGAGGCTGGTGTATACTTGAAAAAAACAGTTAATTGATGTGTGGGGATGCAGGGAAAAGGCTGCTGTCATAGAGAGGGATGAGATGTGATCATTTTGGAAATGGTTGATAACAGCGCACGCTTTCTGGAAGTCTTTCTTTGAAGGGGACAGTGATGCAAGCGATTGTGTAATGGTCAGTTTTTGGAAATCTGGAATTTTTTTGCGAAACGCAGCTCTCCGCAATTCTTACATCAGAAAGGGAAGAGGGGATTTCAGATACTGTTCAACCATCTGACAAGAGAGGAGCACACTGACACCTTAACATGTCAGCTCCAAAACCTCCCATAGGTGTTTGAGATGAGATTATGTGGTCTGTTAACACCATGACATATAATTTATTTGTCATTGTCACTATTCATTGACAGGAACCTTGCATCATCAACAAAGCCACCAGACTCCATTAAGCATTGTTTCTTTAGTACATATTGTATTTTGTCCATCCAACAGTGTCAGAAGAATAGAGAATATGTTTTATATTACATTTATCAAATCCATAACGATTATTATAATCATATATTACTATATATTTTTGTGTTACTTTAAAAGAAATAGATGATAAGCCTGGGGTTAGGTGATTTTTCACAATCTCCCTGCATGCCCTGCGGATACATGATAATATAAAAGATATAAAGCAGGAGGAATGGCTACTCCTGTTGCTGTCCACACATATGATCTCAGAGTGGTTGGTACATATGAGTTCTCATTAGCCGGGGTGAAAACACATTGTCTTCCACCAGAAAATCCATTTGTTTCCATGGTGACACTGTCCTCCCTTGTCCAATTTCCTTGCCTGCTTTTTATGGATAGCTTTATTGAACTTAATATATATATATATATATATATATATATATATATATATATATATATATATATATATATATATATATATATATATATATATATATATATATATATATATATATATATTTTTTATATATATATTTTTTTTTTTTAAGAGAGAAACTTAAAAAGCGTGGTATTAAATAATTTTAAAAACGTATAAGAAATAAAGTGTATACATGTATCAATATCTATAGTTTGCATTTCCTTACATTTGTTGGAAAATATTCAGGCTAATAAACACAGTTTCATTAATTAAACTTAGCTTCTAATTAGAGAGGAGAGAGAAACAAGTTAGTCATTTCAATTTTTCAGGCTTTGAGAGGGAGATCATTTCGAAAGATTTTATTCGTATAGCATCATTTTTCATGAGGCATTAGTGCTGTCAGCTTTTCAAAAAAATCAAGTTTGAACAAAGCTGAACTGACTTTTAATTTGTCTCAGTCAATTTGAACACCACCCATGCTGCCTATCCTAAAACATGTTGCTGTTCTGTAAGCTAATGTTAGCATAAAGCAGTTGTGTTTTACAGTGTTAGCAAACAGCCTTACGTTAGCCACAGTTTATCAGTCTGTCGTGTTGAACATAAAGTACTAACACATAAATTTACAGGTGGTGTTGTGCGTTGTGATCATCTGTTTAGTTTTGAGCTTGCAAGAGAACAACACTAGCCTAGCTTAATGCTAGGTATGCTTCTTGAGGGTAGTTCATGACGTTGGCCTTCTATACTGTGAATTCTCAGTTACAATGGATGAGAATTAGTATTTCAAGTACTATTTTTCCCCATGTTCAAATGATATGTCACATTTCAAATACCAAGTGACATCTCTATCAATTGTAACACATAAGAATAGTGTTAAAACCCTGTGAGAGAGCTCACATGCAGAACTGCAGAGCTGTAAATGGTACGCTTTAATGTGAACAGAGAGCGGCTGTCTTCTTTATCCTCGATTCCCACTGTTTGCCCACGATGGATTCAACCTTAAGCCACACAATAGCAATCTCAGTGGAGTCATGGCCTTTTGTTATGAGTCAAAGCCAAGTTTCATATCCACTCAGTTCAATCTTTTCGTTTCAAGATCAAGGGATTCATAAATGAGTACATTTATGGAAAATGGGAAGGAGGCTTTTCAGCACAGCTGTCTTACAGTCAGAACTTTTCTCATATATTATTGCAGCTCATGTTTCTACACGGTCTGCATCAATTGAAGTCATGCACATGTAAAATTCAGCAGTGACAGCGTTTTTTTTTTTTTATCCATTATATCCATGAAACCAGATACCATTAAAAATAAATAAGCATATCAAATATGACACATACAGTTTTTTGTAATTTATGCTTTCAGAAATGTTTTTCCTGAGCCGTACAAAGAAATGCACTTTCAAAACCTCCTGGCATAACTTAAAAGTGACCTTCAAATCCCATGCTTGGTTGCCTCCGTCGCTGCATTTTCAGCAGGTCCGTGCACTTTTCTCTGCCGAAGTTCTGCAAACAAGTAGCGTTAGCCTCGGTGACAGCTCTGTCGGAGACAAACAAAACCAGACTTTCTCATACTTAATGCCTTGGTTAATTTGTTTACCTTGATGAAATAGACCTCATCACTGGAGGAATTTGTCTCCAGAATGTGGTGTGGTGGGTCCTGAGCTATAACTCAACACAGTCACTCCATTTGTCAGAGAGAGCCCTGACAGTCAGCCTAATTAGTTTGGTTGTGACAAAGGAGCTGTCTTGTGGAAACCGGGAACATCAATCCATCCATGAAGGCATGTGTTTTCATAATGCAGTCAATACTGCAAGCAGAAACATGCCTATTAGGCATCGGGTGAACCTGCATCTGACAACAAGGTCTGATGTTTTTGTTTGGTCAAAAAAGGAAATGCTCTCAAGATATGTTGTAAATGTGTTTGTTAGGTTATTTAGCAAATTTTTACAAATTTATATGGAAACATGTTACATAATCTGTCATCTATTGATACAGTAAAGACTGCCTGGCTTTTTATCTTCCGTGATGTAAACTTTAAAACAACCTGTAGGAATATGAAATTGATGGAACCATAAAATGGTTTCAGGAGGGACATGTTCGCTCTCCAACGCAGGCAGGACTTTTATGATGTCCGATATTGTTTTAGTACACATGCACTTTATGAAGAACTTCATATAAAGCAAAAACAATAATTTGCAGTTTGTCAAAATTCTGCCTCGCTTCAGCCAGACAGGACAGTCAAGGGAGGCCGTCATCTATCATTTAAGAGTTATTTTAACAGTCAGACATTAAAGTTAGTGCTTCTCCGCCTCTCCCGACATCCCTAAAAGCCACTTTTACATAATCCAGAAACACACAGAAAAATTACCAGTTCTTTTTGGCTCCAGGCTGTCTTTAAAATGTTCTACGACATCATTCTTTGGGGGATTTTTTTTTTTAAAGGCATTGTTCACACAATGAGAACATCCTCTCTGTCTCTGTTACTGTCTCTCTGCCAGCTGCAGCTCTCCTGTGTGTGTGTGTGTGTGTGATATTAATCTGTCGAATATTCATGTAATTAAATATTTATAAATACGGGGGAGTTTTGTGAAAGTTGCTTTCACAAGTGGGTCTGTTAAAGTGGCTCCACAGAATAACTGAATGTACCTTGTGTGTGTATTATGTGCTGATTGCATTGGTGATATCGCATCATGCAGGTAGTTTTTAAGTTTTACTTGACAAGGTTTTGAGATAACGATGAGATGAGCCTGTTAAAGTAGACATTAATTGAATTTTGAAAAAAATAACCTCACGCTATTAGGAACGAGTGTCTCCAATGTGGCGGCTCTGGCCGCCACCATATTGGTAGTATATACCAAATCTATCTCCATGGCTACAGGAGAGAATGGACATCCCAGTTCCTGTATGCACGTATATTCAATGATAAAGAGGGATAAAGCATGGAGATTCCTGAAGTCAGTGCATAATCACAAGGGCGTAGACCTTTTGCCATCCTCTATCAATCTCACAAACAAAATATCCATGGAGAAATGTACACATTCGTTTGTACCTTCACCCTCATATCCAGCCTGTACGGTAACACCTTTCAGTAGCCTGGGACTGCAGACGTTTGCAGCATCCAAGGCGAAAACTTCACTTGACCTGAAAAATCGAGGTAAAGAGCTGTACACTTTCTTCTTCTGCCATACATGAGATGTTCCAGCGAGGTGTTTTGATCCCCCCCGTGGAGCGGAAATTGGTAATGTTTTCAACCTTTGGAGAGATCATTGCCAGGTTTGAGAGAGACCTTTTGTAGCCCCGTGGCCTCAAAGAAGCTCAGTAAGCATCTTGCAACCAGCGTTTGATGTCGATTGAGGAAGATAGACTAACTGCAATGTGTACAGCGGCCTTTTATTTCGCCAGCAGTCTTCTCACACTGAGGTGTATTGATTTCACCACTTCCTACAAAGATGGTATGCAGTAAGTCAATGTTGCTTTGCATTTTCATACCACCTTCGTTTATTTGCTTTGGTGTATCTCAGAGCTTAAAGAAAATTAAGAGCGGATTTCACCGCTTTGAAGCTGCGTTCACTGTGTTGGATGAAAAAAAAAATCTATTTTCTCATTTATCTCATCTGGCTCCAAAGAAGCATGGCAACTAAACAGTGTGACCTGCTGTGCTGATGCAGTGCAGGTGTTAATGGGCATTAACATTCATGGCCTGACTTGTTTTATCTACTCCTGCATTTTGTTTGCACACCTTGCTGTTCAGCACACAATCACCTTAAATGTAATAAAGTCTCAGCTTTTTTTTTTGCATAGCTTGTTCACACAAAGTCAAAGAAGCGAGTTGTTTGGGTATTCTTGGGTATTCCTGTTGTAACTCAAGACTAGCTGCCATGTTTGTTGACCTTGCGCTAAATTCCTGCAAGCAGTTGTCCAATCACAGCTTAGCAACCATAACTAATCACAGCCCGTCCAGGAGACCCCCTTTAAAAGTGTCTTAAAGAGAATATTTCACAATAGCTTAATCGGGTTGCTAGGTACAGCTGAGAACGTTTGCTAGCAACAGTTCATTTCAGCAAGATCAAGTTTTCCTGAAAGAATTTCCAATGGAGAGTGTGGCAGGCGTAACCAGAGACGGTTAAGACAAGACGCATAACTGAGGAGGTATCTCTCAGTACCTATTGACTCTAATGGGAAAAGTAAATGTGAGCACATGATTATATAATAAATCGGGAGAAAATTAACTTTGTTCAAGACCTCAGCAACAGCACAATCTTGCGATATCTAGGAGCGCGGATGTCCTTTCCATCTGTCGGCGCTGAATCGTCAAGTTAATGTAGAGTAATGTAGGAAGGAAGAGTAGTGCAGCCTGTCCAGTTATTGGTGTGCTACATTGAGGTTGTTTGACCAGAGAGGTAGAGACACAACTGGGTCAATCAGCTGCTACGATGGACATATAGCATAATACACAACCACAGCTGTCTATGAGCTTTTCTCATGTCACTGTAGGCCAAACCTGACAGACAGGCCAGAACCAGCAGATCCTCTTCTTGTTGTTGATAAACTGTATTTCACAAGCTAGCAGCATCAGAATTCACCATGGATATGCATCCTGTCAGATACACTATGTATTTGTATGTCAGCGTGTGTGTGTGTGTGTGTGTGTGTGGGCTAGCAGGCAGAAAGCCAGCATGACCCAACTTCAGCTTTTCAGCTTTAGTGCAGTGCTGCAGACAGCTGTGCCACAAACACGCTGTTGTGGATCACCGCGAGGGCCTTTTATTTAGGTCACATTCTGTGCTTCAGCGGCCAACAGAAGGGATCTCTGTCAACTGCGATGAATACCTTTAGTTGGACACAGCCCACTTTTTAAGTGCCCTGCAAGAAGCGGACACTGTGCGCGTCTGTGTGGTATGTAGTGTGCGCTTTGTGTGAGTTCACTCGCTTGGGAGATGGCTGTGGGGAATGACTGCTCTGACTTACTCTTAACAATGCTAGAGTAATATATTGGCTTAATTCTCTCCTACGGTGATTTGAGCCCCTGGTTTAAATTGCGTGAATTATTTCCCCAGTTTCTCAATACATCCAGCAACCAGTTTAAAGCTACATCAAAGTAAATAATAAATCTGACTCACTCTATATTCAAACACATAAATACATCCTGCATGTGCCCTACATGGTGTCCTCCAGTTATGTAAAGAACTGACATGTTATTTCTTTCCACTGCTCGGCCTCCCTCATTTTCTCTTGTTATGCCCACCCCCCCTCCCCGATTACTCATTTTACATTTTTTTTTATTTACCACGGTGGCCTTTGGTAGTGCATTATAAATCGCAGTAATGAATTCCCCGCGCTGGCTCGACCACACCACTGTCACAGCGCTACACCGTGGCTTGCGTGGGCTCTTATTATTGTCTCGTTAGCTTCACCTCCAGTCCATTGGAAACAGTGTGGGTTCAGCGGCTAGCCAGCCACAGCCCCAGATGAGTAAGGAAGGCAGTTTAAGGGCGCTGATGGATGCCATTGTTTTCATGTCGCCATGTAAGGGAAAGGTCGTTTATTGCAGCTTGCCTCGACCGGCCCAGAAGCTGTCAGCTGGGTTTTACTGGCCAATTAGTTTGCCTGTAGAGGAAAAACTAGAGCCTGTGAGCATTTGTTGTGTGTTTGTGGATGGGGGGGTGTGGGGGCATGCGTGCACAACAAGCAGGTGTACTGTAAAATAAAAATGAATGTACTTTTTGAGTAATAGCTGATGTGTTAAATCATACGAGGCATTAAGACTCTTTGCAGAGGGTTTGCCCATATCTCTGCAATCCACAGTTCCACTGATGCTTTACTTCTAACAGTACCCTTGAACAAATATAGCACATACTTGAGCTGGAAATAGATTTGAACTCTTGTTGATACCTCGTTTTGTTTCTCTCTGTTTTCTCAATCCCCCGTCATTTTTTTTTTTTTTTTTCACTGAAATCTACCAGAGTGAACAGAAATGGAATAGGAAGCTGGAGGACAGATTTGGATGTCAGGGGCCACATGCCAAGTGGCTGCTATATTTAGAGATTTCTCTTTCTGAAGTTTTGAAGGACAAAAATAAATGAACAGGTCCAAGTCTAGTCAACATCATCAAGTTTTCTCGTGTATGAAGGCGTGCCAAAAAGCATCTTCTTCAAATTAAAGCAGATGCAGACGTTACACTGTGCTTTGAGTGTATGCAAATATGAGTTATTTATAATTCTCTTTTTTTTGTTTGTTTGTTTGCTGTGTTGTCTTGGCAGAACCAGTTTTGGGGCCTGTGCAAACTTCCCGCGGCAGCAGTTGGATGTGCACGTCAACCCGGTCACGATGACAATGAAAGGCCTGTCCAGCAGCCGTAGTCACCACCACACAGTGACCTGCGACCCCTCTTATGACTCTATGACCCTGGGGCACCCGGACCGTCGGTCCTACTTCCTCAATCCTGGGGAGGCTCATCCTGCTGACCACCCGTGCTACACACAGCGGAACTCCTTCCAGGCTGAGTGCAGTGCCTACCCTGATCTGGCCAGCTGCACCTTCCCTCGCAGACATTACAGCTCTCACCATGAGCTGAAGGATGAGTGTGGTGCTGTGGTGCCTTATACAGGGCCAACAGGGAGCAGTAAGGGAAGTGGTGGCGGGGGTGGAAACAACAATCGCATCCCTTCTAACCTGCTAGAGCAATTCGAACGCCAGGCACCTGTGCGGCGTGAAGGCTACCACACACTTCAGTACAAGCGCACTGCAGTGGAACACCAACGCAGTGACAGCCCTGGTCGAATCCGCCACCTTGTTCACTCGGTCCAGAAGCTTTTCACCAAGTCCCATTCCCTGGAGGGGCCTTCGGGGTCTGGTGGAGGAGGGAGTGGGAGGATGAATGGCAATAAATCCAGTCCTGATGACCCACCCTCCTCTTCTGGTACCCTGAAGCACAGTAAGCGCAGCAAGAGCAAAGACCGCTCCAAGTCGGAGCCTAAGATGCGCACTGCCATCTCAGGCTACTGGAGCTCGGACGACATGCTTGACCGGGAAGTGTGCCTCTACCACCATCACCACGGGGGCAGCAGTGGAGGCCTGCCTTCTGGGGTCATGACCATGGGGCGCCACCCAGACAAATCCCAGTCACAGTACTTCATGGAGTCCTACAACACCATCAGCGCCCACTCTCTCAAGACATCACGCAGCAACAACGACGTGAAGTGCTCGACGTGCTCCGGGAGCGGCAGTGGAGGTATGCCGCTGGTGGGCACCCTGGATAGCCAAGTGCAGCTGAAGAAGAGCTCGTGGTCATCTACTCTGACGGTGAGCAGAGCAAGGGAGGTCTACCAGAAGGCCTCAGTCAACCTAGATAAAGCTCTAGTGAAAGCCGAGCAGGGACGCACCTGCCACTTCCTACAGGTAGGACTGTTACAATAGCTCCACCTCTGGTATGTCATGCTTCCTGCAACCTGCGGTGCCAGCCTGCTCCTGCATGCTTCTGTATTTCTACGTGTTTGTTTGTCCATGTGCATGGATGACCGGAGAAGCAGTGGCCCAGAACCCATCACCAAACCCAACATCGTTTCACGTGCCCGTGTCTCAAGTAATTAGGTTGACCTCATATCATCATAAAACGTCATGTCATCTGCATGGAAATATTCATATGTGAGCATGTGGATATTTATGCCATTACTTCTGTGCTGAACATTATGTCAAGAGTCACATAGCAGTAGATGGCGTGTTTGCATTTACTCAGCTAGACGAATAATGCTGTGAGCTGCCTTTATATCCATTTATATCCGTAACAGATCAGGTTCGTGCACCATCACCATGAATCAGCATTTCTTTTTTTACCGTATACAAGCACAGGAAGGCAAACCAGAAACAAGCATAAATAGCAAATTGTCACATGTATGCAACTGCTGAGAGTGTACTAGTGTTGGTCATGGCGTAGTTGTGTGTGTGTGTGTGTGCGTGAGTGAGTGTGTCTTATTCTGGGAGTGAGAGTAGGATGCTATGATACTATGAGATCAGAGAGACAGAGGTGTGCAGACAAAGAAACAAAAGGATAAAAATGATCTAGAGCCAAAGCTAAGTGGTTGCACACACACACACACACACACACACACACACACACACACACACACACACACACACATCCACACACACAGACACATCAGTGGGTGCTCAGTCACTGTTTTGCAACAGATACAAGTGTTTCAGATTGCATAGATTTCCTCACATCCGGATGAGCTGCAAAATATAAGCCAGACGAAAGAAATAGAGACACAAGGCAGGGAGAATAGCAGGGAGGTTGTGTTTATATGTGTGTGTGTGTGTGTTGTAGAAAAAGGACCAAAAGAGTGCAAATGAGGGCAAAGGAGGAGGGCGTGAATGAGAAAGTAAAAGGCAGAAAGTGAGAGTGAGGGAGCATAAAAGACAGAAAGTTCTGTGTGGCCGTGCATTTTAACAGCTCAGGGAGGGATATTGTCGCCGCAGTACAGCAACACTTCTCCCAGAGCCAGTGCTTTTTTCTAGAAAAGAGAGACGGAAGTGGAAGACGGGCTTTCAAAGAGAGCAGCCTGACTGCTTAGTCTTTTTGAGGTGCTGTTTTTTTTTTTTTGAATCCTTACAACAAGAAGTTGACGCACTATTTGCATCACCCACTGCGATGAGATTCTGCCATCCGTTGGTTAATGTTCACGCTTAAATGAAGGCCTAACCTCTCCGTGCACTCCATGTGCAAAATTCACAGGTTAGAACCTTTTTAAATGTGCCGCACCACACTGTGATAGTAATAGAATTAAATAGCATGACTTCATTTATTATTTTTTTTCAGTTTTTTATTCTCTGTAACAATAAATTGTTTTGACATCTTCCAAGATCCGGCCTTTTCCAAGATGTCACCACAGTCTGTTGTTGCCCCTGACATCAAAGTGAGCTTGGTTTCCTAGCTACGCACCGGTCTGTTGAATGATTCTCGTGCACTTTTTGCTCGCTCTGTATCTCATTTCTTTCACTTCGGAGCTACTGCCCTAACAGCCACTCACGTTGGGACTGCAGTGCTTTTTGCTGAACAAAACCCCCTTTGTTTCCCCTCTCTCCCCATGTCTGATGTCTTTGACTCGCTCTCTCTTTTAGATTAGGGCTAGGAGATAGCATTACCTCCTTTTTTATTTTTACCTTCATTAGTGTGTGAGAAGTCAGGAGAGCAGACAGAGGCCAGGATACGACAATGTTTTGTCAAAACGGTTAATTCCCTGCGTTTGATATGCCGTATGCGTTGCATGACAGACGACGCGTGCTCATGGTATGATCGAGACAGAGCCTGCGCTGATTGATGCCACTATTGCGTGCTTTAAGACACGCGTGATACAGGTGTTCATATCAGGCGCAGGTAGAAAATGCTGAAGCCTTGCTTTTGTTCAAGCGCATCCGTATGAGCTGTCATGTCTGGAGGGCGACCTCTGCTCCCTCTTTACCTAATCTCACCTCATCTCTCCAGGTGCCTCAGGATGACTGGAGCGGATTCTCTCCACTGGGGAAGGATGATGAGATCCCGTGCCGGCGGATGCGCAGCGGCAGCTACATCAAGGCCATGGCAGAAGAAGACAGCGGCGACTCAGACTGCAGCCCCAAACCCTCGCCCAAGGTCCAGGCACGGCGAGCCAGCTACCTGAAGGCCACACAGCCGTCGCTCACGGAGATGACCACGCTCAAGTAAGTGTGTGTTAGAGCTGTAAAGTATTACAAAAACAGCAAATCCTCACCTTTGAGAAGCTCGACCCCCATCTATCGTCTTGTCTTAATTGCGTGACCACTGCAGTATTTATGTGTGCGCCTGCCTGTACATTATGTCTGTATACAGTACATGCTTCTGAACATAATGTTCAAGTGTTCACATGCTGTGCAGTTTGAGTGAAGCAGATGGGAGAGATGAAGGGAAAGAAAGAGAGACAAGCTGACAAACAGAGAGAGATGAAGGCAGTCAGTGTTACCCAAGCGTCTGCCTGGCAGCAGTATGGCTTACGCGCGAGTCCCCGACTCTCAGTGGTCACAGCTTAATTACCTGTTCTCAGACACACGCTTCAATCTTCATAGCTGGCCTCTGTATCTCTACAATCACGCGCAGACACACATCGAAAAGCCTGAGCTTTAATTGAAAATACACAATGCCTGTTCGTGTGCTGAAGCCTCTTCAAAAATAAATCCCATGTTCTAAAGAAATGCATGGTGGGCCGAGAACACGCGAGCGATGTTTTTCTCTCCCCCCGGAGCAATTCGTCTCTTTGAAAGATCTTTGAGGTTAAAAGCTGAGCCCGATCATTTGAAGATTTTGATGAAGTTGTTTCTTGTTGCGTAATGCGTTCTCTGCTCAGCGGCACATTTCAACGGCGTGAGCTCATCAAGTATTCGACAATGTTAGACCCCATCATGATTTCAGACTTAGAGAAAATCTTGAAACACATAAAGCCAACAGCATTTAAGCTAAGAGTGGAGATGCTCATTGGTAGTTCTTCCTGAAGAATGAAATCCATAAAAATACAGTAAATTAGAAGTTTTGTTGTTATATAACGTGAGTCTTATTTATTTGACTGACTTTATTGTAATGATGTTGCCACATGTACCATAGCACTTTTATTCCTGGATAGCTCATGAAGATCCTGAAGGTCCAGCGAGAGACTGTCCGAACATGGCAGAAATATTCAGAAGTATGTTTTTATTGGTGTATAATCACCAATCAAACCTCGCTTCTCGATGCGGCGTTCGTTCGTTTTTTTTCCACCTCCGCAGTTCCCCCTACACGCTCGAAAGGGGAAGGCGAGGCGAGTCGGCCGCAACCTGCAACCTCACCACTAGATGCTAGTAAATCCATCACACGGGACGTTTAATAAAAAATATGAACTCAAAGCCAGTGAAAACGTTTTCATTTAAACTGCCTCGAAACTGTAAAAAGACTGGGATTCACGAGTCATATGAAGCAGCACGGGGCTGTGACTGATTAGCTGTGTAATATACAGAGATGAGAAGAACACCAGTGGGTGCTCAGTCACTGTTACTGGTTGCTCAAACACAAGCACACACACACACACACACACACACACCCTTATGTAAGTGCAAGTGGCGCAGCTTGGGGCCCACTAATGACTTGAATTTGGCCCGGGGAACGCCATCATCATCTGATGGAACCCAGTGGAACAAACCAAGCTGCAGTGCTGCACATTGGAGATAGAGGATGAGGCGGGAGCAGCTGACGTCTTGTTTTCACACTGTGCTTTTGGGAGCTGGCACAAGTCTTACACTCCGCAATGATTAAATAATCAGCTTTGTTCTACCATATGTCTCAGAGCCCATCCTGTGACCACCGTGTCCTTGACTCGTGATGAATTGCTCCTGAGAAGTTGTGGAATTTGTTTACTCTGCTAACCCTCCTCCTTATTAAAACATACAGTGCACACGTGAAGCGTGGTTTTAAATGGCTGGGATAATTCTTAGCTGACGAACAAGCTCGGGAGAAAGCGACACCCTTTCTTGTTTCCTTCAGTCACTCTTTCTTTTGCCACAGATTCATTTATTCCTGGCCTAGATTTTATCGTGTTTATTTTTTCATGTCTCAGCCAGAAGAGACATCCTGAATAATAGGTTGCAGTAATCACATCCCCATTTTTCTGTCCTTGCATCCTTCCAACCACAGTCATCACTCTGAACGCTTTTGTTCCGACAGTGACTAAGAAGAGGGGAAAGAAGAGAAGGTAAAAAGAAAATGGAGGATAGGGAAGTTGGGCATGGAAAGCCTCTTAAATGAGGAAGCAGGGTGAGCCGACTGACAGGAAAGATGAGGTGAAGCAAACAAGGGGACAAATGAGATGATGGGGGGGGAAAGAAAAAAAAAAAACACAGATCCGGGATTACAAGAACACTTGACAATGCAGCAGAAATCAACAGACAGCTTTAGCAAGCCCTGATTCCTGACTGTCAGAGAGGAACGTGTTCATTAATGTCACTTGTTCCATAGAGGGACACCCTGGGACAGGCTGAACTTCCCCCCCTTAGGTGGTACTGATTACAGGCGAGGTTTGCCATTGACGCCGCTGGTTCTGCCTATAATCAGGCCCACAGGGAAATCAAGAGCAGATGTGGATAAGGATAATGGTGTTTGTAGATTCTTCCTCTGATTTCTCTGTGCATCATGCACACTCTCCAGATATCTCATAAGGATAAGTCATGTTAATCTCTGGGGTTGGGGATGTGTATTTAGATTCTCTTTATTGGGCTGAATGATGCGCCTTGTATTTTCTATGATCAGTTGATCCATGAGAGTAAGAAAATTGAAAATACTGTAAGGAAAATTGAAAATATTGCAGCGGAAAGTAGCAAATAGCTAAACAATGAAGACTAAAATGAACTTAGGACTTGAAGAATAGCAAAAATAATTTAGGGAGGTTCACAGTTTGTCATCCTGCCCCATCGGAACTGTTTTATTTTAAGAAATTGTGAACCTGTCCTTCAACCAACTGCTTAGAGGTTATGAGAAAAATATGTAACTTTATCTTTGTCTTTATTTTTTCCATTCTGTTTTAAGTCTTCAACTAAGCGTGCTGTGTATTTCATGATTTAAATAAACCTTTAAAGGGGCTGCAACCGTAATTTTCCCAAAGCCAAGTTGTCTCGTTCTTTGTGCTGCTTCTTTCAACACATCACAACCCCAAAATATTCAGTTTACCTTTTGAATTGTCAGACAGCTTATTACAACCATGTGTCACGTCATATCAGAGAGGGGGTGAATCAGTAGGTTTGGGCCACTTTCATGTCCAGCTAAGGTTCTAGTGTCACGAGAAAGCAGCATATGTCTAACAGCTACGTTCATGAATCTGTCAGAGCAAACTGCATCCTGCTTTTGCCTGACAACCCCCCCCCCCCCACACACACACACAGAAACCCCGGTTTAAATATGCATTAAAAGCACAGTGTTACTACAGAACACCTTGATGGGAAACCTCACATTAAAAAAGAATGAACTGTGTTGGTAAAAACAAACCGAGAGCTGCAGTAACTTTCAATAGATTGCGCTCAATATTAAAAAAGAAGCCTGCAAGACAGTGTGGCTACGTGGAGATGTTTTTTAAAATTGGCAACTGTTCTCCCAAAATCATCCCCTTTATTCCCATTTCAATAGCTCATCTGGCCTTTCATTAGAATGGCTCTCTCCGCTGTCCTTTCCCCTCTATTCTTCCATTCAAGAATGAGTAATCTAGTTTGCTTTGCTGTGGTAACCACGCTCTATTTTAAGGAGGAAATACATAATTAAAGCAGGCCTGACCTGGAGGCAGAGAGTCATAAGAACTGTGTGTGTAAATGTTTTGTACTCACAAGAGTGTGAAATAAAGGGGGCATTGGAATAGACTTTCTAATCCGAGACGTATTCATCTCTCTCTGTGCACTTTGTTTTCTGGAAGTTGGTTTAGTAGGTCACGATGTTCATCGGGAGGAAGGTGAGTCAGCTTTTTAGGTTTTATTTCCCCAGATTAATGAATTGTTTAGCTGGCATCCAACTGCTGCGTAACCTACACACACACACACGCGCGCGCTTTCACATGTACCCAAACGCATGCACGCACATAGGCGTGAAGCATGCTGAGCGATCCGATTGGAGGCAGGTGAGAGCTAATGAGACACCTATTCATCTTCCTCGGAGACGGGGATGTGTTTGTGCACGTGTGTGTGTATTTTTGTGCTGATTGTGTTTCTACGTTCTGTCTGTTTTTAGATTAAACACACCTCGTAGTTCCTCTTCTGACTTATGTATGTGAGTGTTCTCGACCTTAAGTGTTTTAGATAGCGCTTACAAGGTGCTTCAAGGACAGACTACCTAAGCTTACTGCGAGTGTTTCGCAATACTACTGCGCTTGTTGATTAGATAAGGGTGTCTCCTGAAGCAATTGTGGATTGATCCGTATCTTTGGGTTCATACGCACTGCCAAGTGCTTTGCAAATACCTTCGCGCTCTCTTTTCATCGCTTCTGTTTCCCCCGCTCTTTTTCCGCCTCCATCTTGCTTTGTTTCTAATTTTTTTTTTACCTGTTTTGTTTTATCCTCCTCTTTTCTCTCTCTCTCTCTTTCCTTTCCTCTTGCGGCAGGATTTCCACAGAGCACTCACCCAAGCTACAGATCCGGAGTCACAGCTATCTGCGGGCGGTGAGTGAGGTTTCCATCAATAGGAGTCTGGACAGCTTGGACCCGGCAGGGCTGCTGGCCTCGCCTAAATTCCGCTCGCGAAACGAGAGCTACATGAGAGCCATGAGCACCATCAGCCAGGTTAGTGGCATTCAGGGGCCCACGCCTCTCTGCCGTCAGTCCTTACACCCCCCTGTACCTCCGCTGCTATGTACAATAAGGTTGTGCAGGGGGGGAGGAAATCCCATCCGCAGCCGTCCTAAGGCGCTGAATTAACAATCAGGTCACCATCCGGCAAAGTATGAACGGTACGAAAGCCCCCAATCTCCCAATTAGTGTATACGTCTGCGTGCTGTTTTCTGGAGCTCAGATGATTACAGGCGTATTCAGAATGGCTAATTAAACAGGAGGGCATACAGAACCCCACCCCCACCCCCACCCCCACCCTCCTTCACCTCCATTCCCCTCCTTTACCCTAACATGCTCCTTCTGCCTCGGCATACTTTGCGAGGCAAAATGACAGGCTAAAAATGTTCTCGTCTGTTTGGCATCTGTTGTATAAGAGACGGAAAACAGGAATTAACATGCAGCCATATAAATGGAATGAATAATTGAAAGTGGCATTGGTTTCTGAATGATGATGGGCATTTGCCTTGATTCGATTTTATTGTTTATTGAACGCGCACCAACACTCGGCAGTGGAGGTCTGTTATTCTCACGGCGGCTGCAAAATAAAATATTAGTCATGTCGAGTTTCGAGCGGAGCTTCATACTTAGAACTATTCGGAGTGACAGGGGAGCTAAGCTTACCTTTTTGCCTGGGGTAACACAGATATGTACTCCCCTCCAAAGCCCATGGGCAACAGTTCGCCTCGCCTGCTGAACGATACACCCCTGAGACATTTCTTCAAGTCCCGGCACAGAGCAGGCCCAGAGGAGAATGACACGCCAGACCTGGCATCTACAGAAATGCCACAGAATAAAAGAGGTGCTGCTAGGCTCCCTGTCTCACTCACTCACTCTCATATCTGACACGTATGTGCATAAAGTGTGAAGTGATACACACACACACACACACACACACAAAAGAGGCTCAGCATCAGTGGATAGAATCGAGGTCCACAAACCCTTCTGACTCCAAGCTCTACAGCATATACTCCCACTCATCTGACTGGACACTCTTTACACTGACGAACACACTCCAACCAAATGCTTTCGCCCCAATGGCCACATCCCATTCCTATGTTTTGCTCCCTGCGCATACATCTTTTCTCTATTTGGACCAACCAAGCAAGGGCGGCTTCAAGGAATGGAATGGAGCTTCATGTTGTCCGCCCTCACGTAACCCTAATCTGTAACACACACCCATCTCACAAGTCTTTGTTGTTGTTTTTTTTGCCCCGTTCCATGCACTGGCTGATGAGGCAGGTGTAGTTAGTTTTCCTCGAATCACACCTCAACTCCCAGCTGTCCCAGCTTTGACACCTCTTTGACAATTCTCGCCTTTAATAGCAACACGTGTAGCGTTTCACTCTCTGTTGTCTGGCCCTTTTTTGAAGTCTTATCCTGCAGTGATTCCTCCCCTCCGTCACTCCTTGGAACCTCTTTTATTTTTCTTGAATATTTCTTTTTCCTTTCAGTATATGTAAATTGTTATACGTGGCTTCAAGCTTCACAAGGCAGCGTGGGGGTAAAAGTTTGAACGAACGCACTTAGCAGTTGGATCGGATGTAACGCGGCGCACTGAGCTTGATGCGACGGCGGAGACGATCAAATTGCACCGCCTAGTCTGAGATCATAGTTCACTGTGAATCCATATTGACTGCGTTTTATTAATGTCAAAAGAACTTTTCTCAGTAAGAGCTCTTGTTTAAAAGACACTTTGCAGTTATTTGTTTTATCTCCAAGAGAAGAAGAGAAGTGTCTTTATTTTTTATTTGTCTGCAAATATGGTGAATCTGCCTGCTTCAATTTAAGGGAATGTGGGAACCCAATTTGTGATTTGAGTGTTTTTGTACATCCAATTTCTGCCTAGTGAAGCTTCTGTAGTATATTGTCCTCTCTCCTTTCTTTTGCACTGCTGGTGTGCACCTGTGCATTCTTATTTTTCTTTTTTTTCCCCCCTCTGCTTGGGCTCGTACCTTCTTGTTTCTGTCTGTATGTGCGTTTTTTTTCCCCCGTCCGGGTGTTTGCGTGCACGTACTGTATGTCCGCATGTGTCCCCTCCTCCGCAGGTGAGCGAGGTGGAGGTGAACGGGCAGATCGAGGCAGTGTGTGAGTCAGTGTTCAGCGAGATGGAGTCGCAGGCGGTGGACGCCCTGGACCTGCCGATGCCCGGCTGCTTCCGCATGCGGAGCCACAGCTACGTGCGCGCCATAGAGAAAGGCTGCTCCCAGGAAGAGGAGGAGGGAGGCGTTACAGCGGGGAACAGGAGGACCAACTCGCCACCGCGCACCACCACCACTGTCAGAACCATCCAGAGCAGCACAGGTCGGTGGGAACATGCACTTAACACGCACGGACTCATGTGCTCATGAACATGTGTGAACGTACATAATTTATCGCACATTATAAATTGATATGTGCGCATAGAAAGTATGTATTATAGATGTGCTTTAAGTCTAAGTTATGCAACATGTGTATAGTGTCACCAACGACAAAAACATGAATTGGTGCTGCGGTTACTGCAGCGTGAGATCCGTCCTTGTATAAAGATTGAACATTGGATCAAGAGCCATCAAATCAAATTTGTAATTCTGTCTTGCACCAAGTATTTTTCATAAAGGAGAGGGTTCCTTTGGATAGCCGACCAGGGAGTAGTTACACTTTGCAGACCCGAACTCTCTCCATTATTATCCATGTGACCCAGTTTTCTTCTCAGATACAATATGATGAATGCAGAACTGCAGTTTTTTTTTTTTCTCCCACATAAGAGCTTATTCGGGCTGTAAAGCTCAGTGGCTGCTGGGTCTTATTTTAGTCCTCTTGTGTGCCTCATGGTCTGGAGCGCTTGGCTTTCCAGCATTACTGCATGCAGTATTGATGCTGAGTGTTGCTGGCATCCAGCACTGGGTGCTTCTATGTTTCCCCCCGCTGCAAATCCAAACATCATTCCCGCACGTCGCACGCGTTGAGTCACCGCCGCCTGACGCACTCTGGCTTTCTCTCTCCGTTCCTTTTCAATTATGCCAATTAAAAGAGAGAATTTCCACAAACCCAGCCGACAAGGTTACAGTCAGCTAATTAAACACATTTACTGCAAACTGGAAAATTGGCAAAACTGGTTTAATCAATTCAAAGAGCTGAAAATTGACTCAGAGCAAACATTAGTTTAATGCCGTTTAATATTTGCTGCCTCCAAAACTATCTCTTCTTGCTCCCATTAATGAAATGAATCAAATATGAGGTTAAGTCCTGGTATTTTTATCATTTCACATCTATTGACGATTCAAGGTAACGACACAATTAAGGACAATGGAGAATTCAGTTGATTGTTCCACTGCGCGGTGGAAGTTATTGATCTATAAAAAGAGACTGAAAAGATCAAGAGAGGGACATTCAGAGCTCTCTCCCCTGAGGAAGGCAGAGATAATGAAGACCATCTATCAGGTGAAGTGTTGCAGGGATTAACTCTGGTTTTCACACAAGTCGGCCGCTACACGTGCGCCAGAAAATCTCTATTTTTCTTACTCCCAGCTGCGTGCGGCGTCTCTCACGCGCCCGCAACTGTCGCGATCTGTAATCATTTGTTGATAATGTAGAAGTAACACCTTTAAACCGCTCTCAGGTAAGAAAGCAGAGGTGTCTGTACGTGAACGCATGTGTTATGTAGCACACAGGTCTGCGGCGGTAGCCTCGCAGCTGTTGCCATTTTAATGAACATCCATTTTTGGCGCCTGAGTTTGTCATATGATGAATGGACAGTGTGGAAGTACGGAGGAGAGATATTAGTGCCGCGTGGTCGTTGGTAATCCAACGTCATGCTGCTGCTTCCAGCCGAGAGCAATCCGCCGTCTCGCATAGCTCTACCTGATTGGCTGCCGACTTCTTGTGACCCTTGACCTTCGTTTGCTGCCGACCTTACCGTATCCCGTAATCAGCTGCAACCGAGGCTCAAACAAAGGAGACAGGTGGACTAGGTGCGAGTGATATATTATGAGGCATTGTGGAGAGCAGTTCACCGCGGTGGGTAGTGAAGGTTGGGGATTGCTTCAGATTACTGTCATAGTTGCGCTAGTGCACAATGCATCACCTCCTCCTAGATCTTTACCACGGAGTCGTCAGTCACTGTAATTAATTAGCTCCCTCTCTCTTTTCTCCTCCTGGGGAAAAGGCTGTGATTGAAGAGGAGAGGAAGAGAAAGAGATTGGAAGGAGGATAGAAAAAGATCTCACTGACGACCTTTCCAGGTCTCACTCTCCCCCTTTTCAACACGTGCGCCATCGTCACGGTCACGTCATGCGGGAGTTAATTTAATTACCGTTTTACACTGAGATTTACACATTGTTCAGGCAATGTTTGAAATACCGGGATTGCAGGTGGTCTTGGACCCTTTAATTAACACTCTTAAACCTTAATTAATACCCCCTGAATATCTTGAAATCTGATTTTTGGTGCCTTCAGAGATTAAGCTAATTAGGTTTAGCTTTTTGCTAAAGGGGAGGAGACAGTGAACAGGCAGCTAATGTATACCCATGGTCATGTTGCAGTTGCTAGCATGGACATAAAGTGATGCCGCCCTCGCAAATTAATGCAAGCTATAAATTGCGGCTAATTAATATGGCCGTGCTCTCCTGCAAATCTGAAAAATCAAATTTACATCCAACACACACGGTCCCAAGATGCACAACATAAAACTAAATTTACATTTTAAACATTGTAGCTTCTCTTTTGATTTTATCAGTACCTGTTGAATATAATACAAGGCTGTTTTGTGATTAGAACAAATTCATAGAAGTCATTGAGACCAGCGGTCCCCAACCTTTTTTGTGCCATGGACCAGTTTCATGTAAGACAATATTTTCACGGACCGACCTTCGGGGTGTGGGGGGTAAATACGACGAAATAAAATGATGCGACCGGCATAAAAACAAATATAAAGTGCATAAAAATACAACTCACCATTTCGCTGAATTAGTGGGAGCCCTGAGCTTGTTTCTCTGCAACGAACCGGTCCCATCTAGGAGTAATGGGAGACAATGACACCCTAAGTGTGTTCCTAATGTCCAGTCTATTCCGTAATTTTGCCCCGCTTGCTGAAGAAGCTTTCCAAAGATGTTTGTTTTTTTACTCATTGTTGCTAGCTTTGAGGGCTTAAGTGGCGTAACGTATCACGTGACCGTAACGAGCGTCTTGACCTGTCTTAACCTGTGTCAAGAGGCACAGACGGATGTAATATATATATATACATATACATATATATATATATATATATATATATATATATATATATATATATATATGGGCAGCTGCCATCTTCAGTTGCACAACAATGTGACACGTTACATGACGTCAGTGTGGCATAACCGGGATGCATAATGGAGATGTGCTGTTACGTTATTGTACGCCGGCATTGTGCTCACACACACACACACACACAATACGCAAGGCTCTCATCTAGAGGTTTGAGACATTCTCTCTCTCTTTGTGCTCACATTTACAGATTACACATAACTGATGGTACGGTAACTTCCTGCCAAGTAAACAATGACAGCTTTTTTTTTCCTGTTGTTCCACCGCGCAGGAGAAAGCGTGCATGTAGATGCTTTCATGCGTGTACACACACACACACACACACACACACACACACTACACACTACACACACACACATGCACATACACTTTCATACATTTCACAGGAAATCAGTTGGGAGCCCAAAGTGAGAAGTGAGAAGACGTTGTTGTGGTGAATATTGCATGATGTTTCAGAAGGATGGTTAAGGCAGCAGTTTCAGGAAAACAGCCCCGCGTTTATGGTTCCTGCTCCCTCTTGTCCCCGCGGCAAGCCGCCAAAAATCACACACACACACACACATAGGTGAGAGACCTATCCGCCTTCGTTCATGCTCCTCTCCTGTTTGCCCACTGCGCTGCTCCAGCCCATTATTATTGATGATCTTTTTAATCCTGAGGAAGGAGACTGAAGCAAGGGGCTGTCCTTTGATCTTCTCTCTTTGAACGTCAAGTGGCTGCTATTGCCTGCCTCTGTGCCCACTCAAGCTGGCATGTCCGCACACACACATATTATTACTGCGCTGGACAGACACATTGGACTAGACATCAGCTCCTTTAGATCGGTTTAACAAAATCTGGAGCAGATCCTCTTTCTAAAGCTTGGGAAAATCCATCGCAATCGGTTAATGTGAGGATTTTACGGCCTCTAAGCCCCTGCGTCGTCTCCGGTTCTCATATTCATCACCTCCTCACTTGGCTTTTGTCTTTCCCTTCCTTACACAACAGCTAGATCCCCTGCCGTTTCCCAACGGAAGTCAGGGGTGTGTGGGTAAATCAACCTGTTGTTTCACCAAGAAGACGAATTGACCTTCATTTAGAAAGAGTATACACACATATCTTTAAATCTGGGAAATGTGCCACAGTTTCTCCTTTTCTTTCTCACCCTTGGTTTCCTTGGCTCGCTGACCTGCTGTCAATTATCCGGCCTCATTTTCACAGCTTCTATTTTTCAGAGGTGCTGAGGGATTGGCTGAAAAGAGTGGCTTTCCTTCCCTATCTGCTGTAATAGGCTACAGGACAATGTTTCATTTAATGGCTTTGAATTTCCAACGACTTCCGAACAGGCATTATGCTCAATAAAGCATTCCTTAAGTAAGTGTTTGAGGCATGCTTGTGGCTCATTTTGATGGTCTTGTCAAACACTCAGTGGAATAGCATCTCTTCATTTAGTTTTCTGACGCAGCTCTGGGCACATTTTTCTCTTCCTGTAGTCGTCTGTTCTCATTGTGCTGTCTGAACCACTGAATAACTTAGATTGGCCACTTCCTTGAAGGTAATTTATGGATGAATGAAATATAGATGCAATTAAAGATGCAGATTAGCATATGCGGATATACGTTCAGAAGTTGTTTGTAGCGCAGCCTAGTCTGAATAATGTTATAAATGATGATATAAATGCAAAAATTAAGTTGCTTTATTATTAAGAGAGGCATTGATGCAGTTTCAAGCTTTTCATTTTTAAACCAGTAGGAAACAGTTATAGGAATACAACTAGGAAAGCGAAGATCACAGCAACAGGAAGAAGAAGATCCCACACTATTAAAATATGTAATAGTAAAATAATAAAACTCATTAAAATGTATAAATAGTTTGATAAAATGGAATAATAGTAAAGCATAATAAGATATATAAATAGCTAAAAATAAAGGTTAAGATATATAAAGAGACAAATTAATACTAACCACATAAAAAAAGTGAAAATAGTGGAACAGATTAGAATATATAAACAGAAAAATGTATAAGTATAGTATAATATAGTTATATATTACGAAATTCAATCTTGTCACCCAGGACAACTTAAGAAAATAGCGTTAGAGAAGATTGATGCCACTTGTATAGTGGTATGCCATGCATGTCTGGAACAGTAACCTTATGAAATCAAAATCACTGCGACGTCTGCAAGCTTTACTTGTGGTGAGATCACACGGGGCTCCTGTGTACTCCCAGCTCTACAGCTCAGTACTACAGGCTAAAATAAAGCCTGTACAACACTGCCCCCAGGGGCTCGGTGTAACACATCACTGCACCTCTGCTCTTTCTTCCTACAGTAGCTGCGTGAGTGGGTGGATGAGAAGCTACCAGACAGCTTGACCCAATTAACAACAATCACTGCCATCCCTGGCACTTTTCCAAGAGTTCTGTTCAGGGAGAGCTTGTGAGAATAAATATATTTGGGTTTCCCATTGTGCTAAATATAAGTGGCAGGGATAGAGAGCGGTAAAGTCTGGTGGAATCAAGATCAAGCCGAGCGATTGTCCAGATCTCACCTCACACCTTCACCGGCCCACGCGTATTTCCAAGAGCTAGGCTGAAATGTGTTTTTCATATGTCAGGATGACTCATATGTTAGAGAAAAGCAAAGAAAAATGCCACCTTGGGGCCTCCCGTGTGTTCTCATGTGGTTTGAGAAGGTCCCCGCTCAAGGTGGGTTTGAAGAGGACTACGGGTGAAAGCCCCCCGTGGCAGCATTAGCTCTGACAGAAGTATCGGTGCTGAGAACACTGACGTGAGCTGTGTTTCTGTGCTCCATGCTGCTGCTGCCATCTGCTTGCCTGTGTCTGTTAACAGAGTGATGAGCAAGGTCAGGAAGGAAAACAATAACTAGGCCTGTATGAATGATTTGTTCATTTTTACAGCACAGGATAAAAAGGATTAGACAAACATCAAAGTTGGTCTTATATGTGTAACAAGAAGATCATAACCACACTGACCCACACTGTAAAAAAAGCAACGGTATTCTTAAATATAAGAAGTTTCTACAATAACAAAGGGTGACCCTGCATTAAATCCTCACCTCCTGGATGTAAAAGTACTGTGCCTAATCAACTACACAGTGACCACGGGGTGGCAGTCATGAGACTATCTGAGACAGTGAATCACATCTGTTTGTCTTTTTGTGTTTATTTATTATAAAGGAAATCAAAAATACAAACATATATATCAGTATATTATAGCGTATGTTCAAATTTAGTTTTTCTTTGGCTCAGTTAGAGCGTCCAAGATAGTTGATAGAAGTTCAACTTGAAGTCGTTTTGTTGCATCACCCAAAGAGTTTACACTACATATGTGCAGGGTTTAAGGCTGCTTTAGTTTTGTTTACTAAATGTTTTTTAAAATTTTAAGACCAGAATTTAGATTAAAGAAGATTAAAAAAGTAATGGTGGACCCTGAGCAGAGAATTTGGGCTGTGCCTTTTTGTTTTTAAGGGTAAATTAATAACACGCACATGACATAACAGTCTCAGTTCAATTTATATCTCCCATATAATCTTACAGGTTAAAACTACAACCTCCAAATACTGAGCAATGAAGAGAACACGTATAAGACCTCTCTCTCTCTCTGTGACAAACCTTTAATTTATTTCAGTTTTCCATCAAAAGGTTCAGGGTTATGTTGTCTGTTAAATTCCAAAATAATTATAGAAATGATGGATGACAGTTTAATATTAAAAGACCCCTTCGAGTATAGGAGTACCTGCACAAGTCAAGTCAAGTAGGTTTTATTGTCACAGTACATAATGAAACAAGACAGCCTTTGGAGCAAACATAGTACATTAAAGTGCACGTACACATGATTAATGAATGAATACAACAGTAGCTACATAAGCAGACACGTTTTTTACTTTTAAGAGGGTTTCACATAAAGGCTCGGTTGGGTCCACTTTAAAAGTCAGAAGGGGAAATTTTCGGATGCATCTCTGTGAAGTTTTCTGGGGACTGTCCCACCCGGTGCCGTATGAGCTGTTAAGTGCTTGTGTGCGAGGCGGTAGGGGTGGGGTGGGGTAGGTATGGAGGGTGGGGAGGGGGGGCAAGGCGCGTCCACATCCTGACATAAGATCCAATATCGTCAGAGTGGAGAAGGAAAAGAGGGAGAGAGGACTCCTCCGGTCAGCTCAGCTCGCCTCGGTGTCGCGGACTCGCATCTTTCATGACGTTACTTCAGTGTCTCTACAGCGCGCTGCTCGGCATGTGTGACTTCTGGATCCGCCTTTGTGAGTAAAAGCCGCTGTTGTGTTTCTCTGCCGGCATGATGACCGATGGCGAGCTGCGGCAGGAGAGCCGGAGGCAGGAAGTTAGTTTGCATAGCCTTCAAAGTAAAAGCCAAAAATTGTCGGGGGAGGAGGAAAAGGACGAGGAGGAGGGGTTGCAACAAATAAAGATGCCAAAATTAAAGTATATTGAACCCAATGCAAACTGTAGCACCTCGTGTCACATTTGAAAATGCTACTTAAACGCTTACAACAGTGTCCACAAAGCATGTGAAGCGCCCGATGTCCAGTCAGCAAAAAGAACAGACAGTATTGGGTGAAATTCAAAGTGCGTCACTGGCTTTTATTTTGAAAGTGGAGACCGGAAGTAGCGTGTTTGCTGTGAGTCGCTTGACACTGAAATAATCAGCGCCCATCCCTGTCTTTCTGCTTATTCATGCTTCACGTGAAAATGGACGAAGTGTCTTTAAAGTTGTTAAATTTAAATAAGAATAAAAATATAAACAAGCCTCAATAAACCTTAAAAATTAAAGAAATTGTTAATGGAAGACAAAAATCACGTTTATTTCTAACTCACCGGATTATTTATTTGTAAATTACATCAAATTAAGTTCATAAAAATATTAGAAACTACGTTTTTAACAGTTTTCCCCTCTTGTCACTGCTGTTAAATAAACTTTGAGCCGTCTCTCAGCCCCTCTGCAACTTGTTTTCCCTCCAAACGGGACCCCATGTGAGCACACTGAGATTAACCTACATGCTGTTTGCTTTCCCCTCCACTCATGGTAGCCAGGAAATGCTGATCATCTTCCAGCTCATGCTCTATTTCGGTATCCTATCTCTGACGGGAGGACGACAGGTGTGGCCTGCATCACGCAGAGCAGCGCCTGGCACAGCATCACAACACACGCCTCTGCAGGGTCCAGTTATTTAGGTCAGACTCTCTGGAATCGGGAGTTCGTATGGGTTCGTGTCAGGCTTCTGTGCTTGTTAAAATGAGCATTCAGAGAAGCGGGGGAGAAAGATGCTGAGCCTCACGGGCTTTATGGGAAAAGAGATTACTGGTGCCACTTACCAGTTCCAGGCCTGCTAGAGTAGGTGGAGGGCCCCTAAAACCCTACTGCCTGACAGACGAGCAGTCTGTGGCCCCCACGTGTCCAACCAGCCATCTGCGTTTCGCTGAGTCTCTCATGCACTTCATTTCGTGCTCGCCGCTGATGCCAGCTATGCTGCCTGTCCGCTCACCTACCAGCTTCCCGCCTTTTTATTCCCGGGTGAGGCTCCAAGAGGCACTTGAGCAGAACATGCCATGCTGCACACACATGTCACTGGTGGTCCAAGTAGGCCACGGTCATGTGCGATTATCATATCATGCTAAATATGAGTTAAATATGGCTTAGGGCAAGTTTAAGAGTGAGTTAGCAGAGTGTATTTTATTCATCTTACACGTTCAATCAATAAGCTATGCAGTTGTGTTCTTTCCTTTACTGTTTTTATTATATTTTCCGGCTTATTTCAAATTCTGTGTCGTGCTCATACCGTGCAGTCATTTGTTTCCCGGCTGAATCCCATCATTTCCTTTTTGCTGTACCTACTTTACCCCGAGGGATCGTTAGTTTCCCTCAGTTTCATTCACAAATTGTTCCAACCCATCAGCGCTGGCTCAAAATTCACCCTAAAAAAAAAAAAAAGTTTTCTCCAGGGCACAGTTGCACAACCATATTTTGACGTGCCAGCTGTTTAAATGTATCGTCGATTTAAGCCGATAGCGCAGTAAAAGGTTTCAGGAAGGACTGCTCTCAGCTGGCAAGGCCATCTTAAAGCGCAGGATCATTGCTTAATAAAGTATTTCAACACACAAAGGAATGACATTTTAACAGCATTTCACCTTCTGCCTTGTCTGAGCTGTATTAACTGGTTGAGGAGTTGCCCCAAAGTTACCAGGCGTGTTTGTATTTGTGTTTTAACGCTGTACAAAAAACAGATAAGGGAATAGTTGACAACACTGTCCTATCTAATCATTAAATATGCAGCTTGAGACTGTTAGCTTAGCATAAACAGCTAGCCTGGTTCTGTCCAAAGGTAAAAAGATCCACCTACCTGCACCTCTAAAATTTAATTTATAATATATAATATTGATTTAAAATAATGATCACATTATATCTTGTGCACAAACACAGCGTTTACACTTTATTTGTACAAAAAAAGTGTAAAAAAATATTGTGGATTTCTTGGCCGTTATGTGCTGAACTATTTCTTGTAGACGCATTAACATTCTGGAGTCTCCAGTGGTTATCGAGAAACCTCAAGTTTCTCCTGGTGCCATCCAGAAATCTGTTAAATACATGATCTGTGTAGGTCGTAATGTCTGTCTGGTCGCCCTCTCGGCTGAAAGCTCTAATTGTGTTGCAGTTTGGAGTACTTAAGTGTTGGGGTTTGCAATTTGTATATCCAGTTGTCTCAGGTTTGTTGCATCCTCTGACATTAGGGAGTAGCAGAGTAAGTCATAACTAGCAATATTCCCCTCTTTCCATGACTTTCATTGTCTCTGTCTGCTTCACTCAGTTCACTTCAGTGAGGCTTTATTTGAGTAAGACAGTATTGCCAAAGCACGCTCCCATTAGTCTCTCCTCCCCTTCTCCTCCGTCTCGCCCGTGTACTGTCAATTATCCGCTCATAGTTTTAACAGTTGCTAAGACTTCAGCTGCCTCCTTCTGTCTTTCACTGTGTCTCTGTAAGACGCAATTATCATATTTAAGCCAAACAGTGAAGTGTTTTGCCAAGGGAAACACTTTTGCTACAGTCGTCTAGTGAAGGTACGAGGCGTCCACATTTACAGGAACGTTGGATAGAGATGTGATGACAGGCAGACTCATAAACACTGTCTGGCTGGCGCAGAGGTGCTGAAAACAAAACGACGAAGGAATGATGAGGGTCAGATGTTAAACAGCCATAATATCTCCAACTCGAGCAGAACTTCAGTCTGTTAGTTGGATGAAATTAAACTTGGGGTGAAATCTGTGGAATCTGTTTTTGGATTCGATATCTGTCACTAAATTTCCTGCATGTTTTTCCTCACTCGCTGACTTCAACTTACCTCCTTCATCAGCCTCTTAATTCCTCTGTGCTGTGGGGAAAGTTAATTCCAGATTTACAGTAATCCACACAAAATCCAGAACAGACAGAAGAACTAAGATAAAGAGGTCAGGTGAAAATATGGTTGTTAATTAAAACTGTTGCTCGCTAAGCTATAAAGCACTATGGAGCCTCAGAGAAAAGACTGCCATCTTATCAGCTCCTTACAAACTTCTGTCTATGAAAACGCATTGCATATTTTTACTTATGTTAGAAAATTCTCTCTGTATGTACACAAAGCCCAGATATTCAATAATATGAAAATATTTGTAAGAAACAAAGGCAAAATGAAAATACTGGATGAGTAGCTGTCATATGATGTTAGCTAAGCTGCTATTATGGATAAATCTGAGCATTCTTTAAGCATTTGGATGGAAGAAGCACTCGATTATTAATAAATAATTCAGAAATTCACAGAAAATAAGAGGAAAGATGGAAGTCTGTCTATATCTGTATATATTTATATGCTTGTGCCAGTTTGACACAGATGCTGTTTATATCTAGCCAATTTCTGGTGCAATAATAAAAAAATAAAATAATTTAAAAAAAAGTTTACTATAAAACTCAAGCGCGCATTTAATATTACGTAAACTGCTTCTTATTTCCAAAGTGTGTACGTTTTAAAAATAACTTGAACAGAACAAAGAAAAACATGCTGAAAGTTTTGTCCTTTTTTTTTTTTTTTTTTTGATAATCTCAAAAGCTTTTTCCAAGTGTCTGGCTCACTTCAGTGTTTTGTGTGAAAATATCCAATTCATTATCTATATTTAGAAAATCTGTTTCTGTTTTTAACTTACTGAAATGCTGCAGGCTTCCCAGTAAAAAGGACAGTAGGAAGCGAAAAAGCGACACACACTTTGCATATACAGACAACGCTGTTTTTCTTCTGTTTCAAGGAAAAATTAGGAAACGTGTAAATGTTATTCACAGAATTTAATGGCAGTAAATGTAACGACTGCAAAACAGATGACCAGATAGCAAGAAACCTATGTAGCATATGATATAATATGATATTAAATTAAAAGGAGATGACACATTAAACAAAGATTTCTACGTCTACTCTGAAAATAGATGCTGTTTTATTATTGAATGTTGATATTGAATAATTCATGTTTCGGTTTGTTGCCACTGGAGGGCGCCTTACCCCCACTTTTTGCACTCCAGCTTGTCCTCTGATGCTTTTTCCACAGCAGTGTGTCTCAGGATATGGGGCGCCTCACAAGTTTTATTGCTGTCAGACATAATCTTTTTTACATAGTGCGTCTTATCAACACTTTCCAGCGTCTTTGTGTGCGTTTCTGAGAGTCAGACAGAGAGAGACAGAGGGGTGAGAAAAAAAAAAAAAGAGAGAGAGAGGAAATGAATGATCTGCGTGTGAGATGCTGCGCCTCTGAATCATGGCTGACAGTCGTGCTTTTTGCTTGATGTATATGTGCCTGGGAGATGTGGAGATCAAACAGTGAGAACGTTGTGCAGGAATGCTCCATCAATCCCTCCTGCCATGTCAGTTCTTCAGTCACACAGACACACATGGATAGCTCTCTGTTTCCTGCTCTGGCGTTAATTACAGGGGCAGGATAAAGCCCTGCCTTAGCAACCTATGCCGCTGCATCTGAAATACACCTGTGTGTCAGCGGATCAAAGCTGCCGTCCTCTAAGGTGGAATTATTATTCAAAGAGAGGATGTAAATTAAACAGTACTCCGGTGTCATCTGTCTCTCCGATCCTCTCTGCTGCGCTCTCTCCCTCGCACACACCTGCATAATGCTGTCATTCCACACGCTTTGATGGTGCAAGTAGGTGTGTTTGACAGGAAACAAGGGCTTGGTCGAGGCATGCGGCGACACACTGACACACGCACGGCGTGAATGTGGAAGTGCAAGGGGTTTCGCCAAGATCTTTGGAGCGTGTGCGTGCACGCGTGTGAGTTTTGCAGTGTCAAAGTAGTCTGTGTGTGGCGTTCCCCATATGCAGCTGTGGGATCAAGCCCGAACTGGGAGCTCAATGTGGGTAAACTGTGATTTGGCTATCTCTCTTCCTGGAGGAGATAAATCCTCGCCATGCTGGTGTGTCAACCACTCAGTAATTACTTCATCCTGTCACGACTGTCTGAGAATGCAAAGCCAGTGGGAACTTGCACTGTCGCTCTTTCACTGACACAAGGGAAAAACACTCGGCATCTCTTTCATAAGGCTCAGTGTCAGCTTAAGGGTGTTAGTCATCAGATGAGCAGATGCAGATAAAGTGAGTTCAGTTCAAAAGCTCTGCAGCGGTGGATTTCACTACCTGTTAGTCCAGCTCGTGCGGTTGGGAGTCCAACATGTCGTTATGTGTTTGAGTCCTTGAACTTCCTCCTGGACTTGCACTTAAAAATAATCTAATTTTAGCGTGTCCGGTGTCAGATTTGATTTGAAGTAAATCACCTTCTTGTGATCCAGATGTAAGCGAGGAAAAGAGAAAGGGGAAAAAAAAAAAAGTCTTGGCTTGCAATCTGAAATCCTTCACTAGATGTCATCACAGCCTCAGCTGCTTTTGGAGCATGTTGCCAGTTCGAATTTATGCAGCCTGGACCAACTTGTAGGTGTTGAATATGGCCCAAATAATCTGTAACATGACACTCTGATTCAATGTGAACCTATGTAACCTATGCACATGAACTTCACCTGTAGCCACTTGCTGAATATTTGTTGCAGAAATTGCTGTATCATAGTATCAATCATGTGTAATTCTGTATTTCCGTGACCTGAATCAACACCGATTTCCCGTTTGGACATGCTCTAAAGCAGAATTAAAGTCGATAGGATAAATCTGCGGGGCTTACGGCCTCGGTTACTGGCTGTTAGGTGTTGAGGTTTACTTACGACTTAATTGGTCCCACTTTGTTATGGCCTGGAATGCTTTGATTATAGCCATTTAGGGAGGAAGAGTGGCGTTTGGATATCTTTTGACACAGGAAGAGCAAGCAAAGAGAATGTCATTCATTCCTCTCCTCCTGCTCTCGGCTTGAAACGGGACAGGAGAGAAGGAGAAAGATGGGTAGAGGGGGGCGCGGGGAGGAGTTGACAGGGCTACGGCAAACACAAAGAATGGCTGCGGCAGCGGACCCCTGCTGTCCCCCCGCTCTGCAGCAAGAGCAGACACAGCAGCTCGCTGCTTAAAAAAGAGACGGGGCACGCAGTTTGCTTGGAGGATTACTTCCACAAATGCTGCGATGTAAACAGCAACATTTGGCGTGTCTGATCAAGTGGACAGGGGCTGCTCTGTCAGGTAGGGGCTGTCCCACTCCTCCCTTCTTGCTCTTCCTGTCTGTGTTTTGGCATCAGAAGGAGCAAAGGAAAAGCAAAGCCCCGAAAGGATTTCCTCAGTGTTGACTGTGGATGATCCTCATGGCTCCTGCATGCTAAAGCTGGGCAAGGCAGGGCCCGCAAGCTCAAAGCCCTGTGGGCGAATGAAAAACATTGGAGGAGTTTAAATCTCCTCCGAGGAGATTTTTTTTTTGAAAGGGGGAGAAAAAATGTAAAGGCAAACATGCTTTTTTCTCTGTTCTCTTGACAGAATATTGGAGTTTTGAGACTTTGCTTGACAGCTAAATTGTGTGGTCGAGAGTTCACGTCGCTTTCACCGTTCGGGAGGGGAGGGAATACGTCGGAGGGACTTGGAGGAATGGTGCATGGCTGTAAGTGGGTGGTTTGGGCTGTGCAGTGTGGGAGGCCAGGCCCCAGTGCAAATTAAAGACTTCTCTGTGAAAGTCCCAGACTCGGCTACAGTAATATGTATATGTGTGTGTGTGTGTGTGTGTGTGTCTGAGTGACTGAGCCTGTGTGCAAGCGGCCGGCGGGGAAGAGACCCAGCCCTCCCTCTTTTTATTTTTTTTAACCAGTCATTAAAAATAAGCCGCAACTCACCCCCGGTACACACTGAGAGACAGCGAGAGGGAGAGAAAGAATGCATCTCCTCTTTCTCCTCCCTTTCTTCGAGCTTTGCTGCTTCACTAACCAAGTAAAACGGGGAGGAAAGGGGTGGGGGGGGGGGGTGGTGTTCAAGGGGGAGCGATTCCACTCAGAGGTTTTTAAGACGCGCACTCAGACCCCTCCTCCATGTAAAGAGTAGCAGGAGTTTTTTTTTCTCTCTCTCTCTCTCTCTATCCAGGAGGGGAGGGAGAGAAAGAGATGAATGGGCAAAGGAATGCAGGAGACAAACGAGTGCTCTCGGCAGGAGAGTGGGAATGTCGGAGGGGCCATTGTCCCCCCCCCCCCCCCCCCCCACAAGATTCTGCAGGGAGTGGATGTAAACACGTAGGAAGAGAGGGGAGAAGAAGAAGGGCGTGAAAAGTCACACCTGAGAGACGGACTTCATGCATCTGCTCAGATATTCATATTTATCCTGACGCACACACGCTCTCTCCCTCCCTGCGCTGCTGCTTTGGACACACACAGATGCGCATACATGCAGCCAGTGCCTACAGCTGCCATCTCGTCTTTCCCTCCGCCCTCTCCACCCCTTCAACAGGATGTATAGGGTCAGAGGGTCAGGACTGGAAACCACAAAAGACAGTATGCGTCAGTGTAGCCTGGTTCTTGTTCCAAACCTCCCCCTTAGCCCCTCTCGTACCTCCTACCTTTCTGCCTCCCCCTCTTTTTTCTCTCATTTTCCTCTCTCTCTCTCTCTCTCCCGCTCTTAACTTTCCATCTCCCTCTCTCCATCCGTCCTCCCCCGCCTGCCTGCCCCGTTCCTCCTCTCATATAGGAGACGCAGAAGGCCTTTACGTTTGGTTTTGGGCCCAGATGGCTTTAGCATGCCTCTGGCAGTGGATTAAGCCGCCAGTGTCTCCTTTCGCCTCCATGTGCAAGTGGTCAGGACAAAGAACGTCAAACAGGGGGAAAGGGGGAAGGAATGCGAGGAGGGGAAAGAAAAAAAAAAGAACCCTCCAGAACTGTGAAACAACACCCGACGCTGATGTTTCACGGCATTCCTGGAAGAGTAAACTCAAGCGCTTGTAAAAACTGCCAGCCAGCTTTCCTGTTACTTTTTGTGCCCAGTCATTTTATGAATCAGGTTATGACTTCTTTTCTTCTCTTTTCTTTTTTTCTCTCGCTGCTTTCCCCAGAGAACTTGTTGCATGCAAACCGGAGAAAGGAGAAGTGAACTTTTGACCACATTCTGCTGCATTTATATGTAAATAGCAGCTGCAGAGAGCGGCGATCCTTCATGTAATGACATGACATCGGCATTGTGTTTCAGCCCTCTCGGTTAAGGCTGATTCCTGCCTGCGAATGTGTGTCAGCCGCTCGTCTTTTGGGCTGTCTGTCTGGGCTGCCTGTTTGCTGTTTTTGTCCCAGAGTCCATTACTCCCCAGGCTTGCGGTTATGTTTTCCTGCACTCGGCGGTGACTCCACACACTTTCATGTCTTGTGGACAGCCTGTCGTGTTTTATCGGGGAGCTGTGTTTAGCACTTGGAGACAGCGTGGTGGCAACATTGTTGTGTTGTGTCGGGCTATTTTTAGGCTCGCAGGCACTGGCCTAAGTGGACTCTATTATTCACTTAGCAACGCAAAATACCACCATCGAGACTCAGTCTGCGTCTGCCTTTAACAAGTTACACATTCTTTGATTTATGTACAACTAGTCGCTACGCAATCACAAAGCCATTTTCATTTCATGACTAACCGATCACCCCCAGCTACGTGATTCTGTTTTCGGGTATGCCACGACTTGTTGCAGTTGCCCGTGCTGTCATTGCCGGCACATGCGATGTGTCACTCCGCACGGCGAGTCAGCCTGCTCTTAAAAGTCTCAGTCGGTCAGTGAGCAATGCGGTGGGAAATGAGCGCAGTGAAAGCATGCGTGAGATGTGTGGGCGTGTTAGCTTTAGCGTTAGGGGCTAATGCTCAGGTTTATGCCCCACGAAGCAGCTGGAATGTACAGGAAACAAGCAAGCCAAACTTCTCCTCCGTCCTGCGCCTCCTTTCCTCTCCTCCCCTCCTTTTTTTCTCACTTCTCTTCCCATCGTCCTTTCTTTATCTCTCTCTCTCCCCCTCTCTCGTCTTTATGCTCGGTGACTGTGCTCTCTCTTTCCACCGCCTGCAGGCAGGTCTTTTGGAAAGAAACAAAAGACTGATGTGTCTCTTCATGTGGTTGTGGACTAGCCAGAATCAAATCCTGGCCAAGGAGCAGCTTGGAACAATGGAAACGGCCCGAAGCCGTCACAGGGCAGGTCTAATGAGAAAACCCCCTTCATGTAAGCAAAGTCTTTAAGAGATTAGTTCACATGCTTCAGCACTGTACAGGGAGGAACTTTGGGATTACTTATTTACACCAAATCCTGGATGATTATACCAGACAGTGCAACAAATGTCTTCTAGCTGCTATTTAGAGTGTTGATACTGACAATTACGCTGCTGTTAGTGAGTAAATCTTAGTCATTTTGAGATTTCAGAGGGAAACAACGAATCCGTTGCATGTTTCCAGAGTGATGTCACTTCCTCCCCACGGGCTGAACTTCAAAACACAAAGTAAAGAACCTCATGTGCTCACTAAAACATGTTACAGACTGTTTTTTTTTTATTTATTTCCCCGCCTCCAATTAGTTTCTCAGCATGTCTCTCCCTGCCTGTCACTGATTGACAGCGCAAGGGGAGCGTCAGGCCATAAAAGAGGCATGCAGGTAACCGTGCTTTCCATTTGAACTTGAAGCACAGGAAAGTGGGTTAAGCGAAGTGAATCTATTGCCTAACAGGGAGCAGCTGCCTGCCAGATTTAGCGGCGGCTGACAGTTGTAAACACACTCTTATCTAGTCATTCAGGAGACACAGGCCTGCCAGAGCAGGCGACCCACTGTTGACACGGGTTTCTGTCAAAAGGGCCACACTGAGCACACGGCTTTGTTGATAGCACTGTTGGTCCGGGGACACCGGAGGCATATTTAACAAATGTTTTCATGCTGATATGCATGCTTATGTTTGACACAAGGCAAAAAAAACACACACACACATTTTAAATGCTGCAGTTAGTGCAGGATGTTTACAACTCTTGTACCATTTGCACTGAAAAACTCCCTGCCCGACGAGCACTCACACAAGCTAAATATACTTCTTTTAAAAGGCACTCACTGACTGCCTGCTTCCTTCACACACACACACACAGGCGCACACAGTGAGCTATTGTGTCCCAGAGAGTTCAGGCATCTGGAGAGCAGAAACCCTCTGTGGTGACCTCTGACCTCTGGTGGCTAAGAGTCGCAGACTGACACAAGGGTTTCTGGGAGGCTTTCAGGTGAGCCGGGGCTGTCAGAGAACTTTTGTGAGGACCATTGTGCACGCGGCGGCGCAAAGGTTTGTTGTTGTGTCTTTGGCGGTATGAGCTGATGAGCAACAAACCTGCTGTCATAGGTTTCTAATCCTTTTACAGTAACTCACAGCAGCCTACTGGTGGCTGTGTTGAGTCATTTTTGATGCGCATTGTGTTACTCCATTGTTGTTTACAACAGCAGTGACACGTCACATGGTGCGAACCTTTCAGGTTATTGTCATCTCATGACCCAGTGACAGTCTTTTTGACAAGCGTCCAAGACAAACTGGTTGGTGGAGTTCAGTATCCAGCCACACAAAGCCAGCGCTTCAGGGCTCGAAACATTATTAGATATTCATTTGCAACACAGTGGCGCCCACTTGCTCTCCCCGTGCTATTATCCCGCTGTTTATTTGATTGTTAAGTTGCGCTCGCCGCGGCCCATCATTCCTCGCCTTGTTTCCTCGTTGGCTGGTGTTTCAGGAGGGTGTCAGTGCAGCTGCAGTGTACCCTGTCAAAGGTAAACAAATGGCTCAACAGAAGCTCCCCCTGCGCTCGCTGCTGGTTAAAACGGCACAGCCTGGCGGGCAAACTACATGTTGTTGTGCGTCGCCATGGCGACGCTATCACAAAGGACTCCAGCTGGTTCTCTGTGCGTGTGTGTGTTCGTCCGAGAGAGAGAGAGAGAGACGGACAAATGGACAGAGAGGGAGCAGACTGAGCCAGGCAGTAACTCTCTGATTTACCCTCCTCCTCCTCCTCCTCCTCCTCCTCTTGCTCCTCATTCTTGTTCTTGCTCCTCTCCTCTGTTCACTATTCTCTGCCCTCTCCCCTCTGGCAGACCCTCATCCCAAACACAGTGCAGCTGGGCTCAGCTGTCAATGTCCCCCCCCCCCCTCCCATACTGACCGCCCCCTTTCCGGGGCCTTTGTATTTGTTTGGTTGGGTGGTGGATTTGCCCTTGGCCCCCGCGCGGGGGAGCCCGTTCCTGTTAGCTAGCCTCTTAACCCAAACCGTCTGCTCTTTGAAGTGGCCTATCACAGATACACAGATCGGAGATTACAAGGCAGCTGCCTGCCTTCAATCTGTCCAGTAACATGAACGCGATGATTAAATAAAGGAAACAGCATACACCTTATGCAGACGCACGAATGGGACGCGGCGAAAAAACGAGGTGGCTCGCAAGTCTGTTTTTGTTCTGCAGGCCGTAGAAAATGAATGGAGACTTTGCTTTGTCTCAGGGGAGGGAAGAGGGCTTTCTTTGATATTATCGAGCCCAGAGGTGGGGTGGGTGGGGTGGGGTGGAGGTGGGGGGGTCTCTCTCTGCCAAGTAGAACTGCTATTCACACCGACATGTCGGCATGGGACTTTTGAAGCATTTGTCAAAAGAAGGATTTGGCAGAGAGCCACTAGAGTTTTGTCATTCACAAACTCTTCTCCTCGGGATGACAATGCTCGCAGCGGGCCGCGCTTTCTCCCGCGAGGGGAGGGAGATGAAATTCCACAGTTCCGCGTCCATTAAGCGAGGAAGTTGCTCCGGAGAGAGTGTGATTGATGTCTTTCTCTTTCTGTCATCAAAGCTCCGCTCACCTGATATTATGAAGCCACAGAAAAACCTTTTTGTTTGTGTGTGTGTGTGTGTGTGTGCGCTCGACGGTGTTTATCTGTGTTTGGTGGTAAGAGTTTTCCACATTCCTCCTTAAGGGGTCTGATGGAATCCTGCGTCACATTCCTACTTCACTCCGTCCTTGACTGTCTGTGCGCGTGGGAGGTCCAGGGCAGTGTAGCTGTCTAAAGTTTTCACGGCTGCAAGAGCATCAAACTATTTTCTTATCGTCTTCTGTGGAAACTGGAAACTTGACCTCTGTCTTATCAGGACAGTTGTTTTGGTCAGATGCGTTTCCCTCGCTGCTGTCACACAAGAATTGAAATGTCTTTTCAACACGGGAGCTTAAATCAGTTTATTTAGCTAAGTGCGTGATGTGACGGCACATCTTTACACACGCACTGACGTCTGTGTCACGGGCAGAGTCGCTGTGCAGAACAGTTCCCGGTGCACGGAGAGCATATCAGTGGCAGGAAGCCTGTGGTCTCCCTTGATGTGGAGAGGTTGAAACCTTAAGCTGGGTTGTGTCAATGTTATTTGTGTGCCTCCGTGCCTGCGTGTGCGTGGGCATGTTCCGACTCCTGAGTGTGTTTACTTAACCTGTCTCGGCATTCAAAACCCCCCCCTGTCATTCTCTCCCTGCGCGTCTGGCTTTCCCAGTGACAGCTAGGTGGGACACGGCGCGTCGTCTCCTGTTTCATACGGCGCTTTATTGAGCGGATGAAAACCCTCTGTTCTTTAACCCTTCTCTGGGCCTGGGAGGAGCACGCACGCACACACACACATACACATATATACAGTCATCCAACATGACTTTTAGATGACTTCAGGGGATAGAAGCTCTGAAAGGGGCTGACATTCTATCCTTTGAACCTCCACGGCTGATAGGGGCAGGACCTCGCCCTCTCCCTCTGTGTGAGTGCATGTGTGTGTTCACTGTGCGTTTTTTTTTTTTTTTTTTTTTTTGGTCCTCTTACGGGTCTGTACTCGGTGACCTTTCCCAAGATTAGCTCTGGATGTCGATCATATTCCCCAGTCATCTGTAAAAAGTCCAGACAGTGCTGCATATTGTTGCACGCTCAGACGATTCCGCCTAAAGATGACTTTGGCAGCGAGTCCTGCATTTACAGTATCTCTCAAACGAAATGCTCATGACATTTAGGCTGTAGGAGGAAACAGAGCAAGTCATCTTGTTTTGTCTTTCTTGTGGTCTGTCACACCGCCATCAAAGACAGCCTTATTAGCAGCTGTGATCTAATCTCCAGGCGGCATTCATCCCCGTCTGAGGACTTTCCAGCTTGTCAAAACCTGACTGAAATCTCGTCTGGGATCATCCAATCACTGTTGGCGAGGCAGGAGGGAGTGCGGTTTGGAGGCGGCGGATGACTCAGACGAACCGAGAGCGTGAAGTCAGCCCTCTTGTTCACCTCCAGTGTGTTAAGGCCTCTCCGTAGCTGTCAAGCGAGATGGCAAAACACAAAGCAAACAACATCCGGCCCTAATAGTTTTAGACATAGCTGCTCGTGCTGGGTGTGGTTGGCAACAGTTGTCTGCCGCACACAGAGCAATGATCTCGCCACGGTAGGATGTTTGTCTTTTGTAGGGATTAAAGGGATCCAGGAAACCCGCTGTCCTAGTTTTGCTACAGTGCAGAGACAGAGAGAGAGAGAGCGACCTAGTTTTGATGATAGCACCAGGCCAGGAAGGAGATTCCAAGGCATAATGTAGTTAGGTGGTGGCCATTTTTGTCTTTCTTTAGACAGGCTATGCTTAATTGTCTGTTGGCATGTTTCTATACACGGGCTTCTGAGACAGTGTGTGTGAGAGGCTCCATTGTCTGTGCAGAGCCTGTAGCTGTAACCTGAGCGCGGGAGAGCACCGACAGAAAGAGGGACAGTGTTACTCAGCAGCACTATGATGCTTTTTTGCTATGATGCTTATTATTTTTTTTTAAATATCCATTTGCTTGGATTTGATACAGAGCCTTCGGAGTGCACCGAGCTTCCTCCTGCAGTATAATTGAACTCCTGAGCTTCGTCATAAATATCATTTAACTTCTGTGCGATTGTGCGTGCAAACAACAGCGAGGCGTGCAAGCATGCAGGGCTATTTTCGGCACTGTCAAATTGTCCTGGTGTACAGTAAGTGCGCACAGGGCTTAACCATCTAGATCAGTGGGTCAAGTGGCTGACATACTAATCCTATTACTAGAGGAGGCCATGATTTGTTAAAGTTGGCCCTAATCTACTGTCCGCTTTGACTTCAACGGAGGGACCTAAGACCTTAGGGTAACCTGTCCGTGTCATCTGTCAGCAAAGTTTCTTTTACTCTCAGTTAATTCATATTTTATATATACTTGAAACATTGTATTCACCTTATTTACTTTGCTGCACAACATGCATATTTTCATATGTGTATTCACAAAGGTCTTCTTATTGCAGCGCTGTAATTGCTGTTTCAGAAACACTATATCCTACATTTCCCATAATGCAACTCAGCCCTGACTCCCACATCTTTCAAAGCCCACACCTCCGGTTTGTAATGCTGGTTTTCTGTTCTCGAGCTGAGATAACCCTGATGGCGTCACTATGATCATCCATGTTATTTTCTCAGAATTTGAAGGCTCCCTCCAGAAGCACAGGAGAAAATATAAAAATGTTTTACAGGCTGTGTAGTGCCCCTTTAAAGTTTCACTTTTATTTTTAGCCAACAAGTTGAGACTGTTTTTTGAAATCCGTCCTTTCATTTGTCTTCCCTCTGCAGTGTCATCATGCATCACCACTTACAAGAAGACACCTCCCCCTGTCCCACCACGGACCACCCCGTCCAAACCTTTCATATCCATCACGGCCCAGAGCAGCACAGAATCCGCCCAGGATGCCTACATGGACGGGGGCTCCGGCCCAAGGACGGGAATCAGCTCCCAGCCGGGCCTGTCCAACTCCACGGAGAGCATCGACAGCATGAAGGCCCTGACGGCAGCCATAGAGGCGGCTAACGCTCAGGTGCACGGCCCCGCCAGCCAGCACGTCACCAACAGCACCATCACCATCACTGCCACGGCCACCACCTCTGCTGTCGCTCACGTCTCCGCGGACGCCAAGGCGCAGAGGGAAGCGCTCCGCAAGTGCCTCTCCATAGGGATCCAGGTTTGTAGATAAGCCCGGGACTTGAACTTATAAAAGTTATAAAGCAAAACTCTGGCACGCAGTCTGACAGTTCCTCCTCCTCCTCCTCCTCTTAGGTGGACCCAGAGGAAGGAGGGCCCACAGAGGAGCAGTCCAAATTCCAGTCGATAGGAATTCAGGTGGAGGATGAGCGATGGTGAGTGGGAAAACAAAGAGAGAAGGAGGCTGTAGAAGTGAAACTGGATAAGTCTGATGGGAGGGATGAGGCACAGATAGCATGAACAGGAAGAGGACTTGCGGAGACAGAGAGAGGTTTGTAGTGTGCAACGCAAGCTTTTGCCCCCCTGCACTGGCTTCCCCACGGCAGCTGTCCCCAGTTCAGGGGAGGTTGGCGTCAGAGCACCCCCCCCCCCCCCCCCCCCCCCCCCTCAACCATGGGCCCCAAGTGACAGCTGGGCCAGAGGATGTGGTGCAGGGAGCTGGGAAGGTGGAGGGGGTGAGTTGACAGCCATCTGTTGCTCCAGTCATTGTGATTCAGGCTACTTTGAGGCTGCGTTGCGTGTGTTTGTGTATGCGTGGGAGGGAGGGAGGAAAAAAGGGGAGGGAAGTTTTATTGGGTTTGTTTAGTTCTGAGAGCACCGAGAGACTGCTGCGCTGTCAGCCACAGCCTCTCATTCTGCAACATGTTCCCAGTTTGAGGAGAAGCAGCCTGGCGTCCATGCTGTTTCATTAGGTCACATCGCTCCGCGCTCATCGAGGCCTCCGATGGGACACGCAGGAATTTATGGTTTCTTTGTCTGCTTACGGTCACGCTGTCAAAACACTGGCCTTCTGCTTGCCGAAGGAAGCTGACAAATTTAGCCACGATACTGGGTTTGTGCCGTAGCCATGGCGTGCTTCTGGAATTCAAAGAGACATCACCTTTTAATCAAAGGTCACAGACTGCTGAGTCCGGCACTTAAACACACACACACACACACACACTTACACAGCGTCCAGGAATGTGAGGGGCTTTCTGAAAGGGGAGAGGTCTCAGCTGACTGACCAAGCTCTGAGTTCCCTGAGTTGCCAAGCCAAATATTAACTCATCCAGACACCTTCTGGTCGGCCGAGTCTTGGATGTAAGGCAGCACAGCGCCGCGCGTTTCTCGGGTTAATGTTTAGTTTAGTACATGGGGGAGTATTTTTGTTGGTGCATGTCTGATTGTTTACCTGTTGGCATGCAACCGTGCGTGTGTGTTGGTCCAAGCATGTGCGTGTGTGTGTGTGTGAACCTGGGAGGTCTGGGCATCATGCCCCCTACGTTAGATTCCCAGACAGTGAGAGTGCCAAACTCCTACCGCCCCGGTCCAGCGCTCAAACCTTATTTGTGTGTGTGTGTGTGTGTGTGAGAGAGTGTGTGTGTGTGAAAGAGAGAGAGTCTGTGTGTTTATATGCAGCTGTCACAGGTCATAACCTCACCTTTCTGTTTGAACTAGGATTAACCGAGAGGGAGTGGAAGAGCGCTGGAAAAAAGATGAACACGACAAACGGCATGCTTGTCTGTACACAGACTTGGTTTTGTACTCCGTCGTTGCAACACAGATTTCTCTTCAAGTATCATATTTATTTCCTCAAAGATATAAACAAGTCAGCTTTTAAAGTGTTTAATAGTGCAATTCGAAAGTTTCAAAAGTATCTGATCATGAGCTTTGGACTTTGATGGATTAATGATGGATTCCGACTTTTAGGGCCGGGCGAGTTTAGGGTCTGGGGTTGGTGGTCGCCAGATGGCTTTGCAGTCACAGCGTCGCTCGTGCTCCTAGCGACTAAACCATACGCGCCAGCGTCTTGAAAAGTCAACTTAAGGCACAGCCAGACCTCCCTGCCTTTTTGTTTTTGTCCCGACCGACTGGAGGTTTGTCATTACCCGCATAAGACAAACAAACAAGAGGCCTCAGGTGCGCGTACAACCTTTGAATCGGGTTTGTTTGGATATTGTAATAGCAAGAGTGGCCGCGTAATGCCGTGTTTTCCGTCGTCCGGCGTGTTCTGGTGCTTCTCTTTATATCCAAATAAGACATCGGGCTGCTCTGTGTTTACAGATGCTTCAGCATTTCCTCATGTTTGCGGTTTGACCCGTGTTCTCTGTAGATGAGAGGAAAATTATTAAGATTTCTAACAAATAAACAAAGAGGTAAAGAGGCTTCCTGAGCTAACTCTGTTGCAACTTTCCACATGAGTTTAATGCACGGCTTTTCTTCTTTCTTTCTCATTTTTCTGCTGCATGCCTTCCTCGTGTTTTATAGTCTTTCATACTGACTTTTCTCTTTAAATGCTCTGCCTTGTTCTTTCCCCTCCTGTCTATTGATATGTCTGTCTTTCTGTCTGGGGCTGTGTTTGGCCTTGCCCGTCTCTGCCCCTGCAGGAAGTTGTTAGCAGGCTGATAGAAAGCAGGCTGAGGTCATTAGAAGTGAACACCTGCTCGGAGGAGTTACTCTTTAACTGCTCTTCACACACACTCGCACTCGCGGGGGCTGCTGGTAAAGCACACATAAAGCGCATGTGTTTGATCTGAACCCAAAGCCACTCCCTTGTTCTTGCTCTCTCTCTTTTTTTTTTCTTTTTTTTTTTTTGCTGTTCGCGGAAGAGGAGAGATGAATGAGAGAGAGAGAGAGAAAAAAAGGAGGAGGCAGAGAGATGAATGGGTTACGTCGAGATGGAGCGCACGTCCGGAGCCGCCCAGGGGAAGACGTGACGGACGCTGCGATCGCTTGCGTGTGCCGTGTTGCAGGCAGGTCAAGCTGAGGGTTGACGTGTGAGAGGACTTGTGGGCATGTTTGGATCAGAGTGCAGCTAGCAGGCTAGCAGTTGAGCCTCTTTGCTGGCTTGGCAAACTTGTGACTTCTTGCTAAAACAGTAAGATATAAGGCATGCATGGTTTTAAAAGTTTGCACGAGGGCGTGTGTGAAGAGCTTGAATGCGTGCCGCTCTGCTTTGTGCGCTCTTTGGAGCCCCCCTTTGCGTTGTCTCCTCTTCAGATTTCTAAGTGGCTCAACGAGCGGCGCTCTCGTGCATTTTTCTATGTGTCAATAAAAGACGTGCTGCTTGTGAGTTGTGATCTTGCAGTGATTAAACTGCCGGCTCCTCCAATCACTGCACATTTAGCCCCCGCCCCACACCCCCCCGCCCCCAGACACCCGCGTCCCTCTGGCGTCCCATTCATTACTGGAGTGGTGAGCTGCTCTGTAGAACGTAGCCAAATGTGAGCATGTGTGTTGATTTAATCCTTGCACATGAGTGTGCGTGCGCGTGTGTTGTCGTACATAGTGCGGAGGGACTTGGCAAAAGCTGCCTGACAGCGGCACAAAGCCTCTGAGCCAAATACGACATGGCACCCCCAGCTGTAGAGGAGGGTCCCAGGTGTGTGTGTGTGTGTGTGTGTGTGTGTGCACACACATGTACTGTTTGTGTATGTGCATCAGCCCCAGAGTACAGCGTGTGGTGTGACAGACGATTGCACACTCTGTTGCTTCTGAATGAGCCAGGTGACAAAACACACACACACACAAAAGACGTGCCACAATACAAAAGCTATTCATCACTATCAGTGATGAGATTGCTGTGATCATTTCATTTTTTTCATACCGGGAGCACCTCCAAGAACTGTGTGTAAACAATATTATCATAATTACTGCTAAAAGGGAGACACTAATGTGGTATAACTCTAAAATATGAGTAATCAATTGAATAAAATCAGATCTTTAAAAGGTTGTCTGCTTCCTTTCCTAGTTACCGCAGGATGACCCGCTCCAACAGTGTAACCACGGCCGTGCAGGCCGACCTCGACGGCCCCGCAGAAGCCCCGGAGCTGCCGCCGCGTCACTTCGCCACCATGCCCCGCCAGCACTCCCGCGACGCTGCCTCTTCTACCGTCAGCATCCAGGGCTCGGGGAACCACTACCACGCCTGTGCCGGCGACGACTACGGGGACGTGGGCTTCGACCCTTCCATCCTGCCCCCTCCAGACCCGTGGATGGACAGCGTGGCCGAGCCGGAGGTGGAGGCTCTGGAGGGCGTCGGACGGTCCGTGTGTCCCCGCGACGGCCGCTGGTTCCTCAAGTTGCTGCAGGCCGAGACGGAGCGTATGGAGGGCTGGTGTAGACAGATGGAGCAGGATGAGATGGAGAATGAGCTGCCCGAAGAGAGTGAGTTCAGCTGAATAAGATACAAAGACAAGGAAGTCTGTTGCACACTAATATTAGATCTCTTTTTTCCTCCTCTCCCCTCCTCTCCTCTCCTCTCCTCTCCTCTCCTCTCCTCTCCTCTCCTCTCCTCTCCTCTCTTATTTGGAGTGTGCTGGTATTCATGGTTCTGGACCACAATAGCTGCTTGTTCTCAGGCCCTCTGGCCTCCACAGACATACCGTGCATACTTATCAATAGGCCGCTGCCGGCTCTAGACACACATCTGTCCTCTAGACACACTGTATAATGATCTCTCACACAAACACAGTGAAGGGGCTTCTCTCAGTGCTCCTCCAAGGCAACTCTCCGATATTGACGTAACACACACATATACACAGACCTGGAGTGCACGCCTGCAAACACACGTCTGAGTACGTTTTAAGCACGTACACTGACATGCACATCCCAGACTGAACAAACAAGCCTCAGGCACTGAGCGGTGCAGTTAGACCTGTCCTTGCTGCACAGCTGATTTCACGTCTTACTGAAAATGTCATTGCTTATTCAGCCAGTGCGCTGTTATGGTTCCAGGCAAGAGATTCTCTCACAGAACGTGCAGAACCGGGGAGGCTGTCTCAAGGTTATGTTTTCCCAGGTCCCACGCTGCCATGTGCGCACACACACACGCACACATGCATGTGTGAAGGAGTGCTGAGGAGGAGTGGAAGATATTGTATCTGTAGGGCAGATTCATTACTGCCCCTCTCTGTGTCTGAGCCCATTTTCTTCATGGAGACTAATGTATGCACTGTCAGTCCTTCTCCATGGGGGATATGTGAGTCAATAGGGCTGACCATCGGAGTCAGGTTATGCAGTTCGACCTTGTTTATCTCATATATCAGTCTGCCAAACAGGCATCATGAGAAACAGAGCGTACATTCTTTTGATTTTTTAAGTTTCCTTGTTTATGAGTGACAGCGAATAAATCATCTGTCGTGTGCTGTTAGAGTGGATTTTTTTTTCATTTCGCATTTCTATTTTTGGTGAGCATTTATTTATATCTGAAATTTCAGTAATTATTTGACTTTCATAAACGGCTCCTGTTCCTTTGAGGCAGAGATAAAAGAGGATTCTGGCGCATCCTTCTTTGTTGCATTACAAATGCAGTCTCTCTCTCTCTCTCGCTCTCTCTAAGCGCTGCAACATGCCTGCAGTATGCGGTTCTGTGAGTAATTGCATTGTGAACTGTGTGTATGTGTGTGTGTGTGTGTGTGCGTGCGTGCGTGTGTGCATGCCATGTGCGTCTGTGTCTTTCTGCAGTCCTGGGGAAGATCCGCAGTGCAGTGGGGAGTGCCCAGTTGTTGATGTCCCAGAAGTTCCAGCAGTTCCGGGAGCTGTGTGAGGAGAATCTGGTATGTGTCACCTCATCCTCTGCATGCTCCCCCCCCCCCCCCCGACACACACACACACCCACACCCACCCACCCCCAACACTGACATCATCCTGCACAAATCATCCTGACAGGCCAGACCGGTGCTCATTTACTATGCATCTAGTGTAGAGTGCGCATCTGCACACCCTTACTGTCTTTCACGTATGAAAAATAGAACCTGCTGTGGAAAACTGAAGCCTGACAAACAGCCATTTTTAGATGCTGATATCAAAATATCTATATATCTATATATATATATATATCTATATATATATATATATATATATATATATATATATATATATATATATATATATATATATATATATATATATATATATATATATATATATATCTATATATATATATATATATATATATTTCTTATTTTTACCATTTGCATGCATAAATATTATAGGCACATGTGTTGCATAATTTACCCATTATATAAATATAAGGAAATTCTACCTCTGAATGAAAGAATAACCATAATTATCTATTATAAATTCTAGAAATATACTATATGAGCTGAAAAATGTCTATATTTACAGTGTTTATGTAGCAGCGGATCGCTTATATTGAATGAAAGATGAGAAGTATTTTTGGTTAACCACAGTGGATTCAAAACAAAGAGTAATAAAGAAGTGAAAGGCATATTTTGGATACAAGCCCGATCCTGCCAGGTATTTTAAGCACGGTGTCTGATTTATAAATTCCAATCTGCGATCTGTGCAGTTGCCGTTCGTATTCGTAGTTCTGTGTGTCCATGTGAACATGTGTGTATGTGTGCAATTTTTTGTGTATCAGAACCCAAATGCACACCCGCGGCCCATCTCCCAGGACCTGGCAGGTTTCTGGGACATGCTCCAGCTGTCCATCGAGAACATTAGCCTGAAGTTTGATGAACTCCACCAGCTCAAAGCCAACAACTGGAAACCTCTGACCCCACCAGAAATTCAGGTGCAGACACACATGGCAAATATCAGACTCACCCATGTTAAAGGAACAAATTCACCTAACCTCAAATGTTGACTTGGAATGCTTCACTAACCTGCATGTTATCTGCCGTGGTTACTCTATACTTTAATTTGTGAGTGCTACTGATTGTCAGCGAGCTTTGTTGTAGCATGCAGATATGTGTTGCGTACCGTCATGTTGCCTGCCTGACGTCACCACTTGTATTTGTGTTTTGTTCTGTCTTGTTGACAGTGAGCTGCTTTTGAGAAGCTACTCTACCTGCCATGCACCGTTGGGGCCTGTCCACCTCCAATGGTCACTTTTACCTCATGCAAAAGGCCAACACCGTGCTCTCTTACCCCACACAAATGGCTGCCACTGTGAACCATAACCTCATTCGAAACTGCATGCTGACATTATGCCGACAACGGCCACGCCGCTCTCTCTAACCTTTACGCAAGCTGGCTGTGGTTGTTGTTGCTCCTCACTTTGTTTAGCTGCAGCTTGCCATGAGGACTCGGTGGTCTGTCATTAAGACTATTTGTCATTCCTGTCCAGGAGAGAAGGATGCCCCCTCCCGTGCCAAAGAAGCCCATGAAGGGCCACCCTCCCCTGGCTAGGGACCGCTCACTGGAGAGCTCTGAGCGCCAGCGTCTGGAGGCTCGCAAACGCCTGCTAGCTGCCAAACGTGCCGCGTCGGTTCGACAGAGCTCTGCCACCGAGAGCGCAGACAGTATCGAGATCTATATCCCAGAGGCTCAGACCAGACTATGAGACACGCAAACACATGTACCCTGCACACACGCCCTAAACACCGTCCCCTCCATACAATAGCACTGAATGCTAAAGCTCGGGTGCTAGCATCACATAAATACATTTTTTGCAGACTTCCCAGATCACTTCGGAGTCAGTCACGATGGAAGTTGTTTGAACCAGAAATGTGTATTTACAGTATTTATTTATTTATTTATTGACCCCCCCCACCCACCCACCTCCCCATTTCCTTCTTCCAGCTTTGATGTAGCAGTCCCTCTTCTTCCTTTACCTCCACCCGTCCCTCACTCTGGAAGACGTATCATATAAATCCCTTTTTTAAGTGGCCTAATATTACAAAGTAAGCCAGGTGTAGCACAGCAGTGATGCTTCACGTTAATGTGTTTCACGTGCCAGAGAGAACCAGAGGAAAATGGGGAAGGAGCGTGCATGTCCATGTGGAGTGCGCGTATGTACTGCATATACACGCAAACACACGCGACATTTGATCTGACCCGCTCAGATGAAACGCGAACCAGACCTATTGACTCATATTGGATTTTATTTTTATATTTGTATAAAATCCCGTGATCTAATTCTTAAAGTACCACGAGCTGGAACATTTTTTTTCGATTTGTAGATTGAGGTCAGTGACACGAGTCACCCTCTGTCTGAAAATGGGTCTCTCTAGCAAGCAGGAGGCCGGCCCTGTTAGAAGAAGGTCAACAGGTGAGATTTTTTATTTTTTTTTGCTCCTCCAGGTGAGGAAAAGAGCAGGCTTTTGGGGTTCTGCAAAGAGTGCAATTTACCGAAAGAGTTCGTCACAAACCTAACCTGTGCATGAGTGAGAGGAAGAGTATGCTTGTGTGTGTGTGTGTGTGTGTGTGTGCGCGCGTGTGTGTCTTATGATTCAGATGTTCCTTTCAAAAGTGCTTCCTATTTTTCTAGGTCTAAGTGGTCCTAGCTGTAATTTAAGATTAAGGTAGCAGTATCAACAAACTGTAAACAAACCACCCATCTGGTCATTTTAAACTAAGCAAACCACGTTTGTATAAAGACAACATACCATGTAATGACACCACATGCATGCTGACACAAGGTAACTGATATTTTTGTCTTTTCTAAACAGATTTAATCCTTTCCCGTGTTGCGTTCGGACTCTTCTGCATTAAAGACAGTGCTAAAATTCTGAGATTTGGTACAACACTGGTAGTTGTACTATATTTTATTCCGTCGTTTTCAGACGAGAGAGGTTTATTGACAGTATTGAGACTAAAGGACTGAAAAGGGACTATTCTCTCCTCACTGTGCGTGCACTATCTCTGCCTCCAAATGAAGCAATTATTTGAAGGTCACACGGGAAAAAAAAAATCCAATTTGTAATATTTTGTATTCATGTTTAATTTATTGATTAGGAGAACAATGACTGTTTCTTGACATTGTGATTATTATTATGCACTGACAACAAGGCCCTTATACTGTGTTTATGTTTTATTTATGTTCTTTTGCATGACAGGCACTTTTCTTTTTTAGTTTTTTGTGTGTGTGTGTGTGTGTGTGTGGTCTTTTTTCCGTTTCAGTGATCAGCCTTACTTTCTAATACGATAGTCGAGCACAACAGCAGTCTCAGGGGAAGAAGTGTGTGTGTGTGTGTGTCTGTGTGTGAGAGAGTGACTGACTGACTTGTGACTGTATGTGACCCATGGCATTGTCTCTTACTGTACATAACCCCAGCCACATGGATAGGCCATGACGTAAAACAAAGGGAGCGTGTCCGTGCCGTCTTTTGAATGACGTTCCTAGTGAACGTCTCAGCCCCGACTACTTCAACGCAACAAGGTATTTCTGTCAGCTGCTTGAATGTGCAGACAATCCTGAGTCGGTTTAGCCATCACATTAATTGTTTTGACGACAGAACAGCATCTGACAAAGTTTTGTGCCATCGAAGAATTATAGTTAAGCATATATTTCTGCTCTAATTGTCCCGACCTGAAGTTTCCACTGAGCGAAGTTGATGAAGTAACCGTACAGTATGATTTGTATTTCCTTTAGTTGGTCATATATGAAGTTTAGAGGGGATGCATAAAAGTAACAATAGTTCAAACTTATTGCCATTTTATGTAGATGAAGCTCATTTTAGTATTTTTTACTTGTATTTGAATTGAACCTGTCTGTCAAATGATCGACTTCTTATTTATGTTTATTATATTAACATATCAATATAACACTCCTGATATAGCAGGGAGTTAGAAACCAGAATGTTGGACTGTGGTTAACTGCTTAACTCGAAAAGACACTCCAGCAATCCTGGCGAGCTTGTGATGTAGTTATATTATGAGACAAACATTCAGATAAACATTTGTACATACATGAATGTTTCCCTATGTAAATGTAAAAACTAAAAAAGAAAACCCCAATCAAATAACATATTAAGCAGATATACATTTTGTAATTAATGTTATTACACTGTTGATGTTATGGCACGTGTATGAGCTCTTATCAGCATTAAAAAAATATATCATTGCCATAATTTTGTGGTGTTCATTTCTTTCCCTGTCTCCACATGTGTTCTCAATTGGAATATAATTAAACAGATTACAAGGCCAGCATGGTGTGTTTTTAGGGCATTTCCCTTCCGCAGGGGCGGGTCCCCATAATTAGACAGCACTTTTGGCCTTGGCTTAGCCCCGTCACTCCTGTACATGCAGCTTCTGGCCATTCGTCATTCACACATCAGTCATGCTGAGGGGAGGCATGCTGACCTCAGTGGCCAGAGTTCAGGAGTGTGTGTGGGGACGGGAGGTGTAAGAGGGGGGGTTTTGCGGAAGTGGGTGTAGTCTTTGTATAAAGCCTAGCCCTGGGTATGCCTTTCAGAAAGCCCACCATGGTGGGCTACAACTGCCTGCTGGGTTCCTGGAGGTCCTATTAGCGATGAGATCCCAAAGTTTGGACCCAGCCTCCACCGCGAGAGCTGTCACTTCAGACAGGGGACGTGTGGGGGAAAAAAAGTGGAGAGCTGAAAATACAGTAACGTTTGTTTACTACGACAAGCCGACTGCTGATCGGTGCAGTGCTGACTGCTCCCGGAGTCAAGAGACAAAAGACAACGTCGTCAAAGATTTCACTCCTCTCAAATTAGTAAAATAGATTGTGACGCCGAGCTTCAGAGGAGAACATGTCATAAATAAAAGGGTGGTTGTCTCAGCAAATATAGACAACAAATCCTATTGAGGCCAATAGAGAAGCTTTAGCAGGACCAGAAGGGAACAGCTGTCCTCTTCGCCTTGAACGAGCCAGCGTACTCACTCATAAGCTGCCTTACATTGATTCTATTGAGACACAGCCACACATAAAGCCCCGCTGGCAAGAAACTGTTGACGTCTGCTGTATGCTGGTGTTAATTTATGCAGGATTATGCTAATTGGCAGGAGCTGTTGTAAACCTCTCTCACACACACAGGAATGTCTCTGAATGCCTAACAGTAGCCCGGTTGGAAAAGACACATGAGCGCTATACTATTTCTGTCCTCCCTCCTTTTTATTTACTGAACAGTCCGACTCAATACACTCTCCTTATCCTCGAGGGATGAATCGGTAATCTTCAAAGTTCAGCGGGATTTACAAGAATACGGCCCCGTGTAAATGCGCGTCGGTGATCTGACTGGATCCGCGGGAGGGAAAATACCAAACGATCAGATCTGAGATGTAGAAAAACAAAACTTTATTTGAATCCCATGTGACCCCTATTTGCCACAAACATTGCACAGTATGAAAAGAAATCACATCATTGGGCGTCGTGTCACATTAACTATACACATGATCCTATTATACATGAAAATGCTTCTTCTTTTTTTTTCGTTTTTTTTTTGTTTTTGGTGATTTCATAAATGCTGTCTTTGTCAAGTTTGTAAAACAGCAAATGCAGAAAAGACATCTGTAGTGTTTAATTTTTCCAGTCCACTGGCCGTCGTTTTTTTTTTTTTTTCCGCTGAGTGATGGGATGAAGGCTCAGACTAAGAACCTGCTACATTGGTCATCTGAAATATCCCTTGGTGGGGGAAGAAGGAGTTTTAAAAAAACAAACCAAAAAAAAAAAAAAAAACAAGGATAGAGGTTTTTTTTCTTTTAAAATAGCTAAAAGTAAAAGTAAATTACAAAATCAAAACTATACTTATACTCATGAAAACACATACTACAGTAGTGAATAAGTTTGTCATAGATGCCAAGAGCAAAGTATGTTTAAGACACTGAGATGACCTTCTTCTGCCTTTAGTGTGCAAACAAATGAGGCAGACCAATCGTGAACTGATATCTGAAATGTAGAACAGTAAACGTGTGTGGATGCGACCAATCCGTGCGATTGGCCCGTGAAGGAGGGCCGCTTCTAGCTCCTCTGCGTTCTCTAAAAAAAAAAAATAATAATAATAGTGATATACAGTATAATGGAAAAAGACATAAGACAGGCAGCATTTCTCTGATAACATTTTTGGTCCCTGTGTGCAAATAAGATACACATGTAGATACATACGCATGTATGTGAAATGAATAAACAACTTACAGCCAAGGCACCTCGATACAGTTTTTCTTTTTTTTTTTCCATAAAAAAACATCCTCATCAATTTGATTGGTATACCAAAAATAGAAATGATCAGGCTTTCGTGTGGATTTGTTCTCTGTCGCGTGCAGACAAGTCACTCAACTCAGAGGAGATCCATAGTCGAGACACAAAGTCAGTCTCCATTCTCCCCCTCCTCCTCCTTCTCTTCTTCTTCTCCTTCTTCTCCTTCTTCTCCTGTCACTTTCACCCTTTAGGAGACCAGCTGCTTGGCTTGCAGCTCCATCTCTGCAGCCCGTTTGAGGGCCACATCCACCAGGAGCTGGAAGCCGCTGAAGTCCTGTGTGAGGTCTGGAGGGGTGGGGGGAGGGGTGTTGAAGAGCCCGCTGCGGGGGCTCAGGTTGCCCTCCATGCCGGCGCTGCTGAGGATGGTGGTGGTGGTGGCGGCGAGCGGCTGGCTGCCCGGCCCTTCATCCCGGCACCTGAACAGCGCCTGCGCGGACTGCAACAGCTCGGCCGCCCTGTCGCAGTTCATTCCTGGCACGGAGGGGTGGGCGGCTGTCGGACTGGCCTGCATTGCTGTGGTGACAGTGGTGTGACAGATGACGGAAGGGCGGGTGGGTGGCACGAGCCCCCCCGGAGAGGGGGACACGGAGGTCGGAGAGGGTGAGGAGGGGGACGCCGCCTTCCTCAGGACGCTGGGCGCGGCGGGCTCGAAGCTGGAGGGGTGGAGGACGCGCTTGTCGTAGCTCTCCTCCGTACCTGCTGCGGGGCTGCTGTGTTTCGGGGACTGGGAGCTGTCGGAGAAGCTGTCGCCAGCCTTGCTGCCTTTCCTGGATATGGTGAACTGGTTGGGATCTTTGCCGTCTTTCCTCAGCATCTCCGGAAGAAGCCGCCGCCGCGCATTAATGAACCAGTTGCACACCTGGAACAGAACACCGGGAGAAAGCCGTGCTGTGAGAAAGCCGCATCACGTGGCTCGCTTATGTTCTGCCTTGCGATTTAAAGGAAAATCTGCTGGTACGTTTATCTCCCAGGTGCAGTTCGCACCTGGGTTTTCAATAGAGAAATCAAACTGAAAGGGTAAACACCACTCATCTTTCACACCACGGGCTATAGATTTCACACCATTAGCATTTCCTGTAAACACTGCAAATAAAAAAACAGACTTCTAAGATTAACTTCAAAGATCTAAACTCTTAACTTCAAAAAAAAAAAAAAAATACTCAGTCTAGTGTGGACTTCTTAATCCTGTATTTAAAATAGTTTTCAATACAAAGTAATCTCCTTTGTCATAGCCGTAATCACAGTCATCTCTCTTCTCTTTCCCTCGGTCCTCCAGGCTAGTCGTAACTGGCTCAGGGAGACTCGCAGCTCTAACCATGTAAATGACTCTGCATTGTTCCCAGACAGCTGGGATGGAAAGGGGCTGGAGGGAGGGAAATTCCTGTCCAAGCGCCTCAGCCAAGCCCACGGCACACAGGGAGTGAGTTTACTCACGTTGTCTCGGGGCCCTTTTAACGTTGCAACATCAAGCCGATTTGGATGACCTTCAATTCGCTGTTTGTGTGTCATGTTTTGTTTGCCACCCAGACAGGAAATGATTCAGTCAGGCCGACACTTACTTCCTCTTGACTTTTTACAGTGCTGTGTTTACACTCTTGAGGGCTTAACCGGCAATCTTATCTGTCATGTCTGCGTCCGTACCTGCAGTGTGGAGAGCTGAGTCTGCTTTGACAGGAGGGCTTTCTCCTGCTCGGAGGGGTAAGCGTTGTAACGGTGCTCGTACAGCCAGTCCCGGAGGATCTGAACGGACTCCTTGGGCAGGTTCCCCCGCCGCTTTCTCTTCCCGCTGCTCCCCGTGCTGGACGACAAATCCAGGGGGGCGTCCACGCTGTCCTCGTCGTCCGTCTCGCTCCCCGACAGCATCATCAAACCTGCGCAGAGCGAGGCGCGAGGGAGGAGAAAGAGAGAACGCGTGAGAAAAAAAAAAAAGAAAGGGGGGGGGACAAAGAAGAAGAATATGTATCCCCTTATATGTCAACCGCTCAGCTGTCGGGTCTCCCAGCCTCTCTCTCCCTCTCTGCCGCAGCCGTTTTTACCAAGCGCAAGCTGTCTGGGGAGGCAGCTGATGTGTCAGAAGCGAGCTGTCAAGTTCAGCCATGTGATTCATATAAGGAGGGAAGGAGGGAGGGTGAGAGGAGCAGAAAGAGGAGGAGGAGGAGGGTGGAAGGGAGGGATGGAGGGGAAGGAGGAGGAGGAGGAGGAGGGAGGGGGGTGTACGTCACAAAGGCTGGTCTGATGCTGTGGCAGTTATAAAACCTGCCTCGACAAATACAAGCCAGGTCTATAGCACCAGAGACCCAGAGAGCACACCTTGCACGGCCTGGATAAGTAAAGCACGGCGGGCTCGACCACGGGGACAACCAGCGTGTGAAAGGGAGATTTTTGTTTGTGAGGGACGGCAGCAGTGTATCTGCAAAGATCACAGAGCTGCTCACATGTCTAATCAAAGTCAGTCATGATCAAACAGGATTTTGGGGCCTTTGAGTTACTTTGAATGTGAAGAGTTGAAGCCAGGGGGGGGTTCAATTATTAATCTTTTATTCTAACTTGGCCACTGGGTGTGTTTAAGTGTGGTTTCCAGCGTGTGTCACATTTCATAAAGATCCAAGTGAGTCATGCACATAAAGAAACTCTGGTGCATCTTGCACATGATGCTTATGCAGCCGACAGACGCCATTAAAGAAAACGCAGAAACCCGGAGGAGGTTTTTAATCCACGGGCTCACTAAAAAAAAAAAAAAAAAAAACTCGGTCCGCTCCGAGGCGAGCGAGTGGGAAAGGAATAAGAAAGTTCCCAAGTCTGAGCGGCCAACAGGATGAGGTAATTACGTAGGCTGGAGCGAGAGGGGAAGGGGGAGGGGAGACCTGTTGCAAATCAGCGTCTCCAGACTAAACAAAAGAATCCAGGGCTGCGTGCTCCTTTGTGCGCGATTCAAAAGTTTCTCCACGCAAACGGAGACTTCGACATAAACCCAACTGCGCCTAAAGTGGCAGAGAGTGACGCAGTGGGCAGAAAACACGTTTTAAAGGCAGGGAGACGGTGTTTTCTGGAGAGTTTGAACAACTTGTAACGGGGTTTTTCTATTGTGTGTGTCTCAGTGTGTGTGTGTGTGTGTGTGTGTGAGTGTGTGCGCGCTGCACCACGAGGTCCGTGAATGTAACAAGCAACTTCCCACAATGAGGTCAGGATGAACATTAGCCTACATTCGGGATTTAGATACAAAAAAAAAGGTGTTTCCGTTGGAGGTTGACGCTTTGGAGACAGGCTGCGGCAGGTTTGTGGGTTGGTTTTTTTTAAAAAAGAAGAAGAAGCAACACTTGGAAGTCCTGAACTCACAATAGTCCCCAACTTTCAACTCGCATCCTCACTTCGGCCAAACTTCGACACAAACTGAAGCGTCCGGCCGCTGAAAAACGAGCTCATTGGCGCTTTAAAAAACACAAATAAAGGAAGTCCAATTTAAATGAGTTTATTTTAACGAGCTTCTGAAGTTAGCCTAATTACACCGTGACAAGGAAAACAACACATGGCTCAAACAGCCGCGTGTTATTGTGCCAAAACCCGAATAAAACACATCGAGAGAGAATAAAACAAAACCTCCCAAATAGAAAGCCAGAGCTCGGTTTATCGACTTTTGACATCGCGCCAGCACATGGCAGAAAAAGCCCCCTGTCATGTCTGGAAAGGAAACAATAGACTGCATGGTTTGCATATGAGAGAAACGGCTGCGTTAATCGTTTCTGCGCGCTGTCTCCGCTCCTCTAAACTCACCCCGACTTGGTTTCACTCGTTTAAAATAATAAAGAAAAAAAAAAAAACAGCAGACTTACCCTTTTTCGTCTTCATCTCCGTCCGAAAATGCCCGCTTCTGTCCCTCGCCGAGCGCAGGAGAAAAACAGTCTTTGTGTCAGCGCGCTCTTGTCTTTTTTCTTCTTCTTTCCTCCAGATATCCACAGCGTGTATCCGAATGTGCGAAAATCCTTATTCATCAAAACTCGCTTCTTTCTTTTTCTTTTTTTTTCTCTCTTTCTCTTCTCCACCCCCCCACCAGGGTTTTTGTCTGTGTGTTTTTCTTTTCCTCTCCGTCCTCTTGCTCGGAGACTTAAACTAAAGGTTTTTTTTAATTTTTTTTTTTACCTGAGATCTCTCGCGTCCCTTCGGCTCAAAGCCCTTTTCTCATTGACTGTGTGTTTGATCCTGAAACTGGGTGACAGCTATCTTTGACAGCTGCGTGACTCAACGCACAGAGATCCTCCCACTATGGAGGGCAGAGGGAAAAAAATCTCTGACATCAGCATGGCTTGTTCCACTGACATGGATACAGCCTCCCTAAGCTTTTAAGTACTGCAGACCTTTATTATTTTCCCTCAATAAATAATAATAATAATAACAATAACAAAAAGCCAAACGAACCCAGCAGTGATATATATTACTTTCTGATCCACAGAGAGGCGCTCGTTTAGGCGGGCAGCCACAACAACAACAACAACACCGGCGGCTGCAGGCTGCTGGAGAGCACTGCGGACCTCGTGGTAACGTGTTACATAAATAATAACCGAGGTGAAAAAATAAATAAATAATCAGATTATTGCTACAGGCTATATTTTATCACCTTGTGGTGTGTGTGTGCAGTAATCAGCTCATCCATCACCTTATCGCATTTGGTGGTTTTATCTCCTTTTGTCTGTTTGTTCTTTGGTACTACAGATGCACGTTTGCGCTTTTTTTTAAAATGCACATCATGGTGCAAAAGAGCGATAGTTGCGTTTATGGTAATACCAGCAAGTGATACTGTTGCTGCGTTCATTCTGAGGGGACGTCGAAACAACCTTATCCCAGGTGGAGGTCGGTGCATCGGTTGAGGTGACTAAAGACAACAGTGCGAGGCGAGGGAAAGGGGATCCGATCAATGCCCTCATTTGTATGCCGCGCACAACCTTGCGACAGCTGCTGTGGCATGGTCTCTCTTTGCACGCGTTTGTTCCCAGACAGGCGTTCGTGTCTCTCGCCGCGCCGCGGCTAAATGTCGCCCCCGTGCGGGCGTTTGGGGAGCTGCGCCTTGAGCGCGACGTCGCTCGGCACACACGAGGTCCTCCGACTCCCCCTGGCGGCCAAATGAAGCACATCATCAGGGGGGTTAATTAGTAATTGATAAATGATTTACAAATATCTCATCAGGTGTTATAATATTTTAGTACAGGTGTGTGATGGTTATTTCTGATTCAAACACGGATGAACAGAGTGTTTGATTTAAATAGTCACCCCGCCATAGACAGTTTAAGTTAATATCATTTCATTATTTTTCTTTTTACCGTATGTTTTCTTTACAGATGCAGTTGTGACAGCCTTCTCTGACACAGTGCCTATCTTAAGGGCTCACATTCTTATTAAACTCTCAGTGAGTAGCGTGACTGTGTTTCAAGCGGACAAGCTGAAACAGTCAATGTGTTAAAAATAGAGATATGAGCAGGTTAGGCATGCAGCGGCCTGCTGCTGCTGCTGCCAGTAAGCCAATATCAGCCACTTCCGTTATTACTGCTTCATACTGAAAACTATGTAATGACAATAACAACACTGGAAATACTGGTCTGACATTATTTAACTTCATAAACCATTCCACAAATTCAAAACAAGTTCAATTAGACTTCCTTTTATGGTGTATTAATGAGGTACAATGAGCTGTTCGGTGTTCTTTTCATACTCACTAACCCCAAATAGCACTTCTCACATTGTCTATTTTATATTTTGGTTTATTTTCATGAGTTTGTGAATAACTTTCCTGATGATAATCCTTGTTTTTTCTTTCTTTTCTTTACCAGAAAAGGAGAACCTTCTCGCTTACACGAGCTCCCCCCGCATTACCGCTGAGCTTCTTTTTGCTGTGACACATCAAATCCTTCACATTTTTCTGCTTGTGGTCAAACACTCTCCGTGCACTTCTTCAGTCAGGACCTGAAAGCGGAGAGCTGCGTCAAGGCGCGCACACGCAAGCGTCAGTGACACAGGAAATGAGGCGAACTCGCCTTCAAAATAAAGTTCTATTCAACTTCAGCTGACAGGCAGCACAGACAAGGGATTTGCCTGGGTGCATAACAATAAACTTAGTGAAAATAAAATATGAAGAAAGGTGATTTCAAGTCAGGAAGCATGAATACATACATACATAGAAAATTGTCAGCAACGTATTAAAATGAACTGTTGCACTATAAAATATACAAAAGGTAGAGACGTTAAAGACAGAAAAATATGAACATGTTTATGTGCAAATAATGTACACGGTTACTTATTGTATCTATAAAGAGTCAACTGACATCACAGACGACACACGGGTAATCTTCATTTCACCGATTATGTGACCTCCAAATCAACCAAATGCGCCTGCGATGACTTCTTCTCTCATAAGAAGTGAATCCTTGTGCACACATGCAAAGGCTGTTTTTCTGCTGATATATATATATATATATATATATATATATATATATATATATATATATATATATATATATATATATTCTTTGATTCTATGTTGTAAGACAAAGAAATAGAAAAACTTCCAACACAGCTTGTGTTTTGAGACTGTAACTCCAACTTAACGTATTAAAATATATCCAGTCCAGTGTACAAAAGGCTATTATGCAGCTAATTATTTAACTAATTACAAATAAAAAAGTCTACTTTGCATGTTGTAGCTATCCGCAGCAGTGAAATGTAACAGATTTTCTTCTATACTTTCTTCTCCTTTGATTTATTTGACATTAGTTACTCTCATAAGGTAATAACTTTTTATATTTGTCATATTTACTTTGTTTATATCTTTCTATATTTTCCTTACTTTTTAATATCTCTTTATATACGTTCGTGTTTCATGTTTATTGCTTGTTTTGCACCAGAGATATGAGGGGAACTCATTTCTCTACATATGGCAGTGCTGACAATAAACTTGACGTTCGCGGTGCATTTTATTTTGAAAGTCTTTAAACGGCAGTCGTACGCGTCTCACTGTGTCTGGCTTGACGCCGTCAGAGCTGCCAGTGTCCTGTAACAGTTTGAAGTCTAAAATTAGGGAGGCACCCCAACTGCAAATGACGCAAGAAGGCTAAAGTGGACAGTCTCCTCGTCTCTGCGTGTCACTGGTGTCAGGACTCAGGACCATGGAAACGTTCCCTACAACTCCGCTGTTGTTGATGACATGGAGGGTATTTTTAGGTCTTGTTGTCATCTTTCCGTAACAGCCCGGCCGTGGCGTTCAGTATAAAGGACTCTTTCAAAATGCAGTTGTACAACAGTGTGCTGACACACTACCCGAGGTCGTCTCGCAAAGTTACAGTAACTTTATTGACCGGATCCGAGCGCCTGAACGGGACGGCACCAAGTTCCCCCGAGGCGGATCAAGCAGGATTCACACAACCAGGAGCAACTCCAGCCAGCAACGGGGATCCGGTGAGTGAGGCTGCAGTTTCTTCCGCAAACATGCCTGCCTTTTCGTGTTACGAGGCTTCATCCAGGAGGCCGATTTACTTCACGTCGACTGCTGAGATATTAATCCGCAGACCCGATGGAGTGGAGAGGTCTGTGCCTGTCCACATCGTGAGGGAGTCCAAGACCAAACCACCCACCCCTGACTCACATCACGGGGAAAGTTTCCTCTCTAATGACTGTGATTCTGATGTGATTGTGGACTTGATAGATCACCTAAGAAATGGGACAGACGAGCTCTTTCCTGACTGCCCAGAGCTGGTTGGAAACCACCTTTTAGACACTGACAACATCCGTAGACCCAGACTTGAAGAAAACAAGAGGATTGTTGGAGACTCGAGGGAGGATGAAACCGTTCCGGTGACTAATGCCCCTTTCAGTCGCAATGGATGGGTCTCATTAAATGAAGAGGAGCTTGTTCCCTCCAGGGAAGCTCAGCCTGAAGTCCTCGTAAAGGAAGATTTTAGTGACCTGAGCGCTCCAGCCTCACATGAGAGACGGGCCTTTGAGCTCAGCGTTCTGCAGGAGTCGCCCCCGCAGAGATGCCAAGAGAGAGAGGACGTCAACGATAAAGTCACCCGGTACCTGGCTGAAGTGGAGAAACAAAACAAGTACCTCCAGGAGAGGCACAAATACAGGTACCACGTCATTCCAGACGGAAACTGTCTGTACAGAGCCGTGTGCAAGGCCACGTACGGGGACCAGGCGAGGCACGGGGAGCTGAGGGAGCAGACGGTCCACCACATCGCCGACCACTTGGATGAGTTCAACCCCATCATCGAAGGGGATGTAGGGGAGTTCCTGATCAACGCGGCGCAGGATGGAGCCTGGGCGGGGTACCCCGAGCTTCTCGCCATGAGCCAGATGCTGAATGTCAACATCCACCTGACAACAGGAGGGAGCCTGGAGAGCCCCACCGTCTCCACCATGGTGCATTACCTCGGGGAGGAGGACGCATCCAAACAGGCAATCTGGCTGAGTTGGCTCAGCAACGGTCACTACGACGTCCTTCTGGACAAGTGTCTCCCCAACCCGGAGTACGAGGACTGGTGCAGGCACTCACAGATGCAGCGGAAACGAGACGAGGAACTGGCAAAGTCGATGGCGGCGTCCTTGTCCAAAATGTACATTGAGCAAAATGGATGTGCGTGAGAGAGAGAGAGACACTGTATGCTGAGAAGGAAAAGATGCACACTGATACGCAGAATGCAGAAACACCGATTCTGCTCGGTTTCTACATGCTTGAAATTATTTTTTATAAGATTTATATCGCGAGAGAAAGGAAGTGCAGTGCACATACTTTGGATTTTATACATGCCGGAGATGCCAGATCAGTGGCAGCGTTCTCTGAAGGTGTTTGAAAGTGTGTGAGACTGTTCCTGTTGATTGTTTGGGTGATGTTCATTTACTGTACATGGCAATGCTTTTGAATATACGGTATTTATTTGCCTTTTATTGTCAGACCAGTTATTTTTATATCATGTTTCTGCTTTGTAGGCCACTGCCAACTGCAGAGAGACTTGGGTTTCCTTTTTTTCATTGTTTCATATCTGTCTAGCTACTCTCTTTTGCACAGAAAGTCCTATCAGACAAGTCCAGAGAGTTTGATTTGTGTCTGTTTAGAACAACTCAAGAGCCCCTTTTTTCTGTTTTTTGTATTATTCCAGTCCCTCCTTTTTTTGGCTTTTGACAAATAAAGTTCTGAAGAATCATGACTTGCAGTGATTTCACTTTTATACCCATGGCTTGATTGTCTGTCTCTTGTGGGGATTTCCACAGACTTGTTTGTCCAGTTTCCAATGTTGCAGTACTCCAGATCAGTTCTGCTCTGAGACCGGTCTCAAGAGCACTTTCAGAATCAACCAGATTTTTACTCAGCCTTGTCTTGGTCTGCGACAAAGGATGGATTTTATTTCAAGACCAGACAAGACCACAACTGCAGGAGTATCACCGAGTCGCCCGTGTGTATTGTCCGATTTGATTCAAATTTGTTTGCTGTAATTGGATGTAAAACCTCTTCCTTCAAATGCAGCCAATAACTGGACTCAGTCCAACACTTACATTTTTGTTATTGTTAACAGCTGTCACACCTACTCGCCCCGCTTCACTCACACTCAAAGAAAGCGAATACAGGGAACGGGAGAAGAAGTTGTGGCTGTCGGGGAGATGTCAGCAAAATCTTTTGTAACAAAATCTCAAAGACATCAGATAACAAACCTCAAAATCCCGAACCGCAAAGAGTTCATCCGCGAAACAGTGTCCAAAGGAAAACACACAGCAGTAGGTATGTAAATTCTGCAATGCAACGCTCGCTGACACAACCTCACCCGAAGAAATCTGGCAAATATTAGCGACGTATTGGCTTTCAAAGTAGCCTACTGTCTGGTCTTGGTCTTGACTCTGTCTTATCCCCTCAAAATCTTGGTTTTGTCTTGGTCCTGATGCACTCAGGCCTTTGTCATGGCCTTTGGTGGTCTTGATCTCGTGCAGAGTTGTGCGTTCATGTAATGGGATCCATCTAATGCGTTTCAACCAGGGAGGCTAGATGAAGTGATGAGAGCAGTACCCATCCATCACCTCTTGCTGCCTTAAAGTATAAAGCGATGTTTGGAAGTTATTAGAAGCAGTGACCCCGGAGCCTGCGGCCTCTCACTCAGGTCAGGCTGCAGGACAGCACACACTTCTCTCGTAGCTTTTCCACATGTTGTTCTTACAAAAACACTGATTGTAACCACTTTAAGGAAAGATTACAGTAAAGGTGACATCGCAGACAGGCATCTTAATCATACTTTCAATTAGAAAACTTGCTTGACATGAGAATCTTGTAACATTTACAGTGACTTCCTCTTTAGCGTTTTACTATTACTGTTTAATCTTTCAGAAAGTAGGAGTGAGTGTGACATAAACACTAAATGCAAGCATCGCTGCAGCATTGGGAAAGAGTGTAACTTTCTTACAGCCTCGACAGAGATCCCCAGTAGACCTGCGTTCCACCACAATAGCCTGTTTTTCTGCATTTTGTTCATAGAGGAAGTGAATCCACGCTCCCGTGACTTCTGAAACCCCATGTGTCATTTAGGAAACACTATCTGAACTGCAGTTGTGCTAAATTATGTAATACAGTTGGTGTTATTCTCTCTCTGGGATGCCAGCACTCTGATGTAACACTGCACTTTTCTTCCATTAGGTGGTGTTGTAGCCCCCCATATACACACCCCGACAAAGTTACTGCGTCGTCAGAGGAATTTGTATTTCTATTCAATTTGATTTCACTGTGGGGTTGTGTGACCTGCTGCATTAGAGCAAACTGGCTTCACCGTGTTCTCATTGGTAAAAACAAAAAGGTGGAATGTTTGAAGATTACTAGGAAATGATGGGAGAAAGTCTGGCATATTGTTTTAGAAAGTTTGACTTCATTATTGAGCAGATTGCCTGACAAAAGAAATCAGCTGTTAACTTTCTGATCCATGTCAGATATTCTGTTTTATTCATGAAGCATCAGTATGCACAGCCTTCTACTTAAACTTTATTATGGAAATCTTTACAGTGATGACGTAACCCTGCAGTCATGTGGACACCGAGGGAGGAAAAAAAAAAGTTTTTTTATATTTTATTTTATTGCAGGAGGAGATGTAGTGTCTCTGCCAGCCCCAGCGCGTCCACAGTAAAGTCCACCGAGCAGAGATCAGGTGAGACCGGACCGAGCGGTGCTGCTTCTCCCGCAGTACTGGCACACAGTCAGCAGCACAGACACACTCACTCACACACACACACACACACACACGGAGGGAGCAGAGGGAAAGTCAATGACAGACGCTCTCCAAAAACGGCGTGTTGTGCGTCTGTGAAGGATTCCCACGCCGGGGTCACCTCGACGCTCGGAAGTTGCGGGGATACTTTGAAAGAAGACGGCCGGAGAACGCGGTCGGTTGGCGGCGTGGTTCTGACCTGAGGAAAAGAGGGGGGAATCGGACATGTCGGGACACCGGGTGCAGTTCGCAGACCTTCCTCCGAGTGATCACAAAGGAAGTCCTAAATTTCACAGTAAGGAAAAAAAGATTGAGCTGTAATCTCTGCTGACCTTGATTTCACCAGCGGGGAAACTCATGAAGTTTTAGGTGTCATGAATTTCATGTAACTTATATAACACTGTGTAGTCTTGTATATGGGAAGGAGGAATAGTTCACATGGAAATCTCCACTGGAATATGTGCTGTTCTTTCCCTTTTCTTATTATTGGTGTGGTGTAGCCATGATGGAAGTGATTATACACACACTTTATGCACACAGCTGTCTTAAGGGGAACAGTTTAAACCTCGTCCTAGAGATGATTGCACTTCTCTACATGCCTAATTCATTTGTCAGAATACAATCAAAGAAAGTCCAGACTGTTTGAAGGAATTGTTTTTCTTCATCAGGTCTTCAAGCCAAACCGCCCTCACTTGATGACTTATATCTTTGAGGAAATATGATCATTGTTTAAAACATGGATAACATTTCCACCATTAACATGTATGCTGTGTTGTGTGCCTGTGGAGGTTGTGTTGACCCTTTGCTTGCGATCGGTGGTGTGATCCCGTTCAGTCCCCGCTTAATACACTCATCTGAAGTGGCAGTTGCCCTTTACATGCTGCTTCTAACTTTTTTTTTTTTTTTTAAAGCCCAGTCAGTGTTGACACTTCTCATGTTCTGTCTTAGTAAGGTAACGCTCACCTTGAGATGCATTCACTGACCACTTCCCTGCATGGCACGGTCTTGAAGTATAAGGCATTACTGGCTCTTAAATAAGGGCGATGCGTTCAAGGATTTTTGCTGCGCTGTGGCACAAGTGGATGTTTTAAAGAGGTGCTTATGGTGCGACAGTGTCAGCCGTGCCTGCTCCCGCTGCTGCGTGCTGCAGTGTATGCACTATAGCACGAGACACAGAGAAGCTGAGCTCATCTCCATGGTGACAGGTTGAATGACAGGCCACGTGAGAATGGACGCAATGGAAAATTGCCAGTTTGCTGCAAAGCCCTCCAAAGGGGGTGCATCTAACAGTGCAGCCTGGCTTCATGACAGCGCATGTGCAAGCTCTGGATATATTTGTACCTTTGATGGCAGCTGCTCTGGCAGTCCGATGTGTTGGTTTTTGTCACAGTAAGGTGAAAAGGGCTGATGCCGTGTGCAGGTTGCATGCAGGGCACGCTGTGTTGGTATGTGGAAGGACAGAACGGCAGCTTCAGCACCAAACCACGCGTTCTGACTCAGCCCGTCCGTTCCTCCCGTGGTCCAGATGCAAGTGACAGTGGGGTCAAGTTTCATTCTCATCTCTTTCTGCCTGATGTCTCACAAGCACAACACACGCCGCACACACACAACCTGCACAACCTCGCAATCATTCCTGATCCAAGATAGATCGGCTTTAGGTCTTAATACTCACTCATCACAGTAGAAATGTGAAATACAAATAGCACCTGGAAAGCAACAGAACAGAGGCTCATCCATCACTCCATTCATTTCCAGGCCGCTATAAGAGCTAATGATCTTGGCATCACCTAGAGGGAATACGTCATCAGAGTTTGTCGTTCAGTGACAGAAGCCAGCTCTATGTTTAGACATTTTAGAGGAAATGGTCATTGCTGTGGCATTAATAATGGACAACACTGTGACACCCTTTTCTTTGGGTATTTTATATTGGTAAAGTTTGCATTTCTTGCTGTGGTATGCTTTTCTTGCCGCGTAGCTGCTCAGGCTATCTATCAACCGTTCCTAGTTTGTTGCTGCCTGTGACAGAATAAAACACGTTCAATTCTGCGTGCCAATCAACGTCTTCCAGGAAAGCCATCATAAAGCGAATATAAAAGCTTTCAAGAACAGGTTACATGTCTAATCTTGTGCTGTACGAATGAGATAAAAGTGCGATAGATTATTACTTTAACCTTTCTCCCCGAGCCTGCATTAAAAGCGTTTTTTGTACAATTACAGAGAGAGAGAGAGGTGTGAGTAATTGTGTTTCATCGCAGCTAGTCTCTCAGTTATTGCTACAGGGAAGTACTAACATGCCTGTGAAAGCTTGGAAATTGTACAGCATGATTCAGAAGTTTGGAATCACCTGCCACAAAAGCTTCAGACTATTGTTTTATTGGTCTTTCACGCTTTTACCTTGTAGAAAGTTCTTTTTACAAATGCATTATTTTGTATGAAGTGTTTCGGAAATGTTTTGTGCTTTACAGCGTTTCAACCAGACTGGCAAAAAGGGCAGAAAAAGGCAAAGATACCCCTGAGGCCCCAGAAACGGTCATCGGTAGTGACCGTCTGCTCGAACTGAAGTTCCTCTTTCGGTGTCAAGTGGCTATAACCAGCTGCAATTAACATTTGTGTTGCCACAGCAAAGCTAATCTAAACTTTCAAACAGAAATCTACGGTTAGTCTTGGGTTACCAATTGGATCAGCTGGACGTAGTGTAGACAAATCACAGTTCAAACCTATTTAATCTAACTGGTGAGTAGACTGCAAAGGGTGTGAGAAACACTGTGTTATCATGGATCAAAGCCCAAGCGACAAAAGGAAAAAGTTTTCAGATATCACCGCGTTGACGAGAACCTGGTTTTTAAGACGTACTCAAGCTCTTAACACATAATTCTAATACGTTTTTATTAAGTACAACACCAAACTGTACTGTACCAGCTCAGAGATTCATCTGACTCATCTGACTGGATTACCTGAAGAAGACCCCGTTCCTCCTTTGTTCTTTATCTGTTCCACCATGTTCCCATTTTCACCTCACCTGTTACTGCGCGGTTCCTATTTCCCCTGCAAGGAGCCTGAACAGCTCTTTAATATTTAGATAAGACTTTGAGATTAATCTTTCGTGTAGTGAGGTGAAAATAGGCTTCCTTTCGTAGAGGACGGCCGTCTGTAGGGCTGCACATTTAATCACGCGTCTTTCAGTAAGCTGCTCCATTCGGGGCAGCTGCACCCTGAGCCGCGATGTTCATCTTCTCAGATTTTCAGCGAAATTTGAGGATGATATCAGTTTCTGGAGAAGGATATGCCGTCCTGATTGGATGATTGGATGAAGATATTGCCTCTTCTTTTTCCATCAGTCTGGTTAGTCACAAAGAGAGGGTGGAGCACTTCAACAACATCCCGTCACTGATTTGATCTTCACAAGGAACAGTTTAAAGCTCTCCTCTGTTTGCTCTCTTGCCAAGAGTTCTGTTAACTGATGCCGTTACCGTCGTTCATTCCATAGGTCCTTCCCCATTAATTCGAGTCTGTCATGTCTCTTTGTCCACGAGCCAATTTAATCAAACAGACTTGTTGCGAGTCCAAATTGTCTGTCATTCTTTCCCTTCCAAGAGCCATCTGCTTCCAGACTGCCATATTTCTGCGGTATGGTCCATTTGTCCTTTATAAACATGCATTTTCTATGGATGAGATTATGTTGTTAGTTAATAAATCAACACCAGTTAAATTATGTGGGGTAACTGTCTTTAAATTCTGACTGCAGTCAATAAATCAAATGTGTTTTGGGGGTAGCTTTGGAGACCCGGGCTGCAGTGGGTTTTGTTCAGCTTGATACTTGCGTGTGTGACCTACCCTGGCTTTAACGTAGCAACAAGTTGCTTAATTAATAGGTCAATCAACAGAAAATGAACCAGCAACAATTAAACACTGAAAGCAGTTGCAAACGTCACCTGATACCAGCTTCTTAACCGTGAGGATTTGCCGCTCCTCTGTCTGATGTGATAGCAAAATGTGTCTGGGTCACACAAAACAAACCATTTAAAGATTTCAGCCTCAGAGGAAAATATTTTTTTCAAATAATACAGACGAGATGTTCAATAATAAAACCTCCAGTATATGTTTAAACACATTCCAAACATACTGTGCGGCACTGAGGCCTGTTGTTGACTGGGAGTGTCCGGTAAACAGCCCTAGCGCCCTCTTACCCCATCACCGCAGTAAATTAGATATTTGCACACATGTTATTGACGGTGACAAATACATACCGACAACACACCGTGTCGAACAGCCCGCGCAACGCTGGGGCTAGAACGTGTGAAAGGTTGCAGGTAGCAGCTTTAAATGAACACAGCTGGATGGCGTCCTGGGCGTAATGGCATTTGCATATTCAACATCATAGTTTAACGAGAAGCTTTAAACTAATAGCGCCCACGTCAGACATCATTTGTTGCCTGTCTTGAAAGGGTCAAAACAAACATACCATAATAACCGGGAGACCTCGCAGCGCTCATTAACACTCACTTTCAGATGATGTTCCACTTTGGCCTCGTTAGGACTGCATTGCTCTAATCACTTATCAGCATCCCTTTGTCCGGATGTCAGGAGGAAGCGCAAACACGGCTCGCTCCATGCTATCATACTCACAGTCCCTTTATGCGATTGTCTGGAAATGGCAAACGCCGTGTTGGAATGATAATGACAGAATGTGCTTTACCAGCTCAGGAATGCAGATGCCGTCCGCGCCACTGTCAGGCTTTAGAAACCAGGGGCGGGGGCCGACTTCGCAGCTTATAATTCTTTGCGAAAACAAATCAAATAGTCACGAAGGTGAGGATGAAGTGCGGCCTTAATTTCCCGTGACGTATATTCTAAACATAGCTCACTCACTGCTATTGCTGTCATCTTTTTTTTTTTTTACTGAGCCGCTGTCCACTCAGGTGAGGTGTGAAACGCTCGGTGAAATGTTTGACTGCAGACTGCCCCCCCCCCCCCCCCCCACTCAAGAGATGCTGATCACACTGGATAGGCACTCGAGATGATCCTTCTGGAAATAGCCCAGCCCTTGAGACGGTAAACAGCTGTTTTCACAGCGGATTAAAAAGCCTGTCCCTGAAGGGCTCTTAAGTTCCCGTAGAGTCTGAAACACAAAGATTTAAGGGTATGCTGTGGCCTTCCCTACCCGAGAGTAACATGCTGTTGTTATAGTTTTAACTGGGGTTGTCGCCGTCTGATAAAAGGCGCTAACCTTGAGCTGATATCCGCTTTGGTTTTTTTTTTGCTGCTCGAATGCTGAACATGCTTTCAGACGTGACACCCGAGTGAACCGCGGAGCGTCTCCGCTGCTTGGCTGCAAAGATACTTCTAATTGAATTAGCACGGCTTGTTTCTTTCAACTTTTATACGTATTTATTGAAGCGAGTGTTTGGTTCTCGTGTCTTTATGGAGACTATGGTGCTGAAAAGGTCCTTGATGATGGTGAAAACAGAAATCAAATCACTTGCAGCCATTTCAAAAGAGCCTAATATACTTTAAAGACAAATTGACGTGCGTTTAATCCCTGGCACTCGCATTTCATCATTTTTTTTTGCTGCTTCACTTTGGCCTATTCTTGAGAAGAAGAAAAGAAAACATTACATTCAGTATAACACTATATTATTTTATGACTTGTGACATTTTGCTCCTTCATCAAAGAAAGGAGAGCTAACATAAAGGTCGCTCGCGAGATATTAAGTCAAAGGGAGATGGTATTTTGAGAAGACGGAAAAGAAAAAGAGAAAAGATGGAACGTCACAGAGATTTACAATAAGACTGTAACATACTGTACTCGATCCTGTGGTTAGAATTACTCCTGGCTGAGTTATCATCTCTGTCTCACTGACTGGCTATGCATCACGAAAATGTGCGTGCCTAATGAATTATCCACCCTCTCCTGACTTCTCTGTCTCTTCTTCAGCAGCGGGATGCCGGTGCTATGTGGAGAGGAACCAGATGTTTTCTTATTCTTTATTCCATTTTTTATTTATTTTTTTCTTATTTAATTGGGTTCCCCTCATGAGCTCCTTCCTGAAGAGGACGTGATGAAGTATCTGTAGCCCTCTCCAAACCTGCGGCAGAACTAAAGCAGCCCGTGTCAAAATGTCACCACCTGTTACGCGAAGAATAGGGAGATAATGAACTTCACCTGTTCGGTAGCAACAAGTGTCACATGGGCCTCTCAGCACCAGCCACTTAAAGCTTCTTATTGGCTGCTCGCAGCTGAGCTGGGACCCGCTCGCGGCCGACGCAGGCGCCGCGGCGTTGGCGTTCCCGCGGCTGTCGCCTGTGGAATCAGCTGAGGAGTAAACAAACACTTCTATCTTGTTTATAGGCATCTTAAGTCTGGAAGGATCTAAGGCCTGATAATACACAGATGGGAATGTGCACAGTTAAAATGATGACTCCCAAAGGCTGCCGCAGCTCCCCGCGCAGTTGTCATTCATCCGCCCTGAGCAGCAGTCTTGAAATATCTGCGCTGCTTTATTGGTGATTAGAGACAATCTGGCTGTATTTCTGGGCTGTTGGGATACAAGGATGTAATAACATTCTCTGCATGCTCTCCCCGAGCACTAATGATGCATGATGCCAGCCCCGATGACATTGTTTTTTTTTTTTTTTTTTTAAAGGAGCAGCAGGAACAAAAAATTGATTTGGACACAGATGAGTGAGAAGTCAAATAGCCTCTGCTTTGATGCTGCAGCGAGGTCATGTTCAAAGGAAAATATCAAATAGGTATGCGGGGGAGAAAATGAGGCAGTGTTTATGTGAGCAAGGTTGAGTGCTGATGCTTAATATCATCATCTGTGTGTGTGTGTGTGTGGATACCTGATAATTAGGCTTATCTTAGGCTTATCTTCAAACTCTAAGCTGACGACATCCAGTCTTTTATTCACCACCTGTGATTTTAATGAACCTACAAATCGAGAAAAAGATCTGGGTCACTGCCACGGAGGTCAGCCTAGACAAACACACACACACACACGCTTGACAAAAGAACTCCTGTGTCTGCAGTCCTCATTGTTAAGACTGTGAAAGACATTTTTAGCCTAATTTTTTTTTCTTCATGTAACGAGAATAGTTTGTCATTTGGGGACTTATTTGCTTTCTTGGTGAGAGCTGGGATACAGAAAAATGGACGTCATATCCGTGACGTCGGCCACGGGTTTCTGTAAAGCTCAGAGCGTGTTGGCTCCTGCCGCCGTCATCTTGGCGGTCGTGCCTAATCCAGAAACAAAGATGTAGCTCGTACGTGGAGCCGAAGTGGGCTGAATGACGCCTGGGTGCTCAAGCAGGCCACCTGTAAAGACACCCACCTGTCAGTCAAAGCAGCCACGCTGTTATTTATTCATAACTTTAAAGGTCCGGTGTGTAGACTTTAGCGACACCTAGCGGTGAAGTTGCAGATCGCAGCCGACTGAATACTCTCCCATGTCTCATCTCTGGCTAGAGCCATTTAGCGTAGCTTAGCGTAAAGATTAAGCCTGGCCAAAATGCCTCTCAGCACCTTTAAAGCTCACTAATTAGACAAATTATATCTCATTTGTTTAATTTGTGTTTAATCTACAAAAGCACTTTGTGGTGTAGTTATGTTTGGGACTAGTTCTTGGCTCGGCGCTGCGACTCCCTGAGTGGCAAACTCACAGTGATGACAAGACTCTTGGCAAGTTAGGTTGCATGAAATGTGTATAACCACGGCTGTGTCTGCCTGTATGTGTGTGTGGTAATGTTTGTGTGTGAGCCTTGTCGTTATGTTGTTTTACCATCCAGCGATACTTTGTGGGAGTTATGTATTGCTTAGACACATGATCTGTACAAAGACAGATATTTCAACATAACTGATAGAGGTATAAGAGAAGCCAAACACACACACACACACACAGACGCAGGCCTGAACATATTCTCTCAGTTACGCACTGTATGTGATCAACCCCTCCTGATTACGAGTAATTTATGCTCACTTAGCTAAAAACAAGCCATCTGACACCACTCATTTAACATTCCAAACATTTTGCTTCGGTATCTAATTTGATAACTGAGTTTGCGGATGGGAAAAGAATCCACTCCCAGTCAATAACCGCAAGCCGCTGCTGTCAATGTGATAAATGGGAGGTTTAGTGCAAGGATACAAGTGGGTGTTTATAAGTGGAGGGGACGCCACTGATTGGGTGCGGTCACAGCGAGGGGCTGTGGGAGGAAAGCATACATCTAGAAAATGTCTGAGAAGCTCCGCGATGACCTTACAGTACGTTTCAGGAGCTACTTTCTCTGCCGCGACGGATGAAAAACACCTTCAGCCGCAGCAATTATCCAACTTCTATTTCTTTTTTTCTTCTTTTTTTTTGATGATAAGAGAGAAAAATGAGTGGCAGAATAAACAGCGACCTATTGCTTTATCAGCAAACTTCTTATAAAAAAAAAACGTTATCAGCAGCATTGCCTATGTGAAAACGAGGAAGTGAATACAGGCGTTGCTGCGCGCACTCAATTCTTTGGCACTTCCTGTGAATTTTTTGGGGTCAAGTTGAGCTAATCCACTTTACTCCCTGGAAAGTCTATGAAACACCAGCGTGCCAATAAGCGTGGTGCTGGCCTCAGCAAATAGCCGTTGATGCTTTGATCCAAACTGTAATCTGGAGACAAAGGTTTTCTTTTAATTAAGAGCCTTTTCCATTATATTGAGCCACCTACAACATTTAAATCCAGTCTGTCTGTCAGGGTCAATCTCCTCGATTTGACAGAACGAGTAAGGCTTACAGGAGTCGCAGTTAGAAATTGTAATTATTCTATTCTTTGCCATGAGTGATGATTCTGTCACATTGTCTAATTCCCCCAGTCGTTCGCGGCTTAACATACCTTTCCCGTTTAGCTTATCGGACCTCCCACAGCTGCTCTGGTAAAGAGGGGTGATATTTAACAATCAAATATGATGTGCTGCCCCCCGTGTGAAGCCCAACGCCGTGATGATGCAGAACTGGCTGTCAGGAGCCACTGCAAAGGCCAGCAGTTGTGTAAGAGATTTAATGGCTGAGCCCGGCAGTCTAAAGAGGGGGCAGCAATCATCAGACCCTTTTGGCAAGGTCAGCAAGGTCCTTTATTCTCTGATTCTCTTCTTCAGTCACTCTGTTAGTCATCCTTAAAAAAATACTTTGGTGCTCCCAGCCTCCAGACGCTGCGCTTTGTGCTTTTGTCCGTCAAAAAAAAAAAAAAAAAAAGCTCTTAATTGTCTTTTATTTTGATTTATAGTGCTTATGTTCTCATTTTTGAGCCGTATAACTAAAACAACGGCTTAATGATGTTTGTTACATGAAAGCGTGGCTTTTGTCTACCTTCCTCTGTTTGAACCGTCTCTTCTAACCGCAGCATAAATGCTTGTAAACCTAAATAACAATAGACGGATGCATATGTGCACGGATCTGCACTCTATTGACTGTTTTTGCATTTTTATAACTCGTAAGCCTCTGGGTGTTTCAAACTCTCTTTTTTTTTTTTGGGTTCCTGTCCCAGCACGGCCAGATGAAAGAGGAGTTATCGGTGTGTGTTTGATGCCTGCTGTGTCTGTGATAGAAACAGCCCCTTCAGTGATCCTGTGTTGTTGTGACCTGACTCTGCCCAGCTGCACAATTTTGGACCACCGAGGGTGGAATGTGTACTCAGCATTTATATTCTCCTTAAAACACAACCAAGCAGTTTGTGTCTCATAGCGTCTTGTATGCCTCTCTTGAGAAAAGGCTACAGCAAGAGTCCATTTGTGCAGAGAGTAGACGGCGTCAGCTCATCTGGACTTCGGTAGTGTAGCTTCAGAAAACTGAGATTTACTTGAATGTTTTTTTTTTAATGTATCATAGGTTTCTGTTTCTCTTTGATGCTTCTTCTGTGGTTTTCTCACAAAGGCAGAGTTAAAAGTTCTCACATACGATAGTGAATCACCGTTCAGATCATCTATCACTGTAAAAAAATGACTTTTGTTTCATGAAATCAACTGAATTTATCTTTAACTTAAAGCTGCTGTATTCATATTACCAATAAACCACATTTGTAAATAACTCACAGAGGATTATCACCCGACCCTGGAGGACAATTTTAGCATCTTTTAGCTCGTTGTTTTGGTTTTACCGACCACAGTTTCACAGCTTCACTGTCACGGCTTTTGTCTACTCAGGTCTAGTTACCATTTTAAGGTGTTTTTTTTAGAACTTACCATCATTAGTGTGCACTAAAGATGCTAAATTATTGATTTTTTATTGATCAGTTTCCCAGCATGCGTTGTTTTAGGGTTAACTATCTCGACCCCTCCGTTCCTTAAACAGTCGGCTGTCTTTTCTCTGCTGAGAAAATGAAAACAGACATAATCGTGATAAAGATTGGTATGCGCTCCTGTCCTTAGGCTCGCTCACCTTATTTTAACAGTCACCGAGAGTACCCTTAGATGTTCTACCTTCGTATTAGCATGATATGAAAGTGACTCTTAACTTTGCTGGAAAAGCTGAAAGGATTATGCTACATGTGAAGAGCTGACCTTGATACAGCTTCAAAGTGGAAGAATAAATGTAACGGGAAAGCAAACGCTGACCGGTGACCCTGACAAATATGACTCAACAGTTGTTGATTGAACTTCACGTCTGAAGTTTATGCAAATGGTTTGCGTTCGCGAAATTAAATTCATTTCACACTCTTATTTAATTTCACACAAATAATGAATAAAGGTATGCGCCAGCCTGTGCTTCTAAATTTAAATAGCCTTAAATGTTTTACAGTGTTTCGCAGCTGCTAGTTACCATTATCTACCAACAGCTGCCAGTTATCATCGGCTCCTACTTTTTTTTTTTTTTCCCTTCCGGCAAAAAGTGATTCAGCAGCAGCCAATCACTGAGGTGAGAAGAAAGTTTGCACAAACTTTCCGTTGACCTTCAGGACCTCAAAGTCCCCCAACCTCTGAGTCACCCGAGCCTCTGCGCCTGCTTCAGAACTTGACACTGAATGGCGCCCGGGAGTTTTAATATCACGGGGATTGTGGGTGCTCCTGACTGATAGAGGTTTGGGGTTGGTCTTTGATGTTCTTTGTGCTTCTTAATGAGGATCAGACTCCGGGTTTTTTTTTTTTTTTTTGGCCAAAGCCCGCCTCCCCCCACCCTCTTCCAGTCTACAGGGGGACAGCAGAGATTGAAGGACCAGTGCTACCTCAAGAGAGGAGGATTTTTTTCCCCCGTCTTCTTCTCTTCCTTTCTATACACCCCCTCCTCTTCTTCCTCTCCCTCCATTTCTTTCTTTAATCAGCCTCTCCGGCACCCAAAGCGTCTCTGCGTCTCAGAGTTGAGTTCATCAGTTCGTTAAGGAGGCCTTGGCCCAGATGAATTGGGCCTCTGAAGTCTTTTCACCAGCACCTTGGGGAAGCAGGAGGAGTGCTTACCACTCAGGAAACGCACCCAAGGGGGTCGAGCTCAGTCCAGACTGGGCGCGAACACTAAAACGTGTGTACACAAACCTGCAACAAGGCGAGGGGTTAGGGCAGATGTCAGACGAGGGGTTAGCCAGACAAACCCCTGACCCGAGTTCTGAAATTGAGGGCCAATCAAAAACATGTGTGCCGCCGCTCTAGTTAGGTTGCCTTTCCTGTTGAAAAGACATATTTGATGAATTAACTCGGGGAAACAAAGACCCACTGTAGTGTCATTGCGCTGCCCTGTTAGCGAGGCGCAGCAGAGTCCTCCTGGATGTGATTGACTCTTGTCAAGCGAGACCTTGTACTCTTGTCAATCACTAACTGTGGAAACTTGCACTTTTAAATGACACTCACAGAAAGCGTCTTTTCCCCAAAGTGGGCCCAAGGAGATAAATGCCAGATGTTGCACCATGAGAATACGCTCATCCTACAGTGAAATTAGACATAGTTCTCTTTTTCCCATAGGCTAAGCTGTCAACAATCGCCCGCAGCTATTGCTTGTGCAATTTATTACAATTAGCCTCAAGTCAGTGCTATTTCTAGCTGAGCAACCGGACTGTTAATTTCTGTTATTGCCATAGAGGAAAGTCATAAAGACTGGGGCTCATTATTCCTGTAAGAACATTTGGTGCCATAGCATAATTGAGAGAAGCGGAGCTAAAGAATCGGTACCTTTTGTCGTGAGACCAGAACCGTACGGCGCGGCTTCTCGCAAGTTCCCCCGCCCCTGTCCATCATCCATTCAGTCTTGCACCTTTCCCCTCGATCATTAACAGCCGTATAGCCCTGATTTATTTTTAAACCGCCTCTGTTTGAAGCTTCGCATTTAGTGCCCTCACGTGCCTCCCTTTGTGCGCGCATCACCTCTCTGTCCCCTTTGCGTCAGATGCTTATCCCCGTCCCGTGTTTGGCCGGTTGCTGTCGGTTCAGCAGATCTCTGCTGCTGACCGAAGCCTTGTGTGTGTTTTTCGTGGCCGTGCATCCGTGTATGTGTGCCTGCCTACTTGCATTTGTGTGTGCAGTTGGAGTGCTTCCTGTTGTGCTGTGACATGGATGCTGATGTTTGCTGTCCCTGCACTTAGTCACCACTGTTGCTCATTTGCTACTCTGTTTTCTTATGGGTCGACCCTTTAATATCTCTCAACACACTTGTAATTTTTACCCTTATATATGTGTGTACTATAGTTCTTTAATTTAGAGGTCCAGTTCTTTTCTCAGTGAGCAATGTGGCCTTATGATCTACTGAAGTTTTTGATTATTTCATTTGAGAGATTTCATGTGTTTTTGGTTTTGTTTGCACTCTTCTCACTGGTTTGAAGCAGGCGTGGCTCTTGTATTATTTGCAGTTTTACAGAAATACTTTTCTAGGGTGTGTAATAATAATAATAATAATAGTCCTAATCAAAAAAGTTTATGTCATAAATTTAAATAGACTTATTATTTCAACAGCAGATAGATCTCCACCAGTAGCTCTTCAAACACTTAATTTCTGGTACTCTTTTTATCTTTGATAACATTCCCAAACCCTCCTCTCCGAACCATTTTCATCTCACTGGAGCGTGTGGCCCTGCCAGTTGTTTTAAACTTTAATTTATAGGTCATCTGCCATCCAAGCACTTGGCCAAACCTCCCGTGGAGCAAAGCAAGAAATGCCCAGCGAAGAAAATTCCACATTAATGAAGATCTGTAGATCGTTGCATGCTTGGCCGGCCTAATCTATCTCGCCTCTGCAGACGCAGGTTATAAAGATTTAGAGATTAAACCGAGATTTGAAATTAATTACTGGTTTTAATAGACCCTGTTAAATGGCAACACGGGATAGTTTGAATAAACCTCTATCCTGTGAATTATGAGTAACATATTTTTTTGCCACTGTAAAAATCCCACCATATGTTCCGCATACTTCAACTCAAGTGTGATGTATGACACATGGTATAACCGTAATGATTGGTGCATTTGTGATGTTGAGTGGAATGATGTTCACCGGTGAAACTATGCAAATTTATAGGGGCGATAATCGTCCATTTGAAAGCTGTCAGCTTGATTTAGAGACTCGAGCCATGAAAACCTCCAATGAAAATCTACTTTCTTGGCAAGCGTGTGTGTACACAGACACGCACGCGCGCAGATATAGACACAGACGCACACAGATTATTCACAATCCCCCTGAGAGCGCTTAGACAAATGGCATTTTCACATGTTAAAGGTCACAAATGGAATAGCCGTTGTGAGCATAAATTTGGGTGCTCCGCAGCTTCTATGGCAGAAAGGGAGTCATCAGTATAAAACATGACTTACTTCAGGTTGAAGAACCACCAGATTAACTGCTGAGGGTTTTATGCTCAACCACATTAAAGCTCATATCATTCAGCGAGCAGATTCTTGAGCAGCATGTTCCTGACAAGCCGGAGTGTTTCCCTTTTTGTGCTTCATTTGTCCTGAAAATAGTGAGAAGAGAATCTTTATTTATTTTTTATTTTTGTTTTCTTGGTTTCAGTTGTCCAAGCCGACCACAGTACAAGCAAGAAGAGAGAGCTTGTTGAGAGAGGTTTCATCAGTTTTGTACGTGGTGGGATTTTCTTGCTACACTTCATTCGTATTTTATTTGGATCTCAGAGTTCCCAAAGTTTCATTTTGCCATAGATGTTTCTCATAGTGCTGCCTCCTAGTGGCGCAAAATACAGACCAACCAATCACATGTCAGGTTAAGAAGCATCTAGTATTCTTTGCAATGACAAGGGTGCTTTTATTAAATACGCGTCGGCTCATCTAAACATCGACTCGAGAACATCTCCCCCCTTTTTTGTGGAAGGACAAACCCAAGGTTGCAGCTGCTCCAGCACCGAAAACAGGATCATTCTTCTTCCATAATATATGAGGCATTAAAAGACTAAAACTCCTCAAGGTGTTTACATGACGCTGACAACAAGATTTAACAGGACCTTGTGGTGTAGATGTGTGTGTGTGTGTGCATGCTCTTATGTGTTTTTGCATTCACATCAAATCCAAATAAAGACGAACAGGTGGAGATGCTCTCTTTCTTCCCATGCACGGAAAGACTGCAGTATTTATTTTAATATATTAACCTTTATCTGTTTCCTGAGCTGGTGTGAATGTATTTTTTATTTTTGTGATTGACTTCTGAATCAAAAACAACCCAGACTTGACCCCGCAAACATCATCTCGGCTGTAACACTAGAATATTGTTCACCCAACATGTGAATAAGTTCATTGTGTTTTCCCACCACATGAGAGAGAACGGTTCATACCTTCGCTGTTTTGGTTGCTTAACTCGGGTACACAATCTCACGGCAAAAGTCTGTTCATCACCATGAAATCCTGACAATATAATTAGGGGGCTCTGATTTCATTACGACACGCCTTGTACCTTGTGTGCACGTTTGTGTGGGCAAATGTGTTTTTTTTTTTTTCTTCTCGCTCATTCACGTGTTCTTATCATGAATTTTACGGCGCACAAGTGCCATTAATGTGGCTTCTGTTCCCAGAAAGATGCTGCAGTTTCAGAATTCAGTAACCACTCCTCTGTCTCCCCGTGTCCTCCCTCCCTCTCTCCTCCGTTTCTGCCTGCAGCCAGCCATCGAACTAAAAATCAATAAGCCATAAAGAGAATGGAGAAGCCTCTTATTTACATCAGTCTGAATGGAGGGCTGGTTTGTCTCTCCTCGTATCCTCTTTATACACTCCTGGAGAGGAGCGTTCAGTTTGCCTCCAATAACACACTTGACAGGCTGTCCAGATAAGAAGTCAAACTCTCCTAAAATGCTGAGGCGTAAAAGGGTAAGGCGAGGCTGGGACTTTAATGCGTGGCCACTACCTCTGGGGTAACTAGATGAAAATATGAGCTTTTTTTGAGGTAGACATTTCCAAACTGTGTGTGTGGAGCATGTGAAAGCTCACATGCCGATGCAGGGTAAAGGAGTGATTCATAAGGCCACAGGGGGGCCCCAGAGACAGGACATAAGTAGGAAAAATCCATGATGACACAGACTGTTCATGCAGAATCCCGTCTCACTGAAAGGTGTGAAACAACTCAGTATCCACTCTTTGTTTTTTATAATACGTGTTTACTGCGTCATGTGAAATGTAAGAGCATTTAAGGTAAACATTTTCTACTTCAGCATCTGTTGCCATAATCCTCTTATGGGTCCATGTTAAGAAGGGGTTCTACTTATTTCCGGGGACAGGAGCTCACCAAAATGATGTGACATGACTTTGTTCCCTAAAGCACTTTGCTTTTTCAGTGGCGTTTGAGCACAGCCACTTTAAGAGGATTCTGCGTCTGTACGTAACCGGTGTTTTTCCTGCACGTTTTAGCCCGTTAACCACGAAATCCAGATGTTTGTCATCACTGTCAATCATTTATTTTTGGATACATTTCATTCAACTTTCAGACGAGCTTCAAACAGATAAAACGGTCATCTGCAATGTGTTTTTTTTTTCAGAATTCACTGCATTGTTTCATGCTGCTGCAGTTGCTTGAAAGCACTGTCCTGCAAACTCTCGTTATTGATGATGCTCAAAAATGATGATGATGCTCAAAACGTCTAAGATTTCAGATTCAGTCTATGCACATGTTACACATCCATATTTCCTCATCTTTTCTGTTGTGTTTGTTCATCTTTCTCTTGGCATAATGTCTCTAAATAGATGTTTTTTTTAATCAAAGTTGAAGGAAAGTTTGATATTTGTGATGTGATTTGTTTTTGGTGTGTGTCTGGATACAAATACGTGTCCAATAAGTCTTCTTGAAGTATTTGTTAAGCTTATGCGATGGAATTTTTTACTCTTCTTTCATCGCGTTACCGTCATCTATCATCGCGTGTATTTCCACGTTGATGAAGATCCAGATAGAAGCTAAACATTTCTAAACATTTCTCTTGTTAGAATAACAAATTTGGGTGATCTTGCAGCCTTGGCAGGGACGTGCACTCACCAAATGCTTCTGGATTTGAATTTTCAACAACACAGCTTGTCAGTGTAATGCTTTTTGGCTGCCGATGATCAATTTTTGGAGTCAGATCTTTAGAAGCTGATTTGCCACGGAGGAAATCAAACTTGAACTCTTTCTTAATTCTTTGTAGTATCTGTACCGAATAATCAAAAAAAAAACTTCAGTATGATACCCAAGAGACTTCAAAATTGGAACAGCGCCATCTTTAAAACTTCAAGCCACGCTGTTCTGTTTGATTAGTGCGCAGGTGAGTTGACACTCCCGCAGACTCAGCTCGATCAATCTTATTTGTTTTAGTGACAGCTGATGATAATGGTGGAGACAGCCCTTCTCCTGACTGGGTCAACGTCTCCTCCGACCGGTTCAATGAGTCTCGGCCCTGAGCGCTGCACTTACTGTGGCTTTGCAGCAGATAATGTGACATGTTGGGTGGCTTTCCCCAGGAAGCAGCTGAGCATTAAGACTAATTGGTCCCAACTGTCTGCGAGTCCCATCGTCTTATAGACTTCTTTTCTGCCTTTGAGTCACAATTCTTCACCCCGGGAGTCAGAGCTACGGAGGAGAATAAAAGAATTCATTCTGGAAAGAAAAGGCACAGTTTGTCGTTGTTGACCAATTTAAAATACAGTATGTATTCCAGATACAGATTCAGATTCAGATGTTCATTTCATGAGTCTGTGAACTACTAAAAAGTCTCTGATGAAATATTGATTGCTTGCTAGGGTGAGAAATTGTTATTCTCAGGAACATTCGAGTTTTACTGTAGCCTCGGTGCAAGTTTTGCCTCAGTGATACACACTTCTCTAGGTAAAATCTACTACGTCATCCCGGGCGATAGATTTGGTATGTATCGTGCATCATGGAGGCTAACAGGAAAGTCAGAACGGGGAGAGTTGCAACCTGGTCTCAGACATGTTGTCTTGCACATATCAGGCACCCTAGCTGTACTGGTCCCCATATGCACAATGCTATTATTGTTTATGTGTACATTTCTGTAGAACTTGTGTGCCTTCAGTGACAGATCCAGCGGCTGATATTGAGTAAATGTTACAGTCAGTAATGACTCATGATATGGTTGGGAGGGAGCACTGAGATGGAATGTAGAAAAAGAAACAACCAACCCCCGAGGGCTTGGAAAACATACTCAACCTTAATCCTCAGCAGAGAGGTACACAGCTCACCCATCCCCCCCAATAGCTTCCCAAATCCCCCAACCCGTCGTCCACCACAAGCAGTCTATAAACTTGGCCTTTGTGTTTACTCTGCTGTACAGAGAGCCAGTCACTGGGTAGCCGAAGTTGTTATAATCAATATTTTCATATGGATTAAATGACTCATAGTCATCAATCCGCTTGAGTCTTGAGGTTTACAACTTTACTTTTGGTTTACCCTCAGCGCTCTCTTCAGTGTCATTTCCAACTGCAGCAGGCAGCTGTTTCCAGGGAAATCAGATAAACCACCTGCCCAGCACCAAACGCAGAAAAGTTAGCAACTAGCTGTTGAACACAGTTTAGCATTTAGCAAAGGTAAAGCAATATTGAAGCTCCCCAAGCGGCCAAAAAAGTTGATGCAGATTTCATGTTGAACCTGCTGTAACTGTTTTTGTCTGGTTTCTGTTACTATGTTCACTGGCCAACTGTTTTTGTTGTTTGGTGCTTGGCAGGCAGTGTAAAGTCAGCTTTTCTGCTGGAATAGGAATATCTGCTGCTGCTGAAAACGACACTACGAGAGTGGTGAGGGTAACCAAACGAGCTGAATGGCACTATAAAGCTCCATAAAGCTGAGGGAAATTGTAGAGTCAGGTGATAATTCTCCGTGGAGTCATTGAGCTACGCCTTTCACATACATGTCGTTATGTGATCTATCGTCAGTATAAAAATATTGGTTATAGAAGCTTTAAACTATATCCCATTTATTGAGTGTGTTGCATTTCTTTGAGCTTGTGAACACTGCAAGCACTCCTGTGTACATTCAGTTGTATATCTCTGTAGGCAGACTGCAAAAACAGCACATATACAGTGAGCCTAACCAACACTGGCTTCAGCTCGCTTTGTGGGGAGGGAGCCATTTGTAACCTATGCACCCAGTTTAATAATAACCCTTCAGACAGAAAAGTCAGTTAATTAGAGAAATACCACAGAGGCACTCAGACAACTCTTGCTGAGCCCACCAGTGTTCTTAAATATACCCAACAGCCCCTCCTCTACACACTTATGAGCAATAAGCAGCTATACCAGAACTTGTGGGACTTTCTGCCCCATCGTATTTCCACAACCGCCCCATCCCAACCTACTGCTCCACAACTAAAACTTCAATCCCCAACTGCCTACTCCCTACTCAAAATGTGAAACAGTAGTCGGGTCTTTGGCATTTGGAAGCGCGGCGTTAGCCAGAGCTAGCTGCTTGCACAGCTCTGGGTGGCGGTTAGGTCATTCAGGTCTTTGTTGTCAGAGCCAATTTCGGCTCCTTAGATAATCATCTTCACAGTTTTTAAGTTAAAATATTTGTGGTCGTTTGTTTTCCACTTCAAGTTTGAAATGCAAATTGATGCCATGCCTGGATAGTGTGTCAACGTCGGGGTTTGTTATTTGATATGTGGACGTGCTTTATGATCTATCGTATTGCACAAAATCACAGGCTTAATTAGGAAACTCAAATTATATCCATCCCGAAATGCTATGTTATTTAAAGCCTTTGAACCAAGTTCCCGCCGTTTGCCTACAGTTAGAGCTGGCTGAAAGCCTGGGAGGTTTCCAATCCACACAGAGGGCTTTCATTTACTTCAAGCATGTACACACACACACACACACACACATACAAATGGCCATAAATAGCCATATAACCAAAAGAGAGTTCACTCACTGAAACCTATATGCAGTCTGTGTTTTTTCATGGTCAACCTTTTTGAGGTTTGACGTAATCCTTCGTAGTACGATGCCGTAAACATAGTAGACCTCAGCCAAACTGATGACGCACGAATATATATATTCTGGCAGAATTCTAATATTTAATCTCATGGAAACGTCTCTATCTTCCTGTACTTTTTCTCTCTTCTAAATCCATCAGACATGCAGCAGCTCCCATGAGGTTCTTAGCCCTCTGATTTTGTCAGCGCACTATTCATTGGGAAAGTATGTAGGTCAATCTGCTTTGCTTTTTATCTGAAGCCATACAGATATGTAGCAATATGATTAATATTTCATATCTATACGATCGGTGATGGCCGTCATCGTGTTCTGAGGGCTTAGCAGTCTAAAAGGCAATCATCAGGGTGGGGGTGTGGAGAAAATTTGGGGGGGAAATCTTCTGCACACATCTGAGTGTATTTTTTTTATGCCCTCTAAATCCCTGTGTAAACGTCTGACATGTACATCGGTGTGTAATCATGCCGTGCAGTTTGAGCCGCATGTAAAGCTAAATCTGGCTTTCCTATACTTTTTAAGTGTTTTAAGATGTTTTATAATATCGGAGTGACACAGTGCCCATTCAGAGGGAGAAAGCATCCAGTCCCTGTGGATTGTTGCTCTTTTCTAACATGTTGCCTGGACACGGTTGATCCTTTTTCTCGCTCTAATCTGTTTTCTGGTGTTTAGTCGGCGCGCACGCGACGACGTCCCCCCGTGCGTTATATCACATGTTCACTTTGCATGCTGCGGCGCATTACACGAGTCACAGACTCGGAGCTCAGAGTAGGGTGACCTGTCTGCAGAGATAATGAATTAGACAAGTTTATAGGATTATGGTTTACTTTCCAGGGTTGGCCTGTGTCAGCAAAACGTGCTTTTACCCCGAGAAACGGACTGGTTCTCACTTTCTTTTAAAAATGTCCATAAAATCCGTCTTTAATGGTTCAAAGTTGTTGTTTTTGCACTTTCTGCCCCGCGAACAGTGATTCATACTTTATTGTGCTTGTCTGGCAATGATCACTATGTGCTGTGGAGGAAATTTCTGTGGGTCAGACAATAGTTCCAAGCACTTTGTCAACCGAGGAGAAATGGGGGGGGGGGGTGAGAAGTTGATTTGTTTTTTCATCAGGACAGAGGGTAAGAGGAAGAGAAGTGTCTGAGTGCTCTGATCTTCTCTTCCTTGCTGTTTCTCTCCAACTTCTGCTATATATATTTTTTTTTTTCCTCGTCACAGATGATGCCTTCAGTGCAGGAGATCAGAACAGCTCCAGTGTGTGTCTCTTGTATACACACACACACACACACACATGGTGTAACGCTCCCCTCCTTTGCGCTCTTTAATTCCCTGTAAATTCCACCAGTGAGTGAAGAGCTTGGTGTGTTGTGTTGTGCGTGCGAGTTGTGTGTGCATTCCTGCCTGTGGTAGCCTGAACATCTCATCATCACATGTGAGGAGTACAAGCTCTGAGACGGACCGAGGGAGAAGATGAAGAAGGAGGGCAAAAATGGAAAATAGGAGGATGTGAAGTGATTGTGCCAGAGTGCGGCTCTGAGTGGTCGGCTGATGACGCGAAGCGCTGCACAACACATCTGGAACAGCTTGAGCAGCTGCACCTGAAGAGAAGGGCTCCTCCGCGAGGCAACGGCACTCTGCCGGCACTTTCTCTTTCTCCCTCGTGCCCTTTCTCTTTTTTCCCCCCTCTCTCTCGCTGTCTCTAAATCTTTCTCTCTCTCTGGTCTCCGCCTGCCGGGGCGCTGGAATGATTACCCGCTGAGCATCAGCAGAGAAGAGCGAGTGGATCGGAGCGAAAGAGAAGAGAAGAGGAGAGACAAGGCACAAGAGGACAGTAACATGGGAAAGAATGATGAGGCAGGAGGTAGGAGAAGTTGATTATGAGTGCAAGTGAAGAAGAGAGGGCAAAAAAAAAAGGAGAGGGATGGAGGAGAGAGTGTGAAAGACGGGAAAAGAGAGGCGGAGAGGGGATTAAAAAAACGGAATGCGCTGACATTGGAGACATGAGTTTCTGTTTGCATTTGGCACAGCATGTCCTGTCACTCCACAGGTTTATCCACACATACACCAATTTACCAGCACATACACACACACACTCTCACACACACACTGTTTGCTTTGGAGGATGATCCCAGGAGGCCCTGCTAGGAGAAGAGAACACCTTCCAAGCAGCTATTAACCCCCCACCCCTCACCCTCAGCTCGCCTCCCACCTAACTTCCCAAAAGTGCCCTCCCTCCCTCCCTCTGGCCCTCTCAGCCTACCTGCACCAGTCACAACACGCTGGAGCCGGAGAGTCACAGTCACACTCACTGAGAGTTGAGAAACCCTGGATTGCCCACGGGACACAGCTGCAGTCATACTGGCTGAGAAAGACTGAGGAGCTTCGCTGATCCACTGACCTGCGGGATGTCCAAAGCCTCCAGGCTGGCCCGCCCCCCCTCAGTAGGGGCCGGATCCAAGCTGCCCTCCCCCAGGAAGGAATGCCCTGGCACGGCTGGTCGAGCCCGGGTGCTGAGTGTGGGGGAAAAGCTAATGAGGGCAGGTAGTGATGGGATCCTGAGCAGACAGAAGTCTTTAACAGCCGCTGTGCCACAGGACAAAGCACAGAGGGAGACCCAGATTGAGACTCAGGCTCCCGGCCAGAGTCCAGGTGAGAAGGGCCAAAATATGGAGATGGTCCCTCCCAAGAGCAGGATCAGCCCACCAAAAGCCTCAAGTCAAGGCTCTGTTCAGAGTAAGTAATACACCAAACTTCATAATCTGAATGTAAACTAATCTCTAATGGTCCTCGGGTTTACTTGTTAGATCTTTTCACATGAGGAAACTTTCATTTTTAAATGCATAAACTGATTTCAATCTATAAATCAGGTGTCACGATTTAGTCCTTAACCGGCTGGTGTGATGTGCGCCGTCCTCCTCCTCATCTGTCGTCATTTGTCGGTCAGTTCAGCATGTAGGAGATTAGGCTTTTTTCTGCTTGTCGCATGTCCCCTGCAAGGCTGGTTCATTGTGTTTCGTATCGTATGGATTAGGTCTTCTTGTGTTATCTGAGATTCCCTTCCTGCCCTGTGGCGACGGATGGGATTATCATCTCATGCATCTAACAGACATGGAGACCAAAAATAGCACCAGGTTAACAAAATACAAAGGTCTGCCGTCGGCAGCAGACAGGTAATGCAGTGGCAATAATTTTGTTTTGAGTATTGCCTGGCTCGTTGATGTCGGCGTGACCTTGGTTTATTTGGTCTCATTGAAATGAATGAGGAAGCTTAAATATATGACGCCGTTCTATTGCCGTCGCGAACTTAGCCTTGATGGAAGAAAGAGGAGTAACTGCTCATGGGATCGCTGACGCTATCCCGCTGCCACGGTCTCGGTGGGGTGCAGATTAAGAAATGGGGGTTGAGGAAAGTGGTCTTATCATTCCCGTTTGGCCTTCTCACCAGATTCCCAGCTCTGCGGGGCGCCAGCTTTCACGGTTCGGTCAGGTCACAGTTATCTTACGTTCCCAAAGGTAACTTGACCAAGATTGTTTTTAGGATTAATTTGTGTACTCTATTAGCAGTTGTTAAGAGTCTGATTGACAGACTGGATTTTTCCCCTTGTCCATTGAAATGTTTCTTGTCAGTCACTGACTGTTCAGCTTGTACTCTAAGACAGCAGTTCAGGAAGTCTAAGTGGGGGGTTTAAGTGTGTAGATAGGGGTGATTCAAGTAAGAGACTGACAGAAGGAGGTCAGGAATGTGAGCAGGGTATGCTGGGAAATCAACAGGTCTTGAGCTGTGTCTGTGTGTGAATTCCTCTCTGCACTAAAGACAGGTTATGGGTTATAAGAGGGCAGGTTTGCACTGGAAACCAGATGTTCTTGTTGGTGCGGCTTCCAGTCTCTTCTTTACACAAATAAAATGGCCTTTTTTTTGCAGAGCTGATTCACTTCTCAAGGTTAAGGGTCAGTGTGCCTTCAGTTCATTTGGTCCTAGATGTGCAAATGTACAAACTTTCATTCAAAGAGGAATCTGAAATCGTAAACGTCTTTGTTTGGTCACATGGAAAGCAATCCAACACCTCTTTTTACAGTCTTCACTTCTACATCTTTCCTGTTTTGTCTTTTCCCATGTCCTCCCTCACTCGTCGCTTTTCTTTTACCCACTTTCTTGCGCTTCTTTGTCTTTCTTCCTTTCTCCAACATTCTCTCCACTTTTGTTTCTCGTTGCGTCTTTCTCTTCTTCGTCCCCTTTTTCCTGTCGCTTTTTGACAGCGGATGAATCAGTTATTGAAAGACGCCACCTCCGCCCACGCATACATATGCGTAAATTCACAAAAGACCATCAGATAGAATAAATGAACTGTGTGTATTCTCCGCGTTGCACTTCTGTCTAGTCCTAGTGTGTGTTTTCAAGTGTGAGTTTGAAGACACCAAGAACTCAGTACATTTCTTGTTACGGACAGTAACTTTGAAGTTCCACACTGAAAAGGCAGTGCTCCAACAGTCCAGTCTCTCCAGAAACCAGCTATACAGTCGGCTGGTTCCACAACTCTTTGATATATAACACTTTATTTTTACATGCCATGCTAGGTCTTCACTTTGGGGAACTGCTTTTGGCTGCACAGAACCATGTGCTGCTTAAGTATCTGGATTTTATATAGGCCAACACAATTAAATACCCTTTCACTGCAGGCTAATGGGCAGCTCATCATATTCCCTGTCCAGTTATGGCTTGTATACAAACAAGGTCGGTTAACGTGGGGGGGGTTCAGGCCGTGCCAGGTCTCCATCTCCCCAGCTAATGCCAGTTACAGGGCATGACGACAGCTAAAGCATAGACCCACAGGGTCACACAGAGCTGATGCGCAGTACGCTGGCAGACGATAAGTCCGTGTGACAGGTGACATTTCCACTGTGTGAAAGCTTCAGAGCTGACTGCCGCTCGCCAAAGGGCCCAATTTCAGTCTTAAAGTGGCAGCTTCCACCGAAAAACAGAATCCGTTTGACATTTTCCGTCCAGAGAGGGTATAATATGAGTCTCAAGTACAGGTTCAAATTCTTTTGATACTGTGTGACATTGCATCAACCCACTGTTAGGCAACATTTTGTCCTATTCTCTCAGGTATTTCGAATCCTGGGCATATATATCTGTATGCATGCCTATGCATACAAGTTTTTATGATATGCCCTCCACGGCAAGAGCATAGACACTCAAACATTACACCCATATGTGATTTTTGAACATTTCCCTCTAAAACCATAACAGCCTCCATCCCTCTGAGAAAGCTTTCAACAAGATTTGAAATTGGTCCCATTCAGCAACACGAGCATTAGAGAGACTAGGCACCGGTGTTGGCCGATAAGGCCTCACTCGCAAAATACTTTCCAAAGGTGTTGGACGGGGTTGATCTCAGGACTCTCTCCAGTGAAGTCAATTTCTTTCACAGCAAACTCTGAAGACAATTTCTTTATGGAGCTTGCTTTGTGCAAAAGGTCATATAATATATGTCCATATGCAATGCAGACCTGTGTCTGTTTTTCAAACAAAAGAAAAAAGCAAGGAGAAGAATATTTTAACTTTTATATTTTTCAGAAGTTGGAACAACAGGGAAGAAATGAATGTTTTGATTGATTGTCATTTATAGTTATCCTCATTTGATCACTGATTGACAATGAAGACTTTTTTTTTATTCTTAAACCTAAAAAATAAAAAGTTTCCGTAAGACACAAAAATTGTGGGTCTGTCAGGAGTCCTCGACATGAAAAAGGAACCTCTAACATAGCATAGGAACAAAAGTAAGCGAGCTCACATGTCAGCAACACAGCAATATCCTCCACCATCATAAGCCACTGATCATAGAAACCCTTGAGCGTACTGAATGGAATGGTTTTGTTTCTAAGAAGACGAATGTGTTATGTCTTCTCTAAAGGTTACATAGGATGACTAATGCTTTTCTATCATTAAAGAACCAGATGTAAACATAAGCACAGACTATTGTACAAAACTAGCTGGGCAAGGCTACCCAGCTGATTTAAACATCTGGAAAGGTTAGAGACTTGACCTCTCTTTCTCTCTCCTATTAATCTTTGCTATCGCTAAAACTCCCAGACGCTTACTTTCCCTTTGTCTCTAGATCAACTTGAAAGTATTTCACCTCTTGTGCAACCATATGTGTCCTTTGATCCCCTGCCCCATCATGCAAGGATTTGTTTTCAAGATGCTCTTGAGATAAAGTCACTCCTCCGATTTTTTTTTTTGGATGACCTCATCTTCGGGTGATTGAGAAGGTGACTCAATAAAAGAAACAGAGAACAGCGTGGTTGGGGAGTGGGGTCGCTTCGTAAGCTTCGTCTGCATTTTCCTTACTCATCCAGACACAGGAACAAGCCCTTGTGTTATGTTGTTTCTTGCCTGATCAATTTTGCAAGACGTGTTACTACATCAGTATGTGCGGAGTTGCTTTAGCCTGTTTCCGAGTGTCACGGGTTATTAAGATGTTTTAGCGTTGCCCCGGGTATATTAATGTACATGTGTTCTTCTGCTCGTTGTCAACGCCGTATCAATGTGAATCACTGGCTAGAGACTTGTTACACGCTCGTACATGCTCACTGTATGGTACGCACTGTTGATAGTGTGAGTAATGTGTATCTGTGACAGCATTCCCAAATGCTGCCTTGCTTCCTTTTGGGGAAAAAAGTTGAAAAAACAGCTTAGTGTAATGGGAATGAGTTTGAGGATTGGGATGTGATCACCCATTTCTTTGACATTGAAGCCAAGAGTAGGGATTACATTAATTGCAGCCTCTCGTGACTCTTTAAACCCCCAGTCATCTCTCTGGAGTTTTTCTTCTTTGACAACTATCAGGCAGACTGCAAGGGTTATTAAGATTACAAAATACTCCACATCAATTGGCCCACTAAAATGGATATGTAGCACTGATTCTTCAGAAATCCATTTAAATTACCATTTTATGTACATATCTGTTACAGAATTGGACCATTCAAGTTTCTGACACTGCGCACTGTCTTGAAAATGCTTTTTTGCTCTGCCAAAAGGGAATTCGAGAGATTTGAGAGTTCCTTTGTACCATTCGGTTATTGAGCTGACAAATTGAGGTCTGAAAGTAGGGGGTTGATTTTAAGCAAACCACCCCCACTCTGACTCTGAATCGGGCAATCATAAACTTTTCACTGGGATAGATTGATATGATTTTCATACCATTACCTTCACACCTGTTGGTAGAGATATTTATAGACTACTCTCAATGGTATCTAAAAGAAAAAGTGTTTTATGAGGGGACAGCATTTATTATCCATTTACACGACTTCCTCTAACAAAGTCAGACGTTTGTTTTGTTTGTTAAGGTTTCTTAAAAAAGTTTCCAAAGAATTTTTCCTCCAAAGGCCAAAAGGTAAGAAGCGACAATGCCTTGATGTATTCTCAGCTGTGGGAGACAGCTCACCTTTGTCTTTAGTTTGTCAATAAGTACTCGATGACTAGAGAGAAGTCCAGTGAGTCATGAGACGCATGGGAGTAGGTGAGTTAATGGTGTGTTCATGGACCTGGGGTCTGTGTTCAGAAAATGAGTGGATGTGACTCATCCCTCAAACAGAAACAGACAATAATTGGGCCACTGAGCAAGAAGAAAGAGCTTTGGTTATGTGATTACTCATGAGTGTGTATTGTAAATCCCCTTGTTAGGTCTCATGTGTGTTTTTCTTTCAGGGTCTAGCTTGGGGCAATGTTGCTTCTTCCTGAGTCCGGAGGCTGTGTGAGAGACAGCCGCGGAGATTGGCTTTCTTTCCATGACAGATTAATGATAAAACAAAAGCCTTAATCTCTTTAATGCCCGCCCTAACTTTACGTCCCAAGGTTTTCACTTGTTGAAGACAAACTGACCGTGTCTACATCTTTTGCATATTTTACTTTCCAGTGTGGCCTGTTAGTTTGGCTTGATTACACACCAGCCTTCAAAGCTAATACTGCAAACGTGGCATGAAATTCCTTCAAACCAGACATCTCACTACTAGATTGTTTTTTCAATTTAATGTAATGTGTGTTTGTGTGTACGTGTGTGTGTGTGTGTCTAGCCCAAAGCATAAATGTGGTTAATTCACCCAAGTGAGGGCTGTAAGCGGATGCAAGGCCTCCCTCAGGGTTTCCTCTCAAAGAGTCGACAGAGAAATCAATATCTCCACCTCCCCTCTTACACCCTGTTGACCTCCAGGCAAACGTGATGTGATATGTCTGTGTGTGTGTGTGCTGGTCTGGCTGTCCGTCTGTGTGGGCATGAGTGAGTGTACACACACATTTCTGTATGCACAAACTTCTAAATATTCGCACACTTTTATCTCTGTGGTTCAGACGATACAAATTGAGTCTCCAGCTGTGTTTAGGCCTATTTCTTTCACATGGACGTGTTGGTTCCAGGGAATGGATTTTTCATTTATACGTTTCATTAATATTACATTAATATTTAGTGTTGCTGGCGGTACTCATCTGTGATCATCTGTGAGAGGAATATTTGGATTAGGTCATTAAAATAATTTTGTGTCCATGTAGAATACTGATTAGATTAGAAGAGATTTTCTACCAGAATTCATGGTTAAAGTGAATCATTTTTGGGAAATCACTAATTTGCGGCCTTTCAGAGGGTAGAAGAGAAGATGTATGTCTACGTGCTTAATACGGAGCTGAAGCCAAAGTCAATCAGTGTAGCTAGCATAAAAATTGAAAGCTGGTGGAAAAATAAGTCCGCTAACATTAAAGCTCACATTGTATCTCATTTTTGTTATGCGTGTAACCAAATTCAAAAACAAACCAACATGATATGATTTGCAGTTATGTGTCTGAACCGTTTCTTATGACCTTGCGGTGACGACAAGGCTATGTAGCTAAAGCGACAAGTCAGTTAGCTGAACTTAGCATAAAGCAGGGGGACACGCCAAGCTCAGTGTTCAAAAATACACCTATAAAGTTTGGTTAGTAACATCTTGAATGTTGTTTGTTTAAATGTGTACATAAGCTAAAATGTAAAAACAGCAAGTTCTGGTTTTACATTAGTTAGCTGCAAGCTGTTGTGCTAACAGCTAGCAGCTAAACATAGTAACTTCTTTGTAACTTTGTGTAAACATGTTTTTGGTTATGGAATACATTTTGAGGTGTTCATAGATGTATTTTTTTAAACTCTTGACAGAGCTAGGCTAGCTGTTTTCCCCTGCTTGCACTCTTTATGCTGAGCAAAGCCTCCTGGCTCTAGCTCCATGTTTAGCGTACAGACATGAGAATGATATTAAGCTTCTCATCTAGCTCTTGGAAAACAGGTACCGAAATGTCAAAACTGTTTTGGCTTTTGAATGAAACGGTGCTGAACAGCCGACTAATGGTCTCAGTCTACTGTATGAGTGCGTAGACGTGGACCACATGACCCGCCACGGGGAAGCTACCTCCTACTGTACGCTCTGTCAGATGATTAGGGCATGTGGTGTGGCTGAAGGCAGGAGGGACTGCAGGATAAACAAGGTGCATGTGATATTGTGTGATGTGATATTACAAGCAATTTCTAGATTCCCGGCATCAATTTCAGCCTCACATTACTGAAATGACCACACTGTTACCGCTTTCCATTAACTGCCTTTATTCTTTTATTTGTTTTTGTTTCAGGGTCTAAAGCAGAACAGAAATTCGCCAGTCCATTTGGGAACTGATTTTCCTTCCCCCGTATTGTCACTTCCTTAGAGACTGAGAGGGTGTTTTTATTACTTCAAGCCATGACAGGCATGAAAGTGAAGCTGTGAAATCCAGGGTTAGAAAAGTTTAAGACTTTCTGACCTTTAACTGAGACTGTGTGGCTAAATGTCCTGCTATAAATCATTTCTAAGATAACAAGGAAAGTCAATCACTCCACCAAAATGCGTTCAGGGCAGACAAACCACATTCTTCTTCCGGACGTTCAGGACGTTCAAGTCCGTTTTCCTGTTTACTTTGTGCAGAGAATACAGAGTTTTCTCCATTGAAATGTCCCTTTGTGCTAAGGTCACCTCCCATATGAGGACTTCAGTGAGGTTCAGTAAGAGCTCTGTCAGATTTTTGAATTCTCCGACGGGGCATGAAGCTTTTAAGGGCACTTCTTTACAGCATAGTTGTGGTTTATGGTCAGGAAAAGGAACTAGTAGCAACACAGAATAGGCATGTCTCTATGCGCACAGGACAGAAAGGGTGCCCATAATGTGTTTACTCTTTGGTTGACCTTTGAACTTTGTAAAGGGAAATGAACATGCCATATGTCATATCCACACTGGAATGAAATATCTTCACTCTCTCCTCAGTAAATGCTAGCTATAAATCCAGAAATAGAAGCATCATGCATATCCGAAGCACCATTGTAATTTAGGATTTTCCTCTTGATGTTACTCCAGTTTCTGTGCCGCTGGAATAGCAGCTTTTAGTGCCTCAACGCTGCCCTTGTCTGTCCCAGTTTCCAGAACCGAATGTGACAACAGGCTGTGAACACACAGTGTGGTGTGACAGTCACACAGCTCAGTAAACGACCAGGGCAAAAGGATGTTCATTTCTTACAACGCTACTTATTTAGGAATCTTCATCTGTGATTACAAGACTGAACATGCAAGTGTACAAATAACAGATAAATGTCTTCTCTTGTGGTCAATCTGTGTCAAAAATAGCGTTGCCAAGCCTTTTTCCGTCTGCCAGAGACGGATCTTTAAGCCAACATCCTGTGTTTGAATATCACTTTTCAGCCAGAGAAGCCTATAAAAATCTCAGCTGCCCTTTTCTTTTTAATGTTGTGATGCAATTAAATGAAGAAAATAAAGACTGAGAATAAGTTCCAAGATGCCTAGGTTGGGAGCTTGCGGTTCCAGCAGGAGCAACACATTACACTTGTGTTTTAGCCAAGGCACTGGCTCGTAAAGATTATTGATGATGTACACCATGTGATACGAGCGCTGAGCAGGATGAGGCAGCATTAAATCTCACTGATGTATGGTCCTCTTTTTCTTTTCCTCTCTCTCTCTCTCTCTCTCTCTGTCCTGGGAGAGGAGGGAGAGAGAGGCTGACGGATGAAGAAGAGAAATTAAAAAAGTTGCTGGAGGAAAAAAAAAAAAGCAAGACAGAGCTGGTCCATGTTTTGCTTCTGATTTTCTTTTTTTTCTTGGCTGCATCGGTGCATCAGCGGCTTTTCTTGGGCACAGTTCATCTGTGTGTCTGTGTGTGTACTTGAAATCACGGTGCTGAGAGCTCAACATTTATTTCAGGCAAGTGCATGTATCAACGTGTATTTAATAAAGGTGAAAGTGGAATGTGATATGAGAAAAGTGTGTTTACTCACAGCTGTAGTTACCTGTGCGGTTGTTAGGGAGGTTTTATCGACCCCCTCTGACAGTATCTGTTTCCCAGCAGCAACAAAAGCTTTTCCCAAGAATGTGCCCTGCGTTATGTTTACTATACCTGCTGCAAGGCATGGATAACGAATCGCGGAAGAAGTAGCTCGGAGCGAGCATCTCTTTTGGCGCAATGCCACATCGAATTTGCAAGGTTAGGCGCGTGAATTGCGTTCGCTCTGAGTAACTGTTGCGTGAGAGGAATAAGTTCCACCTTTTTCAATGTCTGTCTAAAGATGAAACTGATAACTCAGGCATTCCCCTCTTTTGGAGACGCCCTGTCAGAGACTGCATCCACTTGAAAAGGCAAACTCTTCTAATTTATCACTAACTCCTATGTGGTTTTGCTTTGCTGATGTCAGGGGTCAAAAGTTGTGGTTGTAGAGGGGTCTCTAAGTGTTTAGGAGCTGCGCTGCTTCAGGCTTTCAGCAGAATTGAGTATTTATAATTAAGTGAAAAAGACTTTTTATTGCCATCCGATATATGAACACTGTACGCTGAATTTTATTCAAGCAAGCCAAGGCAGCTTGATTTATAGAGCACATTTGAACCTCAAAGTGCTTTACATAAGCAAAGAAAAGCATTAGTATGACATGCAAAAACAATAAGCAATAAAAAAAAAAAACCCTGAATAAAATCTGTCAAGGAAGAAGAAAATTAGATTTAGAAAATGAAATAAAGTGCACATGAAATAAAATACAAATTGAATGAACAAGAAATACAATTTGTAGACAATTTGTTCACAGTGATCTACGCCTATCTCAGCCTCAACGAGGGCCCAAGGCCAAAGTAATCACATTAATTCTAAATTAATTATAAAGATAGAGATTCAACGTATATGTATACATATATATCATGGGGTTCTAAATCAACAGTGAAGCAGCGAGTGCTCTTTCTGAAAGGGCGCAGTGCTGATATCAGATGCTGCAACATCCCCCTGCCTAATAAGTGAGTGCAGCTCGAACCGCGGCTTAACGGAAAATAATTGAGTCAATTTTAAATGTACCTCATTTGCCAGCAGAACAGACAGACATTGTGCTGTAATTGTCATGTGCTCAGCGGGGCCTCGGCCTGTCTTAGTTAACGTAATGACTGTCACATCCAGAGAACACCCTCGCTCTGAAGCCATTAAGATCACCGTGACCCGTGTGCACTGAATGACAAATTCCCGGTTGCGTGTGTTCTGTCGGCGTTAGAAAAATAATTAAGGTGACAAATTCACAGCGCAGGCGCCCGTTTCTGTCATTTTATCCTCAATTATTTGCCTGACTTTGCCACTTTGTTTCTCCGTTGCCTCCAATCGAACACCTAATTGTATTTTTACACCCTCGTTTCAAAAATCACTCTTTCTCTGACCTTTTAGTAGCACTGGCAATCTGTGCAAACACCTGAGCATTGAGATATTCAGCTGTCTGTTCTTTCCTTTTATGCCTTTGCAATATGTGGAAAAGCAGAGCTATAAAACAAAGAGCATGTGTGCTGTTTTATTTAAAAAACAGGAAGATTTATTCCCGCTGCACTGCACTGTATAATTGCAACTGGAAATAAAACAGACTTCCCGGCCACATATGGGATCTTTCACATTTAGCCTTTTGATAGTGAGCAGGTTTCCTACCACCTCATGTAATTACACCTCACAACGCTTCGAGTCTTTGACATCAGCAAAAGCTTGGTGAGTTTCTCCCACCTCACGTCGGAGAACTCGATAGCTCCTGGCATGTAGCGCCCCCAGCTGTACAGCTAATGGGATTTCAGGTTGAACTTGATTCATTATGCCCACACTGGAGCTTCAGTCCTCGTGTAGCTTTATGCCTCTCATGCGGTTTTGTCAAAGAGTCTGATTTGACGTTTATTCATTTTATCCCTGTTAGCACAGCTTGTTCAATTAGGCTGTGACTAAAAACTTCACTTTTTTTTGCCAAGTTTCTTTTCCCCCGAAATATGAAATACTGAGATGGGTTTGACAGGCGCTCTGTGCCTCTGAGCATCTTTGTTACATTCTTACAGTATTAAACACTAGAAACCTTGAATCGGGGATCAGATGTGCTCCTCCTCCCCCCCACCCTCTCTTAAATCTGGGGATTTTTCAAATGGGAAATAATACGGTTTGGCTCTTGTGATGAAGTCATTGGTAAGACACGCATGCTTTCCAGCGAGGCAGCTAAAGCTATCACGAGACTGACGCAGCATTTTAGGCTGAGCTGCAGGGGGAGGATGAGGATGAGGAGGAGGAGGAGGAGGGGGGGTTGGTTTCTGCTAAACTGATGCTACCGGCTGGAGGTTTAATAGTTCACAGGAGACTGGTATGCAAATAGGAATTTTGTGACAGCGGATTTCTCCCAACTCACCTTTTTTTTTTTTCTTTTGCTGAGCTTTATCTCCAGTTCTGCCACGCTTATTTCAATTCATCACAAGCATTAAATCAGAAAGGGTGAATATGTTATCAGTTCTGCAGTAGTGGAAACTGGATAGGAGCAAATTTAATAGACCATTCAACGGAGTGACAGGATAAAAAAGATTTAATCCCTTCATTACTATACTTTTGATACTGCTCCAAGAGAAACAGTGCAGATACATTTTAAATCAGATTATTTTGGCTTTCCGTGCAAAAGTCAATTCTTTGCATCCGTTATTTGTAGTCTGTTTTTCAGCTGCAATTGTCTCCCTGCATCATACTCAGCCCAACAGCCGTCTGTCATCATCCCTCCTCACCAATAGTTTTGTAAGACGCCCAGCAGAAGAATGTAAATTGGTTACGATAGGCATCACAAACTCTTATCTAACGTCCCATGTTACATAAACTTTGATTTCTTATGACCAGAGAAACTGGAGAAAAAGACAATACAAGGCGGAACAGGCATAATCCGTTCTGACATGACACAACAGGCACTGAAACAAGGATGGAAATCAAATGGAATAATTTTGGAAACAGGGCAGTGTGTATTTTTTGCATGGTAAGAAAGCCTTGTAGTCCCCCAGTGTGATGTGTTTCATCTTTATCCCACCTTGACAGCAGCAGAGGTTCCGAAATACACCAACGTGTGCACAGCTGTATAGCATCGGGACAGATAATGCATGGATGTTCCCGGCGGTGATGGTTACACTGCATGGATGTATGTCTGCCCCTGCAGGCTTGTTGTTTTCAGAGAACAGATGCTGGGCTGCTGGGCTTTGGTAATGCGCTGACCTGTACGGCTCCCTGCAGACTCTCTGTGCAAACCCTGTTCAGATATCCGAAAAGTTTCAGCACCCCACACTGGCCAAGTTTATTCTCCTCAAGGCTTCTAAAGGGCTATCTGCACTCCTTTCCTCTGACGCTTCAAACTAAAAGGTTTGCCGATGCTCCTGGCTTCGGAAAAACATGCAATTAAAACGCATTTTTTCATTATGAGAAACTACAAGTTGATGAATTCTGCATTTGCCTGCAACACTTGACAAGACAGGGATTCGCAGCTAAGTGTTCTTCACCTTAATTTACACTTCCGTGCTTATTAGTAGATGCACTCCAGAATAAGTCAAGTTGATTTAACTAAACGTTGCTGCAAATATAAACGACAATTAATGTAATTTGGTCTTAAAGCTAATAATTAAATTACAGAGACGGAGGGTTAAATGACTGAGTAATATCAGCAAACTAAAAGCAGTTCCTGTTTTGTGAGTTTATGTAATTCCACAGATTTATTTGCAGATGTATACGTTGCTTCACACTGTGACCATATGGAGCCGCCGAAATGTCTGTAGATGTAATAAGAAAGGAGTCCAAACAAATATTTCTTTATACTCTCTCCCCCCGCTTACTCTCTTTATGCTCTCGGAGACAGAATTTTAATTGTGATTAAGACCAAATGTTTCTCGGTGCTGCATATTTCATAAGACGTTTGCTATTGTTGTTTGATCCCCTGAAATCCTTTGACAGGCAAACAGGGAGCGTCTCTCGTATAAGTGGGAAGTCAAGAAGGGTGTGCTAAATTGTTGATTGAGACCCGCAGTTCACAACGCGACAGCTGGCAGTTAATGTTATGTGCGACCAGCAATCATCATTTATTCATCGTCGAAACATTTTCCAGAGTAGCAATAAAGGGCACTTTTATCGATAGGCAAGTGACTTATATCTTTGGGGCGACTTTATCTGCGAATTCCTTACAGACATGTTTTGTACAATAAATATTTTTGAAAAGCAGATGCAGCACTGCAGCCAGCTCTAAAGCCGTATCTTATGGGGAAAACATATTTGTTAATTTTCCTTTTGACATTACATAAAACATCTGATAAATATTTTAGCTTTGTTATTCGTGACCGCTCTAAATGGATTATAAGCAATAATTCTTCTACTGCACCAGACGGCACTGAAGTGCACTTTTGGGCCAAACGCAATTAAGTAAAATTCTTTGTATTACTCCATAAAGCTGATTAGGAATCAGATTCCTATGACAACTGAAAACATCTATTCACAGCGATTGTTTGCAGGGCTGCACCTGCAATCAAAGTGTTACATAATAGAGGGCAAGTACGAGAGGCAGAGATAGAGATGGAGTGATGGACAGATGTTGGACCGGGTGGGAGAGGAGAGGAGAGGAGCCTGACCTGACAGGTTTGCTGCCTTAAGCAACTGGTGGCCTGGCCTTTTCACGCACGTTCGCTGCGTAGGGGTTAAGAAACACAAAGTTTAGTTGTTCTTAGAAGCATAAATGCCAAAGGGCACAGCTGGCAATGCCTGCGTCCATAATCTAGGAGCCAGCTGATTCTTCAGTGTTCTTACAACGTAATATTTTGTCCTAACTGGTCTAGTATAATTTTGTATCTCGTAATTATCATTATACAAAAATGTCACCACAGCAAAGCCCGTCAATATCTGTGGTCAAAGATTATGTGATATTAAGTGCTGTGCCAATAAAATCATGCAGTACTGAGAACCCAGACATTTTCTCTGGTCAAGTAATCTACACTAGGCTTTGTTGGCCAAGAACGAGCGATGGTTTTATATTATGGGTATCATTGAGAACCGTAGACTCAACCATACGGACCCGAGACCCAACGATGAGCTGAAAGCTTCAGAAAAATCTGCTGCGGCGTGTTGATTCACAGTGTGACATTATGAGGCATTCGACGCCGTGTTAATAACAAAAATAATGCTTAATGACAAGCGTGAGCATGTGTGCAGGAATGGCTGCGTGTTTGTGTGTCTTTGTTAAATCACTGCTTGGGTCGTGATCACAAAATGCCCACGGGAATTCTCTGCTATATACATAACACCACGTATTGTCCATGTACCAGGAGAAATCATTCATTCATATTATTGTTTTAGTATAATAAGATTAAAAGTTAGCAAATGTACTGTAGATCTAAACTTGCTATCAACCATGACATTCAATATTTCAAACAATAGGCTGTGAAAAATGAAGATTATTCTCGTTGTGTTGGTTGTAGGCAAGTATTTCCTCTGCATTATGTTTCCTTTTGTCCCTTCTGTAATTTCATATTTGTAGTAGCAGCTTTATTCAAGGCCATACTAACAGTAGTTGAGAGATGGACTTTTCTGATTTACTTCAGTAAAATTTTTCATTGCTCAGGCATTTCTGCTCAGTCTGAGACTCAGACCTGAGATCTTCAGATCGTAAGCCAACTTTTCAAACATTTACGCAGCCTAGCGAGCTCTGAAGCTGGCGCCCGGCCACCGCTTTGTTACTTTATTTATCTCCGATAGCTTTGTTCACCCAGTCTTGGCCGTCGTGTTCTTGGCTTTACATTTCAGAGACTGTCTGATCTGAAGGCTGATCGGCACTGACCGTTCTTCACCGCAGGACGACGCGTCCACGTCCTCTCTAGGATGTAATTTGTCTAACCACATCGTTACGGAGGCTGCCATTTGAATTCAGGCATGTGAGTGTGCCCACCCAGAGACAGAGAGACCAACAGTCAGACAGGCAGGCAGGCAGACAGGAACACAGTCATGTGACCTATCTGACCCTCTGTGCTGTGTTCTCTGGATGAGTTATGTCTCATTGTTCCTTTCTGTCACTCGTGCAGCGGGCCACAGGACAATCAGACTGGCCTCATAGTGCCACATTCACTTCTCCAACCCGGATCTGATCTCACACCTCTCACATCACATTCTCATTACCTCGGGCTGTTATTAATTTATTTAATCAATAGCTGTTTAGCTTCTCCTCCCCCGAAATCCATAATGGCAGGCAGATTCACTAAGCTGCTACATCGAGTTACGAGCGTGAGCTGCGGTGTCTCTGCAGACTCAGATGTGTTTGTGAAGTGTGATACACAGGCCGTAACACATATTAATGAGCATTATTTGCATAAAAGTAGGCATGGTCATCCTCTTCGGACGGACTGATAAAGTCATTAACTCAGAACTTAAATAAGATTTCATATCATGCACTTTTGGAGTTTTGACGCTGACTCAGAGATCACGCTAGACCTGCGCCTCCATTGTTGCTATCGGCTAAACTCTGCAGCCTCCCTGTTGAAGATTATGAAACTGGCTTTAAACTAGAGAGCAGCAGCTCACCAGGGCTTTGGATGATTTGAGGCTAAATATATGTAAGAGGCAGCTCATTGCCCAGGCTAGGATCGGATCTGGGTGGATAGCAGCCAAGGCCTTTGGTGTCTCTTTTTTTGTACTCAGTATCAGTTTGGTAGAAAGATGCCCTGTAAACCAAAACCTAATATGAGCCAGCAAGACACGGACTCTGAGGTTCTGGGTATTGAAGTGAAAATTACTCTGCTCGGAAAACCTTTGACTGCTATAGTAGTAGTAGTTTTTCATTTTATCATAGATACACGTAGAAAATGTCAGTTAAAAAACAGATCTTTAACATGAAATAATTCATTTTTCATGTCAATGTTTTTGTCAAAACTTGTTAAATTTGTCTAAATAATTGACGGTGTGATATGACATTATTGTAATAATATATGAATTTGTTATTTATTACATGGAGGTAATAATAAAGTATTTATTTTTTACATTTATTGGTGACAGTCTGATAATAACCTCATAAGTCTCTGACAATAACATCCATCCAAATATAAAGTAGGTTGGTCGCATTCTGATTTAATTTATGTTTTTCTCAGCCACCCAACTTTTTTGGAATTGGGGTTGTTTCATATGTCCTGCTACCGGATTTCACATATGTGCCTGGCATAATTTTTCTCCAGTCTTTTAAGATGTTAGGAGTTTGTTTTTTTTTTGTCGTCTTTGAGACCATGAAGCTACTGAATCTCAATCTGCTGGCCTTTGTGGGACTGAAAGCAAAGTGCCTATCGTTTCTCCCTCTTCACTCAAGTCATATAATACAAGCACGGTCGAGTTCAGTCGCTTCCAAGACTCACAGGTGGCTCATTCACCGTGTGACTGCAGGATCAGTTCCTCAATGGCAGACTGGCACAGGCCGTGGCTCCGAACTGAATAGCTTGAGGTGTAATCCTCACCTGCTCGCTCACTATTGAATCCCAAATGTTTTGATTTATTTTGTCTCCTCTCTCCGTTTGTTTGGGTCTCTTTTGAGCAATGGAGGCATTTCGCGCTAAGGGATTAGGCAAAGTAGGTTCTGTTTATTCTGTTCATGCAAGAAGAAGAAAGTGATGTCGGGGCATTATCCCCTGTCATATGCATCATGAGTCCAAAAGGTATTCATGAGCACATGCATACAGTTTCACATATGCAGAACTATACAAATATTGCCTGTACGGTTTCATTGCACCTGCTTCCTGTTATCTAGAAAGCTTGTTGCTCTGAGTCAACATCGCTTTCTTAGTCTCTATTACGTGATTAAAGCAGCATAAGAAATAACCCTAATGTACAAAGCGTCCGTGCTGACACACCTGAGCCAGAGGGAGTGACAGAGCACATTTTCTCTATTCATCTTAGTGCTGTTTTGTAGTAACCGCTGCTTTGAAGTTAGGCTGTTTTGTGCGTCTGAGCCCCTAAACAATGGACCGCAGTTGTGAACGTCCACATCGCGTCTGTCAGCGTTGGCTTTTTCTGTGCTTGTGTGCACAAGAGGAGGGAGCGGCCTCCCCGTTCCAACACATGGTGCCCAGACTAAACAACAAGATGAATGTTTCCTGAATCCAACCTGGCACCGAGGCACCCCAATCTGCCCGTGCGGCTTTGACGGGCTGACTGAATGAATCGCATTCAGAGCAGAAGAAAGGACAGGTTACAGGAAGGGGGAGAAGAAGAAATGCGTGGAGTGGTTAAGACAGCAGAAGAAAGAGGATTAGTTTGCTCATTTCGAGTTTAGATCGCGCCGCGGTGGCATCCGTCCTTAGTTTCATAGCCTGGGCTGTCATTTTTATCTGTAAGTGTAGCATTGTACTCACTAAGTTGATGGTTGAGTGATTGGAATGCAGCACAGTCACTAAAAAGAAGTCAGACAGGGCGAGTGATATAATGTATGTAGTCAGACTTTAAAGGGGCACGCCGCTGAAAATCAAGTTCAGTTTACTCATCATGAGGAGCGCTACGAGGAAGCACTGAAGTCCGTCAAAATAGCTGGAGGGCCCGTTCAACAAATTTACAGATTCGGCAAATTTATTTGGAAGTGAAAAAAAAGGTGCATTTTTAATTATTGGTCTGTCCATTTAAAATATTCTTTAGTTGAACGTGAACCATTTGAATTTATCGTACTTGTATGTGCAGTCTTCTTGTGCGATCGGGGATTGTTTCTGACATTTTATCTCTTGTTCGATTTTACCTCCAAATTTCCTCCAAGAATCTCGCTGCTGTTGCTAGTTTAGAACCTAATTATTTGTGTCTTGTTGCACTTTTTTTTCCTATCAATGCCACTATGATCTCAGTAATTTCTTTAGTGAGTACAATGTTATCATAATCCAAAAAATTGTCATTCAAAAGTTGTCGTAAGTTATCCTCTTACTGTCTACACTTTCAGGAGAAATGCTAACCCGGCGCACACAAATTCACCTAGAATTCCAAACATACTTGTTACTTCCGGAAAGTTTATCTTGGAAGTCAAACATGTGTTTCAAGTTATACCACCTGAATGTCAGTTTGGTCTGAACTGCTCCACGGCCCACGAGGTGTTACCATCACGCGATGATGGGACTGTTGACAACAGCCAACAAAAGCTCAGTGTGCTGCTGTCAACCTGTCTCCTCCCACACGTCACCTTTCACCTTGCTACCCTGCACCCCCACCTCACACCTCCACCCTTTTTATTTCACCAAAAAAAAAAATGCCTGGCAAGAGCTGGCCTGACTGTGTTTGGCTGGCTTAGCGAGGCAGTGTATTTGAGGCCGGGGCTTTGCGAGAAAGGGGCTGAAAGTATCGTGGTGAAAACTTTTGGCAGGCCATGGGAAAGGCGCCTCGTTTTGGAGACAGAGCTCCGAGGCTCTCTGGGAGCTTCGATGGGCTGAGCCTCGTTGCGGTTTGTAGCAACAAGCTGTTGGATTTGGAGAGAAAGTTCCAGACACACCCCCAACCCTTGCTCAACGCAAAGCTACCCCCCTTTTCCCCCCATGGCTGGAAAAGTGTATCCGACTCAGTGAGACATTCGAGCAGGAAGCCCCCTCCATGTGTTTTTCTTCAGTCAACTAGTCTTACTCCCATCCTGCGTTTTCAGCTTGCAGTTTGCTCCTTCCTCACTCTTCTTCTCTTGATTGAGCAGAGGCAAACTTTGGGTCGTGGTCAAGAGGGGAACACACACACACACACACACACACACACACACATCTACATGTGACAAGCCCCCGCCAAACAATGGCTGTTGGCTGAGGTAGTGAGAGAGGGTGGGTGGGGGGCAGCAGCAGTTTCTTGGATGGCCTGATTGGAGCATAAACAGCAGCCCAGGAAGTACTGAAGTAAGAGAGAGAGAGAGAGTGAGAGCGAGGGAGAGAGGAGGGAGGGAGGGAGAGCTGGAGAACTGTGCAGATCTGCCGGGAGAGAGCAAAAAGTTTGGGACTGCGGCGGTGTTGGTGTGTTAGTTGGTTTGTGTCACTCCGGTTGTGTCTGAGGCTTTGGCTTTTTTTTCTGTCAGGACATACTGTATAGCAGAGAGCCTGAAAAGAAAGGTGAGTAGCTACATCTCATACAAGGTCACACGCGCACACACACACACACACTCGCGCAGATGTGAACTTAGTCATATACTTGCTTAGTCATATACACGTGAGTACAAAACAACACCCATTTTCTTCTCTGTCTCTTCCCTCTGTGCATTCAAGCCGATGTATTCTAAGGCAGATATTCTCGAAAAGCGGCTTGCTGTTGTTGTTATTATTGCACGCAATGTCATTTTAAATTCCAGAGGGTTTTTCTGAATGGTATTCATGGTAGTGTTCTTAATGTGTGTGCTGTTTGCAGATGGTTTCCCCTGGCTCCGAAAGCTGCTTGTTTTGCATAGCTTGTTTTTTTGTGGTGCCTTGAACTGTAGCCAGCCATTCAGTGCGTGAAGCAAAAAAAAAAAAAAAAAGGGGACCATCTAATGTGTGTGTGGCTGTGTCTAATTAAGCTAATGGGGGAGATGAGCGGTGAGGGGTCAGACCACGAGAGGCTGGACTTGAAAACACCGCCGTCACTTTCTCAAAATACAGTATCCAAACTCTCCGGTCACGTTGATCGTCGCGGATTCGACTGTCTGCGCATCCCGCTTTTTAAATCACAGATGAGTGACGTCTGCAGCTGATGGGAGATCAGATTTACTCCAGATTTTGGCCATGTAGGGTGCTGTTTGCTCGCCGGATCAAATGGATTGTTAAATTTTCCCGCTGGGGAGATGCTGCATTCCTCCTCTCATCATCATTGTGTTGGAAGTTTGCAACTTCAAAGAAACTGTGATACTCCCATAGATTTATAGGCACAGCAGTAAACTGTAGCAAGTAGCGACCTCTTTTTATCTGAGCGCTGTGGCTATTAGTGACTACTATTTCACTAGTGAAGTAGCATTTTAAGTATCTCACTGTCTTAACAAGTCTATTTTCCCGTCTGGAGCTCTCCATTTCTGCTGGAATTAGCTGAACTTTTTCCGCTGTTGAGTAGATTTACATCTGGAGAAGACTGGCCGGCTGAGGCGCAGGCAGAAATGGAAAAATTAATTTCAAAAAGTGCATTTCGCAGCCATTCACATGTAAATGTTTCACATGAATCTCAATTAATGTCAAACTTGGTTTAAAATGTCTTTGTTTTATCGCCTTAAAATTGCAGACAAACCTAATAAATAATCAGCAAAGGCAACCTCCTATGAGAAAACTTGTTAAAAAGCAGATTTCCTTGTTAAATCTGTCCTTTTTTTACTGCCTGCAAAGTAAATTACATCGTTAGGTAGCTTTCTAATTAGCCTTTTTCCCCTTCAGCAGTGTTTTGCACAATATAGGTATGTAACGTTTCCATAACTTTACTTTTTACTAGTCAGGTGCTCAGTGATGGGTGTGATTTGTTGTGTCTCTTTCAGCAATGAATATATCAAGTTGGGTTCTCCTGCTGGGAGGGAAGGTAAACAGGTCGGAGAGGAGTGCCTCGTCACAAAGACAAATGAGCTTGCACCCTTGCACCCCTTCCAGAGCCCCCGAACCTCATCCGTCATCACTCGTTCCGACACTTTGACAGCACTAGACTGTCTCTCATAAGTTTTCTCTGCGCTATGCTGATGTAGCAAGTTGTCAGTTCTCTCACAAGACCAGAGGAAACTGTTATTAACTGGAAGGCAGTGCTTTGGCTGCCAGTTTGATTCAGCCAAGCTATTTGTCTAAGTGCTAGCATATGAGGCGCAATGATTTTGGCAGTGTTTTTACAAGCAAAGGCGCACAGTAGCTCCTGACCATATGCCTCCATTTGTCTGATATCATTATGGGACGCTAAGGTTACGTCTTGACCACTTCATTACCTGGGTGGACTGTTCTCTTGCATCAGTGTCCAGACACAACAGATCATGTCTGGATCTGAGCAAGAGATCAAGCACTAACCTGGGCCATATGTATTAGCTGATGCAAATCTGTGGCTCTTGAGTTTGATGGCTGCCACGGGACATTGAGCTCAGTGGAAACACACCTGGGCCAGTGGCATGTGGCCGAGCAGTGCTGAAGCCCAGCGGGGGGGGGGGGGTTTGTGGGTGTTAGAGGCCGGACCAGGTGTTTCTCCTGTGAGCTGTCTGCACTGTCATCCTTCATCGGGACCTGAGCCAACTTGCGCCACGTCTCGTTGAGCTTCATGGTTTGATCAAACCTCATTACCGACCTTTCATTTCGGCTTGTATTTGCAGTTAGGTTGTGGATATGATAAAACATTCCCAAAAGAGAAAGAAAGGGAAAACATTTCAGCCACGTGTGGATTATAGAGAGTGACAGGGGCATTGTTTCTGTCAATCCAGTGATGACCAGAAGCTCTGGAAACTGACCTCTAATGTGAAACCGGCTGATTTCGTCAATCCAAGTTCATCACAAGCTACTTCAGGTTTTCAGGTTTAAATAGATCCTGACTTCCTTCACACGGTCACCTCACAGATTTCGGGGACGTTAAAGTGTCCACTGCTGTTATCATTTGAACAGTTCTGTTTAATAAGCTTTAAGATTTTGCCTGAGGCAAATTATATTCTCAATTAGCTGCGAATAACTGATCTCGTCTTCTAGGAAGATTTTCTATCGTTTCAGCAGCTTAGACCACGAGCCGTGCTTATGGCCAAAACAACTTGAGTCTAATAGAGGTGGGGATGATTACGAGGTATAATCAGACTAAATCTCTATCACGTTAATTGACTTCTACCCGTTGTAAATTGACCTCATTTTGAGCCATATAATTTTCTGTGGAACAGTTGAAGGCAGTCTTTGAAAATCTTTTCTGCAATGAAGGTAAGAAAGTGTAGTGTATAACACCTTATCTTGCCACCCTTTAAAGGAGCAGAAGATAAGTTATTTCTATTATACACTTCCTCTTGTTTCTCTTGGAAGTGAAATGACTTTCTGGCAGCGGCTAATGTCAACATTTGAATGACTTGTACAGAGAAATATGACAGACCGGCAGAAAATGATTTAATAAGGCGGTGTTTTCAAGCTCCGCTAATAATGATTCATTAGTGTCTCTTCATTTTCCCTTCTTTCCCATGCCCTTTTTATTTGATATTCACGCATCGGTCCGAATGGAACAACTCAAGCAGAAAAGAACAAATTGAAATGCAAAAAAAATATCCTGGAGATCTAAGACCATCTAAACGATGGAAACACATGATGGTGTTGTTGTCTTTTATTGTTGTGCTGTTGGGCTTGTGTTAGACCTCAGCGTTTGCCAGAGTCGGTGCCTTAGGCTTTAAGGATTATCCACAGAGGAAGATCGTACTTCCTGTTGTGATGTGGAAGCAAATAAAAAAAAAATTGCCAAGACTAGATTTTTTTTTTTTTGGAGGCTGAACTGCAAAGAGCATGTTGGAAAAGTCACTTTAGGTTAGCCTACAAATAGGCGGACCCACAATAAGAGTACAACTGTAAAACATCTGGTGTTTTTTTTACACAGGAAGTCTTCATTCTTGTAAAAATGCCCAACTTAGATGACACAAAATTCACTTTTTACTTCCTCTTGACGTTCGTAAGTTTAACATTGACTCCACCTTTTCAGTGAAGTCATTTGTTTGACCATCTCCTCTGGCAGTAATGAGGAAGAGGGGGGTAAGACAAATGTTCCCCACCCACAGGCACAGACAGAGGCTCAAGAGCGGACACCGCTCTGACACTCTTCAGTCGCTATTAACCCCCCCTCACCCCCCCAGCTCTTTTCTCCCAATGTAAACATCCCTCTGCCTCTCCCATCTGTCTGCACCTTTAGGCATTTGGTTTGACATGGTGCCTCCCGTGACACACAAAAACATACCGGGGGTGTTTTTGTCCACAGACGGACATGCTTTGCGTACACGTAAACAGGAGTTGTATGTTTTTGTCCAACTGTCTCTGCCTAGGCAAAATGAGAGTGGAAGAATTCCCTCTAAAAACCTACAAATGACCTTATGTGTCAGGCCTGTAAAACTGTATTTTCCTGCGTCACTCTTTATACTTTGAAAGAGTATAAAGCACTCGAGGATTTCTGTTAATTAAGAAAAGTCTGAATTTGAGTATTAAAGCTGCCTAATCCCAATAAATATGGATGAGACTTCTGTCCTGAGCCATATTTAACAACCTTCTGTGTGTGCCCTTTTTCCTTAGATTTGAGCTTTTTTTTCGTGTTCTCTATCGACCGAGTTGACCGCTTGCTAATGAGTCATTATCGTTGCATGATTTCATAATTACCTCCTCGCCTGACAAACTCAATACGCTCTCATTTAGCCACGGCTGAGATTATAAAACTCCTATTTCTGAAAATATTCCGTAAAGCCTGTGACGCACAGGATGTTTTCGTTAAGCCGGGTTATTCTAGGAAAAAGCAGCTACCTGAGATCTGGAGTTGGACGTTTTGAGGAAACCTGTCTTCTACTTGTGCATGGTCTGTTTGGGTCTGTTTAAAGAACTCCTTCCTGCTCCGACTGATAATAGACTAGACCATGTAAATACTGGAAAGAGGCCCAGCAGAGCAGTTTAATGAGTATCAAATGAAACCATTCCAGGCTAAATGTAATGACAGATACACAGAGAAAGTTGCTATTTTTGCAGCACGTATGGGTGAAGGCACAGAATCAAATCAGTGTACTCTGAGGACTTTATTTAAGTAGTACTAGGATTATACAAGTGTAACACCTCTTAACTTCAAATCCGCACTGCAGCAGATAGATTTGGTCACACGTGATAGCTACGGCAGTTGGTGGCAGTGAAGGTTTGTGGCTGCAATAAGCTATTTTTATCTAATGTTAGCAGCTCCATGGATGGCAGTGGTGTTCTGTTGGTGGACTGATCCACCATTTTGGTTGAAACGGAAACATCTCATCAAATTTTGATGGATTGTCATGAAATTTGTTTTTTGACATGATGTCGAGAGGATCCTTTGAGTTTTTTCTTTCTTGTCTTGAGGAGTGAAACTGTTGGATGGATTAGCATGCAGCTAGCATGTAGCTTTCCAAAGACATAAATCTTTAATAACTGTCCATGAATCTATATTTTAAAGGCTAAATAACTTCCTAAAACAGCTGAGTACTAGTAGTAGTTTTTAGTGTAAATGGTATGCTTGTTAGGAAATATTTTCAGTCACGAATTTCGGCGTGCTTGTTAGCATTTTTGGTACCGGGATTGTGTATGTGCCCACGTTCATCATATTGAAGGAACAATGCGGCTTATGGGTGAGTTCTTGGAAAGTTTTTGGGCAGACTATGAGGAATACTCTCTAGACTTTGGCTCATTGTTTCATCGTATCATTGGTTTCACTCTTTTTCGTATATGTCTCTTAGAATAAGAACCTTCTCAGTTAATAAATAATTGGAGGTTTGGAGGTTTCAGGGTGGGTGTGATAGCTATTTTTACCTCTAGATCTTCTGGTCCAGACTGCACTCCTGTGACAATGAGCTATTCCACCCTGGGCTCCCCTCAGAGTAATGAAAGCATTCTTGTAAAACCTGACATTTTCGATGTTTAAGTCTTTTACCTCTCTGCCTCACCTCAGTATCCTGAATATGGTTCAATTGGTATTGCCAGTGTTAATAAAAGTTAAATATGTCCCCAGAGTGAAAATATTTTAGTAATATTTTAGCAGTCTTTATAGCTTCAAATCATAATAACCCTTAGGTATTTTTCCATTTCAGCCTGCCCAGTAGTGACGAAGTTCTCGTCTGAGTTTTTAGCTTAAAAGCCCCTTCACAAGACATGTTGAGAAACATTATATTTTTAAAGCTTGTCTTTACAGATAATATCTATATTATGGGGCAGTCTTAAGGTTTACCAGTCTATCATTACATTTCCCATAAATGGAGGAAAACTATGGCTAGTAATTGGTTTGCTTAGAGTTTCCATTCCCCCAAGATCTCGCTCGGCTTCTACCTTAAAATTCAAGGCCACAGGACATTCCAAGAAGTTCTGAACATTTCCATTAGTTTTTATAATGGCAGGAAGAGGGGAAGCAGCCCCTTCACACACACACATTCACCCCACCAACACACAGTTCCGTCCCCTGTACCCTTTGTCACCTTTTCTTAGCACTTTGTTTCGAAGTTTCCTTCCCGTCAGGTTTTCCTTTCACAAGAGTGTGTGTCCTCCCCCGGCAGGAGCACAACAATACCCCGCTTCATTTCAGCACTCCAAGATCTGAGACCGCTGGAGCCAATGGGCTGCTAGGCACATGCTAAAGCCATTAGGTGGTGGATGACGGTGGTTAGCCACAGAGGCATCACAAAATAACCATCTCACTACGTACATAATGAAGCCGAGGGAAGGAACGGGGTGCTGTATCGTCTATCTGCCTGTGTGTGCACGTGTAGCTGTGTTGAGATGTGGCACATTGCCTGCCCAACCAGTGGACCGCTGGTCATCCGACAAGCATCTCAAAAGGGGGAATGTGCCTTACAAGTCTTATTCAGACATTATGATATCAATTCATATTACTGCCAGCTCAGTCTTCCTGTGAATTTCGCCAAACGCAGAGGAGGCCTTTTATTATTAGACTCAGACACATCCCATTTGGTGTCTCAGTCAAGCTCAGACAGTTTGATGGAGGACTCTCTGTGGAGCTGGAGAATGACTTAATTACAGTCACTATCTCCATCTGAATTTACTGGGAGTGCATCCATAATGCATGTCTTACTTGGTGTCAGTGTGCCCCAATTAGAGTGGACCAGTAATCGTGACAGAACTACGAAGTCCAGAGAAAGTTTGAATTTTTGCTTAAATGAGCTTAATTTTGTTATTGTGCTTTGTGTGTGTATCTTTCACAGCAAGGGAAAATATCTCCTCAGTGCCCTCTCAGAAACGACTAATAGATTCTCTCTGGACTATTAACAAATGCAGTTTCTGTGGAGCAGCTGCATACTTCACACTCGATGACAGCACTTAGTTTGAGTGTCAGCACTCTGATTTCCATTTGTCTTGACGATAAGAAGATCTTTCTTAAATGGTTTGCCTTTAAGGGTCCGCGCTGCACTGCAGTTGTCGGTCTGTGGGTTTGCAGCATGTACAGTATCACTTCCATGGGGGGTTATGTGTAACACAGTACGTCCCAGTAAGCTGGATTCTGTGCTGCTTTGATCAGGGTAGAGTCCCCTCACTAATCCGCTTGAGCTTTGGATGTTTGCCCAGGACACGTATGCACACATGCAAACACACACACACACAACACACACACACACACACACTCACAAATTGTGATTAAAAAACAGATGTATGGGCTTTGCCAAAAAGATGAAATGGTCTGAATAAATCAAATGGGAGCAAACTGATGTAACACATTTGCGTGCACTTATGTTTAAGTGTGTTGTGCCACTTTCTGTGAGTTAGTGGTTGCGTCTGTGGTGAAGGCTATCCCGTTGCACTCTTGTCGTTGTATGTTTCTTAGTGTGCAGAAGGGCTCCGCAGTTAAAACTACAATTTGGTGATGTCATGCCGACCTGGGCTTTCATGTCTTTACTCACATCTTGTGGGGGAAAAAATGGGCATGATCTCCGATCCGTATTTTAATTACAGCTGCAGGACAAGGACAGGATTAGGAAATCTAAATGCCCGCCTTCTGTTATTTCTCCTTGTCTATTTAGGAGCCATTTAAAACTTAATAGCTCCGGGCTTAACTGAAAATTTGCGCCCTGTATTGGAGCGCTAATAAACAGGTGGGAAGGAGGGTTTTTATCTGGATGCAGCTGATGAGCGGAAAGGGCGTAACGTGAAAGATGGAGATGGGGATGAAGAGAGGAATGGGAGAGGAGAGACGGGAGGAGGAGAGAGAGGAAGCTTTGGGAGAAAAAAGGGGTGCTACTTGAGTTCTTGTCATGGCCCTCCCTGCATTACATCACTGAGATGCTTCAGCACTGATGACATCGTCGGGCTGGGAGGAGGACTGGCCCTGGGGATGATGTCATTAATAACCAATCAGAGAACTCTGGGGCCGGTAGAGTCTGGCCAGCTCCTGAGGCTGAAATAGTAGGATCTCTGAAAATGTATTTTCCTCCTCTCAAATCGTGGAGACGTTGCGTCTTGTGTGCTTTTTCCTGAGGTTATTTTTGGACTTGTGTTAAAACAAATATATTTCAGACCTGTTCCTGCCTCTGCTACAGAGCAAAGGGTAAGCGGAGCTGACTCTCCCAAAGAGGAGAGAGCCTTATAAATCTAGCCCTAAGGGAATTAGCATTTAACCAACTTAATAGCACATGAAGGAACGGCTTTGTGCCTGTCCACATGAATGGTTTCTACTTTGCTGTGTTTGGTACGGACCATGCAGTGCTAAGCGTCCATTTCAAGCCAGGGAGGCAATGCCAGCGGGATATCTTGAAATCGCTTTGACTGTTGTTTTTAAGGACTGTCACAGCGGCCTTCTTCATCACTTTGCACGTGCACCGCATCGATGCTCTACATGCATAACACACTGTTAATAATCGTGACCTCAATGCTTGGCAAAGTGTGACAGAATTTCCTGCGCGGTCCTTATTTGGACGAGGCAAGCATGAGTGAGCAGGTCAATTTTCATTATAGGTGGACACGTGGGCACGCCGACTGTTGGAGGCATTAGACCTGTGACTTTTCATTTGCAAGACAGTTAAAGCGGAGATAAAAATATTAATTAGAGCAGCTTTAAAGTTGTGACTTTAGTCAGGACCCCCAGTGCTTTGCCTTGCTTGTTGCATTCCCTCTTAAATCTTTATAGTAAAAGCAGTTAAATTAGCCCGCTGCGCTGCAAGGAGGAGGAGTTGAGCAATTCAGTATGGTGTTAAATTAGGTCTAAAAATGAAATTCTCCGCAACTGTGGCAGAAAATTACAGCACAGAGGCCAATAATACGAGGAGGCAACATGATGCCAGGTAACTGTTTCATGTGAGTAAAATCAATCACTGGCACTGCTGTGCAGTTAGCATTGTTCCCACATAGAAACTCCTCTGCCGTCCGTACGCCCCGTGCCCTGATCTCTGCCTGGCCGTGCATTATGGGCCCGCTGTGGTAAAACTATTAAACTTTGCAGGCGCTCCTTTTTTCTCCTCTTTTCGTCCCATGGGAAAGCTGCAGCGTTTCTGTTGCTGCAAACCGCGCCACAATAAAGCTTGTGTTGTTTCTCCTCTTACTTCCCCTCCAGTTGTTCACCTGCATTCTTGTGATTCCGCTAAGAAGCCTCCTCTTACGGTGCACAAATATATTTACATACCAATACAGACTATTTAAGTGAACTACAGATCATTAACATTCCCGTTTTTTTTACAGAGAGCACTGATGGGGTAAGAATGCTCTTACACTGTTACAGTTTATATACACTTTATGCATTAAAGTTTTTTCTTCCTCCATCTGAATAGCTCCAGCCAAGCTGGTCCACATTCACAAACCTTCCAGCCCCTTCTGCTCCTCAGAGCTTTAAGCTTGGATGCAGTCCACTCACTGACCGACACACACAGACACACGGACAGCACACAGCAGGTCTCGTAGATAAAGGCCGGGACAGAGGCACTAGTGTTCCCAAGAATTCTCAAAGTGCCCCCCCCCCCACCTCCACAAGGCCCATTTCACATCCCTCCACCACCTGCATCACTTATCAGCTCCAGCAGCACTCACCTCTCCAAAAACAGGCTGGAACCACTCAGCTTCATCAGCTCACTTACACACACAGATGTGAACACTTGGCTTTGTCTGCTCGGAGAATATAATGCAATCCGAGTAGGTTCGAGCCGTTTGAAGGCTGCGCTTTAAAATAATGCACCTTTGTCATGAAGCCGAGTGAGAGTGTGTGGCAAAAATGCTGATTTGGTATTATTTGATTTATTAACGCATTAAATTTTCATTGCGTTCCTGAGCTGTTGGGTTGTAATAAGCTTTAAGTTTACCCTGGTTACACTGTGCTAGCATGCGGAGAAAAAGGGAACGGAGAGGAGGAGATACGCAGTGCAGAGGGGAAAGTGAGGAACACATGATTGACTGGCTGGCAAGTCCAGGCCCTAAGCTGCTTATCACTATGAAGAGAGTCAATTGCAGCGTAATCACTTTTTAATAAACTTGTGAGGGAGCAGACATATTGAAAGACATATTTAAATGGATGCCATGTGCAGGCTGAACGCATAGTTAACTCGCTGCAGCAAAGGGGACAAAAGTTGTTTTAATTTGCCCAGGACTTTGCTGCGTAAATCTATTGTGCGCCTTCGTGCACGTCTGTCTGTCCAAGACTCATCAGATAATAAGAGCAGGTGCGTTTTAAACCCGTTTGTGCAAAGTCAGCCGTATCATCTGTACGTATGTGTTTGTGTTTGATATCACGAGTGCATTTCTGCTGTGTACTCTTGTTTTGGAACTGTTGACACATTAAACTCGCCAAAAACAGATACGAGATATCTTATCAGCAAGCACACAGTTGACAGGCCTGAGAATTCAACATTTTCTCACTTCATGCCCGTTGCAATGTGCTGCAGGCTGATGGACAGGCTGCAGCACGGCTGCTGTCCGCAGTGAGGGCCAGAGATCAGCCGAGAGACGATGGAGTCCCAGGGATCAACAAGATTAAAGGATCAATTCAAGATTAAAAAGATCAGCTGTTAGTTTATTATGTCCACCTTCCTGTAACTACTGAAGTTCAGTTACATTGTTGTGGCTTCAATTCTAATATTTTGATTTCAATATTTCAGAGGGTAAAGTAAATATAACATAACAACTGCCAGTCACTGTCAGGCAAAGAGGTGAGTTTGGTAAGCTATAAAAGCAGATCAGCACTCCTATCAAACATGATACCCAGCCCTCGTCACACTTGGTAGGTTGCTAAACAGATGAGTCACTCACACTGGGGATTTGGTGTGATTAAATTAACTGCAAGTGAAATATTTTCTATCCCAGTTCCCCTCTCGGCGTTTTATCCAGGGAGAGTTCAAGCTCTCCTCTGGAGGTTCTGGCCCTTAGGAGGTTGAAGCATTCGTCCCCGAGTGAGTCAGATTCCATAAGTTTCTCTTCAGCAGGAAAGAAGAAGTAGCAAATTCCTCCTCTGTGGCTCCCGGGTGGATGTCCTCCTCCCAAATGCAGCTGTTCTCAGCATCTCTCCATCCCTTCCCCTCAGGAAGCCAGCGGCCTCACTGTTGGCCTAGAGACGGTTGTCACGGGAGACCAGCAGACATCCGAGCCGGTGGCTAGGTTGACATACACCTACTCTGGCCAGGAGTTAATGAAGTGTACACTCTGCTGGGGTTTACTGGTAAACATATGTGCACTTGTGTGTGTGTGTGTGCACGCACACACATATTTGCACACAGGGACACACTAACAAACACACCGGTTCATTAAGCAGCACTTAGTGTCTCAGTTAATGAATGACAAAGGAAATATTTCAGAGTGCATTTCCTTGTGCAAGATTGAGTGGGCACACAGACGCACTCCCTTCTTTTCTCTTTCACACACTCACACACACGCCCCCCCACACACACACACAGACAGACACACACTCTTTATACAACATGTCTGGTGCGTGTTCAACAGCACCCCCTGGTGCGGTGAAAAGGCAGTGCACCTCAAAAGTTGCAGCAGCAGCTTGTTTAGTATAAAGAAGGCCGGTTGCTTGCTTCAGATTGATCCGGTGCCGGCGTGTATCAGAGACGGGTTATCAGACTACAAGGTATTTGTGCTAATGAGTGGAGCTGGCCAATAAAGAGAGCTGTTTGTTTGGCTTAGAGGGAAGTATCAGAACTAGGCCTGCGCTGCCAGCGGCTCATCTCTCCCTCCCACTTGTTTGTTTTGAGACAGAAGAAGGCGAAGCAAGGGTGTGAGAGACAGAGAGCAAAGTGATTGATTTGCAGACATGTTTTTAGTGATTTTACCCTCCTTGGAACAAGCTTATTCCAAAGGACTGAGCTCAAATTTATTGAAGTTGTAGTCCGTTCAGTGGGAAAGTATTAACATTTCACTTAAGTTAAAGATCTACAAGTTTCACCTACTCAGGATAAGCAATTCCACAAGGAGCTAAAGCAGCAGTAAAATCAATTCGCCATGCCTCATTGAGTTTAGCTACAGTAAAGAGCCTCGCTTGAACATGCTGCGATAGACATGTATTTAAACTTTATTTTGAAAGGTTAAGCTGTCACATTCTGTGCTGTTCCATGGCTGTTTTGATATCGCATCCGCTACTATTCCCAGCCCTGACACCCACACTCACACACCAGACCACATGTCTGTAACTCATATCTTTTGGCCAACTGCCTGTCAGGTTGGCAGCGCTGTCTGTTTATAAGGTTTCATCGGAGCGGAAAGTGCGGACAGAGCTGTGTATCTGTCTGCACTGTACATATCCACGCATACACACCCACACGCACACACACACACGTTAATTGAAAGGTGCCGTGCAATCAGTGCATGTACCACAGAGGTCTGGGTGTTTGCAACTTTGAGCTGAGACAGATGTTTCTCTGGTCTGAGCTAACAGGGTGGGGACCGGTGTTCATTAACAGTGGCACGGCAGCTGGGAGATGCCTCATTAGCTGAGAGATTGGGGGGGGGGGGGGGGGGGGGGGTAGATGGTGAAGAAGAAGAAGCGATGCAAAAATGTGAGAAGAACAGAAAAATCCAGTCATGTGTTGAGGAGTCAAAAGAGCTACAAACTTCAGGAAAGGAATGTGGCATCTCAAATCCCGGTGACTTTTTCAAGCCAGTAATGAGATTTCATTTGTCAGGTTCATATGTATAATTCATACGTTGTGTTTTATTTTATGGTATTTTATTCCTGCAGCACCGGACAGTTGCATAATTTACTGGGGAGAGAGGAGACAGTTGAGAAACAATGGTATCTTTTGACTGTACTGACTGTGCTGTAGTTTATAGTATGACAGTGCCAGTGTCCTCGATGTACAGCGCGGCTGTGAATGGGGGTGAATGCTCTCACTGTACCCACGAGCACTGTGGACTTCACTCCTGAATCAACGGGTCAAATAAACACGCACACAGAGGCGATGGAGGTGGTTCAATCACAAAGACGAGTGAATGAAAGGGTATTTTTGCACAAAGAATAAAGAAAATGAACAATAAAGTGTACGCTGAAACTATAAGAATTTCTAAAATATCAGAAAATTCAAAGCCATATTGAATCGATTAAGACCAGTTCTGTGCTAAGACACAGCAAAAGGAAAAAATCGGGTCATAACAGCCTGTTGTTCTCCAGGAATTGTGACATCCTAACCTGAAACTCATATAATCAACATCCCATATCAAAACAAAGCGGCACTGACCCGCGGCCTATCGGAGGGAAGAACTCGGGGGCAAAGGTCGCCTCATTCACAATGGTCTCTCTGATTGGTGGATTTCATATGTGGACAATTTTCTTTGGCAGCTATAGCCTTTAGGCTAGACTAGAAATGAAATCCCTCCTATTTATGAAGGGCTTCGATTTCCCCCCGTCTCATTGCACGGAATCACTTTCACGCGCGGCATGTTTTCAGCGTTGTGTGCAAAATTCAAAAGTGTTGACATGCCTGAATATGGTAGTTTTTTATGACCTGGATATGCAAAGGATGAAACTGATACCCAGTAAGGAAGTCAGATATTTCCTTCATGTCTGTGTTGCAGCAGGAATGTCTGTGTTTGTGTGCATGAACATGGAAAAAATGTGGCCGGTCTGCATTGCGGGGGCATATTCGAACTCAGGTGTCAGTTACCTGCGCAGAAGGAGCTTATCTGTCAGATTAGCAATCAGTGACAAGTTGATGTAGAAGTCAGCTTCTTTTTCTGTGGGCTTTGAGCGGGTCACCTCCACAGACTCCCCTCACATTAGCCTTTCATACTGTAGCTTGGCAGGGTCAGTGTGCAGCGCTGGCAGTGGGTGGAAGAAAATAACGTGATAAGTGAAGGGCACGGAATCAGGTGGTCTCTGTCTGACACAGGGAGGATGACTTATGGGAAAACAAAAGTCCTTTAGGCACATGATGCAGAGGAGTGGGAAACTGTGTTCACAGTTTTATTAGGTTTTACAAGACATTCTAATTTGAGGTCTTAAAATATAACCAGCTGGACTGAAATAAATTATTTTGCTTTGGCAACCGACATATTTCAGATTTTTTTTCCAAAAAATGATATGACACCCATGAAGTTATCTATTTTATTATACTGGCTTTGGCGAATACTTGATTCTAATTAGTCCGTTAAGACATTCAGCGGTCAGTTATTTCTGAAGGGCCGTGTAATAAGTGGGATAATGCCCTGCATCATCCTGTCGGGGGTTTATTTTTGCAACAATAACCGCCTTGTACATCATCCCTTACTTCGTACATTATAAAGACAAAAGTCTCTTTGAGGCTGCACGGAAGTGCTTTGAGCTAAATGCTAGCGCGCCGATGTTAGCAGGTGTAATTTGCTCACCATCTTGGTTTAGATTGTTAGCATGCTAGCATTCGCTAAAACTGATGAGCACACGATTCGACTGGATGTACTACTGAAAACAACATGATGACATAAACAGTGATACAGTTACTGATGTATGTGTATGCTATGTGTTAGCTTTGAAATTGACTAAACTAAATATTCAAATCAGAGAAGTGATTTGTGACTTCCACCCAATAGTTGTCAAGATCTTTCAGTCTGGAACAAAGTGATGGATCGCCCGACCGACTAATCACAACCATGCTAGTATGGCTAAAAAAAAATATGTAATGGGTCAGCATTTTTCAAGCCAGTTTTTAAGTGTTAGTAAAAGTCTGGATATCTTGTTGGAGTGGATACCATTGCAGTGTCTTAGAAGCTTAATTTATTCTAATCATATTTAAATAAGATCCTTTTCATACACTAGGCTCAGTTCCACATGAACGGATCATTTGATATCCCGACCGATAAGTTTTACATAATAAAAATACTGTCAGATACTCAACAGTGGACCAGTGCTGTCATGTGTACAGGCTGTGTACGCTTCAGGGTATTGCTCTGTGAGCCCTGCTTTTACTGCACACAACAGGGCTTTGTATCTAACTGCATAGTTATGGGACAGTAATAGTAGGGGAGAGTGGGAGGACACACAGGAATACATTCCTCCATAAATAAGTGACAACCAGAGAGTAACTGCATACAGCAGGAGGCCCTGCTTCTCATAAGACTTGGGTGTTTATGGACAATTGTTTCATGATGTCTCTTTACTGAGAGGACATCATTTACTCAACAGTGGCAGCTGTGAAAGGGACAGAGAGACGGTATTGAGCTATTGGAGCGAGACACAATTCACTTGCATATCCCTTGTGACACTCAGCAAGAAGGAGGTCATTTTTTGGCCTGGAACACCGACAGTAAAAGTGCAGCGAGGCAGGTTGTTCGGGCCACAGGATGTAATTGTTGGTTTGGAGGAGCTGCTCTAATTATGCGTTTGGGTTGGCAAAGGCTGACCTGTTGGTTTGTTGCGATGATGCATGTGTCAATGCACTGACACTAACTGCTATGGAAGATGAAAACTCAAGAATTTCAGTGGTTTTTCCTTCAGATTTCAGATTTCAGACCGCGTTTGACACTCCTTGAGTCAACATTTGGATTATATATTGTCAGATATTTAATATAAATATTCAAGCAAAAGCAAAAATACCCCGATAGCTTATCAAATTTTAGGTTCACCATGTGTCAAATATAATCTTTGCTGAAACATTATAAAATATTTAAAGATAGCTGCAAGATTGCAAAATCTTTGGGCACAGAGGTTCAACAGTAAAACATTGTTTATTGGTGACTTTGGGCTCATTTTGTTGCTGTATGTCAGTCAATATAGCATTATATGTTATTTTCAAAGAGCCTTCAATGTTTTGTGGCGTTTTATAGCATAACGATCCACTTTATAGATCAAGTAAGCATTTTCCCCTGCTTACAGCAAGTATACAGGGAAAAATCTATCATAAAAGTATGTTATTGCTGTTGCTTTCGCCAGCTGCTCATAGGCAACATGTTCTCTGGGGGTTGTTGCATAAAATTCTGGGAAATATAGGAAATCGCTAATTTATGCAGGAGCAGATGAGGCAGCTTGAGGTGAAGATTGTGTGCCAAAAAAAAAAAAAAAGAGGAAACGACTACACATAGTAACTCTTGGAATTGAATTAACGTTCTAAGTTTATTACCATAGCATGAAGCTAACTCAGCTCCGCAGTGTAATTAAATGACATGACCCCTATCTATTGGCCTGCTAACTGTCTGCCTATTGTGGCTAAGCGTCTGAGCACGTGAGCGAGTTAAAGCGGACGGAAAGTGGATGGAAGCAAGACTTCAAGTCTCCATATGTTAGACATTATCCTTCAGCTGCTGCATTGTGTTTGTTCATGCTCTCCCTCCACCGCTTTCAATTACATGGCCCACAAACTGGGCCATTGATCCCCTCACGTTCTCCTCTTAAACTATGTCAATTTGTGCTTTCTTCCTGCACATTTTGATCAGGCCACTTACATCAGCAGCTGCGAAGAAAGGATCTCATGCAGAAACGCGGAACACCCCCCCCCCCCCCCCCCCCCCCCCCCCCCTTCCTTTACATAAACATATATATATATCGGCAATAGACATTTACATGACAGGTTTGCACAATGCATGTCGCCGGCGAGTGTGTTTGCTGACTGCTAGGCAAACAGAGCTGTGTTGTTTTTTCAGAGACCCCGGAGTAGCAGCAGACACAAAAACGGTGGTGTCTCCCACGAGCTTCCTAATTGGAAACAACACCGCCTGCAGGACTTACGCTTGTCTTATTCTGTCGCGTTGATCAGATAACTCGATCACATATTAGCTGGCTGCCATGCGCTGAGAGCAGCTTTGGATGTGGCTCAGAAGTAGGTTATGACACATTTGGATGCATGCTAGCGTCTGGTGGGCCCCACTGCGGGGACAGAGAGTTAAACAAGAGACAGCTCGCAGACAAAGTCATGATAAACAGACTGTGCGTGTTAGTGTGAGTCCATCAGAGAGGCTGACTGACGCCCTTTAGTCTCAGGGTCCAGTTTTAAGAGGAGGTGATGTGCTTCTTTTGCAATGCTCTCTGCGCTACACTATACTCTGTCGTTCTCACACACATTTAGATTCAGTCTAGGACCACTTCATTGTAGCAGAACTTTTAGCCTGAGGGTGAGGGGCTAGTTGCTCTCTGTCCTGGAATGCAGTTGACTTTCTAAATCCCCACCAGTCTATCCTGGGGCTGCGGGGCAGGGCCTATCTCAAGCCCCCTTTTCCACGTGAGCTACGTCTGGAATCTCAAAGCAAGCAGTTAGTTGATTCTCACAGCCTCACTCTTTCACGGTCACCGTGTCTGTGGGCGCGTGTTTGTGTTGATCCCAAAGTGCAATGGAAGAGGAAATAGCAGATGAAGACAAAGATTGTTCACATGGGGAAGGTAATGAGCTTTCTGACATGCCACCCGTAAATGAATTCACATCCTTTAGACGTTTGGGTCTGTTCTATCTGCTGAGTGTAATTTGGTTAGCAGTAGGGAAACTGTGCTGGAGAGTTAAAAATAGGATTGGAAATACATGAGACTACTGCGGCTCTGAACTTGAGCAGGGTGGGGGTTTTGGCTGACGGTGCCAGTGACGGGGCTTGATCATGACGCACCACCTCTTAGTGTTTCTGAAACATTCTGCCTGCTTTCTGTGTTTTTTCCCCAAAAAATATCTGCAGGTGGAAATGAATGAGTTGAAAAGTAGATTGAAAGTCAAAGGAAATATCACGGCGCGGGCAAACAAGTAGAAGCTGAGTCAAGCATGCGTGTTTTTATTTGTTGTTGCATGAATTAAATCTATAATGTGTCTCCATGTATGACCTCTGTCTCAGTCCCATCATGTTTTTGAGAGGCCAACAAGAAATCCTTTGTTCATCCGTGGCTCACAGCATGAGTTCAAGATTTCAAAAAAAGAAAAGGGAAGCCATATTAAACCACCCGCCAAATAGTGGCAAATCACTTGAAATATCCTTCTTCGACTGTTGAAGAGCCGAACTCTGTAAGAGGTCCTTTATTTTCCACCATTACCCTCTGAAAGGTACACATTATAGCTCTACCTGCCTGTCTACAAAACAAGGCAGCAGATCAGCTTGCTTTATTGCTTCGTTCCCCTCTCTTCTCACGCTCCACTAGCTCTCTTTCTTCAGTGCCATCCATATTCTCTCCTTTACTTCCATCTTCTCTTCTCTTCTCTTCTCTTCTCTTCTCTTCTCTTCTCTTCTCTTCTCTTCTCTTCTCTTCTCTTCTCTTCTCTTGTTCATGTGCCTAATCATGGTGGTTGTTTATTTTCTGCGGTAAACCCTCTTTTTTTGTCGTCGAAAGTATTTTCATATGTCATAAAAAGGAACATTTACCAGTTACAGTAGCAGTTTTGGCTTAGGGCTCCTTGAAAAGTATGCTTTCCATCAGAAACATGATTGATGTCATGTTAGCATAGCTCTAATGCTGTGAGCAAGTGGAGCACAGCTGTGTCAAGCAATCATCAAAAACAGAAAAAGACAACTCCTCTTGAATGTTTTTTGAAATAAAATGTTACCCTTCAATAAAAATTTATTGCATCTAAGAGTGCCTGCTCATTCTCAAAATCTTGCAAAGCTCTGGATTTATAAACAGATGCTCTGGATATCGTATCCAAGTTCCTCCATTTATGTCTCCTTACATTAATGAATATCCTTGGCTTTTTAAGAAAGGAAATAAGACCGAGCAGCTGTTTGAATTCTGCGTTTTCATCACCAACATTCTGTCTCTCGCATTAAATTGTGAATTTTATTGCTGAAATATGAAACGGCATGAATATATAATGAGCTGGGCCGACTGTGTATCAGATAATGTTTATTTCAGCATCGCTTCAGGAACAAATATTAGCATCAGTATTACCAATATTACCATCTTTTTGCAACCCTTTTTTTTTATCACATGGAGGATGTTAAAGTAAAAGAGAACAACTTCCAGTCTTGATTTCTGTCATTTGTTTGTGACGTTCTAAGTCTCAGATTTGCCCTCACGTGTCCTTTTTATGACCTACAGAAGAATAACAATAACACACATGCACGCACGCACTTGTTGATGTCAAAATATCAGTACGGCACATGTGATTGACCCCTCAACTCTATGTCCCCTCTGTCCCCTCAGAACAAACCAAAAGCAACCTGAAGGTAACCTCCCCAGAGGACGCCGAGCACGTAACCCGCAGGCAGGCCTCCCCAAATGGGACTGCCCATTCAAGAGGGGACGCCAAAGGCAGCCGCACCGTCCCTCGAAGGCACACTTTAGGGGGAGCCCGCGGCTCCCGAGAGATCCTGGCTATGCAGCCGTCAGACATGGATAAGAAGAGGGAGGCCTTCCTGGAGCATCTGAAGCAGAAATACCCCCATCATGCCTCAGCGATCATGGGCCACCAGGAGAGGCTGCGAGAGCAGGTCAGTGGGATGAGAGAGGCCTCTCTGTGTGTGATGCCGTTATTGTTTGGTCTCACATTATCTGAGCTATGAACTCATTTTAAAGATGCCCTAAATCCTATATTAAAAATTGATCCAGAGACTAGGTGTAATATTAATACACATTCTGCAGTTTCCCCAAAGCCTTTAAGCACATTTAGCGTATAATGTATTTATCTCTAGCAAACTATCCACTCACAGCTGAAAGACAAAGTTAGCCACTAGCTGGCAAACAATGTACTCACCAGGAACACAACTCCAGCACTCTCCACGGCTGTGAAGCGAAGTCAAAAGCTGCAGTTCCTTGAATGGCCAATGGGTTTCTATAGCTAATTTCCCTGTTCACGCCAACTGTGCTGATGATGGATTTCTAAATTCAATTGAATTTTAGGCATAGTTAACAGTCGGGTGCCTTTACAAGTGGCCACATGTCATTCAGGCCGCCTCAGGCACACCAGCCATGAGGTGCCAAGCCACAGATACAACTTCCATATTTATACTGTCTATAGTTGCTCCATGTCCCCTCCAACTAAAGTGTTAAGTCAAATTCACAAGGTGATAATAGAGGGACCAAAAGAACCCATGAATTCATCTTTAATGCCGACTTAAGGCTTCCTGAAGCCGCTTTATTTAGAATAACTTCAAACTTCAGTTCAGCCTTGCAAGCCGTTTCTCCTTGTTTACCAGCATTTGTGCTAAGCTAACAGGCTAGTGGCTCCAGCTACATTTACCATTCAAAACGACAGCGGTATCAATCTCTTCGTGCAACTCTGCAGAAATTAAACAAGCGTATCTTCCGACGTGACAATGAAGAGGTAGATCAGTACAGATTCCCAGATAAATAATTATATTTATTTACTCACAGGCTTGCGTTTGTCCACCCGTGGAGCTACAGGTATTTTCATTTTCCTTTTGAAGACTGAGGCAAGAGTGCAACCGCACAAACATTTCCTCCTCTCTTTTCTGCCGCAGGTTAAATGTGAAGTGTATCCTATAAATCCAGCCTGTCACGTTTCCCTCCCACAGCTGGTGTGAAACGGGAGTGTGAAACATGTGAACCACAAACATCTGATTTGTCCACACACTGTAAAGACTGACTGGAAATAACTGAACCTGCTTATGGCTTCAGACTAGATGGCGTATTCTGGACTACACTGTCACATATAAAGCATATGGCTCATTGTTGTTTTGGAGCTTTTGCTTGATTATAAAGTCTCCCTTTGCCTCTGCTTTTTGACGTCGTGTAAGATGATGGGGGGGGGGGGGGGGGGAGTCACTGGATGGACATTTGGCTCACCTGGTCATTGTCTGTTTGTTTGCTCCGGGTCAGAGGAGACAAAAGGGAGGAGCGAGCTGGCTTTGTAGCCAAAACAATCGAGGTAATGGTGAAACTGGCACGGAGCCACGGGGGAGCTCCAGGCAATGGTACGAGGCATTGTGCAAGAGGGATTTTGTGTGCTGTTTTCAGACCAGCCCACACAGCCTGCACACATGCAAAGTAAACCTCCTTTTTCATGAGGGATTGTTTCGATCCGTTGCACTGATCGTGACCTCTTATTTGCATAGGTAATATCAGCCAGCAGGGAAGATGTTCCACTTGGCAGTGTTTGTGTTTTGGAGGCAGTTGCGTGCTTGTGTACGTTATTATTATATCTATCAACAATCTATGAAAGAAAAGGTCCGTGTGCATCCGCCTTTCCAGTGCGCAGGGAGAGGGGAGGAAAGAGTCTGCTGTGAAATGTAGGTAGTCAGACAGGTAAGTTCAGCTCTGGACTGGGGTGGAGTCAGAGTTGCCATAGTGACTCATGATGTCACCGCTGGAAGGGTTCAGTTTACTTGTAGGTGCCTGCTGGAGCGAACTGGCTGGCTGCGTGAGAGCTTTGTGCGTGCGTGCGTGCGTGTGAGCGAGTGCAGGATCGCTGCTCTGCAGAACAGGCGATGGATCCGAGCGTTGTCTGGAGACATGGCTCTCTGTACGTGAAGTCCACGGAGGAATAAAAAGGAAAAGAAACTTTTTCATACAGACGGATTAAACTTGTCACATCAGCGCCTTTCAGTCCGGGCAGAGGCGGTCGAAAGGTAGGATATCATCGGAAAATCTGCTGCTTTTTTTTGGCAGTCGGTGCATTCCCGGACATTCAAAGCAACATTAGGTTCACTAATGCGCTTTTGAGTAAAGCGCACGGAGCGTTTGCGCCGCGCACCGGGCGGGCTGTCAGGCGCTGCAAAACTTTAAAGAGCGAATGCAAAACTTGAGGGGGAATTAAAAAATCGATCGGAAAACTCTGGCGAGCTGCGACCGATTCCTTCATTTCACAGTCAGACGGACTCGGCAGTAAATCACCCATAAGGTACAATCACCTGCATCTTCCCCGTAATCTACACGAGATGGCAATTATGTCATTTAGCCATGATTGCAAAGCAAATTATCTATTGTGAGCGGAAGTGAAGGGTTCTATCATGACATGTTTTGTCTTGTTGTTGATTGATGGTGGTTATGATGATGGACATAACTGGTAATAACTGGTTTAGCTGCTATTACTGCTGCTGCACGCTTTTCTGAGGCTTTTTTTTCTTATAATTTTAGATTTCCTTGCTTGTCTTTTAGTGTCAATTGAGGGTTTTTTAAAAGTTCCAGTCTGCGTCTGTCAAATGGAACCTGTTCTTATGTTTTTTTTTTTCTCTGTCTCACTCCTGGCATGCAGGGAAGTTATTTTATTGACTTATTTCAGTGGTGGTTTGCGTGTTTCTGGGTTTAGATGCCATTATTTTGACTTTGTTGTGTCCACAAATCCTTTTTTTTCTTTCCCCCAGCATAGTTTTGTGTGTATGTTCAAGCCAGCTCTGCCTGGGTATGAACCTGTATAGAAAATGATGTGTCGGGTCATTCCAGGGTCAAAATATGAAATCTTATTCCAGTTTGTGTGAGCTCGTCCTTTTGCAGCTGAAACACTGACATGAGATACAGAAATGGAGCGATCCGCTGGTGCTCACTTTGTAAGACTTGGCACTTTTAGATTGATTTTTTTGGAATGAAACTCATATGTTATTCAGATGTTGGGAGCGAGCGAGATTTGACTGGTGGCTGAATGCATCACCTCGAGGAGGAAGATGCAAGAGGCTGTCACAAAACAGACTGGTTCGAGCAGGAATCTCTGGCAAATAAACGCAGCGCTGACGGATGAAAAAATATGATTGAAGACCGTATTTGTCATAATCTAATTCGGAATGTCAAGAGGAATGCAGCCATTCCCTGCTAATGCAAACAGCAGAAAATTAAAACAAAACCAAACAAAAATGACAAGTTTATTGAAGCGTTTGTCATTTGGCGTCCTGGGGAGGCCTAATTATTCTGCTTTTGGGGAAAAAGCAGCAAGAAAACAAGTGGAGTAGCTGTGAAAATGTGACAGACAGTGTCTGAGAACTTTTCACACAGACGTGAAAGTGCCGACCATACAGGAAAGACAACATCAGTGACAACAGGACATGCTTCAGAGGTGAGAAAGAATTGTCCCCGGAGGTTTGAGTTACAAAGCCGGAGATTCATCAAGGTCAAGCGGAGGTTTGGAAGATGATATCGCTTTAGTTTGAAAGGTGGATGACCCCACTCCACCCAGCATGACGGCACTCACATGCACACGCTCACTGACTTATTCTTTTATGAGGTACCCCTCTATTCTTCCTTCGTCCCCCTTTCTGTGATCCTTAAACCTGCAACAAAAACGAGTGGTTTAATTTCCTCCTCTCCTCATCAGGCCTGCAAAGACCTGGATCCCACCCAAGGGAGATGAGATAATATCCTACTGGCCTGACTGCCACCCATCCTCTCACCCCCTCTCTCTCTCCCTGCCCAGGGGCCTTGACGAGCACAAACTGAACCGCCTGACCGATCACAGATACACATACACACACCGAATTCCCCTCCTTCCGCCTGTGTGTCAGTGTCTGTGTGTGATGAGCTGTGACTTGCTAGGCCAATGGTTTCCCTGCAGAGCAGAGCGGCCATGTTAGGACAGCTGTGTGCAGCTGTGGGCACTAGACGGACAGACAAACAGACAGACCGACAGGTCTGTCACCCCCAAGCTGTGATAATCCATTGGCTGACGAGAGCACAGATTATGGTAACAGCGCGAGTGTCACGACGGGTAAATTGTTTTGCAGTGCAATGTTTGACAGGTGCCTCACAGTGACTGTGGTTCAGTGTGTAACGGGGCTGAGTTCAAGGGAAAAAAAGTGATGTCAGGTGTTTCTGTGCACCAATCAGAGCTGAACAATAACAAGAACTGACTGTTAAATTTATGGCCGAGCGTGATTCTCCCTCAGGTCTTAGATCGCTTAGAGCCAAATACTAACGGTGAATACGCGTTCCAAATCTGCAGGGTGGGATGATTTTGCAATATATCACAATATGTGATGCATTATTGATGAATTGGCACCAGTAGCACTTTGTGTTCTGTACTTAGACACATGCGTGTCTTATCTTTGCTCCCAGCTTTTTAACTGGTTTAGTATATTTTATGTTTGTTTTTCCAGTTTTGGGCTGTTTGTCTTCGAAATTATGCCGCGCACGTCAAACATGATGTTAATGCGTTGCATGGAGACAACATATGGCTGAGTCTTCCACCTTTTTCTCAGTGAAAAGAATGTTTTTCTCTTCATTTGCACGCGACCCGTTGTAGGTAACTGCCTTTGTGGTAGTTATTGTGGGCAGTATTGTATCTAGTTATGATTTGATGATGTAAATCTTCATTTCCAGTTATATTTTGTGTGCAAACAGGCAGAGCCGATCTTTGATTTGTTTGCTCAGAGTGCGTCGTGGTCAGCAGGAACAGAGTTTTGCCAACAAGCAAAAGCGAAAACCCGTTTACAGCTGAGGTTATCAAAAATCTCAAACTGTTACTGGGTGGTGTGCTGCTGACCTTTATTGCTTTATCCATCAAACTTTCGAAAACTCCGCCGGCATGTTTTCACACGCTGCTTTGTAACTCTATCACAACATTAAAAAGCTACAGGGGAGCGGGTTATATGATGATGAGAATAAGCTTTGTATTTTATTCGGCGCTTTGCAAAGTTAGACGTGTTGTGACTGTCTCGACAGTTAGATCCCCCGAGAAGAGGGCAAGAAAATAACTTTTAATGGGAACCAAAAATTGGAAGAAGCCTCGGAAAAGGATCACACGCGAAGAGATCCCTGTTCGTAACTACTAGTTTGGCAGCGAGTCAGAAGCAGATCAGTGATATAGATGAAGCGTGGCAAAATGCTGCATTTAGTAGCAACAGCGACATAAATAAGATGGCAGGGTGCACAATATCTGCACCCTCCCACCAATTCATGTTGAACAAGGCCACATAAATACCGCTCGTTTGTCATTATAGACAGCAAATGTGCTGTAAACTCTCCCTCTGAGGCTTTTTGAGCCATTGCAACATTTGAACAGTCCCCCACATACTTCTCTCTGTGGGCTCCTGGCCTTGCTACTCTCTTGCTCCTCAGAACCAAGGTCAGCTAGATAACACTGTCCGGGCATGCATGCAACTCCCCGCAAAAGATCTGACCATGATCAGAGAAGAAAAGACTAGGGAGGGAGTTTTGGGGGAGTATTGTTCCTGTTTTTAACTCGTGCAGATTATTGCATACTGAATCATTTATACCCATGTGATATTTTTACAAAACATCTCTTTGTCGGAGCCTCTATTGCACCTTGTGTCTGAAATCGCACAATCAGACACTGTGTGCAGCAGGTCTGCAGCGAAACATCTGTTTTTAATCATCGCACCTCCTCCACTGACCATCAGGAGCAGGAGCTGGCCTGTTTTTAATAGCATCTGCCACCTCTGCATGAAATGACACTTTGAGGGCCACCTTTAGCAACACAAACAAGAACCACAAGGTTAATGACAGGCATGCGTTGACCTGCCAGTTAACAGGAGTTATGTGTCGTGGGTTTTTTTTTTTTCTGTTTTCAGGGGTGCAGCACCCCAGCTGAGAGAACAAGTGGTCCGTGGAGTGGCGCCAAGGCTGCGTCTAATCCCGAGTGTCGTGGGGGGGAGTTAAGCCACTCTGACAGAAGGCCCTGATGGACCTGCCTCTGATCACTGCTGATAATGAGTCAAGCCAGACAGAATTTTACACACTGTCTCAAACGCAATGCCACTGTGGTAATCAGACCAGCTAATCAGGTCTGAGCTCTTTTCAGTGTACTACTGCGCATCATAACAGGGCTGCATTAGCCCGGGCTTAGGCTAACGACAGAAGTCGGAGTTACCTTCGGTTACATTGTTGCTTCTCCGGCTCAGAGGGCAGGTACTCGTTACAAAAAGTTCAGATTTTCCTGACAGATTTAAGAATGGGGGTGAAATGTCTGGGACCTCTGTAACCTTTACATTCCTCGGAGTACAATTAAGACCATTTGTCAATATAGCAGATGCGGCCTGAGGAGCTTCTTCTGAGGGACGTCCTGTCACTTACTTACTTGGGTGTCTTGCAAAACTGCTGATTAACTAAACTATAACGACACAGAGAAGGCAAACAGGTAATGACACGTGTTAGTAAAGGACAATTTTAATGTCCACTTTTGTTAACAGCATTGGTGGAAAAAACTCTATGGGTCTTGCGACGACATGACGTACATGACAGGAAAAAGAATGATCAGTATCATTACAGTAAAAAACTAGCTCATAGCATGAGATTAGTGTCTTTGTTACTGAATAATTAGCTCTCCACCCTCAAATGTCACACCTTTCCCAGTGGCATGTACCTGTTCGGGTTGGCCATCTTTACTTGGTACTTATAGGGTTAAAGGCATCTCGTGATCCTTTATGTCCTTTGTTGGCACTGCTGGTGTGTTTTTGTCAGTAACATGATGCCAGTCATTAGACGAGATTGAGCAACTAAGTGACTTAATGAGTAGCTGAGCTAATGGACAAATATGTTGTCACCAGTCAGGATGATGAAGTGAACATATGGCTGCGTGGATGCTTCAGATCTCGGCTGTGTTTTTCGTGCCGCTGCTGTTTACCACGCTCCGTCTTCGGTCTGGAGTCATGGTCGTCAAACGCAAGTTAGAAAATCTTTCATTTTGATGGATCGCCTTCACTCGCACAACTGTTAATATTTTTGATATACTAGCAAACAGATTCCAAGCTTTATGACCCCCTAGAACCAACTGGGGAGCAAAGGAGAGGGGCTTATTCCTGTTGCTTTCTCTATGTGTACCTTTGCTTTGCAAGTCTTCGCATGCAGCCCGACATCTGGACTCCACCTTGGGCCAAAGGTATGAACCTAACTTCAAAAGGCAAAGCAGACAGAGGCACACCAGGTTGATTTCACCACTGACAGGACCAGCTCCAAGCATCTGGCTCAAACCTTATTTTGATCTCCTGTGCTGTATTTCCAGTTGGCCCTTCTCAGTGGAGATAAAAGAGTGGAGAGTGGGCGTGGGGATAGAGAAAAGCATGGCAGCAGCCTGGCTCAAAGTCAGAAGAATTGCTTTTCTAAATGTTTAACATACATTTTGCATTCGGATAGAACAAGGGCGCAGGTTTCTCTTTTGCTAAACAAGATGACAGAGACGAGTGGGAACACCTGGGATATGAGTAAGTATACAGTGGGAAAGTATATATTTCAGGCATCAGCAGTTAATGGAATCAGTCATAAATTAAACTATTTGACAGAAGTGGAGCATGTGCTGCAGTTTATCATAGCACCTCCTCCTGAGGTTGACATCGTAATCTCCTTCAACTTCGGCTCATGTTTTACATATACAGCCATCCACGCTATGTCCGTGCGCCTCGGCTCTTGCTACGCTGTGTTTAAGCACCAGTCTGCACTTTGCAGTTGGTGTCAACATGGTGGATAACAAAGCGAGTCAGTCGTGAGAGTCGTGAGCCTGCAGCTCAGCGCGAGGGAAACTATATTAGCGCCTGAAATACCAATGTGTGGTGTTGTTTTCTGACAGTGAGAGTTGGACTGAGATATATTATTGACCGGGTCTTATAGAGCTCAGGACTTTTTGCGCGCGCGCGTGTGTGAGCAGTGTTTCTTATTGTCTCCCTGTGAGGTCAAAAACAGTTCACTCGGGTCAGAAGTTGATAACGAGGAAAAGGCATGCTACTACCAGTCGCCGTGAGGGGGGGAAAAAAAAACAATGCGATAAAAATAAGCATGACAGATAAGCTCGGAGAAAATAAGATAGAATAAACTGTTGCTGGCAGTGTTTACATGGCAGTGATCATGTTTCCAGAAAACGCAGAAACACTGGATTCAGTCCTATCAAGCTTAATTAAATCTTGAGTTTACTCCTGATTATCTGACACACACACACACACACACACACACACAGGCTCACAGCGAAACCCTCCTCCGGGAGAGTGGGTATAATAAATCTTAGGCTCGGTGGAGGAGCCTATGTGGTCCTCGGTGACTTGTTAATTAGGCATGAATAGCAAAGCCATTATCAGGGCTGGTTTCGTGGGACGAAAGGGAGACTTGACACTTGACAAAATACAGCGATTTAACACCAGCCGAGACTTCTGCTAGCGAATGAAGGTGCCAAAAATTTTTAGTTTAGCTTCGGCAGTACTAGGAATAAGCCCCTTTGATCGCATTAGATTATGTGAGTTTATGTGAACATGATGTAGCAGAGGCAGGACTCCGATTTCTCTTGAGAAAAGAAAGCCCTCTTTGTCTTGGTGACCACAGGCTCGGAACCACACACACATTCTCAGATATACGCCCAGAGAGGCTCAAATTAGACCTGGAAGGTCCTTTATTTTACCTCAGGAGAGACACACTCCGGAGACAGACCGGGTTCATGTGAGGACGTGTCAAATAAATGGGCCTTCCCGAAATATGAGGATGGCTTTGTCCTCCGCGTATGTATGGATGGGCGCTCTCTTTGTGTTTCGTTATAGAGGGATCCTGTGTTTTTTTTTGTGAGAGTTAATCAAACATTTATTGCCTTATTCTGAGGCGCTGCAAGTGTTCGGAGCTGTAAAACGTGTCTTGCTCATCATGAAGCGATATTAAAAAAAAAAAAAACAAGTCCAGGCAGATCATGACTCTGCAGCCCTTTCAGCAAATAGTTTGCATGTATTTGTTTGGTAAGAGAGAGAGAGAGAGAGAGAGACAGTGAGTGAGAAAGGGTGAGAGGCTTAATGTGTGCACACTCGTAGGTGTATACAAATCATAGCATGCACGACTAGTAAATGATCTGCCAGTCTTGGTCAAGTCTCTACCTGTAGTCTTATGTAACACCCTGACTTGAATCTGTTTTTTGAAACCACAACACAGCACCTTCTCGATGAAACTGTGTATATTTAGCAACACAAATTGCTCTTCCTGTAACAATCCTAAACTCCGTTAAAATAAAATTTGCTTGTTAACCAAAGTAGGAATATTTGAGAATGGCGGCCGTGCCTACGTATGCGTTGTGCTCTTCCTGTAACAATCCTAAACTCCGTTAAAATAAAATTTGCTTGTTAACCAAAGTAGGAATATTTGAGAATGGCGGCCGTGCCTACGTATGCGTTGTGCGACTGCGTTCATGCATCGGGTGTGTCCGTGTGTGTGTGTTCTATAGGGCGAAGGCCTGTTGGGTGTATCTTGCATAAGCTTCCAGGCTCCCTGAGGGTAGAGCCGGGTCTTATCTCCTCAGGACACGAGTGTCATCTCTCTGTTTCTTCAGCAACATCCTCAGGCCGGTGAGATGGAAGCTGAGATTCTACACGGGCATTAGTGTTGGAGCTGCCATTTTAAGCTAAAACACATTCATTTAGTGTGCAATGGACACTTTATGGAGTTTTTAATCTTTTTCAGGGATCAGATTCTCTACTCACGAGCTGCCTTCATAGCCCGCAGGAAGATTTGAACAACATGATTCGTGCAGACGTCCCTCGCTCTCTCTAACACGACCTCTGTCTCACACAATGGGGCACGAGTGTAAAAGGCAGACGTACAAACAATGACTTGCCCCCCTCGCTGTCCGCCGGGTGCGGATCGTGTGTGTTTGTATTGTGCTGTTGGATAGTTTGGGATGTGGGGCAGTGTGTGTGCATTGGATGGAAGGGCATCCGCTGTGAGGTAGAGCAGAAAAGGAAAGGAGCAGGACCGGGCAGTGCAGAGCAAGTATTACAAGGGCTGAAATAACACTGGAGGAAGAGACCCAGTTTCCCTTAAACCAGGGAGTTTCCAGTCTCACATGGAAGTTACTGCTGGAAGGAGATCACCACTAGTCATGGTAAATATGTTTTCTAAGATAATTTAGAGAATATCACCGTTGCGGAAATTTTTTAAGGCAGATTGAACATGAGTTATATATTCACGGATGATATTAGACTCCACGTTCAAAGCTGGCATAGCAGAACCAGCTTAAGATGGCATTTCTACTCCACAAACTTCCACTGGCTGATCTATCTGATGGTTACCCAGAGTTGACTTTTTCTAACCTCGCTCATTCAGTCGAGGGGATGATGTCTGCTGGTGATAACTGCGACTAACCCGTGCATGCGTGAGTGGATGAAATCAATTGTACGGTGTAGCTCAGTTGTTTGAAATGTCACGAGAGATAGCCATCTCACCTCCTCTCTGCACTGGGTCAGCAGGCACAGTATTGTGTCTGTTGTTATTACGCACTTCATTTGCAGTCCGACGGATCTGCATGATTGTATTTTACTTGCCAACGAGCTGGTAACAATCCTGGTTATTGTTTTGCCCGTAGCTTTCTTTTTATTAACTTGTAGACGGCAGGTCTCGAGCTGCCACGGCGTGGGCGCGCGCACGCAGCTTCACCTCCCCTGTCAGCTTTGACTGTGGATACCATAAAGTCATCTCCTTTTAACACACCAATTAACAAGCGAGCCCATCTCCGAAAGGTCATCTGGGGATTTGGATGAAGGGATTAGAGGAGGAATGCATCAGAGGAGGGAGGGAGAGAGGGATGTGGTAGCAATGAATGGGAATGGATGACTAGGGGATTTCAGTATAATGTCATTAAGGCTAGGGGAGACAAAGGATGATGGTCTGTCCACAGACAGCATACGGACGGAGCGCTGACTGGTTGATTGACGGGGGCTTTATGCTTTATAGAGTCGAACAGAACCGCAGTGGCGCTAAGTGTTAGACTCACACAGGTGTTTTTAATGAACTCTTGTCAGTTTGTGCCTGCTTTTATTTCTGTTGGAAAACCTTTTACACTAAAAGGGAGGACAGTACTGATTCAGTGTTTCGCTCAAGGACACAAATACTGAAAGCATCTCACTCAAATCTGACGCCACATCAAACCAGACGGATCCCGGGTGGAATAATGTCTCAGAATGAGACAAGTTAAGTAAGGGGTTAACCGTCTGCGGAGCCACCGTCCTCTGTTTATGTGTTTGCCATACAGATCAGGCCAGGTAATTACAGTTAGCTCTATTTCCGCTCCCCAGAGCAAGGGCCAAATTAGCATCTTAAGTGGAAAGCTGTGCTCACAACACTGGAGTTTGTGTTTAAAGCCACACAAGCTTCCACCTCCACTCTCATGTTTACACTCTTTCACATCTGGAAAGGCACTAATATAGAACGTGTGAATGAAGCCTGTTTAGCTGACTATCTGTGTGTGTGTGTGTGTTCTCTCTTGTCCTTTCCTGTTAGCGGCTGTTGTTGTGGATAAATACATCTATGCAAAAGTTGTTTCTAGCTTCTCGGTCTGACCTGTGAAACCTGCAGTGATTGACGCTGACTTTTTTTTTAAGGTAGAAGTAGGGCTATGATATGGAAAAGCTATTATAACCCCTGATATTGTTGATTATATAAGAAAGTAGGCACCAATCAGTGGGCTTTGTGTAGGTGTGGTGCGTGACGCTTTGGCAGTTTTTTTCGCGGCTATGTCTATACTTAAATCTCCGTGAGTGACACAGCGGGCTCCTGGTGGGAGCTGCCATTATTCTTAACAATCGTGATTTACTTTAATCGCCCCATCTCGGCTCCACATGTCAGCGTGTCAGGAGCAAAGACAAGGGGCCGCATGATATAACATAATCTGTTCTGCTTGGCGAAATCACTTCAGCCCCTTCAGTCTGAAATGTCTCTGTAATGTTAAAGACGGGCGACAGGTAGCAACGAAAAAGAAAAAAAATCTATACTGTATATTCATGCTGGGTGCAGATGAAGTGAAATGTTGACATCGCACTCTTAAGAGAGTACAATGTTGAACACGTGACATGTGAATATTACATATATTTTGGGAGTGTAGACGCACACAAGCACAGGCGTGAGCTTTCTTTGTATTGGTTGCACGCTGTTTGTCGGAGCACTGTTGCATAAATGTTTTTCAGGATGTCCTGGGTTCGGGTCAGATTTTCTGGAACAATGGCCTGACTCACTCATGTGCACACTCTGTCTCTCTTTGTATCCCTCTTTCAAACGCACGCATGCAACACACAGACAGCGCGCATTTCAGTTACTTGCTTTCTTTTACCCCCTTCCTTTGCAAGCGCGGCTCGTCATTGCTCGTCCGTGTTGCATTACACTTGACATCCGTTTAATACAAAGCTGTTGAAGACAATTAGAAACCTTGAGATGCACGTTGTACTTCCTTTGTGAGCCAGTGCCTGACTGCCTGAGGAGAGGTTTTGCTCCAACAGCTACCCAACACAAGCATTTACATGTAGATGAGGCAAATTCCATTGAGTTATTTCTAGACCTGCCCTAAAATACTCGAATACTGGTGAATATTTGACTCAGGTCTTATAATAACAACTCACTGATACTGGCTACTTCACAGACAACCCACCGTCTTTATGGTATGACATTTTCTCTTTTCTTTGACACTTAGAAAATCTATTTTCAAGACACGTTTCTTCCCAAGGGGCTCTTTTCATGACTTTATAACTTGTCATATTCCTGTGTATAAGCTAATGTCGGTGTCTCGGTTTCACATTCATCATAGCTGTCAGAGCAAATGTGGCGTGCAGAGGGAGTCGCTGCTGAAAAAGCAAAATCACAGGCTGTATGGTTTTGACTGAAGCGAGAGAGAGGGAGGGAGGGGGGGGGGAATCATCGGTGTGGAATTTACTGGAGGTGCGAGCGGGTTGAAGCAGGTTTTTTTACGGTGTTAATCAGTGGTTGGCCTGCGGTTTTCACATCTGGACCTGAACGCGGGAAGTGGTTACCCAGGACAGGAAGTGTATTTTGATGCAAGGCAATTTGGCAGTATCATACGTAGACACAATCAGAATTCATGCATGAGAAAAGAGGGAGACAGAGAGAGAGACGGAGGAGTTTATCTGAGCTAAACTGTTGACCTTTGGAAGGGAAACCTCATTTGTCAGATGTGGACTGGTGTGGAGTGGTTTAACTTAATTACCCCTTTCCACAGGGAGGCAGAAGGTCTCATTTGCAATTTTCTTCACTTTTATATGTGACTGCCTCCGCTTTAACTTCTTCTCCCGTGCAATTCTTCTCCAGCTGTCATATTAGCTGCTTGTACAGAGCCTGGCAAGCATCATTCCGCCTTGTCGTTCTGTATAAAAAGTACAAACACAGAATGGGGTGGCATTGTTGTGCCACTATTATTGCTATTATTGGAAAGTTTAACTGAGCTGTATCAGTGTCCTGGGAAAATGGGGGCACTGGCAAGACGGGACACACAATGACGCTGTTGTGTCACACGTCACACCTCTTTTGCCTCCAAAAAAGGCTTCATGCTATCTAAAATCATACAGCATTATGCCGGTGTTGTTTTTGTATTTTTAACTTTTTCCATGTCCACTTTATTGTCAACACTGTTATATGTACAGGATGTACAGAGGACTGAAATTCTGCAATAAACAAGTGTAAAGAGAAATATTTAAAAAAATACATCAAATATAAAAAGATGTAAACAGTGTAAATATAGCAAATGTAAAAAGATGCGTGTAAACAGTTTAGATGTGGATGGCACATTTTAGCATTTCAGTGGTTTTATCACAACAGTAAAATAAGTCAATAAATAAGTTTAACTACAATTTGGTGCACTTAAATGCCGTAGTTTCATTTTGTGAGTTCATTTATTATGAAGCTGGAGCCGGCTGGAGAGGGTCAGCATAGCTTAGCGGCTAGGCTATAGCTAAGCAGCTAGCTTGGCTTTATCTAAATGAGGTATTGACCTTGTTATATATTTTGCTTTTCGGTGCAAATAGTAAAGAAAACTTTGTCAAAATGGAGCTTCCTCTTCCTCCGCTTTGGTATTTTAGAAAATATTGTCTTACACTGCCAGACCACTTTGGCATAATTACTACTTACAGGTGATGGAGGAGGCTAATATGATTCAACATTCCCAGGGGTGACACAGTAGCATACGAGAAGAGCAATGTAGGAGGGCTGTTTGGACCCTCCACCATTGAATACGCTCATAAATCATTCAGTGTCCAGATTAAATTCCCTGACACATGTCTGGTTTCAGGTGACATGTCAACTTCACATGACCCTTCTGTGTTTTTTAAAGGTGGCTATCAGCATGTATAAACGGCGCAAGGCCACATTTTTATTCATGTATTTTTAATCTCTCGCTGTTGCAGCCTAAGCGTATTTTAATGGAATTACAGGAGTTGAGTGATGGCTCAGCAGTTTTGCCTGCTGTGTTAGGTTGGCACACTTTGACTCAGCAAATATCACACGGGGACGAGGACAATGATGGGTGGGAATGCTCTAGGGATATTATATAATATTGATGATGACAATTAATGTAATTATAGCATTTATTAAGTGGTGGGGTTTCCAGGCTTTCATTATACTCAAACGAGCTCATAAAACCTGGTAAGTAATGGTAAACTAATTACTCTGTGTTGGAGATACCTTTGCATCCAGGCTCTCCTTTTAGCGTCTCTCTGCTGCTCTTTGCTCTGCTGGTGAGATTGATTTGTTTCCATGGCTCCTCTGTTTTGTTTGATGACCATTTCTTTTTCCATCTCACCCTCCCGCTGGCATTTCTTAGCCATTTTTTTTTTGTTTTCTCCTTCTCTCCTTCTCTTCTCCCATCAGTCTTTACAGGTCATGCTCTCCTCCCTTCACTCTGAACTTGACATTCAGAGGTACTTGATGAAAATCCAATTGCCCCACAGAGTTAGTCAGCCTTTTTTTTATCTTATCTGCATCATGCCATTGTGTTAGAGTGTGTGCGTGTGTGTGGTCATGTTTGCATCCTCACTAACATCTGCTGTGTGACCACGTTCCAAACCCTTGTGCCCTCGTGTCTCTCAGTGTCTGCCCCTGTCCGTGCTCGCCAAGCAGACTTGGCTGCCACGTTAAACCAGTTCTGGCCACGAAAGCTCCCACAAATGTCGACTGCGCTTAATACAAAATGTTTAAATACTGTCCGCACGCGTGCGAGTGTGAGCCTTGAGTCGCGTGCGCATGCAGGTGTGTTCGAGATAACCCGGTGGACCTGCCCTCGTGTCTCCGGCTGCATTTACTTGACAGCACCAACACGTCTGCCAGGGATGAGCATTTTATAAAGAGCCCAGTGTTCACTGACCTCTCAGTTTTGGTCCCACCTTGTCCCTACGGTACAGATCCCCTTACAGCGCCTCACAATAGCTCAGTGGGCTTGGCAGTCTTGTCACACATCATCTTATTGTAGCGGTGAGGATGCCACGTCATGCAGATCAGCTTACAGAGCAGCCAACTGATCTCCGCGTCCTGATGACACGGGTCTTGATCCTCTATCAGTGGTTAAAAGGAATTTCTTCTTCTGTGGTACCCACGGTGTAGATTTCTGTTAGATCTCTTTCGGCGTGTCATCATGCAGGGTTTGGACTATTTAAAAACTTCTCCTAGTATCATTATTAAATCAAACTCCGGCTCAGGCAGGTGCATATTTAATTTAAAAGTCGAGACTCCTGCAGTAAGATTAGAAGCTTCCTCAAGCTTGAGAACATTTAGTTATCAGCACTGAGAAGCGTTAGATGTGTGAGCATGTATCGGTGACACACAGCATTAACACTCTGCACTTTTGCATGACGGCAGTCTTTTGGTTTATTTAGTTGTTGTGCTGGAGTCGAGCTCAAAGTCAACATCAAAGGTGCTTTATTCTCGCTCGCCGCGGTGTTACTTCCTAACTCCAACCAAATGCATCATTTCTTACAGAGTGTGTTTGACACTAGAAAGCTTTATTGTGTCATTTCAAGAAACGAATGCATGCACGCAATGCGTCCATGGTCTAACCCTTAACGTGTTATGTTTCCACGTGCCTCCCCCTCCAGAGCAGAAGCCCAAAGCACGGCCCCAGTCCGCAGCCCGGCGTCAGCGACCAAGTTGACCACCTCTCTCTGGCCTCGTTGGAGTCATTGGACACCATGTCTGAGACCGACGCGCCCACTGGATTCACCCGCGGCAGCCGGGTTCGTGCCAGCCTGCCCGTGGTGCGATCGACCAACCAGACAAAGGACCGCTCCTTAGGTATGATTTGTATTCAGCTTTTGGTTTATGACACGAGTCTGTTGAGAAAATTCCCTGTCTGGTTTAGATAATTACTTTGCTGCTTGTTGTTGACCACAAAATTTGTTTCATTTTCTGCCCCACAATCCACAGAGATATATTTCTATCTGCCCTATTGAAACTTTATTGACGATGAAGAGTTTGTGAATCGACTGAGGCGAAAGTGAATCGACATTAATCCCCTTCGATAACCTACATTTGGGAACTCTTTTAGCATAATCTTGGCCTAACTTTAGAAGCCTCTGAAATAACTCACACCGTGATCTCACCGTTTCACCTTGTCCAAGTCTCTTTCTCTCACTCTATCCGTCTTCTCCTCTCCTCCCTCCCTCCTCTCTCCACCTCACAGCTCCGCTTTAATTAGAATTCATTTCCTCTGTAGTGAAAGATTAGCGAATCCATCCACAATATGCCATCGTGTTATTGACAGGATTAGAAATGGGTCGTCTTATCAACGCACATGGTGCTTCATTTGCATCCGTACGCAGGAACGCTGTAAGTTGTGCAGAATTAGGTTCCTGCGTTGGGGTGAGAGTGATGGAGGGAGTTTGAGAGCTCCCCAGACAAAGTCTGTACTTTTAGGGTGTTAGTCTTCAAAGGTATCTCACAACTCAGCAAGACATCTGCTGCTGGATAATAGCAAGTGGCACTCCTTTTGACCAAAGCGAAAATGAATGAAACCATAGGGTGCCATTTTCCACACCTCCTCAATGCCAGGAGTGTCTCTTGTTTTGCTTGAGGAGCAGAAATGCAAAGCGTGTGCAAAAACACTATAAACAAGTGTGCTTTATCATGCATGTATGTGCACGCACACACACACACATGCACACACACACACACACACCCTCTCCAACACACACTCTCCCTTTCAAAAACATCAGGCCAAAGCATTATGACAGTGGGGGGTTATGGTGTGATGAAAGGGGTGGAGAGAAAAGGGGGCACCACTTAACTACAGTGTCCCTCCCACAGTCTCTCTCTCACACACACACATGCGCGCACACACACACAAACACACAGTCACACACTTCGCTGGGTCCCAACGGACATTTGGGGCTTCTGCTTGGTGTTCGGTGTCTTCAAATTGTGCTGTAGGAGTTGCTGCGTGGTCTTTTTCCTCAGCATCATAAGACTCAACAGAAAACAAGGAAATCCTTAAAACCCTTAATGTGAGTATCAGATTTAATCTAAAGTGTGAGATCAAGTGTGTTGTGCTTTATTCATTCGCTCTGTGCTTCTTATGTAGTGCCTGCTTTTTTTGTTGCATTTTAAAACCTCGTAATAACATTAACAAAGGCAGAGTTTTTCATGATCACATTTGTTTTAGACTTGTGCGCCTCGCTGGAGAAATGTGGAAAACTTTTAAAGCTCAGACAGTCTGCAGTGCTGTGCCCATTTGGTCAGGAAACCCACTAGCCATTTGCTTTCAATCCTGAGTGAAACCCGGCGCTAAGGAATGTAACACGACTCTCCGTTAGAACCGAACTCCCCCCACTTTGTTGCAACAAATAAATCCGACGTTAAAGAATTCCAAACTTCATAATGCATGCTCAATCAATGGCGCTTTGTCATCAAATGCATTTGCATTAATTGCTAACATCTGGGTGAAGACTAGCCGACTGTTAACATAACAGCTCCCCGGGGAAAGATGAAGTTATTCTGCAAATGGGCACTTTGTTAAGTTATTACTACCCAGAAACCCAGACAGACCAGCAAGAGCAATGATAGACTCAGCACTTTTATTTCCTGGATTTGCCCTCTCTCTGTCTCACTCTGTCTCATGGAGCATGTAGGATCTTGTATAATATTTCACCAACATCTGGTAGCTTTTACTGGCTCTGCCCTTTTATGGGGTTACACCAACTAAAACCGTACCTTCTTTCTTTAAAAACAGCTATTTCCAGTGCACAAATGTAAAAAGTAACATGGGAGTCTTTTGTCTCGGTAGCCGTGTGACAAAATGTGACATTCTGGACGATTCTTATGAAATATGACTCAACATAACTAGAGGAGAAAGACAGACTTATATAACTCTGTTGTGCTTTTTTAATAAACTTTTATTGTCGCTGCAGAAAACGTGGATAAAAAATCGTTGCCATGCTGTTTGGAATGAATCAGAGAATAGAAATAGAAATGTGTTTTTTCCCTTTCCCCTGGCATTGTTTATACAAGTGCAGCGTGGGCGTGTCCATAAATTTTGCGGGGGAGTCATCTGTTTTTCTAAAGCACAGCACAGAAGCCACACCCAGGGTTCAGAGGTTCAGACTTTGGTCTTTTTGATGCATGCACAACTTGTACTGTTCCACACGCAACGTACAGCCCCGCTTCTGTCCCTTATTCCTCCCTCAGCTCACTTTCCAAATATCGATGGAATATAGAGCATGATGTTCTCAAACATAAACAGCAACGTGAACTGAACTCGTGTGGCATACTGTATGTCGTGGAAGTGTGCTGCTGAAAGTTTTTTATCAGTTCAAAAGTGCTGGAAAAAGTGTTCAAATGTCCTTTGGGCAACAATTCCAAACTAAAACAAAAGTTTAAACGGCAGTCTGTCATCCGCATATTCAGAAACTGAAGTAGTTTAACGAGTTTTGAATTTTAGTCTGGCCATGACTAGACATTGAGGGCGGTGCCTAATGTGTTCACAGGTCAGGAATGGCATAGGAAAAGTTTTATTTAGATCATAGGTCTTTTTGAGGCTTATCCAAACTACAATAAGCAGTTTGACCAGTTCTGTTGTGGCATTGTCTTCTCTTCTTACATGAATCACTTTGACCAACTTCTATTGAGCAATTTGTTGTGAATTTCATTTGCAAAGTCAATACTTGCCGCTGCAGCTTTAGACTAAAAACCCTGCAGTGGGTTGCATTTCGAATAGGACTGATACTTAGCATCTGAAAAGACGGTGAGAAGATAGTGGGGGAGAAGTGGAATGCATCATTGCTCATACAAGTCAGTCTTAGTCATGGGAAAGATTTTCTTGAGCTGAAAGCGAGTTTGCTTCTCTCCCTGCTCCTCTGCTTTCTGTCTGCAGGTGTGCTGTACCTGCAGTACGGGGACGAGACCAAACAGATCCGCATGCCGAATGAGATCACCAGCATTGACACTGTCAGAGCTCTGTTTGTTAGTGCCTTCCCGCAGCAGCTCACCATGAAGATGTTGGAGTCGCCCAGCGTCGCCGTCTACGTCAAAGACGACATGAGGAATATGTACTACGAGCTCACCGATGTCAGGTCAGGATCTATGTTTGTGTTGGATAAGCGTGGATGCAGATTCAAGTGGGCATCGTGTGTTATTAAAAGGACGTGCAAGGTTTTCCGTTTCTCCTCCCAGAGCACTTCCTCTTTAAAGTCCCCATGCAGGAAGTGTCACTGGCCAGGAAAACCTTGCTTCCTTTTGCCCTCATGTTGAAACTTAATAGAAAGAAAGTTATTTCGAGATGGAGCCCGGTGGCAAAAAAGGTCTCCGACATACCCAAACAAACTGAAGAGTACTCTTGAGAGACTTCGATGACTTTCCTTCCTGTTGTCCTCTCTCCTCTGCTGAAAGTTTGACTAGAAAGTTTGAGCAATGTCAGCTTTGTATTTTTTTTTTTTACACTTTTTGAGCTCCTTTCATGCTTTCTCAGAGTGTAGCTTCCAAAGTATTATGTACCGAGTTGTGTGTATCATTCACAAGCAAACATATACTAGCTCACTACTTCTTCTTTTTCCATGTACCGTCTCGGTTTGGTATTCACCAGCATGCCTTATAAATATTACAGCAGATTCTGTGTGCAGCCATTTGCTGTAGCTGTTTTTTTTTTAAACAAAAACAACAATACTACCGTTGAAGAGAGACGCACTTTGCCCCGGTGTCTCCGGAGTTCCTGCTTGAGTGCAGTGTGTACTTTGTGACTAATACTTTATCAGGGCTGTAAAACAAAGTCTCGTGGTTTTCTTAAGGTTGGTACAGGTGTTCAGAGTACAGAGAGAGCGAGACCAGCGAAAAAAAAAAGAACAGATCCGCTCTCCTCTCCTATAATGTAGTCGAGCCACGTTTCCACTCAGCGTTCGTTGTTTTTATAGACTTTTCTTTTGGAGGTTTAGAGAAAATGTCGAATGACAGAGAGCTGCCAGAGGCTCTGTCAGGGTATGTACCCTTGGCAGGGCTGCTAAAGAAGTCCAGGCTGAGGGAGGATCGGCCGAGGTCGGATGGTGATATATGGGCTGCCTATTTACCACCGGTCACCTCTTTCTCCTGTAGGAACATCACAGATCACTCCTGCCTGAAGGTCTACCACAAAGACCCAGCACAGGCATTCAGCCATGGGCCAAGACCAACCAATGGTGATGCCAGGGTGAGTACCCAACTCATACACATGCAAACACAGCAGGGGAAAATAATTGTCTCGTTAACAGCAGCAGCTGCAAGACGACCAGACCTGTTGCAGATAGAATTGTAAGCCCAGCCTCACATCCTGTTTGCTGTTAAAGGAAGGAATGTCCCCCTGCCTCTTCTTAATCTGTTTAGAGGGGGTCTCATATTGTTCTCCCGGGGGCCTGCGATTGGGCCTCGCCTGCACGCTCCAGTGCAGCCTGCTTAAAGGGACAATTGAAATCTCAGGACTATTTATTTTTCCTTGTTCATTCTTCCCCCAATATCAGCCCTAATCTCTTTCTCTTGTTCTGATTCCAGCATGTTTGTTTCCTGCTGATGTAACCAAACTAAAGCCGTTTCCTCAAATGTTCCTCTTAAAAATCCAGCTCGCTAATCCGCCCCGACCCTTTATCTAACCCGCTGCTCTCCTCTGCCTGCCGCGGATTTCCAGGCACTGCAGCACTATTGTGATACTGCAAAAATTACATTACCCGGAGCTATAATCCCATTCTCGCATCCTGTACGCGCCACGTAAATGTTAAGTGAAATTGACTAAGTTTAAAGGAATGATGAGGCAAACGCGATGCTGGTTTAAGAAGTCGTGGTTCAGGTGGCGTGATGACTTCGGGGTTTCTCGCTGCCAGAAACTCTTATTATTCTCCGCTGCTGACCAGGCGAGTTGCTTCGGCTGGGTCTCCGTGATGGGGTCCTTCAAGGGGAAGTGAACAAAAGAGAAAAAAAGATGGCAAACCAGATACAAGTGAAAAAAAAGCAAAAAGGGGGAATTTAATAGTGCAAACAGTTAAAGAGCAGGAAGGGTTGCAAAGCGGGAACAGCAGAAGCAGATTAATTGAATGGGACAGTTTTTCTCATCCATTTTTTTTAAAGAATCGCCTATTTAACCACTCGGGCACTTGCTGAATCAGCAGGATTGAAGAAATATAACTTTCACCGGATGAAGTGAAATGCAGCGAGCAAAGAGAGGCAAGGCGACTCTGCAAGGGCACTTGTGCAAACATTGTGAAATCTGAATGACTGAAGAAGATTGTTGTCATGAGCACTTCTGTAACTGTTTAACCGAGCGGCAATTCACACGCACATTCGGAGCTCGCCGGGTCTGGGGAAGCCAGGTCGGTAAACGGAGCAGGACGGGACGTTCGAAAGAAGCTACTAGATAACATTTGTTGCGTTAATCCAAACATGCGCATTCTTGTGGCAGTATTATGGCGGGCTGTCCATTCCAGACAAACATAATGGCACGTTTTAACACTCAGACACACACAAACACACGCAGACATTTTATACCCCGGTTGTAAGCGTGGTCTTTATTCTTGGCAGCTGTAAAGCTTGGACTGAAGATTTTTTTTTTTTTTGTTTGCTTTGTTGGCCTTTTAAAGAATGTCTGAGAGAGACAAAAAACTCCTTCTGTTTTTTTCTTCTTGGCAATCTCTTTTAATAATGAAACAGAAACCCTGCCACTCAAAGCAAAAGGGCAAATACTGCAATCTAATGAGCTATACACCTGTTCAAACATAATTTTCGGGAGGAGCGTACCTCACATCTGTTTGGGCTATTCAATCTCCTCTTCCTCGCTGGAATGCCAGTCTTCAGATCAGATTTTAAGTATCATCCGCGCTCGCCTCTGTTATTGATTGGAGCTTTCTGGCCAAATAGAGCTTTCTCTGGTTACACCAACAAATCTAACCCTGTCTGTCAGTAATCGATTTAAGATGGACAGATGGACACAGTAAATGATGAGTAACTTGATAAGCAGCATATTGCAGCTGTTAGAATTTTATTTGGAGTGTCTCCTTTGTCATGTTGCACGTGATTGAACAAATATTTTGAAATAATTGAATTAATTATTTTGGACTTGGGGGACTAAGGGATTGTGCCCAAAGCAGTGCTTTGTACTAGAATAGTCAACAGTGGCTGTCTGAAGTGGTGTTATGTACACACAGTTGGAGGAGATATTTTGTAAACAGAGGTTCACTTATTGGCTAACCTGCTCTCCACAGAGTGATCCACCTAATTAAGTATTTATTCAAAAATACAAAATGTATTGTTCTTGTTCTTACTCGCATTTTAATAGCAAGCTCCCGATCTTTCCTCCTTTTCAACACCGCTACATAGACAGCTGCATCGGACATCCCGCCGTAGAGCCAGCTATTTAAATGTTGACACACTTCATCGTGAACACTGCGGCGCAGCTCCTCTTCATCTATTTAGCCCGCCCGTCTCCGAGGCCCTGCAGTTTGTGAATGAGTTCAGGAATCCTCTCCATCTCCGGCGATCGAGGCGACCCTGCGCTCTCCTACCAGACACGCTGTCCTCATTATTGGAAGCTTAAGAGCACGGTGGAAACAGAGTCCACCAGTCAAACTCAAACCAAATGTTCCCGAACACGGCCTCTCGTTCGCCTGACACGGCCGCTCATGTGTTTATTTTTCAAGCCTTCACTCCTCTGTTTTGTCTGAAAGCAGCGATTTAGAAGTTGTACAGAGACAAATACCGGCTGTCTTTATGAACTGTTTTTCAGGATATTTTAAGAAGGTTTAACATCTGTTTGGGATTGACAGGTGATGCTCAAATTGTTCTTATAAGGCAGTACTAGAATTAGTAAAGCCTTGAGGGGCGTTATTTTGTGCTCCAGAGGAATTCCTGCACAAGAAGGCAACTTTTCTTTGTATGCGTGTAGGCACATTGGATAGTAAAAGTCATTAGGGTCTGATGATAGTCTGCAGTGGCTCGGCGCTTCTTAGATTTCCTATTACGCTTTGTTGTTTGGTCAGACTTGTTGCTGCCATATTTATGGGCTTTGTGTACTTTCAAGTTTTTTTTTTTTCCACCTTTGTTATCAGAGCCAAGCCTGAGCCCTTTGTTACTATACACTTGGAGCAGTTGTTGTTTTCCAGTTCACACACACACCTATCTCAGACACACACGCACTTGTCACACGCACTTTTCTCAGGAACCGGGTAAAACAAAATAAAAATAAAGACAACACTGAAAAAGAAAAGTGTCAAAAAACTGCAGCCGAAGTTTTTGAAAGAACTTTGCATTAGGCTTTGACTTGTCTTTCTACATAGGTGTTACCCATGAGTCACACCTTAAAGGAACAATAGCTTGTTTGTTTGACAGGAATAGAGCATTGGACAAGAAGACAGATGGATCGGATTTGGTCTCGCATGTGACACAAAAAGCTTCAGCGCAGGGTTCATATCCAGCACATCACGGGTTCCATCAGTGTTTACACATAGGAGTTATGCCTGTTAGCACAGGGAAATGTTTCCTTCTATGGGAAATGAACCCGAGATGGGAATAAATTAACTCACTATATTGTCGTCATGGTTGTAGGCTCTAAGCTGGAAGTAATGCAAAGATTATAAAAAGATAACATTGAAGAAATATGATAACACAGTTGTTTATGTTTAGCTTGTCTTTGTTCGTACTAGAACAAGACTTTCACCCACTAGTTGTAGTTTAACCACTTACAGCCTGGGGACTTATAAAAGTCACTCTAGTTAAATGAAGTTTGGTTTATTGTACATTAGTGTTCCAGGGTTTAAGGGTTTTGGGGCTAAAGAACAGCTGTCTGTTTAAATAGACTGTACTATGATGGTTCGTGTTGCAAAATGAACCAACTTCCTTCTGGTCCTGGATGTGCACATGTGCATTTTTTAGAAAGCCACAGTCACAGGATTTATTTAAAGTTGGAAAAAAAAAAATAAACCCAACTCACCTTTATTAAAACTACAGATTTTCCATCAAAAGAAATAATCGTGTGTTGGTCTATTCTAATTTTGTTTTTTCTAAAAGCCTTTGGGTATGTTCCTCTGGGTGAAAGGCTGTACTCTGAACTCGGGGTTAGTAGCCTTGCGAGTAACTATTTTCTGCTTCTGGAAAAATTGCTGACAGCGTGTTTTCTTTGAAAAATAACAGTGTAAACTGAGTTAGATGGATGTTTTTGTTTCAGGGGCAACTTCAGTCCAGAAATACAAGATATGCAAAATAAACAGTAGCTGAAGCTCTCAAGCGGGCAGAAGTATGCAGCCTGGTTTACTGACTAATTCTTAGATTCTTTTTTTTCTTGACATTTTATGCGTCAGCTTTTAAGTTTTTTAAGTTCATTAGTGTATAATAACACATCCATATGCTTTTGTGCTTTTCCAGATGCACAGCGAGATGCATGCCGGTCGCGATGGCCCTCACCCTCTGAGACAACCCCCCATGGGTCCACCACTGCACCACCCCATGCAGGGAGCATTACCACCGTCTCCCCACTCCATGCCCCCTTCCCCCTCCAGAATCCCATTTGGCCCACGACAGGGCTCTGTACCTGGCAGTGCTACCATCCCAAGGGACAGAGTGTCTAACGCCAACCCTACGACCCGCTCCATTTCACCCTGTCCCAGCGCCATTCTGGAGAGACGGGATGTCAAACCAGATGAGGACATGGGTGGTAAAAGTCACACTCTATCCAGGGGAAATGAGGGGTTGTATGCAGACCCGTACTTGCTTCAAGAAGGAAGAATGGGCATGGCTACTGCCCATGGACCGCACCCCAACCCTGGGCTTGATGGTCCAGAACATGGCATGGGGGGATTTCATCGTGCCTCCATCCGCTCCACAAGCTCTTATGGTGGGCCCAGCCCCACAGACACTATGGATCACCCCTCTCTGTACAGGCAGAAGTCCAGAAACAGCCAACTGCCTACTCTGGGCTCCAAGACTCCTCCTCCATCCCCTCACAGGATGGCTGAGGTACGGATGATTGACATCCACAGTGGGCCTCCTCATGGTGTGCCTCCTCATGGTGTGCCACCTCATGGTGTGCCTCCTCATGGTGTGCCACCTCATGGTGTCCCCATGGAGAGAAGCTCACCTGTGCGCCAGTCCTTCAGGAAGGAGGAAGTGACAGGAACCAAGCCCCGGGGCAACATGGGTTCACCTGTAGTTGCAGACCTCCAGGGTCACCTCCAGGGACCGATCCCACCTGCCACTGACCACCAGACACGGTAAGCACCACGGGGACCGGATGTTAGATACATTGGGCTCGTTCAATTGTTGACATTAGAATTAAGACATTGCATGGGAGCATGGACTAACTCTGCATCCCAGTTTCACTCTAACCATGAGTTGCTGGCTCTGACTCTGTTTCATCATCCATGACTGAAGGCAAGAATATAACCCTGTCACCGTCTTGAGCATTAAGAGCTGCACATTAAGAACAGCGGGCTAATTCACATGATTATGCATCAGTTTGGTTTGTGACTACAACCAGTTCTGCTTATCTGGCCATTGTTTTCACAGTCTGTATTAAAGCTCTGGAGCTTACAGTGTTGATTATTCTAAAGTGTGTAGATCCAGACATAGCTACCATGATGGAAACAGGATAGGATCTGTAGACGCCATTAACACACTGTATATTTTTCCATTACTCCATGACTATTGCTGTCACAACAATCCTCTGTAGAGTCTATTCAGTTTGGATAATCCAGCAGACATTTTAGTACCTGGGTTAGGTTTGTCTACTCTGAGTGAGAGCACATAAACATAAGAAAGAGACCAAGAGGGATGTTTGCCACTTAGCCAGGCAAACGTGGTTTCATTAAAAGGAAGGTTACAGGGGCTATATGCGTACCTAGGAAAACCAAAGAAAATATTGGTTGAAAAAGTATTTGAAATGGCCCAATCAGTCAAACAGATCAGGCTGGACCACCTGGGCAGCCCAAAACCCCTATTAGAAATGCTTTGGGAATGTGGGAAAAATTTAGGAATTTGAATGGGAAAGTACAGTACTTAACTTTCAAAATAAACCTAATCCCAGTAGTGCTATGTAGCTGTCATAGGATTTATTCATGTGAAATATACTGTATGACACTGAGGTTAAGCATTGTTGCGCTCACATAGACCATGTGTCTGTCTATTGTCTATAGCACAGCTTAAACCCCAGCCCCCAACCCCCAAAGTGTCCTTAGCTGGCCCCATATCCTTCCTCAAGATAAATGATGACTTGTGAAAACAAAAGTTGTTCTCTTTTCCAACCTCTAGGCTTACCCGACAATCTCAGTGTAAGGTCCCTTATTGACCCCTCTGGTGTTTGGCTTTCTTTTACAGCAGTGTAATATTCCAGTTGTCCTTTCATTCCCTTCTGAGCGGTCACCACTTGTGGCACACTCTTGTTTTATTTTTTTTAAAAAAACAATATAACTTGAACACCTTGTGTGTTTATCCTCGGGTTTCCTCCTTGTCCTGAGTCGTCCATCTTGTTCATTCCACTTGGACTCAAGCGTTTTTCTTTTTGTGTCGAGTGCTATTGCACTGTTGTAATTCAGAAACTATGTATATGACCTGGGACAATATTTACTCGGCACATAATCGCAAATCAATAGCCAGAAAAAAAATCCCTGTTGTATAATCCCATGAAATAACAGAAAGATTCACGGTCAGGTAATTAAAATCAATTGATGATTCTGTTTTCTGAGCTAATATTTGCTCTCGTGGCAGCTTTAATATCCAATAGGCCTCAGTGTTGAAAGTAGAATTTTCTGATGTTTCTGCAGAGAGCGAATGAAGGCAATGGAGCACCAGATTGCCAGCTTGACTGGTCTTGTTCAGCATGCACTTTTAAAGGGGCCAAACAGTAGTGGCACCAAGGAGCCTCTAAGGTAAGCAATCATAGTATAGGACAGAGTGAGGCATCAGGGGAAATGGAGTTTCGAATGAAAAGCCTGGCTATCCAGCCAGAGTGGGAAAGATAAAGTATCCCCCTCTATAATGGCCATATCACACACTCAGGTTAAATAGCATCTGGTCAAGAGGAAACAGGTTTGAATCTAATATTAAAGCCATTTGCTCTCTAGAAAAATGGCCACTACGTATGGTTTATTTGGCTGCATTTCAACTCTTTGCATTTCTCTGTGGAGACCTGTGGTAATGTTTGCTCGGCAGCTAGTCTGTGACTGCAGTGAATGTCTCTATGGTATGTTGAACACCAATGGAGCTTGTTAACATCATTAACATCATTTTAACCTCTCTGGTTTGTCAGTCTTTCCCCCATACTTTGTTGTAATGTGTTTGTTCTTACTAATACTAAAGTAAAATTCAAAAGTGCCCCCCCAAGTACTATGGGGATTTTTTCTTCTCGCTCAAATTCCTGCTCTTATGAATTTTTCTCTGGCTGCAGCGAGAGACCACCGAAGACATCGTCTCCAGCTCACAGCGCACACAGCTCAGGTTAGTATCACAGTTATTCTGTTCCATTTCGTGGCTCCTGTTTTTTTTTTTTTTTTTCAAAAACAAGAGTTTTAGCACCATAATGTCTTGTGCAGACAAGCCCACACATCAGTGTCAGTCAACAGACTGCAATGAGCAGCGCTGGAGGGAGAGAAAACAAAGTCGGGCTTCTTTGCTTGTCATCGGTTCATATTTCCTCACAATCCTTCCCCCCGTGCAGTTTAATAGGAGATGCGAGACGAGAGCCGGCAGAGCTAACGCAAGCTCCTCAAAACACGACTTAAAACAAGACACTATTACTTCTCAAGCCTGCCAAGATGATTCAGCGATTCAATCTCGACTCCGCAGCGGTCTGTGGCTAGATCTAGATTTGATAAAAAAAAAAAAAAAAAGATGTGTAACCTCACCGGTAGCGGAAAGAGAAAAACACTATTCATGTGTCATGCAAGCTAATCTCACGTCTCATGGCACATTTCATATGTAGCTTTCGGAGGGATTTACTTGTCATGTTGTGCTTGAGTAAATCTCCAAAACGTCCAAACTTGAAAAGACAGTGGCACTTCTTTGTCTCCCTCAAATACTTTGTCGCCACGTAGCACTGCCTGCACTCTTTTCGATGGACATTGTGTCCTCAAGGCTCAAAACACAACCAGCAGTGTACATTGTAACCTGTACTTCAGGTCTAGGCAGCTGTCAGGTACACTGTAAGGAAGAGTTTTGGGATTGTGGAGACAAAAGTTTGTTGTTCCGTTCAGCAGAGGGTGAGTCTCTCTCTCTTGGAGCCTGGACTCAACGTTCTGTGACCTATTGTGTAACTCACTGGCCGAGACGCTACTATTTTAATGGACCTAATATCTCTGAGGTTAAAGGAAGAATGGCTCTCCCGACTACAAAACAAATATTTTATAACTTACCTCGAGAGGTGCCCAGCCAAGCACATAGTTCTGGTTCTGTTCTCCAACATTTTGAGATATTCATCTTTAAGATTTCTACGTTAAAGAATTTCAAGAAATTCAACACAAACATATCTTTTCAGACCATGAATCTATTTTCAACCAAACAATCACTGAGTTCATTGTCTTGTTTGAAATTTGAGGGAGTCATTGTTGAGGTCTTCAGTTTATCCTGTTTACATGGATTGGATCGGCTCATTAGCTGATATTAAACTGGTATGACATCCTCTGTTTTTGGAAGTTTTTGAGAGGATTGAGTTCAGTTTGCATTGCCGTTGGCCATTTAAGGACTCATCCAAGCCACAAATATTAGCTCCCATGGTTTCCATGGTTTCAACCTCTTTTCTGTTTCTTGTGGCGACTGAAATGGTGAAATCAGTTATCAGACGTTTCAGAGGTGCAGCCAATATGAGCCCCGGTACGTCTGCGCTTATTGTGCTGGGAAAAAGACAAGCCGCGGAGAGTTCAGGCAATCATTACTAAACATTAGGAAGAGTAAATCAGACCAGTATGTTCCCAGAGCAGACGTGTCTCAGCATGTGCGTATGAATGAAAATAAACCTGTTTTGTTTGTTGTTGCCTGTTTGTATTATTTAAGACTTTAAATGTAACAAGCTATAACTCGATTTTATTTTGTCCCTCCGATACAGGTGGTTCCCCAGTCTTAGCTCCCAAGAGCAATGCAGCCCCATCGGACAAAGGCACGGCTCCTTTCAAAGTTAACCTCCTGCAGTTCAGGAAGAATGTTTCTGACCTCAGGATGCAACTCCATCAGATGAGACAGCTGCAGGCAAGACCTCTTTCTCCTTTTAATTCATTTTGAGTGTGTTGGTACAGCTTTGCATGTCGGTGTGCTACTTCAGGGTCCTTTAATATTTAATTCCCACCGCGTGCATCCCCTCAGCTGCAGAACCAGGAGGCACTACGACTCCAGCTGAAGAGGGCAGAGCAGGAAATCAGCGTTAAACTTGCAGAGGCCATGCGGAGTCTGGAGGATCCTGTCCAGAGGCAGAGGGCTTTGGTAGAAGAGGACAGGCACAAATACTTGGGTCTGGAGGAACGTGTCCTCACACAACTCAGGTAAAGAGTCACTGATTTACTTCCATGACAGTTTTTGTGTTTTATATAGTCTAATATGGATTCAGTTGTTTGAATTCATTACTGGATGTTTATTGTTAGGGATTTTCACCTCTTTCACGGGAGCCTAGCAGAAGTATTAGAAGTGATTTAGTACACACCCACAAGGCTCCAGTCAAGGTACTTCCATTATAGGAAATCCCCAAAAGGCTTCATTTTTTATCAGCTCACCTATGCTATTCACTCCTAAACTCTTTGACAAGCCAACGCCCTCTAAATTACAGCCCACAGGTTTATACAGGCAAGCAGTGCCTGCCTGTCGGAGACAGCAGTCTAGAACAATGGACCCGATTTCTTACTCCCATGCTCTTATTTGAATTCACTTGCCTCATCTTGCCAACAGGGAGCAGCAATTGAATCCTTTCAGTCGGATGTTTACGGGCAAGGTCAAGCAGCGTCGTCTTAATGAACGCAGCGATAGCCACTCGTGGAGACTGGAAAATGAACGGGCGGAAGTCAGTGGATTAAACTCAGTGTTACCTTTGGTATCCAGCCAGTTTTGAGTCAGCAAAACAAGGCTGCCGGCACTTTAAATAAGGCTTAGTAATTAGGGCTATTTGGCTTTGAGACCAGTAGGAGAATGTGGTGTTAAAACCACGGCCCCCTCAAGAGGAGAACGAAATCTATCGTGACCTGTTACACGTTGTAAGATTTTAGAACAAAAAAAAAAAAAAGTACTCTGTACTTGAATTTACGAAACTGGTACAATGTAGAATAATTAGCCAGTGATCCAAAGACAGGAATAGTTTAAAGAGCGAGGAACCAAATTAGTCTCATGAGTTTTGAATTGGATGATTTCTAATTGTGGACAGACAGAGTCCACAGAGCAAAGAGTAGTGTGTGAGTAGATTCCAAGTACAGTGCCACAAATTCACTTGCATGTCAGCTTCCATTTCAAAGATACAGTATTTCAGGCTCATCTAAAGTCAGAATATGAAAAGCACATGACGACTCCTCCAGTAAATTCCATCTTAAGTAGTTCATAAAGGTATCTGGGAAGGCTGCCTTTCATACTCTGACACACAGATGTACATTATGGAGACGTACTGTATCTGTTTTTGGCTGTGGGTGGAAATTCCCATCATCATTCCTGTTACCAACAGGCTTTGGCATGGGGGGGGGGGGGGTTAACACACTCTCCTTATTACTGTTCCCATTCCCTTTAGGGGACTTCTATAAAAGAGTGTTTCTCAAGGGTACCTGGCCACAATGAAACGCCATTTTTACTCCGTCTCATGCAGTCCATCGCTGCACACAGTGTTATCATTCTGTACATTTCCCCACAGAGCAGCCATTTTCCCGAACACCGGGGTGGCTTTAAAGCGATGGGATATGTTTTCTGTGTGAGGAAGTGCCCACTCACAAATAAACCTTCATTCAGTGTGCAAACATTTGTGGTTTGGGGGATTAGAACCAATCCAAACTAGACTAAGCAATCTAATGTAGACAGGAAAGTGAACTGCATAGTGGAAATGTTTATTGCCAGTGTTAATCTTTGAGCATATTTCGAATATGATCTCATTTTTTCATTTTTTTTTCCCCCACCACAAAGTCTGATCTCACCTTTGCCCATTTCTGCATCGCTATATGATCTTTAAGATAAATGATTGTGTTCTGCCCCCTGGTGTTCATAAAGAGTAAATAAAATGCTAGTAGAAGTCTGAGCATCTATTCTTGTGTCTATCGATTAATCAAGTGGTGCTCAAGTAAATAAATGTCTGTGTAACAGACAGTCCCAGGAGTGCAATAACATTTTTACACTAAAACATTTGATCATGGGCTTCCATTAGTTCTTATTTCTGCTGTTGAACATACTGCATGTACTTGTTAGACATGGTTCCATGCTGTGTTTACCAACCGTTTGTTTGAGAAAAACTGTATGCTTTCTCTCAGCTCTAAATTCTTTGTCCTTTCCGTTGTGAACTTTGTCTCTGCAGTGAGCTGGAGCAGTATGTAGTCTCTCTGCAGAAAGGCTCAGGAGCAACACACAGAGTTGTGACCCTGAAGGACGTGGAGGAAGGAGCGGTGACTCTGAGGAAGGTGGGAGAGTCTCTGGCAGGGCTCAAAGGTAAGATAACAGATCATATTCTGACTGTTCTTACTTGGGAACAATATTGTGGATAACACTCTGTTCCGAACTGGTTATATTTATACTTACTATGATTAAAAAAACAGGCGACGGTATATGTCGGCCAACAGGGCTGAGCAAGATGAATGAAATAATTTGACATAGCATCGTGAACTGCTGAAACGAATTACATGGGAGCAGAATCTTGAACTGAATCTGAACTTTAATTACTTCGATAACTTTAATATCATTAGTTTGGACAATGAATTAGAGAACAAAATTAAAGGTATATCTTAATGACAGTGTTGTATTCGAGACCAGCTAAATCGAGACCAAGTCAAGACCAAGTCTATTTAGGTAGCTAATATTCGCTATACCTCTCTGGGTGAGGCCAGCACCTTGCAGCCTTCTCAGTAAGAGTATTGCAGGATTAACATACTGCTGTGTTTTCTTTTGTACGCTGTTTTGACATTAGGGGGCGTCCAGGGGCTTGCTCTACCAAAGACAATGTACATTTTAAAGTTAAAGGTCACAAGGTCTATTTGAAGCCTACTATTTATTGTGTAGCATTATGTATTAATTAATTAATTAAATAATTAATAAAATGTCCTAGATTGGCAACAGTTTATTTCTCAGCAGCAAAAAAAGAGTTCACTGAACTGAACTACTAACTACTGAAGAGGTGTGGGCTCGTGTTAGTCTGAGACTATCAGGAATGTTACAAATCTAAAATAATATCTGTGCATGTTTCTCTGTGTGTTTCCTCAGGAGAGTTCCCAGCCCTACAAACCAGAATGCGGGCTGTGCTCAGGGTGGAGGTGGAAGCTGTCAAGTTTTTGAAGGAAGAGCCTCATAAACTGGACAGCATGCTGAAAAGGGTCAAGAGTCTGACTGACACACTCAGCAGTCTGAGAAGGTAGGGGAAAGACGGAGAAAAAAAAACATCAGTGGTGATAAAGTAGGGTTCAGGAGAAGAGGTGCTGGGTATGGAAGTGGAGAGTGAGAGAGGGGAGTTGAAGATGAAAACAAAAAGCACTCTGCAGAGCTTCACGCAGGGGTCTATGATGTGGGAGATTGTACTGTTTGATTATTCTGGCAAGCCGGGCCTTCATCCCATCAAAGAGGTCATTCCGTCTGGACGGAGTGAGGCGTCCATCGCCTTCACTGAACCGATAAGTGAATTAATTTGGTGGACAGTGCAGAGCCTCATTTCCATTTTAATATGTCACAGATTCCAAATTCATTCTTGACTTTTCTCTCTCTCTCTCTCTCCCTCCATCAATGACTCTCTTGTCTTTTAACTGAAACATGCCTGGTTGCCAAACTATAGGACATTTTTACCCCGATGTCAGAATTAATCAGCATCTTTATTCTAGGGTTTGATGTATTTTCAATCTGGGTTAAGACCTTAAATACCAATTCAATTTGTCATTTATACATAAAGTTGTTGAGAGGCAAAGCATTTGAAGTTCACTTTGTTTTTGCCAGTGGTTTCTACACGGTTTGTATTAAATACTGTGTCCGTCCTCTCTGCAGATGTGCTACTGAGGGGCTCCAGAAAGGACCCGATCCTTCTGCCAATGTCCCGGTGTGTAACAGCCCAGCAGCAGTGGCAGAAGCTCCTCCAGAAGTTCCTCCAGCATCAGCCCAGCCTGGCTCCACATCAGCCCCACTGGAACCCCAGAGCTCCACCATCAGATCAGAGGTGATGCCTTCCTCTCCGGTGGTCATCCATCATGTCCAGAGCTCCCCAGTCCACATGCAGCAGTCCCAGCAGTCCGCAGCCTTGACAGCTCAGCCCAGTCCACCACTCACCCCCAGCCCCACTCATGTCCCCAGTCCCAACTTGAGCAAGACTCAAGGCCGGGAATCTCCCAAGGGGACAGCCGTGGATCCACCGAGTCCCGCCCGTCATAAGAAGACACAAGGGAACCCAGTGAATACCAGCAACGGCACTGCCAATCAGGTTCTTGTCATAGAGGAGCTTCAGAGCAGCCAGGACAAGAGCAAAAACAGAGCTATGTCCATAGAGGTATGTTTAGTCACCTACTAATTGTCACTTGGTCTTGATCTCATCCAGCATAGTAAAGCTAAATTGCTCTAGAATTATCAATTCTGTTTCTCTTATTTTGGCCCTTTGGAAAACTGTGGTTGTTCTTTCTACCCTTTAGGCAGCGGAGAAAGAGTGGGAAGAGAGGAGGCAGAACATGGGTCATTATGATGGGAAAGAGTTTGAGAAAATCCTCCAGGAGGCCCAGGCCAACATGATGAAGGGCATTCCCAGTCTAGATGTTGAGGAGAACCCAGGTCTGCCTCCTGCTGCCACTGGAGAACAAGAAGATATCCACAACCCTGTGGAGTCACCATCAGGTACATATTTACATACAACACATTTTACATTTCATTACTATGTGAAAACATTTGAAAGTATCTCCTATACTAACTAATTTGTATGCCAGAAGAGCCTCAGTCTGAGCTTCGCTCTGACAAATCAGCCAAGAAGGGGCCTGAGAAACTCCCAAAGCCTGTGCTGGAGAAACCTGCCAAACCTACATTGGAGAGACCCTCCAAGACTGCCACCAAGACTGCACACACTGACAGTGTCACCAAGCAGGGATCTGAAAAATCAAGCAAGTCCCCACCACCACCACCTCCAAGGAAGACCTTTGCCAGCTCGAGCTCAGGCATGACCACCACCCGCTCTGGCGAGGTGGTCTTCACCAGCAGGAAGGATTCTGTCTCAGCTCAGGTCGGTGTGATAGGAGGTTGTCATTTCAAATGTGTTTATGCAGCAGCTGTAAAAGACAACCTTTACTGATTATTTTCACTAAACTATTCTAACAGGAGGGTGAAGAGGACACTCCACCTTCCCCTCCCCAAGCCAAGACCACCAAGGTTCCACCAGAAACCAAGCCGAAGCCAGCCACGCCTCCACCCGTCACTGCTTCTGTCACTGGAGAAGACGAGGATGAAGGGGACAAGATCATGGCAGAGCTGCAGGTTAGATGCATATGCAACTCAAGCACTCACACACATACAGTACACGTGCGCGTCCCCTCAAACACGTGATCGAAAACAATCAATAGGTGTCATGTTGGCTGGATATTTCTGATTTCTGCATTGCGGGTGTGGGTTGCCTATCATTTCTATTCATGGTGGTTGACTTTCTCAAAAGTGGCAAAGGATGAGCACTGACTGCTGCCAAACTCATTTTTGAATTTAACATTGTCACGTGTGAAGGATTTGCACCTGTGGCAAAGGTGAAGCACTCAAACTTCTTCCCTCCTCAAAATCTTTATCCCCATTTCCCCCCTCACCTTTCTCCACTCTTCAGGTTTTCCAGAAGTGCTCAGTTAAGGATGTGGGGGTGAAAAATTTGGTAGAACCCACCACTCGAATTGAACCACAAATCAGAGAACTAAGACCGGGGGCCTTATTGCCCCTCAAAGAGAAAAAGGTAAAATATACGTCGCCGTGCAGCTACCCAGCTAACTGCCTGCCTCTGCCAACTGTCTGATACAATCGATGGCTGTGTCTTAACCCTTCTACAACTTTGCACCCTTGCTTTGGCTCGAGAGAAACCTGTAACAGCTGCCTCCAAAAAACTCCTTTCCTTGCTGCCTCAATTTCCTTCCCTCTTGTGATTCTGCTGGATATCACAGCTTCAGTGTTTCAGGATTAAGTCTGCATAAAATGAAGCCTCTGAAAAGATGCTGTGTCTTTTGTGCGTCTGGACCAGACAACGATGTGTTTTGCCACTGATTTAATTATCACTTGTCTTTTTCTCCAAATCAATAAAGACCTCAGCGCTGTATCCTGCAGGCAATTAAATCGTCTTGTGTCTTTCTTTAATTACACGTCTTCATACAAAATCAACAATCAAATAAATGATTGACAATCGAGAGAAACAACATAGTTGAAACTCATTTTGTAGACACAACCTGTTTTTGCAGACTTGGTTCACTAGAGGTCAGTCTGGCCACTTTGCATGTTACCTTCCCCCACTTATACTTTTCTGAGGGATTACTTTTCTGTTTCTCTTTTTCTTTGCACAACTTTACCTCAATTTGCTTTCCCAGCTTTACACCTATATATAACCGGCACAACCCTATAACCGTTTTTCACATTTAGGTTAAACAATACACAAATGTAATATGATTTCTTATATGATGTCAGTGTCATGAATGTGACAGAGAGGACAGGGATGTTCAAGTGCAACAAATCTGACTTAAGTTCTATCAGTTTTTTAACGTATTAGGGGTGTATGAGTACATAGTTACAGTTACTGTAAATAATGAAGCATGTGATGCACATAAGGGTCAGTCTTTATGAATATTTATGACACTAAATTGTCACTAAGTGTCATTAGGTCAATTAACCTCAACCCTACTCCAAACCCCATTAAACATGATCCAGTGACACTTAATGACAACAGTCCTAAACATTCATAAAGACTCATGTCATGTTCACAACAGATGTCATGTCAGTGTTAAGATACCCCTCCAAATAAAGTAGTTCCGTGATTTGCATGGTATCAACAGTGCATACTGTGTGAACAAGATAGGAAACATATATAAGTATAATCTGTAAATCAATAGTGGAAGTCCCAAAAAAAGAACAGACAAGGTGTCGTCATCAACAAGTAGCTGATCTGCAAATAGTTGCTTAGAGTCTTATCTTTAGTTCTCCAAACAGCATATTAAGATAATGTCATATGGTATGACACTGGAGTCTGTCAGTCTGAGTAGTACTTAGTGTAAATCATTTGCTGTTGCCTTGTAGAAGATAATTGCCTAATGCAGCGTTGACACCGCAGATGCTACTGCAATAATGTATGTTGAATTCACAGTTAATCCACAGCAGCCTGACACACCATTTGCACAGTAATATTATTCCCTCACACACTGTCCTAGCAGAGCTCAGAGCCCAGTCGAGAGGATAAAGATCCAGACACAGATGAAAATGGCAATACTACTGTCCGACAAAGCCAAGGGGTATGTATGGCTTTCATTTATTAACATCATATTCATGTATAGTTCTTGTACGTTCAAGATTTTGACTGATTTAAACTATAGCATTACACTTAAACTAAGCTACTTCTTTATTTCTCAGGTCATATACTATGTAACTGGTCAGATTCCCAAAGAGCAACCACCACCACCAGGAACGGAGGAAACCCGCGAACACCGAGAACCTACACAGCCTTCATCACAGGTGTCAAATGTCAATGTTAATGACAATTCTCCAAGCCAGCAGCAGCAGCAGGAGCAGCAGCCGCCACTGTCTCCGACACCAAAATCACCTCCACCTATATCACCTAAGCCTGTGGGACTGAAAGGATTCAAACTTCCAAGGAAGCAAGTTAAACGCGCCGAATCCTTGAAGACCAGTGCAGAAATGGAGAACGGAAAAATCCTCAACAAAATAAACACTGAAAAGAAAAGCAAAGTCATTCCACAACGTGATTCTAATAATAAAAACATAATACCTGAGCCTGTGGCAACTGCAACAACCAGTACTGTAAGAGAGGCACCCAAAGGTTCTGTTGCTCCACCAAAAAAGGCTCCTAGTGAGGACAGCGATCCTCCAAAAGCTAACTGTGACGAGGGTAACGAGGAGGCTAGTCTTAGTCCTGATTTACCTGGAGAAGAGGCACCTCCACCCCCTGACAACATAGCATTTATGATCACTAACACCAAAGTTCAGGCCCTGTCCTGTGGTGAGTACCAGGAACTGGTCAACGCCAAGAAAGGAAGTGTCCAGACTGTTACTGTAGGTAACGCGGCTAATAGAGGGAACACGACAGAGGATCCCACTGCGCCACAGGATAATGGCTTTAACAAGAAGCCTGTCATCATTATTTTTGATGAGCCCATGGATATCCGTTCAGCTTACAAGCGCCTGTCTACCATCTTTGAATGTGAAGAGGAATTGGACAGGATGCTAGCGAACGAGCGCATTGATGAGGAGAGTGAGGAGTCTGACTCAGAGAGGAGTAGTGTGCAGGTAAAAGCTGGTGGGACTGAGGTGGTTGATGGCAAAAAGGTCAGCTCCCCACAAGTCACTGCAGACCAGACTAGCTTATCTTCCTCATCTTCATCGTCAATCTCTGAGCTGACGGACAATGGAGTGAACTTAGATTCAAATGGTGACACCAAGCAGGATGGTAAGAAGAAGTTCAAGTTTAAGTTCCCGAAAAAACAGCTGGCAGCACTGACCCAGGCGATTCGCACTGGCAACAAGTCAGGCAAGAAGACTTTACAGGTGGTGGTGTATGAAGATGAAGAGGAAAGTGACGGTACTATCAGACAGCACAAAGAAGCAAGGAGATTTGAGATTGCACGCTCAAAATCTTTAGCAGAGTCTTCCAAGGTAACAGGCTCAACTGTACTGAAGAGACAGAACTCTGACTCCATTGGCAGGACGAGTGAGATTCGGAAGAACACCTACAAGACACTGGACAGCCTGGAGCAGACCATCAAGCAATTGGAGACCACTATCAGTGAGATGGGACCACAGTCCCCTGTGGAGCCAGTCTGCGCAGAGGAATCTAATGCAGGGAATGGGAAAAGCTCAGAAGGGGTGGGACTGAAGAGGTCTTCCTCTCTCCCTACCTCCAGAGGGTCAGGCCCTAAGGTACCCGGCAAAAATTCATTGCAGAAGAAGACTAAACCTCAGCTCCTTCCTCGCCCTATAGTCATCCCTACTACCACCACCACCACTACTGTCCCCAGTGTCCCCAGCACCATACAACAGGTCTCTCTCTAGCTCTTGTTGCTCCGGGAGGCTTTGGGTCCTTCTTTCTCAGTTTACAACCTACCTTCACTCCAACCCTAACCACTGAAATTACAAAATCATTAATCCACTCCACAGGTGCTTGGAAATATTGTAAATGCCGCCTGTGGCTTTCTCCCTCTGTGAAATCATGGTGACATGATTGCGGGTGGCATTTTGTTGGGTTCCTGGCTACCATATTCCTCCTTCGGTTCATTGCTAAAACTGTGAGGTTTTCAGCAAGCAGCAAACACATCATCAAAGACTCTCATGATGATTAAACTCTGATACCTTCCTTATTCTTGACTGCATGTACTACTGTGTATTGAGGTTTATGGTCCCACTGGGTGCATGATCTTTCACTGGTGTTGATCGATGAGGTGTTAAATGAGGTTCTTTTACCTGTAGTGCCTTGATTTTCATACTTCCTATATGGTGTGTGTTTTTTTTTCCTTTCTTTTGTTTTATTTCTCCTTTTGTTTTTCGTTTGGATCCCCTTGCAGAACACCAGTGTCGCTTCCCCTACTAGTCGGATGCCCATCCCTTTGTCTGCGAAGTCCAGGCAGTCGCCGGGTACTACTGACAAAGCAGGAAAACAGCAAAAACTGCAGGACGCTCAGAGGCAGTTCCGACAGGTAGTTTTACTGTAGGGCCTTACCAGAGACTAGAGGAAACAAACGTATAGGAATCGAAAACATGAGGCATGTATTATTAGGGGAAAAAAGACTATCAAAGCTGTGAGATTTAAAGTGTCTTGAAAAAAAATAATAAAGTCACCATGGTGACAACTGTGGATCTGTTAATGTTTCTCTCGAGTACGCTCTGACAAGAAGGCATGCTTGACTCTTGACTGTTACCCCATAACATCACTGTACTGTATGCTTTTGCATGTCCACACTGCTCATGGTTTCACTGTGTTGGTGACTAAACAAAAAAAAAAAGGAAAATGGCAAAGAAACGTGGAATCCTGTCATCATCTGAGTTGTCATCACATCTCCAGATCCCATCACAGCTGAGTTCCTAAACAGTGTTGCCAGTTCCCAGGATGCTTATGGCTATGTTCAAATACAAACCTAACTGACATTTTTGGCTATGCACCTTCCTTCTCACCTCAAACGCACCTCTGCTCGAACCCAACATTACTGTATAGCTTCTTAACCTCACGGTGATATATTTCCTTACCCTCGCCAGACCTCGCCACAACTCACCATCTTGCACCGTCAGTTTCCGTGGAATACTGGCCCACGTTTCCCCTGTTTGCTCTCACTCTTCAAACACCTAACCCTGTTATCTAATTCTCTCCGGTCTTCCTATGCATCTCTGCCCTATGAATCTCCACCCACAGCTCCTTTACAAGGCCTAACAACTCCTCTAACACAGGCAGAATATAGAGATGCCACTCCTGTCTGCCATCGCACTGTCTAACCCTTTTACAGTGTTCTGTTTCTTGGTAACATGTCTCATGTGTCTCACTTTTCATGTAAGCTAGTAAAAACTTCTGTATATGTTGTTTTTTTGGTGTCTTTTAGTCGTGTCCTAGTAATATAAATGTTTGTGTAGTCATAGTGTGTTTCTATGTGTATAACTTGTAGCATTTTAACATCGTCTTACCTTTTACATGTATTATTTGACCAGATTTCTTTTTTGACAACCAGTATCTGTTTTGGCATCTCTGTTTGCAGGCTAACGGAAGTGCTAAAAGAGTGGGAGGGGATCATAAAACTACTTCCCCTACTATACCCATCTCTAAAATCCCTGCTTTTTATCCTAGCTCTACTAAAGGCAGCTCCCAGTCTGCACAAAACTCAGATGCTACTAATCCCATTAACCCTTCCTCCTCTTCTTCCTCCTCTGTGACAAAGTCCTCCATCCTGTCCTCTCACACTCCTCGTTCCGGTTCCCTACCCTCCTCCCACATCCCCTCCCTGTCTAACGGATCACTCAAACTCCCCACACCCTCACAGCATACCGGTAAAGCTCTCTCGTTTCCCTCGCAGACTCAGAATGGTCGAGTGCACTCCTCCTCCTCCTCTTCATTCTCCTCCTCCTCCTCATCCTCCTCCTCCTCCCCCTCCCCTCTGTCGCCCACACCTTTGGGCCCAGGTGGAAAGAGCATCCGCACCATACACACCCCCAGCTTCACCAGCTACAGGTCCCACAACGGCAGCAGCGGCAAATCCTGCATCCCAACAGCCACAGCAGCTAAGGACACTACCTAGCTCAATTATCGCCCCACTGGCTTTACCGCATAGCAGGTAGACCTGGTCATTTGTCATTTTATATAGTTTTGGTTTGTTGTTTTTTTGTTCTGTTTACTTAAAAGTATTAAGTATGCACTCCCCATTTCATGTTTTATTTGACACTGGCATTCTCACACCAATGCTTTCACCTCCTTTTAAATTGCATTTTCCAGTTCAGAAAAAAATAAAAATGCTTGGATTCAGATTTTTTCTTGAAGGTGTACCAGATGTTCTGACAAAATATTTTATAATGGAACTAAAACCTACTTCGTTTTACCACTTTGTAGTTTAAGTGGAAGGCTCTAATGGTGTTGAAAATCTATTTTTCTTGCTGTAGCTATGAATAGGGAATATAGAGTTGATGTACAATCACAAAGTACCATGTAAAAATGTTGTTTTATTTTTCAAACCAGAGATTGAATAACCATAGTATAATTAATCTTCTATATTTCTTATGTTGTCAGACATTCAACACAGCCCTTGTAAATGCCTTTTATGAATGTATACATAATGTATACAGATATTCTAAAGTTTAACTCATTGTTAACTTCTGTTTTCTAAGAGTGTTTTCTCATTTTTCACCCATTTTGAACTGCCAATTTATTTTTCAGATGTGTGAAACTGGTATCATGTGCACAAGTTTTCATTTTAGTGTGCCTATTTGCCAAAGTTGTTGTACAATGACTCACTTCAGGCCTAACCCAGTCACAGGATTTAGGGGAATTCAAATGTGTAATGGCTGAAGTGTTGACCTCAGTATTTGTACTGCTGGTCTCAGTTTGTTAAGTTAACATGTGTTGTTGTCTAAATGTAAACTGTACTAAAAACAAAAGTGATGAATCGGTTCTACCACATGTACATAGATGCTTCTACTAAGAAAATAAGTAGTTTTTTTTAACATACCAAAGTTTATTTGTATGCATGCCTTTCAAATACTTTAGGAGAGTGGTGTAAAAGAAGAATTATGTTTGCACAGATAGATTTTGTAAATATCTGGTTTTCTCTCATTTTTGTAAAGCTTTAAATCATACTATAAATGAGCAATGTGGTAAAGACAAAACTGTGTTGGAGTAGCAAAAATAAAGACGTGCATGCTTGTAATGCATTGAGCTTCGGTGTATTTATTTATTTTTTTTTTCTGACTTCCTCTTCAATTCCTGTTTCATTGTATTCAGACAGCGTGGGTGTAAAGTGTATAAGAGTCGCACCGCACAACAGAGCAGTTCTCACTTCCACTCTGTTTACTAAATACATAGAACTCTGCATTCTGTATCTCTACGATTACAGGTAAGAAGATTAATAATAATATTATGCTTTCTGACACAATGTCACATGTGAGGTTTATATTTTGCTAGATTCACCCAATTCAAACAGTTTTGCAGTGGACGATACAAAATTACATAAACTTAAAGTTTAAATCTTGTTTCCTCCTGGTTGAAATATAATTTCCCATCTCATTTACCAGGGTTTAATACAACATGTTAAATTAAACTTGTGTAGTTTCAATTATTTTTTTTTGATTTTGCACTTAACCACATCAATGTTGGTAATGGTGAACTACAACAATAATGCCACAGAAGAGGTGAAACTCAATGTCCAATATTTTACATAAACAAATAATGCGTTGATTACATCCTGAAAGTAATTTGCATTTGTGTTTTTTTGTGTGTTTATAAACCTTTTTTGTATCTTGAAAGTTTAATATTTGTAGTTAATGTTCTCCTGCTGTACATCTGCAACACTAACCGCACTGACACCAGAACACTTCCTGTTTCTAATTAATTCCTTCACCCATGATGCTGCACCAGTGTTTTTTCCAGATATTTTTGCCTTGTGTTGTTAGTTTAGTTTGCAGTGTCATTTGGTGACACACAAAAAAATCTGCCCTATCAATCATCATAACAAGTTATTTGTATCTATGCTGTAACAGGCTGGCCCTCTCCGTAACTACAATGAACGTCTCTGAGGAAGGAATGCAGGGCTTCAGTGGCTCCCACCATGAGAACATTATCTTTTCTACTTTTTACATCCTGGTTTTTATCATCGCTGTGCCTGGGAATGCCCTGGCACTGTGGGCCTTCTTTCGACAGGACAGCACATCTCCAACTAAGGTCTTCCTGAGGCACCTATCTATAGCAGACATTTCTTACATCCTCATTCTACCCATGCGTATAGTTTATCACCTTTCTGACAGCCACTGGCCATTTGGACATGTAGTCTGCCAGCTAGCAGGCTTTCTCTTTTACCTAAACATGTACTGCAGCCTATACTTGATGAGTTTCATCAGCCTAGACAGATTTCTGGCTGTGGTTCTACCTCTAAGATCACAGTCAGTTAGGAAGGTTATGTATGCGAAGGTGGTTGTTGGGATACTTTGGGTAACAGTAATTGTGTCTATGAGTCCTATACTTTTCTCAAAAAAGAATACTGCCAACTCAACTGGCTCTTGCAACAAGTTGTACTTGGAGAAGACATCGCCCACAGCTTTGGTCTCGACTGTCGTCGCCTTTGTTATTCCCCTTGTGACCATCGTGGTTTCCTATGTTCTGATTTTGTTGAAGTTAAGCACGCTCAAGCAACAGGAACAGCGGCCTATGAAGGACAAAGCCATAAAAATGATCATACTCGTCGTGATGAACTTCCTCTTTGCATTCGTGCCCTACCATGTGAGCAGGGTAATCTACATCCATCACCACAGTCACGACCTTATGACTGCAGCAACCCGTGAGTCGCTGAGAAGGGCCAATCGGATTACGTCTGCGCTCACCTGTGTTAGTGCCATACTGGATCCTGTGATGTATTTCTTCCTGAACCGCGCATACAGGGACAGACTGCGTCATCTGTTCTGTAAAAACATGGAAGATAATGAATAAGTAACAAATGTCATGTATACAATAAATTTATGTTATGCCTACCTCTTTTTGTATCATTTTTATAGAGGTGTTAATAATAATAAATAGTCTACTAGCCTGAGCAATATGGGCGGTCGTTGCTGTTCAGCATAGAGCTGCTGTCCGGAAAACTTTTGTATGTCAAAGGTACTCTGTTCTCAGGTGTGTGGGACTCCTCATAGCACCAGTGCTAAGGACTTTTTCTGTTTGTGTTATTTAGGTCAAAAGAACAAAAAACAGAAATTCCACTGTGCAGTAGTTTGGTGAAGAAGAGCCAACAGTGATGAACGTTTGTTTCCATTTTTAGAACTTTAACACTTGAAGATGTAAAAATGGATATCACTTCTTACTCACTTGTTCTTGTCAGCAACTTTTTAATGTGTTAAAACAGTGGCACAAGTTTAATATTAGTAGGCTATATTTAATCAAGATCTTAAATGGGGGCTGAGTTCCCTCTAACTTTGCCACAATATCTTTTTAATTGGACCTAAACCTCATGAAAATATGATATGACAGAGGTGACTTCATTCAATATAGAAACGCTACAGAAAAGAAGTTTTTTATGCACTGGTCGTTTTTGCTTTGCATTTGCATAGTCAAACATAACATATCAGGAAAATTATAATACAAAACCTAGCTGTCTTAATGTAAGTAACTGGGGAACTAAACTGGGGAAGTGTCATGGTGATATGTATTTGTTGTTTTTTCCTATTCACCTGCAAGCCCTCCCCTTATAAAATATAACTGCATTTGAAGTGTGTCAGAAGCTAAATGTCACATCATGGGGCCTACACAGTCCTACAATATTCAAGTTTCAAGTTGCGGGTTAATTTGTCACAGTATCATCAATGCAGCGAGTTGTGTTGCACAAGAGGAACCGGTCAGCTCAGTATTAAGAGCACAATAGCTGTGTAACGAGAACAGTAATAAGATGAGGAACTACAACACTATATAAAAACTATACTCAAGTATTACTGTATAAATAGAAATGATGGACATATGGCTTATGAGAATGTATTTATGTCCTGTTTGTCAGACATGTTTTATACTAAAACTCCTTTAAATGCTTAAAAATATTTACTAGGAATATACCCAAGAGATCTCAAACAGACACTGAAACAGACTAAATTCTTGTATTTTGGAGGGCGATTGCACTGTGCAGGGAGAGTATAGAAACACCATCACTACTGACGTGGGAACTCTTACACTGTATCGGCCTGGAAAGACTAAGCTACACTGCTAAAGGCAAGCAGAACGACTTCAATGTCTGGAAACCATACAGGAGTATTATTAAGAATGGAAACGTGGGCCTTATTTATTTATTTCATTTGCATTATATAGCCTATACATACATCATTTATATAGGATGGCAGAATTTATGTGGCAATAACTGAGTAATCTGAGTAATTCTAGGATTCAAAGGCACAAAGTGTCAAGTATGTGACCCTGCATAAACACCTGGCTCTGTACACTCTGGAGAACAATTGACTTTTACCTCGTTTGTCTTGTGCGAGCACCCGTATCATCGACTTGTTACCAAGGCAGCCAGGAAGAAGCTGTGAAGACGGGAGCGGACTGTAAGTGTCTTCTTGTTTGTTTAGGCCAGCTTCGTTTGTTTTCCACCAAAACTACCGACACTAATGCACGTACGGAGAGTTGTTGTGTCCTCAGCTGCAGTTTTTACGTCAGTAAATATCGCGACGGACGCGCTGAGCGGCTATTTTTGTAATGTTACGTGAGCTAAGAAGCGTTAGCTAGAAGCTGCCAACCTTTTCATAGCTGGAGGCGCTCCTTTAAAAATAACGGCTGCTTTTCTAAGCGAGTTAGCTTTGCGGCTGTTTTACTATACATAGACCGGCACGGAAGACAGACATGGCAATAGGAATCATCTCCCACAATGTAGGTTGCTGAAAACTTTCTAATAGTTGTCACTGTGCCTGCCTGTCATCGCTCAGGAGCAGCTATGGGCGCCCGATAGGCTGCCACCATGGGCACCGCATCCTCTTTGGTCAGCCCAGGAGAGGTGATTGAAGACGGATATGGGGGTGAAGGTGGAGAAGCCTGTGAGATCCCGGTGGAGGTCAAACCCAAAGCCCGACTCCTGCGCAGCTCCTTCCGCAGAGGACCTCGGGTGATCGGGGCCAGTTTTAAGTCCACGGGTTCTGTGGATCTGGAGTACGCCGCAGAGTATGAAAGACTGCGTAAAGAGTATGAAATCTTCCGTGTCAGCAAGAATAACGAGATCTCATCCATGCAAAAGAAGGAGGCCAAGCTGGATGAGGAGAACAAGAGGCTGAGAGCTGAGCTCCAGGTACTAAAGATTCAGAGACTGCCATGTTGTCATCTTTGTGTTGTGGGTATTTAACCTGCTGGTTATCTTTCCCGATGTGACACCAGGCTCTGCAGAAGACCTACCAGAAGATCCTCCGAGAGAAAGAGAGCGCTCTTGAGGCAAAGTACCAAGCTATGGAGAGGGCTGCCACCTTTGAACATGACAGGGACAAAGTTAAACGGCAGTTTAAGGTAAAGCCACGACACGTGTGTTACCGTGTGGCATTTTCTCCAGTAGTTCTAATTGCAGCTCTAACCAAGTGACTAAATGATCGCCAGATTTTCCGGGAGACAAAAGAAAAGGAGATCCAGGATCTCCTGCGAGCCAAAAGGGACTTGGAGGCCAAAATGCAACAGTTGCAGGCTCAGGGCATCCAGGTCTATGACCCCAATGATTCTGACTCAGACGACAACCAAACCACGGTCACTGGTAAGACAGAAATCTGTGATCTTTTCACCCATCCATCCATCCATTCAGTATTAATTTATAATTATTGATTTAATTATATCATTTAATCTTCAAAAACATTGTACTATTTATTCTCTATATGTTTCCAGCTGCAGGGACACAGTGTGAATACTGGTCCGGTGGCGTGCTGGGAAGTGAGCCCTCTATGGGTAGCATGATGCAGCTGCAACAGACCTTCCGGGGACCGGAGTTTGCTCACAGTTTGATAGATGTGGAGGGGCCCTTTGCGAATGTTAGCAGAGGTACGTAAACTTGAAGTGAGACTTCATGGTATACGTGCACACAATAGTCATCATTTTATAGAAATTGACCTCTACATTCATTACCTACCTATCATTTTTTCTTGCGTTTGTGTCAGATGACTGGGATGCTGCAGTGGCCAGTCTGCTTCAGGTCTCCCCTCATGTGCCCCAGGCCTTATGGAGTAACACAGTGCGCTGCTACCTGATCTTCACCCAGGAGACCAGAGCTGAGCTTGATATCTTTATTAAGGTTGGTTAAATGGGCACTGTGTGACAACAAACTGTAAATATTCTGTTTTCATTCGATATTGTGACACTTTAATTTTTATGGATGGGCCTTCCTGGACATAGCCTAAAGTTACACAGGGGTAGGAAGACTATGCTAAGAAGTAGTAGTCTGTCTGATGATGCCTGTGTCTTAATCTGAAGTTAATCATGCTCACAGAGGTTTTATTTAAGACTGTATTAGTCTCAAACATTGGTTTCATCATTTCAAGACTAGACTTAAAATGTCACTTTTGTAGAGAACTGCCATCCGTCTTCCAAGGCTTTGCTTTGTGTTTTCATTACAGAAACACTCCCCTGTGTTACGGAGAATGTGCGAGGGTCTCGGTCATTTCTACCTGAATGTCTGCTTCCCAGAGGAGAACGCTGCCAAGTATGCTGTGGAGCGCAGGCAGGAGATTGAAAGGAGCTCTGTGTGTGTGCTTCTTCTCAAATCTACTGTCAATAGGTACAGTAAGTCCTATACAGCATGAAATTAACATTGTACATACATTATATTGTTTATGAATAAATAAAAAGTTTCGTCTGATATTCTTAATCTGTGTAGCTCTGTGGTGGAGGATTGTGAGGAGGCTTTTGTGAAGAACCCAGATGGCCATCCACTGGTGCTCTACCTCAGGACTGGAGAAGATCACAATTTGACTGAACCCACCAGGCAGCTGTTAGAAAGGATCAATGCTGCAGACAAAGCTGCGAAAGTGAAGGTTAGTGTGCGCCGTATATTAAATGAACAGGACAAAAGAGGATGCAAGGAATACAAGGAGCTATCTCGCAAAGTGTCGAAGGTTAGACAAAAGGTTACATCGCACAGTGTTTACCATAACAGCTTGTCCTTTCAAAATGCCGCCAAAGTGCATTCCAAATGGTTATGACATTTAAAGTCATGAATATGTACGTGCTTTACGATAAATAGCCTTTATTATCCAAAGTCGTTTTACTTGGTATGAATGCTTTTCTGCATTGTTCTTTTTTACCCTCATACAGCTTCTCACAATCCTATGTGCAGTGTTCATACAGCTTAACTACACTAATTACTGTGGGCAAAAAAGCGGAAGTTGTGGGTTTATTGCCTTTTTAAAGTTGACTCGTTATCTTCCTGGTTGCTAGACATCTCACAGTGCTTTTGCTGACATGTTTTGAACATTAACCCAGGTGGTGGACCACAGTGGCTCTGCAGAGGAAGGTGCTGACCTGATTTATGCTCAACTAGAGAAAGTCATCAAACAGGTACAGACTGTCCGTGTCCCAGAATCAGTCTTCTTGTAACCTAAAGTATTGTGTGTACAGTGATATACTATATGTTCAGCTTTTTAACCTCTACCCTCACCATGTAGGAGCTGCTGGGTCTTGAAGGAGCAGACGTTGACTCTAAGGACTCTGGGATAGAGGAGGGACGAGAGGAAGACTCGGGAGATGTGCTGTGGGACCTGCACGATGAACAGGAGCAGATTGAATCCTACCAGCAGGCCTGTAACAGCACCACCTCCCAGTTAGGTTTCCAGAAGGTGTGACAGATCTTCTCCTCCTTTTTAAAATTTCCCAGTCTTCCAGTCTAATAATTTATTCATAAGTCTGTACTGTATCTGATGTCCCCCTCAGTATATAGATCGTTTGAATGACATGATTGCGGCTCCCCCTCCCACCCCTCCTCTGCTGGTGTCTGGTGGTCCAGGCTCAGGGAAGTCTCTCCTGCTCTCCAAATGGTGAGAATAGATCGAGTGTAATATGTCCCCTGAAAGTTGCATGCTTCGAACAAAATACACGGTGTCAGTGTTTTTTTTAATGTGTCATTAAGGAACAGGACATTCTGTCTTTCTCAGGATCGAGCAGCAGCAGAAGCAGTCCCCCAACACCTTGTTCCTTTATCATTTTGTTGGTCGCCCACTTTCCACAAGCTCAGAGCCAGTTCTCATTATCAAACGCCTCACAGTCAAAGTAAGAGGGTCTCTCCGATTGTGTCCTTCGTGGGCTTAATTCCAGTGAAGACACTCAGTATAACTGTGGAAATGCGTTTTCTTTCTGTCTGTGCTGTCACATAGCTGCTGCAGCACTTCTGGTCTATTTCTGGCTTGTCCATGGAGCCCAGTAAGATCTTGGAGGAGTTTCCTCGCTGGCTTGAAAGACTGTCGGCACGGCATCAAGGAAACATCATCATCATCATCGATTCTATTGACCAAATACAGGTACACCTCTTCGCCTTCAGAATCACTCTCTCTACTCTGCAGGTTTTCTCTATTCTTCCAGAATCCGTCTTCTAACGTTACAGTTTCTATCCTTTTCTTCAGCAAGCAGAAAGACACATGAAGTGGCTGATTGACCCTCTGCCCGTTAACGTAAGAGTGGTGGTGTCTGTCAACGTAGAGACGTGTCCTCAAGCTTGGAGGTGAGACACACCGCTTGAATTCTAAATCGTGTTGGATTGGTTCAAAATGTTATTTATTTATTTGCCTTGCAGTGATGTAAGTTTTAAAATATGCTCCCAAAGTACATCCATTTATAATTAAGTGACTGCGTCTGTTTAGGCTGTGGCCCACACTCCACTTAGACCCACTGAGTCCCAGAGAGGTCAGGAGTGTTGTTAACGCAGAGTGCCAGAGCATGGATCTCAAATTTACTAAAGACCAGGTCAGTTATCATCCCATCAATCATTTCAGTCAGTTTTTTTGTGAGATTGCCACACTTGAATGTTGTATCTTTGTTCCAGGAGAAGAAGCTGGAAAGGCACTGCCGCTCTGCATCCACCTGCAATGCATTGTATGTCACACTTCTGGCAAGGATGATCATCAGGTCAGCCACTTCTTGTTTCACAACTCTAAATGAGTTGAAAAAAGTCTTTTCCTTCCCATCCATCACAGTCAGGTCACATGCCTGGATACGAAGTTAAAAAGCATTTTCTCTGAACCTGTTTTACCCTTTGAAATTTGGTTATTGGCCTTTCAGCATTTTTGTTTTCATATTAAGCAACAACAGTGCTTAAAAACTTTTTTAAGAGCAAAGAATGTGTGGCTACATACATTTTTTGTTGATTTTGCTTCTTTTCTTTTTTGCTCCTGTCTAACAGCATATCATGTTGGTCACTGGAGAAGAGCCTGGAGCAGTGTCTGCAGTGTCAGGACACCATGTCACTCTACCGCCAGGCGCTCAAGATGACACTGAACTCCCTGAACACAGACAGAGAGCGACACATCATGAGAGAGGTGACCTAAGCCCTGACAAGACAATAATAACTTCCTTTTGCTTTCCCCTATGAAGCAGAGGAATATGTGCTTTGTTTTTGTCTCTCCTTAGATACTGTGTCTCGTATGTGCCAGCCATAATGGAGTGAGTGAATCAGAGGTACTAGACCTTTTCCCAGAAGTGGAGTTGCCGGTCCTGTCCTCTCTGCTTTACCGTCTGAACAGACTCTGCTTTGTAACCCTCCGTTGTGGGCTCATCAGGTTTCAACACCTGCAGGTAAGGCAAGAGCGCAAAGTCACTGAAAAAAAAAAGCACAAAGTCATTGGGGTGATATTTATAGGACAGAGATTGTATGAATAGACTCAGATTCAGATGTCTGCATGTGTGCTCGTCTTTCAGGCCTGGGAAGCTGTGAGGTTGGAGTTTCTGGGTGGAGGAAGTAGCTCTGCTGCTTACAGAGAGAAACTCATACATTACTTCAGTCAGCAACTCAGGTGCTTGAGCGCGGTCATCCTCCCTTCGTACAACACGACTCACATTTTTCTGTCATCGCAACTCATTGTGTGTATGTTGTGTGTGTGTGTGTGTAGCCAGGACCGGGTGACTTGGCGCGTTGCAGATGAGCTGCCCTGGCTGCTCCAACAGCAGGAGGACAGGACCAAACTACAGCTTAGCCTCCTGAACCTGTTTGTCTCCCAAAACCTCTACAAGAGGTATGAACTAACCCTAACCTCATGTTACAGTACAAAGCCTGCCACATTTACTAACATATACTTATGTGTTGTTTTCTTTTTCTAGGGGACATTTCTCTGAGCTGCTAGCTTATTGGCAATATGTAGGCAAAGACAAAAACTCCATGGCGACTGAGTACTTTGACTCCCTGAAACACTATGAGAAGAGCTGTGAGAGCGAAGACAGCATGACCAAGCTGGCAAACTTGTATGAGACCTTGGGACGCTTCCTCAAAGACCTGGGCCTCCCTAGTCAGGTAATATACATGTTTTTACAATATTTTAGAGAGTATTAGCTTTGAAATAACTCGTTTCATTTGGTTACATGGTCTAAAGAACTGTATTTCCTGACTCTGTCTGTCTAGGCTGTAGCCCCTTTACAAAGGTCCCTTGAGATTCGGGAGACAGCCTTGGACCCGGACCATCCCAGCGTGGCTCACTCCTTGCACCAGCTGGCCGGGGTTTATGTTCAGTGGAAGAAGTATGGAAACGCTGAGCAGCTGTACAAGCAGGCCCTGGAGATAAGTGAGAACGCCTACGGAGCTGAGCACGCCAGCGTGGCACGAGAGCTGGAGTCACTCGCGATGCTCTATCAGAAACAAAACAAGTACGCGGTTCTCTCTTTGTGTTGATAAGCTTGATGTTTTTTAAACTGTTGTTCACGTACTATGGTTTATTGGATTTTCCTGCCAAGCAATGTGTTTTACAAAGATGCATCCCACCTGTGTCGATGACCTTATTAAAGTAACTAGTGACACTGTCAAGACAGGATTCCAGTGAAAAACACCTTTAATGGCTTACATCTGGCATTTTTACTATCAGGTACGAACAAGCCGAGAAACTCAGGAAGATGTCAGTGAAGATCCGTCAGAAAACCGCTCGCCAGAAAGGTCATATGGTAAGCGTGTTTCACAGGTGCCCACGCGCTTATACGTCATACTCACTTCATCAGTCATGTTGTACATACCTTTTGTCTCGATCCTCCCTGCAGTATGGCTTCACTTTGTTGAGGCGCAGAGCCCTACAGCTGGAAGAGCTGACCCTGGGAAAAGATTCTGCAGACTGTGCCAAGACACTTAATGAACTGGGCGTCCTGTACTACCTCCAAAACAACCTGGAGTAAGGCGCACATGTTGCTGGCATGCGCACAATCAAAGACATGAAAAAGATGTTCGCTCTCTGCATTACACACGTTAAATTACACTTTCTACCTGACTGTTAAGTTATTTATTTGTATGTTCACCATCATATCTACAATCCTTCTCTTTGCAGTGCAGCCAAGGTATTCCTGACCCGCTCTCTGGAAATGCGTCAGCGCGTCCTTGGGCCAGATCACCCAGATTGTGCTCAGTCCCTCAACAACCTGGCTGCACTGCACACAGAGAGGAGGGAGTATGAGACAGCCGAGGACATGTACGAGAGGGCGCTAGACATCCGCAAGAAGGCCTTGTCCCCAGACCACCCGTCGCTGGCATACACGCTCAAACACCTGGCCATGCTCTATAAACGCAGAGTGAGATAAGCGTGCTTGTTGACACTTAAACTTTAATACCACGTCGATCAGCTCATCTCTGTGTTTGTAGTTGGCTGACAGTCTAATTTGAAGGTGTGTGTGTTGCACAGGGGAAGCTGGAAAAGGCAGTGCCGCTGTACGAGCTGTCTCTGGAAATCAGGGAAAAAAGTTTTGGGCCCAAACATCCCAGTGTGGCCACAGCACTGGTTAATCTGGCTGTAATCTACTGCCAGCTGGTGAGAATGTTCATCATGCTTTACTCAGTCTACCACATTATCCTGACCAGCAGATTTTATTTTATTTATTTTAATGGCTGTTATGAGCATGTGTAGCTGTATTTTATGTTCCACAGAGCAAAACTAACTGCTGATTTCGTTCTCTATGGCAGAAGAAGCACGGTGACGCCTTGCCTCTTTACGAAAGGGCACTCAAAGTGTATGAGGATAGTTTGGGGCGTTCACACCCACGAGTCGGAGAGACCCTAAAAAACCTGGCTGTGCTGAGGTACAGCAGTTGAGGTTACATTAGACTAATCAGAAGCTTAATCGTGAATGTTGTGTTACAGTTCCTTTCCTCTGCTTTTATTTTGCAAGCTACGAAGAGGGTGATTTCGAGAAGGCGGCAGAGCTTTACAAACGTGCAATGGAGATAAAGGAGGCAGAGCCGTCGCTGGTGTGTGGGAACGCTCTGTCCCGCCACTCCTCCAGCGGGGACACCTTCAGTCTGAGAGGACCTGCTCCGCTCCCACACGTCCCGAGGTGACTCCGTTCAGCCACTTGGTCCCACGGAACAATTAAAGCTGTTGTGACAGCTCTAACTACCATAGAAGAAGAAAAAACATTCCATGGTTTTATCAAAAAAGGGAACCATCCTGGTCATCACACTGTGATTGGTGCCTAGATGGAGGTTTAATATACTGTTCCTTCCAGTATAAATATGAAGTCTGCCGTATTAGTCTGTGAAACCTATGTATTTGCCAAAAGTATTTATTAATATTTTTAACATAATCAAGTGTTAGGAATTTTGAACTTCCTTTTAAATATGTCCTTTTATAGGTCTGGAACTCAGGTTTACACTTAATTCAGACTCAAACACAATTTACATGCCTCGAAACAGAAATGCCACGAAGGTTTGTCATAACCTCACCCATCAAACATGATTAATAACCAGACACATTCAGCGCTTTCTAATGTACACTACATATTACTCTATGCACTTTCTCTTTTGTGAATTAAGGATACAGGTTCCATCCGTTTCAAATGACTAAATTCTGTTAAAAAAAAAAAGGGGCTTTTCAAGTGAAGGAGATGAAGTATGAAATACCAAACATTTCAACAGCTCAGTCTGATTATGCTGTTACGTCTCACCAAAACTATTCAGACCTCAAACAGATTGGCTGCCAGGTCTACATTCCTGATCTTCTGGGTGAAGGATTTTATAGAGCTACTGTCTCTCAGATCAAATGTGAGTGAGTATTGTGCAAAATTGGTACTTTTATATGTTGTTAAAATACAATTTATGTTTACATTACATAATGTTTACCTACTAGTATTAACTGTTGTATGTAATCCAAAATTGTAGAAGATAAAATGTTGAAAAACAAGACCGTGTATGAGGAAACATCACTTCTGGTACTGATTTCATGTCTGTGTTCGGCTACAAAAAGGATTTTAAGGGATTTGCCAAAACCACAATGGTGCCACAGGTCCACTAAAGTCAAGATTTATTGTCTGATTGAATGTACATGAATCCAAAAATCCACGAAAACCTTGTCTCATTGCCAAATATAGTGCATACGATGTATCTGATGTCTATGTAAAAAATGTATTCATGTGTTCATGTAAAATATAAAATGTGTAAAACCTGTACAGGACGGCCATGGAAAAAAAACAAATCACTCCTCTCTCATCCAAAATATAGAGATGATTGTATCCCATCCATCTAATAAATATTTTATTGAGACAACGCAAACATTGTTCATCATTACTGTTGCAGCAGGTGCTTTTCTTAAAGCTGAGTGAATGACAGCACATACAGTAAAAGGTAGGGACACTCCTTCACTAGTCAAAACCGTAGAAAATACCCATTGCGACACACGTTAATGCACTAACAGTGAGATTAATCTGGGTTTGCAGACTTTCCATTAGAGACGGTACCAGTTCAAAGTTTTCCGGTACGTAAGCAAATGACACATTTGACTGTTTTGTTTGTAACGGTGCCTTTCATGCATTTCCCGTCTTACGCCGTTAGAAGAATTAATTCTTGAATCGTTTATTAGACATTAATTGGCATTTCATGAGATGCTTGTTATCAAAGAAAGCGATGGGCACGCGAGAAAAGGCGAGTCTTCTCTGAAGAGCAGAAATGCATCTTCAGATTGCTGCTTACAGCTTTCTCATCTGAGCCATCAGCTCTTCCAGACTCTGTTCTGTCTCCTCCACTGTCTCTCCGCTTACTGGATTCTGGAATAAACACAAAACAAAATATTATACACATGTTTTTTTTTTTTAGATTGATTTCCCATCTACCTTCAAGCCAGGCAGTACTTAGTTGACTTTACTATTGCAATTCAAAAATATTTGATGCTTTGCAAAAAGGTCAGCAATAATCTGATGCATAACAAAGTGTAAAATCACAACTTCAGCCCTTTAAAGATGTGTCGTGTTCCAGAATACCAACCTCAGCTGGAATGGTGTAAGCCACAGTGATGCCCTCTGGGAGGTCAGGCACGCTGCCTGATGCAGCCTGTAACTCTGCGTCAGTCACCTCCGATACAAGTTCAATACCTGCACAGCACAAGTTTGTGCATTAATACGCATGATAGATACGTTATACTACTAACACAGACACTGTGACACGAGCTGGCGCGACTGTCTGGTGCTCACCCCACTCATTGTCCTCGTGTACGACTTCCTCCTCTACCTCAACTACTTCAACCTTTGGCCGCTCTGCTTCTTTTTTCTAGAGCGAAGAATTCACACGTATGGACACCGTTAGCTTTCCCAACTGGTACAGCGCCGTATTAGAGTCTGAACTGCAGTGCAACAGTTGGTCCTACATCCTCATACTTGAAAACAAATGCACACCTTGTACTCCTCCTGCTGTTTCCTGCAGTAGCGGTCGCTGCACTGGGGGTTTGCTTTCATGGCCATGGTTGGGAAGAAGTCCTGCATGGCGTTGTAGCCAAGATAATAACTGACAGTGCCGAACTTTAAGAGATACCTGAAAGACAACAAAGTAATGTAAATTATACTGTATATATTTCTATATAATGTGTAAAACTTGACACCTTTAGATCATCTTACTTGAGAACATTTTGCACCAGGATGCCCGCGACCACACCCATCGTTGTTGGTAGACTGGCAGCACATACACCCTCCCTTTTCAGGGTCTTCTCGTCGATGTTAGCTGCCACCACCAGAGGAGGAGCACACTGGTAAAAGGATATGAAGCAGTTAATGCAGGGGCGGCAAAGTACAGCAATGTTAAAACAAAATATGTCTGTGAGGACGTACGGCGAAGCACGCCGTCTCTCCAGGAATGATGAGCTGGATGTGTCCCGATACTGCGTTCTCGCTGACGCCAGACTCCATCCAGATCTGACCGAGTTCATTACAGGCCTGAGGAAAAAGTGACAACATTAATACAAGGGTAACATCTACACAGTGTCAGAGTTTTTCGTTTTGTCTTTGTGCGCTTACTGTATTGATGGCCATTCTGGCTTCAAAGTTGTCCACACAGCTCAGCACCAAATCCACGGGCTTCCCCTCTTCCAGCCCTCCTTGACTAAAAAGACACAGAGAATATTTTGACGTGAACACCTGAACCACTGAGAGGAGAGAGGGGAGTAAAACTAGAAAATGGAGGGTGGGGGTAGGAACTCCCACCTGATCCGCTCCATGAAATGTGTAAAATTCTCCATTGTGGTGATGTTGTAGTTGTGGGTCTCAAATGACACGTCTGGGTTGATGTTCCTGTTGAGTAATTGGAAAGCCACGTAAGCAGGAGAGACACAGAATGTCTCTAGTTTGGGAGAAATGTGAACGACTGTAAACGGCTGCATACCTGAGTGTGTGCTCTGCTGCTTCGACTTTACTGAGCCCTGCCTGATGAGGCTGGAAGAACAGTCTGTTCATATTGGCCAGCTCTACTTTATCATAGTCAAAGAGGAGCAACTGTGAGGAGGAAGGACATGACTGGAGTAAGCACAGGTAGACAGACTACTGGGCAAGACAAACAGGTATAAGATGATGTAGTAGTAGTAATAATAATAATAATAATAATAATAATAATAAAAGGTTGTATTACCTTACCAATGCCACATCTAGTGAGCATTTCAGCTGTCACACTGCCCACTCCTCCAACACCAACCACGGCTACAGTGAAAGTCCGGATTTTCTGTCAACAAAAAGAAGATTATTCATCCTCAGTGCAAAAAACACACTTTGATTATTAAGAGAGCGCTATAAAAATCAATCGCAATCATCCATGTCATCTTTCTTTGAGACCGGGCCGGTCCAGGTTCAGAGCTGCACCAGATTTCTCTGACTCTTCTCTAAATAAATACAGTGAAATCTTTCCGCTGAAAAAAAATCAATCTGTGGGGCAGCTCATGTTTTTAAAATGATAGCACCGAAGTCACGTGGTCTTCAAAGAATAATAAACAACCTCAAGGACAGCTGTGTGGTGAAATCTGAAGTTTGGACATACTAAAATGCAGAATGATATTAAACATATTGGAAATAGGCTTTAATAGCAGCTCTCCCAGACTTTTAATATTTCTTTATTATGGTCATTTCTGTTCAAACTCAAGCACTGCAGTGCAAAAAGAACAACCTTTAAGTCTCATACCTCGTAATCATCCACGATGCCCATCCTCTTTAAAGCCATGAGACGACTGCAATGAAAACACAGCTGAGATTAGCTCGTGGTCTTGCCACCATATGGGATGAATGACTCATAAGGCGTAGCCGCTCCGTGCTATGAGCACACCTGACAAACTCTATGAAGAGCTAATATCATAAAATACATAAAAGATAGCTCACCTGTACGGGTTTGAATCCACAACCTCGGCGCTCATTTTGTCGATCTTGGGTCTGTGGAGTTCCTGGCTTTGAGCATCCTCCGCGGCGCACTGCTTCTGCTTACACTTGATCAGCTCGTTTTCCAGCTCCCTCACCCGCAGCTTCAGCTCCTCTACCGTCGCCATCACGAAGACGAGCCGCCGAACAGCGTGAGCGAGCTGTCAGGTCGGGAATATAAACGCAAAATGAGCTAAGTCAGACGGCTAAACCCGCCCGGAAAGTACACGTCTTCACAACTAACATCAGCTGTCTGGATGTGTGCGCCCGCAAACAGCGTCCGTGCAGAAAACGACTACAAATATTAAAAATTGTTCCTACGTTATTAGTGGATTATTTCGAGGCTATCTCGAGCACTTGAGCACTAACTGTGTAACTGTTACCATTAGGGTTTAAGTCTGAATCTATGTCAGATATTACAGTAAATATAAAGATTTTTTGTGAGGATACGTCTTGTGATGGGAAGTTCGATTCTTTTTAGGGAGTCAGATCATTTGACTCAGCTCACCAAGAAGAGCCAACGTTTTTTCTGTGTGAACGTGCATGCACCGCAAGAATTTCATTCTCTTGTCAATTTTGGTTTAAATATGATTACTGGGAACAATCTTACACATTCTTTTCTGTTTACTGCAAGACAAATTACTATAACGAACAGGGTATATAGCCCAGTAAATTGGCATTTCGATGGTGTCATGATGGATTTCATTTCACTTAGTTTCATTTTGCACGTTTCATTAAAAGAAATTCAAGTCTCCTCTTACGCTATATTAAACAATTGAAGGTATTAGGGTTACAAAAAAAACCCCCTCTCAATCCATTTAACGCTGCCGTCAGACCGTAGGCTAGATATGGTTTTATCATTTCTGCCATAGCAGCGTTTAACAAACTACCTTGCTGCATGAGTGATAGCCTACATGTGAAAAAAAAAAAAAGGAAGGGAGTCAGATTTTTTCGGATTACATCTGTCACATTCTGACTCTCCCCTTATATTAAAAATGCAAGATAATCAACACCATCAACACCATCCATTTTCACTCTGCTGGCATATTGTGACCTCTGCTACTTATGTATTAAGTTATTTGCAACTAGTGTTAACAGAGAGGAAAAAAGGAGTGTTAACTGAATTTGTTATAGTCATCTGTCTTGCCTGTTTCCAGTAATCATATTTAAATCAAAAATCTGTAAATTGACAAGAGAATGAAATGCTTGCATTGCATGTACGTTCACGCAAATGGGAGACAGATTCAGAGGGGCGGTCAGCCACAACACCGCCTACCATCGTTCACTTAAAAGAGTCGGCTCTTTGAACCGATTCGTTCGTGAGTGTCCCATCACTTATGTTTGCTGTGCGCGGCCGTGAACGGTCCGACCACCATCAACACAGCGAAAGTCATCTCAACAATGCACCTGGAAAATATTAACCCACTGGAAACATGGAGGAACTGACAGGTCCTGTACGACAGCAACATGAATTCAATGTTGGCAGACTTTTAAGTTACCTGTCTGCCAAGTCACAGGTGTCAAACAGCGACACACTCGCTGTCAGACAGTACAGGTAAGATAAGGTGGAGAGAGTTGATATGTTGAACAGTTTCCCACCGACGAAACTGTGTGTAGTTATTTTAGTTAGTGACCTGATAAGACGGTAACAGCTTCATGTTGTCTTTGCAGTGCTGGTCAGTCAAACCCAACCTTCCTGATCCAAACACCTTCAGACAGCTATGTTCTCAGGAAGAAACCCCCAGGTGTGCTACTGCCAGGGGCTCACAAGGTAAGGCTTGCCCAGGGTCTGAGCAAAAGTGACAGGGATGCATTTAAAGTATAGAAAATATAATTTAATATATAAAACAAGATGAAAGAAGAGATTTTATTCATCCCACTTTGGGGAAATCTGCTTATTTCTTCTAAAATTGTATTCCCCATTAATATTTAATTGTCTTTCTGTACAAAAACTCCCTGTTTTGTAAACTTAAGTTAAAATAATGAATGTAACACCTAAATACTGCATTTTCTTTATAAATAACACAAAGCTTTTTACGCCTTAACCTTAACAAATATCTTACAGTATGGGTGGTGTTTTTAGTATAAAATGGGGGATCTTTGTGACCTCGTTTGCAGGTGGACAGAGAGTACCGGGTGCAGAAGGCTCTGTTCTCCGCTGGCTTCCCCGTACCTCAGCCTCTGTTGCACTGCACTGATGCTGAAGTCATCGGAACAGAGTTCTACTTGATGGAGCATGTGAAGGTACGTTGGTGCTACGAAGGCCAGCATGACATCATTGTTGTGCAATCTAATGTATTTATTGCAGTTTTGTTTGACCTTTACTCTATTTTCTAATGATAAAAGATGACATTTGGACTCTGATTTGAAGTAACTAACTGATGCCCTATGTTTTAAAGATGTATCAGATCATGGCCACCTGTAATGAGATTAAAGGTGCATATTGTGAAGACACGCTCTTGCTTATCCATCACTATCGAGCAGGGGCGTATATTCAGAGATCTTCGTCTCCCTGGAGTAAGTGCAGCAGAGAGAACAGCTCTATATGTGGCTGCGGTGGAGGCGTTGGCAAAGCTACACTCACTGGACCTGGCATCGCTGAAGCTTGAAGGGTATGGAAAAGGATCGGGCTACTGCAAAAGACAAGTGAGATTAGACATTGGGCTCAATAAATCAAAGTAACTTCATACATGCTTCAAAAAGAAGCATTCAAAAGTGGTTGTCCATATCTAAAGGTGTCCACCTGGACGAAGCAGTACAACGCAGCAGCGCACAGAGACATTCCAGCCATGAACGAACTGTCCGATTGGTTGATGAAGAACTTGCCAGCCAGCGACAACGAGGTCACGCTTGTCCATGGAGATTTCCGATTGGACAACTTGATATTCCATCCAACTGAGGTAGGTCCAACTTCTCAACGGTTATCTGCCTCATGTGGCTGTGATACTTCACAAAGTGTGTTTGGTGTCACTAGGCGCGTGTGATAGCAGTGTTGGATTGGGAGCTGTCTACCACTGGGCAGCCGCTGGCAGACTTGGCCTACTTCCTCATGCACCACTACTGGCCTGCGAGCTTTAGCATCATCGGCACAATGGGCAGCTTGAAAGGAATCGAAGGTAATGATGATAAATAAAGTACAGAACATGGCTCCAATATATAAACATCTTTTACATCTATTCCATTAATTGTTGCTCATTTCCTGTCTCCTTGTCCGACCACCGAACAGGCATCCCATCTGTGAGCGACCTGATCTCTATTTACTGCCGGTGCCGTGGGATCCCATCTGCTTTGCCAGAGTTGAATTTCTACCTGGCCCTGTCCGTCTTTAAAATGGCAGGAATTGCCCAGGTTTGTAATTTAAGCGCACAAAGCAGGTAGCAGTAATAGACAGGCCTGGGTAGATTTCAATCTAATACTTATCACTTTACTTTCTTCATCACTTTTGTCTATCAGGGGATCTATGCACGGCATCTCCTGGGTAATGCAAGTGCTCCCAATGCAGCTCAGTTCGGCCAGTGTGTGGAGCCCTTGGCTAAGATTGCCTTGCAGCTTGCAGAGAGGTTGGTAGCTACTGGAATTAAGAACAGGAAAGAAATGTTTGTGGAGGTTTTAATGGTTTTAAATTCGGTTGCTGATCCAAACAATGACTCATGTTATTTTTTTTTTAAAAAAGCTGCAAGTTGCTGTAAATCTGACTCATATCTGGTTTGCTGCTGTGATTTTCTGCATAACTTGTTACACACACCCACTGAGCATGGAGCTTGATCAAGCTGATGAAAGTCATAGACTGTTTATTAGGTATGCATATTAGTACTTCTCACGAACGTGCTAAAAATAAGCAAACATAGAGTCTGAACCTTCTGTTATCAATAAAATATTTTCTAAATTCAGTGTCAGGCAGGAACAGGTTCCGCAGTCGCAGCTTTGTGGGCCAGAAAACAGATTCCAGCCAGCCTTAAGTTAAGCCAAGGTGGAATTTGGCATAGAGCAGCTGTTTCCGATACTCCTTTTGGCTTTTTGACGTGTGAGATGTGTTTTGGTGGGTTTTTTTGCCAGGTCTGTCACAGCTCCTTCAGAAGGCGGCCTATTCCTGCAGACGGCTAAAGGTCAGACTGTTCTCCAGCAGGTCAAAGACTTCATGAGACAATACGTGCTTCCTGCTCAGGAGGTCAGTGCCAACAGCCGCCAGAACAAAAGAGAGATTTGTTTGCACAGATGGACTTTTAACTTGCACATGAAAGAAGCTGTCAGAACACACCAGCTCATTCACGCAATCGAGATCCGTTCGAGCGAGAGAACAAGAGGTCTGTTGATTGCGCATATTCCGCTGCGTGCAGAATCACCGCCATTGGCCGGGCATCATAGCGCTCCTAATGCAGTGCAGCGATGTGGTGCTGAGACATGGTGCTGGAGTGTTGTCATTTCTCAGAACCGCAGATTTAACAATGTGCAATAACAATATTTTTATTACATTAACATGCTGTTAAGTGGGGAAAAAATGAGGAGGAATGCTGTTTTTCTCTAGGAAGTTGCAGAATACTACTCCAAACACAGCCAGTCCCCACAGAGGTGGCACACCCCCCAAATAATCGAAGATCTAAAGGTATGTCAGGACGTTTTGTATGTTTTTTTTTAACCTTTAATTAATCCGGTAGCAACATTTCTTTTTCAACAGAAACCTGTCCAAGTGACTGCTATGAGTACAACGTGAGCAGTGTAATCAAACAGCATTTAATACTGCAGCTAATCAAAACACTGGCTTAGAGAACAAAAGAAAAATCTGTGTAATCATAGCTCCACGAGGTGTTACTTCACCATGAATCCAGCAGGTTCAAAGGCCAGGTTTATTTGAATCTTGTCTAAATAGTGCACCTCCCATCTGAGTCAGCCGCGTACACGAGACAATCCATCATTAAGTTCAACAAATAATACAGTTATTGCCGCCTGTGCTGAGCCGCTAAAAGGTCTTGAGCCCAGCTTGTCATCACGAGCATCTGCTTTTGAATAAGCGACACGCACATATACTCTTACACAATAACACGTGTGTCTGTGCATCCGTCCAGATGAGAGCCAGGGAGGCAGGACTGTGGAACCTGTTCCTGCCTGCTGTCAGTGGTCTGAGTCAGCTGGACTATGCCTACATTGCCGAGGAAACTGGACGCTGCCTCTTTGCCCCCGAAGTCTTCAACTGCCAGGCTCCGGGTAAAACATCCTCCATGATGTCAGATTGGAGATCTTTCACAGGCTGTGGGCAGTATAATGGGAACAGTTTGCCAGTCATGTGACTATACTTACAACAGTGACTTTTCACTTTATGTATACAACACTCCTCTCTTCATAGTCCAGAAGTCACATTTCAGCCTTGCTTTTATCATAACAACCACGCATGCTTGAGTTTGACACATAAAAATCCCCTAATTTGACATTTGGGAGATGAGGTCTGATTTAAATCCTGGAAAACATATCATTTTCCAAATTTAGATATTCTGGAAGACAGTGTGTGGTGTGATGTGTCTCCACAGACACAGGAAATATGGAGGTGCTTCACATGTTTGGCAGTGAGGAGCAGAAGAGGAAATGGCTGGAGCCTCTGCTCGGAGGAGAGATCCGCTCCTGCTTCTGTATGACAGGTACAAACGCGACCAAAGGCTGGACGAAGAAAGCGTACAGCATTCTCTCGGGCCGGTGGAGATACGGGTGATCAAAGTGTGAACAAATAAGTTCAACACATTTGTTGTGGTGTTCTGCCCAGCGCTGGTCGTGGTCTTAAATAAGGCAGGTTGCACATGGTACGCCTGCTTCCATCTCTGTGAAAAAGCTTGTTTGGAAATTCTACATGCCAGCAGCAAACACACGCTCTCTCTGAGTAATTCGTCCCTGTTTTCCCTCCTTGCTTTCCACATTGCCTGGAAACAGAGACACACTGTTGCCAGAGGTGATTGCAGTGGGTGTGAACCTCCCAGTGGTTTTTCGTAAACGGGTGTTGATTTATAGCGTTTTTGGAGATGTTTCTTATCACAAGTTTAGTTGATTTATTAGCGTAAATGACCAGGGACGGGAACCAGCATCCTCCCTTTTTGCTGTTTAAGTGTGATCACACTCCATTTAACCACTTTGTCACTTTGTTTGAGCCGGAATTTTGGGAAAGGTGCAGCATGATGCAAAGACACGGGGACTGGAAACGTGAAACATGATAGAGTTGAAGTCTCTTTGTTTATTATCTTTCAGCTGGGGTAAAATATGTATGTTGTGACTTTCAAGCTGACCTGTCCTGACCTCATCCTTCTCCCAGAGCCTGATGTGGCCTCCAGTGATGCCACCAACATGGAGTGCACTTCTCACAGGGATGAAGACAGCTACATCATAAATGGCAAGAAATGGTGGAGCAGTGGTAGGTCATTTTTTTCCTATTAGTTATATAACTCAAGAAAACATATATATTATCCCACAAAGAACACTTAATAGTATTTTGCTCAATTTACGACTGAAGGTGCCATTAGAGAGCTTAAGGCTCAGTAAACGAGTCATTTTATGTCTGCCTAGTTTGACTTGCTTTAAATCGTTAAATGAATCAAGTCTCCCCAAAGCAAGGAATGTTTTTAAAACCACGAAACAGTAAACCTGAAGCGTTGTTGTCCATTAAGCACACAATAGCTCTCGTCAGGAAGACATGATTTTATATGTAACCAAGATGTTATTGTTAAAAAGAATTACATTACATGAGCGCTTACCCAAACTGCTAACATATGACAAAAAGTACAAATGACTCATGAGCGTTATATAACATGGATGACTTTGTAATGACCTTGAAAATACTTGAATACATTTCATCCTGGAAAATATGTCACAGGGCGTTTCCAGTACCAGCGCCACGGATACTAAACACACCACAACAAAGCTTAGTGTGTTCATCATTTTGTGATTCAAGGTGATTCTGATCTTAGTTTGGTTCTTATTATTTTATGAAAATGACTTAATAACATAACCTGACATACAGAAGTACAAAATGGAGTCACCAACATCATAAATTATTTATTTTCTAATTGACGTTATCACATGAATATCCGATCTTATCAGTGCTTTCAGTTGTTCATCCTGCACTTCCTAAATTTCTGTGAAGTCAAAGATATTCCAGATGTTTCCTCTCCTCTCCGGCACAGATGTGGTCTGAGGTTTTGACTTCCAGTTTAAAGGAAAACAGTGGCCTGCTGTTTTTGTAGTTCTTTCGAAACTGCCCAGAATTCCTCCTCGCCTTAGCTGAAACACGATGGTTTGCTAAAAATGAAGAGAATTTCGAGTTAGGAATGATCAGCTCCACCTCGGTCTGCAGCCTACACACTGTACCACGTTTCCTTGGAAGCGAAATGCCCATCCATTAAAATCTATCTTTTGCGGTTGTGGGAACAGCAGCATGAATATCTCTCTGTTAGGAAAGAATGCTGATGTGTTGATGGCCATTTCCATGCTTACTGTGGCCTTTGGCTACTTTTGTTGCAAACAGTATTATTCATGAGTGGAAATTGGAGGGGTTTGCGCCTACGCAGTGACTCATAATATCCAGTCGGCCTGGGACTGATTTTATATAGAAAAAAGGGAAGTGAAAGTAGATGAAGTCGTGTTAATTGAAATTACGTTAAGGGGTTTTGTTGTCTATACTTGTATACTTGACTACAATGTTCTTTGCTATACTTCTCCCCTAAAAGAGGATCTGTGCATTTCTTTAGATCCATACAGCAGCTTTTCCCACAGAGCTCTTGTCATGGTGGTTTTACTGCTGTATTTCATAATGATAATAACACAGCAAGTTCCCACATCAGCTTGCCATAGCTTTTTTTACTTGTCATGGAACAACTCACTGTAAATTAGAAATAAAGCCCTGTCCACTTGAGAAATGTAGCCTATAATCCACACACATGACAGAAGCATGCAGTTTCCTTCTTTGCTTTGCTATAGTTGAGTAGTTGGGAGGTCCTCTAAATGTTGTGAGAGCAGCCCTGTGGTGTGAAGGCTATACAGGACTGTCCCGTGGGCATGATAATGTACCGAAATTATTCCCAGACCTGCAATCTCCAATTTTTAGCGTCTGCACTCTCACGTAGGCTCAGACCATGTACAGATGTTTAACAGTGTGGCGCTAGTGGAAACAGTCATCACAACAACGTGAATACAAGTCATAATGTTGGTTTCCCTCAGGTTGAGTGAGTGTTAGGTAAAACAGTCTCACGACTTGGTGTTCCACTTAATAATGTTGAGACGTTTAATGCCTGCCGTTAATTATGTAATCATTTACTGTTTAAGAACAGCCTGCTGAACATCTGGCTCTGACCACAAGAGGTTGTGATGGCAGAGTTTAAAGAGTTTAAAGAAAAACTCCCCCTCGTTTGACGATTTCGACTGGTGACAGTCGATACTTGTGTTCCCTGTGGACTCTGTTTGGAGACTGTTGAAACTGTAGACTAAACTTTTGTCTGTTGTTAGTCACACTAGTTTGTGTTTTATTTTGAGTCCAGCTCTCCCACCTCCGAGCTGTAAGCCACTTATGCTGGAAAAAGGATGACTAATATATGATGGTAAACAACGAAATGTTTAAGACGTTTAAAAGCCGTCTGCGGCGGATCTGGTCAGGGTGACGTGCCAAACAAAGCGGAGCCCTACTTGTAAAAGGGAGTAATGTATTTGTGGATTAAGCACTGTTAATTCTGGGAATATGGCCTCCTCCCTGATCCTGGGTTTGATATGTGGTGAATGCATTGGGGTTAGCTTGAGCGTAATGTTATATGATGGCAGGAGTCATTTCAAAGGGGAGAAGCAGCCTGCAGAGAGTGTTTATGTACCACTCAAGTACTAAACCATTATATAGAGCTATTGATTGCGCTCCACTGCGAACCATTGGCAGAAGACGAGTGAATAGAAACATCAGTCACACTTTAGGCTCCTCCAAGGAACTCCTCTCTTTTCTGTGTCTCCGTTTGATGGCACGGAGGGATCCGTCCTGCTGTTCGCTGCTCTGTCTTCGCCTGCCAAATGGTTTTCCTGCACAATGGGTCACCCACTGTGCAATCAAGCTATCATCCGTCACCACAGCCCGGAGCCCCAGGATGTAATAAAATGCGATGCAGATGATCTCACGTAAGGCAGAGCAGGCTGTAAGGTTGAATTAGATTTGCCGTGAGGAAACCGAGAAGCACTCAGACCATCTTGAAGTTTAACTGCAACAGATGCGTATCACTAAACATCTCTGTTCTTTTATTTAATAAAAGACATAATTTATACAAAATGCTTTGCTTAGAGCATATAAAGTCACTGTACATACATGTGTCTATATATTTATGAAACTAAGAATTACAGTTTCTGGTTATTTCTGTCTTTCTTAACAGTAAAATAATACCATATATCTTTTATAAAACAAAATATATAATGTACATAGAAATACAATTTTGCTTATGTGCTTAAAGGGAAATATACATATATGTATTTCAAGTCTTAAATAGTGAAGGTGCTGGTGTCTTCTTCTTCTGAACCAGACTGGGATTGTGCTTGATTGCGCGTGTTGAGTGCAATCTCCGTCGTCGGCTCATCGTTGACATGTCTCGGGTGTCTCCCAAGTCGCTGTCCAAGACGCTTGGCAGCCTTGAGTACGTGTCCCCTGAAGGAGGACCCGATGAAGGCATAGAGGAGAGGGTTGATGCAGGCGTGGGACAGCGCCAGGCCCTCCGTGACTTGGATAGCGTGATCCAGGCCCTTGCTGACTTCACAGTCGGTCACGAGCATGTAGATGACGTCCATCGCTCGGCACAGCTTGACCACGTTGTAGGGCAGCTGGGTAAGCAGGAACACGGCCACGACGGCCAGCAGGACCCGCAGGGCGCGCCACTTCCTGTCCCTCCGCACCCCCACCGCCCGGCTCAGCACCCGACCTATGCAGCAGTAACACACCACCATGACCAAGAAAGGGAGCAAGAATCTAAGGGTCACCTCCAGCAGCTCCAGGGCAGCTTTTGCAGGTCGGGCCATGCTGGGAGGGTAGATGGCTGTACAGGCCCTCCTGTGATGGGAGTGCTTCACCGTGGAGAAGATGAGTTCAGGAAGGCCAAGAAAGCTGGCTACAGCCCACATCACCACACACACCACGAGCCACTGTCTCCTCACACGGGGATCTGTTCCAGACCTGCCTGCTGGATTGTGGGTCACAGCACGGTAACGATCCACGCTGATACACGCCAGCAGCAGCATGCCGCAGCTGAAGTTGGTGCTGTAGAGGAAGGAGGTGATCTTGCAGGCCGCCGAACCCAGCATCCAGCCATGGACGGCGTCGGCCGCCCAGAACGGCAGGGTGAAGAGGAGCAGCAGGTCGGAGATGGCGAGGTTAAGGATGCACATGTCTGTGAGGGTTCGTAGTCGCACCTTTGACGTGTAGACCACCACTACCAGGGCGTTTCCAGCCAGGCCCACCACCAGAGCGAGGGCGTAGATGACCGGGAGGAAGACACCGGCAAAAGAGCGCACGTCCTGCTTGTCACAAATGCTGTGTTCATAACTGTAATCATAGCTGTCATTTAACATGGAGTCGTCGTCGTCGTGATAATCGAAGTCTTCCATTTTTTTTTTGCTGTAGTGAAAGTAGAGAGTAGCAGAGAGAGAGAGAGAGTACAGTTTAGTGAAGAATTAGTTTATTTTAAATTTAAAAATTCACCTATTTAATTGCACATTGTGTGACATGTTCAGTCCCCCGCGTGGAAGTGTAATTTGTGTGTTATTTAACAGGACAAGAGTGGAAGGAAAACCGCATCAAAGGAATGTCCATGCATGATTTCCCTAATAGTTTAAGCTCTGAACAGTGTGCAGGCTTGAATAACTCCTGTGAAAACGCAGACAAAGGGCTGGCAAAGCTGCTAATTACCCTTTGAATTCAGTTAGTTTGTATTCTGTTGGATGCTCGGCGATCTACAGGCCCGAGCCTGGCAGAGCTTTAATCTCAATCTCTGATGATTTATCGACAGTCAGGGGGAAAAAAAGCAGCATTTACGCATTCATGCACTGCAGGCATATCTGACATCTACTAAGTTCAGGACAGCGCCTTCACAGTTTTCAGACCTTATCCGATCTGCAAAACATTCATCCACATATTGCATCCTCCTTTCTTATAATGAGTCATGTCTGTTCGCCCGTAGGAGACAAAGTCAGGAAATATGCGGAGGGAGAAATGAGGATAATGCAATAATATGACCGAGGTGTCACAGCAGGTTCAAATCCAGGATGTTGTTTTTACTCGATGCGATGCGTGCTAGCTCAACAGGAAAGCCCTTCAATCCTTACAAACACAATAAGTGACAGATGATGTCATTCCTGGACCGGAATATAACGCAGTTCTGTAACATTTCTGGCAAACCAGACTCGCAGGTGACAACAGTCATTTAATGAAAACTGTCCAGGTTTGTTATATAATGAGCCATTATCTCCCATATGGGAGGAGCAGCAGATGTTCACTGGAACAAAGATATTCCAAATATTCCCAGCACTGTCAACAGCTGTGCTTTATCTCTAGGGGCACCATAATAGATGGACAAATATTGTTTTTGGAGTTATAGAATGGAGACAGAAAAATGAAGTTCAGGTTGATTTAAATATATATTTTAATAGAAAAGTAATATTTTTGATTGTAACTGGCAATAATCAGAAATATAGGCTAGGTACAAACATACTGAACTTGTAACTACGCAATAATACTTTTAATAGTTATATTTTGCTGTTTGGCGTTCTATATATTTAAACACACATTATGTATTTAAATTATCTTATGTAGAAGGAAAATTGGGTAAAAAGATTAAAGTAGAATCACAGAGGCAGAGGTACTCTTTATCCTGTGATACCACTGATATGAACTAACATAATAATGGTAAACTTTAGTCATAATATGAGAGTAGAAGTGTTTACAAAAAGTCACCCAGGAAAACAGAATGCACGAAGCTGAGATTAGCCTGTTATCATGACCTCACTGTGGTTTATAATAACGTCATAAAATATAAAAGGACTTTGACTGCTAGTCTGTCAAGAAAGTAAAAGACAAGCAGGAAAACAAGCCTCAGTAGTTTCCAATCCATATCATGGTGAAATAAGTAAATGTAGAGTCTAGTTAGCTAGTTTGATTTATCAAAACAAGCATAAAAAAATAAAAATGAAAACATTACATGTTCAGAAAAACACCTCTTGAGAACGTCTGACTTGTTTAAAAGTCTGAAAAAGTCACAAAGCACTGAGTAAAGTGGTTTAAAGTTCAGATTCTCTTACCTTGCGTTTGTCCTTTTTGTGAGATGTTCAAAGCTGAGGATCTGAATCACACACACAAACAGCCTGTGTGTATCCCGAGGAGGAAAAGCTGCATGTGCCGCAGAGCTGGAGTGACTGATCTCTGTGCGTCAGCCCGCCTCGCTCCCTGCCTGCTCTGTGCTGACTGCTGACACTGTGGAGCGCCTCTCCTCACCACGTAGCTCTCCACGCACGTGCGTGTGTGCACGCGTGTCTTCAAGAGCGCAGGGCCAAAGCATAAGGTCTCTCCTCGTCCTCGTACAGCATGTAAACAGATGCTGTTTTTCACTGGAAGCTAAACTGTGAACCTAATCTGTCACTTCTGATGTCACGGAGGGCGTGCCTCGGTGGCCGTCTTTTGTTTGTGCCCGGGCAAGAACTGAAAGGGTGAAAAGGAAAAATAGAAAAACATCCCATCTGAGTTCGCAGGGTTCAGTGTTTACTGTGGTTTGCTGCAATGCAGCCGTCATTACTTTGTTTTTTTAGGCACATCGTTTACCAACCTCAGTCACCTTTTTGATTTTAATTACATTTAACTCTAAATTTATGAATGGAATTTTTCTCATGAATAGTCTTTCCTTATATGTGCTTCCTGTATGTGCTTCCTCAACAAAGCATCAGGATTTGTAATAGTAAACAAATAAAAGCCATAAAATTCCATAAAGTTCTTTGAAGTCAGACACAAAAAATATTGTTTTTTGAAGTATGCCACACTCATGTGTCATGTCACACACAAAAAGAATATTTGGACGTTATTGTCCTCGGGAAGCCGCCTAACAAGGTCGGGAATGTTTATTTTCATTCCAGCGGGGATGGGACGTGCACGGGCACGACTGTCGCATGACAGCCGGGCTCACCTTGTAGCGTGGATCATGTCTTATGTAAGGGTTCACAGGAGAACCCGACATGCCCCGTCCCCCCGGGCCAAACAGGCTTTCCTGGGTTACATGTCATGTTCGGGTGGAGTCGCTTGTAAAGATTTAGTGCTTTGCCGCGGTGCAAACATGATCACACACACCGATGCGGCGTTCCAGTTCAATCAGAATGAGTTGAAACATGTAACATCTGTCAGGTGGCGTCGAGGTGCTGTGATTCTCGTGCCGTGTGCACACAGGAACTGTGGATGCTGTCTGGTGTCCATATGGCCTGTCCTTAGGGGACAGTTTTGCCACTTGGACAATAATATAAACAGGAAGGCAGACTGTTGGTCACTGTCTGGGATGGGGGGACTGCCCAACCTTGGAAATTCCAGAGTGTTCTTCATTTTCATTATGATTCTGCACTGAGATTATGTGGTTATCAAATACCTCACATCATCATTTCATTTCCACTGTATCTAGTTTGTATGACACCTTGAATAAAATGTGCCCTCTAGTGGGTGTTTTGCGCAGCATTTGCGCATTTTTGCTGTCATAAAAGAAGCAAGACCTGCTTCATGGCAAACTGAATTTTACTTGAGGTGAAAGAATCCAGCTCAGGAAATATGAATCAACCTGTGTCTATCTCAGCTGGCTTTTTCACGTGCTATCAATCTGTCACGAGCCGCTTCCACATTGGGCGCTTTCCCAGTCGGAGACACGTTGTTTTCACGTTAAACGGTCAAAGGCAGAGTCGCACTGTGAAAGCTTGCTTGCCTCGTTGTTTGTTATTCCAGCAACAAAACACAAATTCAAATGAACGGCAGCATTTCTGACTTTTTCTCTTTTTCTTTTTTTCCTGCCCCACAGGTGCTGGCAATCCCCGATGCAAAGTTGCCATTGTGATGTGCAGGAGCGGCTCTCAAGAAGTCAGCAGCAGGTCAGTGATGTGTCGACAGTTCTTCGGTGCGTTTGTTTCCTCTTATGTATTTGCGTCATGTTTTTAACCACAGGTTGTTGTTTTTTTTATTATCCCGGGATTTTGTTAGCAATATTCCAATCCCTCCAGCTCTTCTGGGTTTATGTTCAAATGATGTCATGCTTGGCAGTGACCTTTGCACAATACTTGAACGGTTATTTTTTTCATTTATCTTCCTCTGTGCCACTATTATAATGGAGGTGGACTTTGGTTAGGGAGCAGGGTGTACTTCCCAAGAAGCGCTGTCTATCAGTTTTGGATCACATGTCAGGAAGAATGTGTCCATGTAATCTTGTTGACGCTTGTTGTCCGTTAAATCTTGCGGCTGACACGCAATTGTCATACATTTTCTAAGGCAGTAGTCATCGGTTACGGGCATTATAAATAGTTGATCAAAAAACAACTCTAGAAACAACCGCGCCCACACACTTTCTTCTTGTTTCGTCAGGAGTCGAACAACACGCACACCCAACCTCGTTTCCAGAGAATAAAATGAATCAGGGCAGCAGATTGTCACCCGCAGTGTGAAAGAAAAACAGTAAAAATCTGCTCAAAGTGGATTGCATTATTAAAGCTTTGGTTATAAACTTGTTTCTTAGGCATGGCCAGCACAGCATGCTCCTCGTCCCTATGGACACACCGGGTGTGAAGCTCGTCAGGCCGCTCACAGTGTTTGGACAGGACGGTATGATCATGGATCTGTCATTGGCTCTTGATATTTTCCTGTTTTCCCCCCAAACTTAATTTCCTTTTCGCATGCAAAAATGACAACAGAGCTTCCCTGACCTCTTGTTTCTGCGCTCAGATGCTATCCATGGCGGCCACTTTGAAGTGCACTTTGAAAACGTGCGCGTCCCTGCCTCCAACATGATCCTGGGTAAGAGTCTGCAGTGCTTTGTGTTCCAGTTTCAACGTATTTCCTCACATTAAGCTTTCTTAAGAAGCCTGCTACACCTGTAAAGACAAAAATCTATTTTTCCTCCGCATTCTTTCATTGTGTTTGGACAATAAAGGCTTGACTGTACCGCGTATGAAGTTACTAAGTCAAAGATATACATTCCTCTCTCTTTTGTTATGTCTCTGGGTTCTGTCTCATGGTGTATTTGTTTACAGGAGAGGGCCGGGGATTTGAGATCGCCCAAGGTCGTCTGGGGCCAGGCAGACTGCACCACTGTATGAGAGCCGTGGGTCTGGCAGAGTTGGCACTGGAGCTGCTCTGCCAGCGTGCTGCCTCCAGACGCACATTTGGAAAGAAATTATATCAACATGTGAGCGAACATTAACACAAGAGATTAAGTTTCAGGCACTGGAGCATGTGCTGAACTCCTCCTTAATATTGCCCTCTAGTGGACAGACTTTTAAATGCTGCCTTCTCATGTTTTTTACATTATGTTTGTAGGAAGTTGTTGCTCACTGGATAGCAGAGTGCCGACTCATGATAGAGCAGACCCGACTGTTGACTCTACATGCTGCTCATGCCCTGGATAAACTGGGCAGCCGGGCTGCTCGCAAACAGGTAAAACAGTCTGCTTTGGACAGAGTAACATACTGTGTCGCTATTCTGTACTACATAAGAACGGTGTACACACACACACACAATAAGTACTACAGACTAATATTTTCATTTTAAGAAGTCAACATACTAAACCAATTTATATCTGCTGAAAATGCCATACTCGTCCTGTCAGATGTCACTGCCAATTAAGTTTAACAATGACAGTAAAAGTTTTTCCAGATGTTTCAGAGTTTTGTGAAGCCGTTTCACCACCATTCAAATTCATTTCAAAGCTGCGGACAGTTGAGACAGTGCATTCAAACTGAGGGTTTTCCCTCTGGCTGTTTTGATCATACGCTCCAGTATCTGCACTCACTACTCGCCTTGTGTCCTAGATCGCAATGATCAAGGTGGCAGCAGCCAGGATGGCCTGTAAGGTGGTGGACTTTGCTATACAGGTATACGGAGGCGCGGGTGTCTCTGGAGACGTCCCACTAGCACAAATGTAAGTCCCCTCCTCACACACACACAGATATGAATGAGCATTAAATCCCACCTCCTCCTCCCTGATGTCAATATCATTCTTTGTCAGGTATTCTTATGTGCGGACTCTGCGCATTGCTGATGGGCCAGATGAGGTGCACCTCTCCTCCATTGCTCACCTGGAACTGAGGGATCAGCTAAAGAAGGCACAGGCCAAACTGTAAAGCAATGGACGTCACATGACAGCTTCACCTACTCGCCTTAACAAAAACACTGATTTAAGTGTATCTAAATGACTGACCTAATTATTTCCGTCAACACACTTTGTGTAAAATCATTCCATTAAAAGTTTCTGAATGTCCACATGATGTTTGATTTAAAAATGACACTTGTTTATTAGGAATTCTTTTTAATGTGAACTACAAAAACAGAAAATGACAGCATGAATATGACTATTGTCATCACACTCTGTACGGGTGTGGTCTACCACATGGATGAATTCCATTGGGAGGTGATGGGGAATCAGGACACACAAGCACATTATTTTTTTTTTGTACAATATAAAACAGCAATGGCCCCATCCATTTGATACACCAGATGGCAACCCATGCAACACCCTCCACTCTTCATTGTCTTTACATTAACGTAGGCAGAGATCTTCAGCTGCCAAATCAGTCTGTCAATCTTTTATACAACACGGCGCAGAAAAGGGAAGAATGGGGAAGGAGCAGAATAGGCTGGTTTGGAGGCTGAAGGACAAGACGTGTCAGTGTTTGCTCTTCTTTGATTTTTTGTGAGACCGGTGAGGTGACCTTGATTTGGAGCGTGACTTCTTAGTTGATTTCTTGGGCGTCCTGGAGCGCGACCTCCTGGATCGTTTGGGTGTGCGAGGTGACGGAGATCTGGCGGGACAAACGGGACACGGCTAAATGTTTCAACTCTCCTAACACCACTACAGTTAATAATGAAAGTGGTGAAATGCAATGAGAACATTAGTAGAAGCACTGGACGGATAGTGTTACCTCTTGGAGGACTTCTTGTTGCTGGATCGCGGGGAATCTTTATGAGAAGAACGGGAAGATGTGTCTTTAGAGTACGAGCGGTCCGAGCGTTCTGATCTCTCCGACCGTTCTGAGCGGGGTGACGATGACCGGCCTCGTCTGCTGCTACTCCGCGTAGGGCTGGGTGACCCACTGTGACGCCGCTTCCTATCAACCGGAGGGGACAAATATCTGTCAGATAGGGAATTAAACAAACCCCATGTTTTATGCAGCACACTTCCGAAAATACTAGACCTACACCTTTGGTGATTGATGAAGCTGAAGTGACACTGCAACCTGCCAACTGGTTATCTCACCTCTCCTTCCTGGTTGGTGTGTCCTCTTTATCCTTTTCTTTCTTCAAGTCTTTCAGCCGTGCCTCGGCTTTCTCCTTCTCTTTCTTCTCCCTCTCTTTCTCCCGTTCAAGTTTCTCCTTTTCTTTTTCCTACAGTCAAGGAAGACAATAAATTACCCAAACTTTCCTGTATTATATATCGTCTATAGCAATACTCAACTCAGTACCTTTTGTAGTAGTTTGTCTCTGTAGTGCTCAATCTGTTCCTGAATACTCTGGCCAGGCTTCTTGGGCCTTTTCCCAGACTCCAACTCATCCTGGAACTTCATGACCTTAACCTGGGTGAGCAATGAAAAGAAAATGGTCAAATATAATGAATTTCATTCGTATAAAAACACCTGAGATGATGGCGTGTGCTGGTACACGTAATATGTAGTCGAGTACCTCTATTTCTCTGAGCTTGATGCGCTTCTCCTCATTCATTTCAGACATCTTAGCCTTATGATCTGAGTCATCTCGGATGGGGTTGGAGTAGCTCTGATCTTCTGAGCGAGGGCTCCGGTCATCGTCATCACTATAATCGTCATCCCTTGAAAAGAGTTTATAAAAATAAAAGTTAAAAGATGCACTGATGTATTTTAAGAAGGGAATAGATCGTTATCCTCAAGGGGGCACACAGAACTCACTTTTTGGCTTCTTCTGGCTGCTCAAACATTTCCCATTTTGAGGTTGTCACAGCTAAAGAACAAAGAAAAAGATGCCATGAAATGAACTGAAACTAGAATGCACATAACAGAACTGGTGACTTCATGCCACCGTCTCTCACCTTGAGCTTCTAACTCCGACTCGTCCACTGCTTCCCATTTCGAAGGTGCTACCTTGAAAGTTGCTTCCTTGGACTGATCCACTATAAAAACCAGGAAAATAAGTGTCAGTGTTGAAGAGCTGCATACAGTAAAACATCTGGACTGAGATCATCATTAACATCCTATGTACTCTCTGGACTACTCACAAGGTATTCCATCTATGTCTTCTTCCATAGGCTTGATAGGAACACCATCTAGGTCGTCCAGTGGGGCCCCATCAATAGGAGCGCCATCAATGGGTCCTGCGTCAATCGGCACGCCGTCCACGTCCTCCAGCGGGGTGCCATCTACATACTCGCCTATTGGAGCTCCATCGATATCCTCTGCTGGCTCAGCCTGGGCCGAAGACAACAATACAAAGAATGTAGCTAAGGCTTGACAAGTTTTGACAGCCAGGTTATTATAAAAGATTTTTGAGGATGACACGTCAAGTATTGTTGCATCATTTACCTCCACCATGATGACGGCAGGTTCCTTCTCTGCAGCCAGATTAACGAGACCTAAGAAGATGTTCTGCAGCTTGATAAGGAAAGGGTCTGGATATACTGCCCAGTCTTCCCATGCCCGGAAACATGACATCACTCGTTGCTGCCACAAAGAAAACGGGACAAGGATGGTTGAGTGACAAACGGTAGGCGACAAACTGATTGTACAAATTATGTATTTAGTTTCATTAGTTTCATATTTGGATGTTTGGTACCTTAAAGTTCTCACTCTGAAGGTGGCCCTGTATCGCTTTGTATGTCGCATTGAGGTCTGAGAAAATCTGGCAGAGCTTTGCCTCAAAACTGTTGAGAAGACGGTGAGAACATTAATGTGAATTTGAACCAGGAGTAGTGACTTGACTATACTAAACTTAACTTAACAGTGGCATGTACTGCAGTCCTAGAGGGTAAACTGCACAACTTACTATTTCCTGTAGTAAGACGCATTGGATACTTTGGCAGACGAGTTGTACAGCACATCAGAAACGAGATACAACCGTGCAATCTGAAACGTGAAAGACAAAATATGATATGAAATTTGTCTATCAAATCATGGAAGGTATTGTCCCTGTTCTTAGCATTACATCTCACCTTTTTGGGAAGGGGGGTCTTGAGGATAGAGAGAGACTCTGTGATACACTCCACAATCTCTTCGGCTGCTTCGGCGTGGCTGAGGCAAAACAACATGGCTTCTGCTATGTCTCCCCTCCTGGGAGTCAAACCACGCAGCATCTCCTCTAGTTTGTCACGCTCTCTGCAGAGATAAAGAGCAAGTATATATAAATCTTTGGAACTGCAGGATATTTTTTCTTTCTGAAAAAGTACATTTATGCCAAAACTGACAAGGAAGCATTCTTACTCTTCTTTTAAGCAGCCTTTCTTGCTGCCCTCTTCCTCTTCCTCCTCTTCGTCGCCATCATCATAAGGACCATGGAGGTATGGATTAAGAGGAGGCGGACGCCACAAAGAGCCATTCTTAAACATTCTAAAGTCATCTGTTCGCCATTTCCCTGGTGCTTCACCCTGCCAAAGGAATATTTCACAGTTGACGTGAAAACGAAACCTGCTGCACTGTCAGCCAAGAACAATGTGTTTTTCTTCAACGTGGGCTGGATACCAGTGAAATTTTGCCTGAATGTGTAAAGCAATCATTAAAAGACAGAAATCTGACCTGTAGTATGGAGTAGAGCTTCCAACGGTAGTATACATGTGCTGGGCTCTGATTCTCAAATAGAAACCTGGAAGAAAAATAACCTAAGCGTGAGCATATGCATCCGCAATTTTTCAAAAAAGAAAATAAATAAAAGAATAAAAATCTGCAATAAATGATAAAAAAGTAACGTGTTACTGACGTGCAGTTGCACTGACCTGTACATTGGATTGTTGATTTCTCTGTTCATGATCATGGCTTCAAACATTGGGCCTTCACGCACCACAAACTCGATCATTCGGTGGATGAGAGAGAGCAAATTCCTACAAGAAAAACACAGTTAAAGCAAACGGATTCAGACTGGCCGGACCCTTGACCAACTACAAAAACCCTGTCTGTTAGTTTAATTTATGCTTGGCGGTTGGACACTCAGAGCAGCTGTCTCTTGACATGATGCATGTTTTACAAAACAAATGTTACAGGGCGGAACTGCAGCTGTCATGTACAGTAGGCTGCAACTGCGTGGAGCGCCGCCACAGTTATATTAGCAAGGAAAAGCTACATGGCGGAAGATAAACTGAATGTATACATTACTAATTTCCCGTGAAGGATGAGGTGAGACATCTGTCAGAGTGTCATGTGACCACACATAAATTAAATGTAACTGTGTCTATGCCTTTGTGTCAATGTATAACATCAATGCATAAATGTTGCCAAAAATCAAAACTTAAAATGACAATGATGTTACAGTGAAACGTTCATTTTAAGGATTCATTTAAAGAAAGCTAACAAATCGAGTACTAGCAGAATGCTGTTGTTTTTAAATTGTGCATAAATTGTTACAAGTTCATGTCTGTGTTCTTTGAGTTTTAGTTACATTGCACTGCCTGGACCCTTTCTTTGAAATCTTCCTACATTCAAATTTCACAAAAGTGAAGCTGGAGAACTTGGGAAAGAAGGAGCGCGTCATTGACTAAGACACTGTATTAACTGAAAATGTATGTCAATACAGTGCCTTTCAATTCCCACTCGTCTCCTGACTAAAGTCAAGTGAGGAAGAACACCAAAGCAGTATAGGATTGTTGGCCTAAATAGGCTAAACGTGTTATCTACTGGTTGAGTTGGTAATGACTGAATACAGTGCAAATGGGATCACTTAAGTATTTGTGTGGCAATTCTTGGGGAGATACATGGTGCAGGCTGCATACAATTAGCCTAAAGTGGCCAACAAGACAAAGGATGTCTTTCATTTGACAACACAGATCACATTTACTTGTATTGGAGCCGATCGTACCAATGGCGGGGTAAAATTCAGTATACTTTCCCAATCCATCCCATGAGGCTTTTCAGGTCCCTCGCTGCTGCAGACAGTTCAACTTGTGCTGCTCACCAAGGCCAATGTCAAAGGTCATATACAGACTAATGCTGGCAGGTTTGGATTTGTTGGCAGGGGCCAGATTTACTGAGCTCCTGACAGAGTGACAGAGGCCAAGGGGGTAGACGGTCTGAGTGAGCAATGGTCTGAGTGCAGGATTTCACAACTACAGGTCTAGAATCAGCAGGCTATATGTGGCAGATTAACATGTCACTGAAGTTGGAAAAACAACACAATTAAATGTTGATGTATGGTGTGGAACTGTGATGGACTAGAGTCATGATGTCGAGGCTCTAAACAGCACAATAAAAAAAGCACTATAATGATGTTTTTGCTACATATTTAAAAAAGGAAACATGAGTGATGGTGGAGTGTGAAAGAGCAAAACAAACTCCTCAGTCAGTATTATTGTATCTACTGATATGATGACAAATGCCTCAACCATTGCTCACCCATACTGACCAGCCCCCTGTAGCATGCAGTGATCAACTGATCAAACTTTTAGCTTCATTATGGGATGTTTTTTTTTCTAAGTTTGTACACCAATTTAAAAAAAAGAAAAACATGTACCTTTCTGTTGGGATAACCACTTTGACTATGGCTTGCGACAGAGTCTGTATATGAAGTCACATCAGATAATAAACATAGAATGTGAGTATTGTTAAAAGGCAACAGGTGAAAAATATAAAAAATGCATTTAAAAAGTGCAAATAGACAACAACTTTCCTTTACTGCTGTCAGTTTTACTAAAGGCCAAAGACCCCTGACACTGTATTCATTAACCATAAACACCTCTCTGTAACTCACTTTCCACACTCTAACATTTCATTATACCGACACTTATATACAGTGGAAAAACTAGTTAAATTCAGTCAACAAGACAAAAACTATCTCTTACAGAAACTTGGATTAAAGCCTGCACTGACTGCTCATTATAAAGGCTAACATCTTACCAGCTGCATTAACAAAACACTGCCATAACCCATGAGAAAATCCTAGGCAGACATGCTAAGTTACCTTCTCAAACTCCTCCTTGTTTTTAGGCGGAGGAAGCAGGGGAGCATTGGGGTTCTTTAGCCTCTCCCGGGGCTGTGCGTTGAAGGGTAGGCCAGAGGGAGGCGGTGGGAGTGTGTGCTCCATCATGGAAGGAGGGATGTAGATGGGGTGGGGTGGAATGGGCACACCTTTGCCCCATCCTAATTTCATCTCAAAGTTCATTATCATCTTTCCTGTAATAGCAGCAAAATAATTGTTTACAATAACCTGAAAGAACACAAGTAATTTATTTATTCGAGATAAAGAAATATAGTTTCGTACCATTTAGGTTCTTGAGTGCTCGCTCAGCATCCCTCCTGTTCATGAAAGCCACAAAGCCACAGTTCCTCTCCCGAGCCCTCTCCTCGTCTGTCCTCGGCCACATGATCTTCACACTGGCCAGCGGGCCGTAGCGGCCAAACTCTTGACACAGCATCTCCTCATTCATCTGTAAGATAAACAAAAGCACTGAAAAAAGGTTGCTTCTATAATGGATAAATATCTGGACATAGCCACTTAAAAATTCAGGGCAGATGCAGCAGATTTCCACTTGGACTTTAAAGCTAGGCTTTAGCAAAGCAACAGGCTCAAATCAAGCATAAATGTTTGGATGCATATTCACCTGTGGATTGATGTTTCCCAGATACAAATTAGTAGTGGACGGGTCTCCAACATCATGGGAACCTGGCGCACAGTCATCCAAAACTGCAGAGACAGAAACAAGACAAGAATTTCCTACTGCTGTCTGACAGCACATCATATGTTCTTGGCAAGATGAAGAAATTCACGGCCACTAGATTAAGTCAAAATTACCACTGGACGGACGGTTTCTTCTTGAAGAACCATCCGCTAAAAGAAGCAGAAAAGCAGTATAAATTTTGTTTCAGGGCACAAGTGGACAGAGGGTGTGGGGTTGTGTAGTAAGGCGTGCAGGACAGGGCCGTTTTTAGGCCAAGTTAGTACATGGAACACAGTCGTGCAGCTAAAAGACTCTTACATGAGCGTCTTCCATCCGTGCCCGAGAGAGGTTCGAAGCGACTGACACGTCCTTTCATCTTGTGTCTTTCATCCCTTTCCTCTTGTATCCTGCAGGAAACAGCACATAGTGCAGTTAAGTACCATCTATGTTCAAATCATTACAGGTTTTGTACTTTCAGAACACCAGCCTGTTTCCACAACCTTCAACAATTAAAGAGTTTAAGAGACTAATGTGTTGAAACTTACTGTTTAAGTTCTTCTTTGAAGAGCTCCAAGTTGCTCTTCTTCTTTTCCTTCTCAGTGCTTTTCTTCAAAGACTGAAATACAGATGTGGAAACATTGTGAGCACAGTAAAAAAAGCACGATAAACCACAAGAGAGGTTATTTGTTGACTGCAGCAGTACTTACGTGTCTCTTGTCTAATGCTAAAAACTGAGGTGGTGTTTCCAAAGGCAAGAAGCTTTTTGTCTGGGTTTCGAAGCGCGACTTGGGTTTGTACAACTTTCCTTTCTTTTCATCGGCAGCTGCCTCCTCTGAAAGGGAAAAAAAGAAAGTGTCTAATTACATCACCATTTCACTTTTTACTATCGTGGATGGAGCGTGTTGTGAACTGTGAGTGCAAAGCAATCCATTTGGGGGACACATAATGTAAATGATAAAGGTGCCGTACCTTTTGTTGCGTTTGCAATACCGCCACGGACAAAGGCCTTAACTTTGCCCTCTCCTCCGCCTTCAAAAGCGGCAAGAAACTCCTCATAGATCTCCGCTGCTGCTCGCTCATCCTCCTGAACAAAGAAACAAGTGTCAAATAAATACAAATCCAGCCACCGCAAATTTTTTTTTTAAAAAAAGGACGCTGATACTCACTTTTTTCTTTATTTCATCTTGCTCCTTCTTGCTTAGAGTCCTCTTTGCCACTGCCATTTTGCCAATGCTGAAAGACTTCAGTTTGCTCTCGAGCAGCGCCTGGATTTGTAAACAAAGCAGGGTTAGCTTTCTTCAACAGGTAATTCATGGTGCAGCTCTAAATATGACACATCCAGGCCGCCACCACCACCACATAGCACTGCTGCTGCAATGCATGCTCAAGTGTTAGTTATTACTCAGGTGACTGCTAAAGCGTGACAGTTGCTATGTTGACAGCCAAATTACGCGGGGCTTCATTACATTAACACCACCCAGCTCACTCTACTACACCCGTAAGGCGGCTGGTGGTGGCGGCGTGTCCTGTCCACCCGCAGTTTGTGAGCATTTTGTTGGTCTCTCTCTAAGCTGCATTGAATGCACACGTCTTCTAGTTGGTTGCTGCCAGACAGCTGTAAACAGCTAAAAGGCCTAACAAGCTAGTGTCTGCTGCAGCGCCACCGACTGAATGCATTAAGCGCCAGATGACTGTTACACGGAGCTGAGCCTGAATATTGTTAGGCCCCGGTTCGCAAATATTTAACTCAACATACCTAAATACAAACGTATATCAGCTAAACTTTACTCCGAGGACTTGCTTTGTCGGTATCGGCTCGTTAGCTGTGCTAACAATATTTCTTTCTGGGTCAACTGCCCGTGCTATGCCCGGTTGTGGTGGCTAACTCGTTAGCTTAGCTCAATTAGCCCGTGTGCCCCGGAGAGCCGAGAGTTAGCATTAGCGCGTCTGGCAGTTAGCTGACAACGTTGCGCACACGTTAGCGCTCGCCTTTTTCACGCTACAAATATATAAATAGTCGAGGTCGTTCAGGTATACGATCATGTACATTGTTTTCATTACGACGGCTGATGCACAACCCATGCAGGAACGAAATGTAAATTCACCTTAGCGCTAGCTTTTTGAGAGCCACCAGGCGCTCGGTCCGCCATCTTTTGTGGAACTAAAATAAAATCGATCGCCGATTAGTAGATAGCCGCAAATGTGAAACTCCGGAGGGGACACAGTCGATCACAGAGACGATGATGGGGATGTTTCTCTGCCACTCTTAAAGGTGCAGTGTGTAAGATTTGAGACCGTTATTTTCAGAATAAGACAAATACGGAATATAATATTTATAACTATGTTTTCATGCATGTGTAATCACCTGAAAATGAGAATCTTTTTGTTTTTGTTACTTAAAAATTATCCTTTTATATCTACAGTGGGAGCGGGTCCTCTTTCGAGGAGGCCGCCATTTTGAAACACCATGTTTCTACAGACTAAACTAAACAGGGTCTTTAGAAGACGAGATACTTTATCAATCCCTCAAGGAAGATTTTTTTTTCCACTTACGTGCAACTCCGAAATACAACCACACATAAAAAGACATGCAATGTGGAGAGAGATGGTGGGGTGATTTGACTGACTTGATCCAGACACCCTCCGGTTCCCAAGCCAAGTCTCTATGGTCTGTTCTACTGTTGCTACCTTAATAATTATAAACAAAAACATGACCCAAAGAAGAGAAATCCAAAGAAGATTTTTAAAGTGTTGTTTCTCCTTTACACCAGGAAGGTGAGTGTGATGTGTGGAGATTGCAATGCAGCGATTAGACCACTAGATGCAACTGAATTCTACACACTGGACCTTTAAGTCGTCATGTAAACATGTAAATAAAAACAGCAGCTAAATCAGGGTGTGACAATAACTTTACATCCTTCATATCCATTAATACAGTAAGACAAGGTTTTTGACCTTGTCTTGTACAGTGCATACAACATTCATACTTTTCATATTGTATTTTAGTATATTTTATATTTTTTTCATTTTCTTTTTTATATATTTTCTTTTTTCTTTTTCACATGGTCAGTTAATCACAGTTGTTTTATTATTATCACAGAGGCTTCACGTGGGCCAGATAGCAACACAAGTACCTCAGTGAAAGATCTTAATCTGTATTTTTCGGTTGATAAAGCTATGTGAAAAATACAAGTCTATATTTGCAGTAGTTGCTTACAGCACCCTGGTGAGTATAAGCGGTTACAGATAATGGATGGATAGTCTCCTACAGCATATTTAATCCTGCAGGTGGTGCTCTGACACTCTATTAGTCTAATTCAATCTCTGCTCTCTGTGCATATTACTCTGACACCCCACAGCCTACAGCTATTCCAAGCACCTTTCTGATGATATTTTCAGCCGGTGTGAAATTAACATTCCTGTTAGAGGACAGGTGTCCTCCTTCACTCCACATCTGGATAATATGTCACACTGAGTTGTGTTATCTTGGGTATTAATCAAATATAGTATATATATATGATCTATATATACTGACTGGAATGCCAAACCATTCATGTATGAGTTCTTGGGTCAAGTTTATTCATGCCACCTCATCTACTTCAAGGTTTTTTAGGCCAGGTGCCATGTGAAACTAATGCGAGACCTCACACCCTTCCAGCGCTTCTTTAATTTTTTTTTTTTTTTTTTTTTTTTTTTTTGGAAAAAGCAGCAGCCTGTGCTCCGTCCCTCCTACCACGCAGCAGAACAAACGCTATATTCATCTGCTCCAGCTTGCAGTTGCTGAAACTCCCCGCAGGAACTCCTGGCTACTTTTACCCCACCGTTCCAGCTGCTGAACACAATGCCATTCATGCCACGGGGCGAAAACAGGCGAAGCGCCGGCTCCGTTAACACAACAATGTGGAGAACATGCGGTGTTTTTTGCGCATGGAGTCTACTGTTTTTGACAGAGATCTGTGCGCAGTCTCAGCGGAGGTACACCTTTATTTACGTCTATTTATTATTTATTTATTTTTCAATCCATCTGAAAGCTTTTATGAGTGAGCAAGGTGGTCAAGGATCTCTGTGGCGTCAGTGGACGGGAGTTTATTGGAGGAGTATTCTGCAGTCTGGGCTGCCTCCAGTCAGGACATAATGTCGCATCAGATGAAATCTGTTTCAAATCAACCTGTCGTTAACGTTTATACACGTTGACTGCTTTAACACATCATCATAATTTGATATCTTGGAAATAGAAAACATTCTTTCTCTCTCTCTCTCTCTCAACCCCTATAGACCAACCTTCACATGCGGAGGAAACATTACAGGGGATTCGGGAGTAATCGGGAGCCAGGGGTACCCAGGAGTTTACCCTCCAAACACCAAATGTGTGTGGAGAATCACAGTGAGTCAATTTCATATTTACCATATTCACATGTTTTTCTGCCACAGCCTAGAATGATGATGACAAAACTGCAAAATTGTTAATTAAAAACACACCAAACTGCTGCACAGTGTAATAGTATGATAGTCTTTCACCAGCCCCAAGCCCCTAATTTCCTTCTAAAAATACTAAACCACAGCCAGCCACTTTTTGCTGACTGTCTCCATTACATGACTGTACATTTATACAGCCGCTGATCATATGGTTGTGCCAAAGTTCAGCACATTCACCCTTTCGTGCATAATTCAGACTTTCTGTTGTGAATTTGTTGTGTCTGTAATCACATGTGGAAAACATTGTTTCACTGGACATCTCTGAACAAGCCAATACGCATGGGAGCTGTGTCATTTTATTGTTCTCTGTAATAATGATAATTAAGTTAAATGAACTCTTAAATCCCACCCAGGTCCCTGAGGGAAAGGTGGTGGTCCTGTCATTCCGCTTTATTGACCTGGAGAGCGACAACCTGTGCCGCTACGACTATGTGGATGTTTACAGTGGCCATGTCAATGGGCAGAGGCTGGGTCGCTTCTGTGGGACGTTCAAGCCAGGAGCCCTGGTTTCCACGGGCAACAAGATGCTCATGCAGATGGTATCTGATGCCAACACCGCTGGTAGTGGCTTCCTGGCTGTTTTCTCCGCTGCCCACCCACATGAGAGAGGTACACAAACGTGGGAATAGAATAGTTTTGGCATGCTTGCTGCTTACTTTTAATCTCCTACACATAGGTGCCAAGGTTGGAAAGGTATCCTCTGTCTTGAGAATATCTTGCCACTACCCAAGCATGTAATACAGAGCCACAGGGGACTGTGTCTCAGCCATGACTTCACCCCATAAAGGAATCTGATACTGACCTGGGAGTGTGTCTGTTTGGGCAGAGGGTCAGTCTTTAAAAAGCAAGTGAGGTCATTGCACGATACCACAATGCCCAGAACTGACCTCCTCAGATTCTGAATAACTCTGTGAATCACATTCAAGGCATGCAAACACAAGAAAAACAAAAAGGAGGAGTAGTTTTTCTTCCGCTAACTTAAAACCAGTCACCTTAGGGAGTTTCACTGGGTTAACACTTTCCAGCATCTGGACAAAAAGGGAGGAATATCTTAACACTTCTCTCAGTATGATGTGGAATTTCTCACTGACATTTTCTGGAGCCCTTCAGTAGAAGACACAGGTCAGAAGTACCACTTAGAGTTGAATGAACCTCTTACTCTCCGCAGGGTTGCAAAGTTGCTTCTTCTGTTTTGGTGGAATTTTAATGGCTGGTTCTCTGTACCCAAGTAGCTGACAGCTGTAACGGACAATGGCTATTAACTAGCCTGCCTGGCTCTCACTCAATGGATAGCAGCAGACCGTTGCCATAATGTCTCCGAGCGTCGTCAAAACTGTACAGCACAACATTTGTTAAGTGTCTATTTTTGTCACTGCACTAAATTGCACTTCTTTTTTTAGACATGTTGGAAAGAAAACATCAATCTTAAGTGTATGTTGCACAGAAAACACAAGAGATTCAGTTCTTTGTCAGTGTGAAGAGCTTGTGTGTTTATTGAACTCTCAAACGCTCAACACAAGCATGGGGTCCTTTTTTAAGCTGTTCACTGCATAGGACTGTTGAGTGACTTACTATTTTAGGATGCACATAATGACAAAGAAGGCACTGAGAGCACCCATTACAATAGATAAGTAGTTAATTGGAGGATCATAAAATATGTATGCCTTCAAAAGAACAATGAATAAAATCTTGGCATTTTCCTTAAAGGAGGAGTGATGATATTTTGCAGGTTATCCCTGATGACTATCCATGATTAACTCTAATTATGACTCCACAGGGGACCAGTACTGTGGAGGCAGATTGGACAAACCCACAGGGACTTTCAAAACACCCAACTGGCCTGAGAAGGACTACCCAGCTGGTGTCACCTGCTCCTGGCACATAGTGGCACCAAAGAACCAGGTCAGACTGTTCAAACTGAATTAATCAGATTTTTTTCACAATAAATGGAGGTGTTACATGTCGAGTTCTCGCAGGAAATGACTCGAGGAAAGGGATAGAGAGAGAGAAACTGGCTAACTGAACAACATCGATGCCCCATGCTGACACTCAATAGTGTGTGATGTGTGATGTTTCGCTGGAGGACATGTCACTGATTGAATAAATTAGCCTTGTTGTGAAATAAAGCATAAAACTTGTATAACAAGTTACCTCGGATGTAAAAAAGAAGCTCCCTCGATGTCTTCTTAAAGGGAACTCTTTAAATTCAGATCAAAGTGTATTTACAGGTCTTGTAAAGTGTATATGTGTGTGTGTGTGTGTGTGTGTGTGTGTGTGTGTTATATAAAGCCTTTTATGGCTCCAGATGGAGCTGTGTTAAGTTTAATAAACTGCCTCAAGTGATGACATATTAGCCAGCGTTGGTTGGATCTCAAGATTACAAGAGAAAGAAATCAAAAATTCTTTCCAGACGTCTGTAGTCTTGCCTCATCTCGAGGCCACATTAGCCACTATTAGCAAAAACAACCTCAAATCTCCAACCAAACTGTTACGGTCAAGTTGCATCATGGGTAACGTAGGCGCCGGGGTTTGACAAGGGAGAGGAATGCGTAGAATAAAAATGATGATTTCTCTCTGATTTTGATCTTGAAGTGCTCTTTTAAGATGGATCAGCGTGGAATGCATGTACAAATTACATGATCCCATGAATGACAGTGTACCCTTTAATCTTACCCTGATAGCACTATTACAGATGTTTGCTTCATGAAAGAAGATTTTCTCTTGATTTGTCTCCTGCTGCAGATTATTGAGGTCAAGTTTGAGAAGTTTGACGTGGAAAGGGACAACTACTGCCGCTACGACCACGTCTCCATTTTCAACGGGGCAGAAATCAACGACGCCAAGAGGATTGGAAAATACTGTGGAGACAGCCCCCCAGCGTAGGTGATTCCGTCATGAAGATTCATTTTTTTTTGTACTCAAACATACATTCTATGAATTCCTCTCAGCTTACACTCGTGTCTGGGTTTCTTTGCAGGCCGGTGTTCTCAGAGGGGAACCAGCTCCTAATCCAGTTCCTGTCAGATCTCAGTCTCACCGCAGACGGCTTCATTGGACACTACAAGTTCAGACCAAAGAAATTCCCCACCACCACGATACCACCCACCACTACGACACAGCCAGTCACCACCAGGCCCATACGTAGGTAGCAACTTTTATCCAATAAAAACCCCTCGAAGATTCCTAACATCTGTATTTGTTGATGTAGCTATGAGACATGCTGGCTTTGTGCTACTGGATTCTGTTGCTAACACATGGGGTTTATCTTTCACTTAAAATATGACAGACATCTGGAATCTGCTTGATAGCAGATCCGGGCAAGAAAATAACTAAATGAAGTGTGCTGCTTAAGTAAGACTTTACTCCTCCAAGAGTCATATTTGCACTGCTCATTTGCTGAATTTGGCTGTCTGTTTGCCTAAAATGGGGGGGAAACATTTCAGACTTTCAAACTAAACAGCGGGTTTTCATGATCCCACATGCACTTTGTGATGCATCATTATATTTTGTGCAAAGAGTGCACTCGAGACTGCAGGCGCTGTTAACAGAAGCGCATGTCCAAACACAACACATGCTAAAAGCGTGCTCACATTTCTCTTGTGTAAACCGTACGCAACGCGAGTTCATATACAGGGTGGGCACGAGTCTGCACCCGCAATCACAGCTCATTTTCATACTCAAACTCACATTCCCACACACACTGTTGTTTTTTCCCTCAGTCAAGCCAGGTTATTTTGGCGCATCCCGGCCATGATGTCATATTGTCACAACGCTTGCTGGTTGGCTTATCTTTCCTGACGCCGCCACTCCTCCCCAATAAGAAATATTTAGACAGTCACCTTGTATTTTCTGGGTCCTCTCCTTTATAGACATTTTACTATCTCTAACTCTGAAAACAGATGTTCACTTGTCACACTACGTTACTATTTTATATTGTACACGCTGCCTCACATTGTCTCTGAGGCTATTCGCTTGAAGAGACTCTTGTGTGACTGAGAATACTCTGTAAATTAACCATAGTAGAAACAGATGCACTCATAACTTACATGCTTCCAACACTGACAGGCAAAATTACAGAGATTGCATTTTCTTGTCCGTGTGTGTGTGTGTGTGTGTGTGTGTGTGTGTGTCTCCGCAGCTCTGAAATACTCTGTCGCCCTGTGCCAGCAGAAATGTAAAAGACGAGGAACACTTGAGAGCAATTACTGTTCCAGCAATTTCGGTAAGAACATCAGCGCTTATTGCAGTTTATTCAAAGCACACAGGCTACGGCCACTGACACGCTCCAGCTTTGCTCATGTTATTATTAAACGTACCTACTGTTACATGCATGCTAATCCTAAAAAGTCCAGTAAATGCCGTACATGTACATACATTAGCATCAGCAGACAGATCTTCCCTAACAAACAGTCTACAGTCTCGATCGTGTCACTATCTTTGCTCCTCTGATGTCTCCCTGCACATCTCAAAGACTTCCTTGATAGTCTTGTGAGGAAGTGAGTGCATACAGTAGGACACAGTCACCTCCAGTATAAACACACACACACACACTCTCAGACTCTGACTGTAAGTAAACTGTTGATAAATGAACGTGTTGATTCAGGCAGCAGCCCCCGTTTGCTACTCCCCTGCTAGTGTGGTGTTTTCTTCTCCGAGATGTTTACCACATGTGTTGCACTGGCATTTCAAAGAGTTCACTTGGATTCGCAACAGGAAGTGAGGGACGGCGAGCGATGTGGTGGTGCGATGTGGGGGGAAAAAAAAGTCGCCCGTGTGATGTGGCGGCAGAGACAAACACAATATGTTACATCACATTTAATGGCGAGACGGTAGGGTGGAAACAGTCTGCCTAATCAACACTTAAAGTTCTTAAAATGAAGAGTTCGAATTGTTGGAAGCAGGTTTTTTGTAACAGTAGCATCAGATGGCGCTGAAACAGGCAGTCCTCCGGGCCATTCTCATCCCCCGTCAGGAAATGAAACAGGCAGCACGTGAAGTCCAGACATATTGGTACCATCAGTGTAAAGAATCCTGCTCATGCTGAATTGTTGAATAAGACGTGATTCCCTCCTACTCTCCGCTGGCTCCACTATCATCCAGCTGTCACTGCTAAATGTCAGGTCCACACAACAAAACTGTGTATTTTTTTTTTCTTTTTGTGCTTTTGGAGACCTGGTCAGACTAAACAGGAAATGACTGTAACAGATTTATCACATTCTTTAGGACAACCAGACGCGACCTGCGAGATAGAGTACGTATTCTGCCTTCTGGTAAATTAACCAGATTAACCAAATTAATTGAATTTCTCTAACTTTCTCCAACTGACATGCAAAACATTTGAGCTGCCAGCTGGCAGACCATTATGATATTACACGTTTAACTTCGCCTCATCACATCAGGCACACATCCCGATAATTCGTAGTGCTTGAACGTCATAAATTGACAGTAAACAATATCCTTGATGTGTTTTCTTGATGTGAGTTCTTGAGAAGGAGCTGCTATTATTGGATGGATGAGGGAGCCATAAATAAGTCAGGAGGGGAGTGCTGAGAGCCTGAAATGAAACGGTGAGAGGCCATGCTGTCAGTTCACCACGACAGGCTGCACTTCACAGACGAGAACTTAAAAAACGGCGCGCGCACATGTTCACAGTTCTCCCAGACGAAAACAATAAAAAAGCAGATTCTCTTCACCGCAGCTCTTTGTGCGTTAAACTGTCCACTGTAAATTCCAGACTCTCTTTTCTCTGATGTCGAAACATCGGCTGTAAATTTTTCACATGATGTATATTAGCTTTACATTTCTAGATTCTGTCCTGGCAGAAAACTGAACACAAGTGCAGCATATAGATGTTATTTTAGCCATGTCAGCAATAACGCAATGTAACGCAATGCAATGTATTCAACAATTCTGGTTGGCTGATGATGATTGACAGCTCCTTCAGGATGAGTTATAATAACTTTGGTGAGCCCCTGACTTCTCATCTGGTTCAATATTCTGTTTTATGACTCGCAAAACTGTTGACATTCTGACAACTGACCCATCAGCCTCAGCTCTACTGCTAATTAACAAATCTTATCATGCTGGATCCCCGTCAAATAAAGCTGGGGAGCATGGTGGACATAATGCATCAGTGACGTTAGCATGTAGCACAAAGCACCACTGTGCCTCAGTGCAGCCTCACAGAGTTGCTAGCACTGCCGTAGACTCTCGCTCTTGTTAATTGTCTGTCTGATCTGAGTCTGAACATCTTCTTTCACTCTGATGGTTTTCCAAAGCCTCATTATGCCGCTGTCACTGTCAATTAAAGCGTGGGCTTTTGTTCTAACCACAGCCCAGAAGGAGAACTCGCCAAAGTAGTGATGATTTTGTTTATAGAGATTAAATCTGTATCCGTGTTTGTACGCTTGTTCATCAGGAAATGAATTTCAATTCTAGGAGAGAGCACATGTTTTATTTTTATGCGATGTAATATTAATCCTCATGACCTGTGTGTGGTGTGTATGGCAGTGATAACTGGGACTGTCATTACTGCGGTGATGAAAGGAGGAAGCATGTACGCCACTGTCTCCATCATCAACGTGTATAAAGAAGGCAGTCTGGCCATTCAGCAGGCAGGAAAGACCATGAGCACCAAGATCATTATCCTGTGCAAGAAGTGTCCATTTATCAGACGAGGTGAGTTCACGGGGTGAAATTAAATTGGCTCAGTGTCCTTGAGAATATTTTTTGATGTCACTTATCTAAATGTTGAGAATAAATACTCAGTGATTCACTGTTTTCAATAACCTATGGCTCTGAGTTTGCCTCCTTTGCTGTGTCCGTCACGCTCAGTTGATTGAGCTTGTCCCCAAAGTGTGAGGTGAGCGGCAGAACTCAGTGTCCAAGCAGTTAATGAAACATTAAATATGTTTATATGTATGCATATAAACATAAAGTATACAGACCTGCCGTGCGGAGATTCTGATGTTTGGCCTCCCTGAATGTCTCTGCCGTTCCGCCACTGCATTCAGGTTTTTTTTGTGTGACTTCGCCAGGCTTGAACTACATCTTCATGGGCCACGTGGACGAGGACGGCCGGGGGAAAATCGCCCCTCACCACTTTGTCATGGCGTTTAAGACGAAGAACCAGAAAGGACTCAACGTTCTGAAAAACAAGCGGTGCTGAGTCCCGTTAGCTCTGGGGTTCTCCACTGAACCGGCGCGCTAGAGGCTCAGCTGTGCATAGAAACAATAAAGCAAAAAGCAACCACCTCCATCTCGGCAACACACACACACACACAAAAAAAAAACAAAGCTCAATCTGGATGCAGATATGCCAGCACGAAGCATAAAATCCACAGGATTCACTCTATTAAACTCTGGTATTTATTCGATGTGCTGCAGATTGCATGTTGCTGGAATAAAAATGAGAACAGATGAAGTGCTTCCACTCCGTCTTCTATTAAAAGACCAGTCGCTTAGTCTGTTTGGCAACCTCAGATTAATCAGCGACAAAATGAGGTGAAATTTCCATCCCCATTCTCACTCTGCGTATTCACATTCCTATCATGCCCCAAGCAGGGAATTAAATCGTCGGCAGTAACAGGAGCCCGGAATAGGGAGGTAATCAGATTGTTTAAAATTTTCAGTGTGCACGTCTGACATCCTATGATTGCACCGTTAATTAGATTTTTTCTGTCTTCGTCTTTTCTATTGTTTCTCTTTGGGGCTGTGGAGCAGAATGGGGATAACCAGTGTGTTTTATTATTTAGTATGCATTAAACAAACAGATGTAGAATAGACAAAATAGCCTTAAATTTCACAAACCTGATCAATAGCAACACGGTGTTAACAACCTACAGTTGATGTACGGTGTTCAATTTCAGCGGGCAGGATTAGGAAGTTTTTAAGTGGTGATAAAAAAAGTGCAATATTTAATATATACATTATTCTTTTTTTTAAAAGTAATAGTTTTTTTATGCTGGTTTTATGTGAAACAAACGAGGACCTACCTAGCTAAAGCTCTTTTTCTTCAGTTTGTTTACAGATGCAAAGCACCGCCGTCATTTACCTACATTGTTTTTAAAGGCAGAGGTATGAAATGAAAAATATTTTCATATGGAAAAGTCTGTGAATATTATTTATATTTTATTGTTTTCATCTGCCCAAATAAAATCTCTAACAAACATTCCTTTGTTTGCCTGTCTTTGTACAAGAACATTGAGCTGGAAAGCATGTAACGCCAAATTATATTTGAAGTGAACTGTCGAGCCAAGGAAATTATGCTCTACTAAGCAAGAGAATGGATCAGGGGTGTGTAATGTGACTCTCACGTGGACCGGGCCACTGGGCAGCTGGCTGAACAGTTGACAGTTTTCTGGCTTTCGGACCTGGTCATCCAAAGATCAGTATTCGAGGAGAGAAATCAACTTCAAATTTCAAAAGCAGCATTTGTAATTTTTTATGCCATTAAATCCCAAGAGGGGCACATTTTTCATAAAGTTTTATTTACCTTTCTGTTGAAAACAATGGCTTTCTTTATTTACAATAAAGGTAGAATAGCTGAATAATACATGGAGGGCCTGAGTCTGGAGGCTTTGGTGGTGAATATATGTGTTTCTAGTTAAGTTCCAGGTTTAAATTTGCCTCTGTGGCTCAAAGGAGCAGAGTTTATCACATGCTCAAATCACACAGCATCCCAGATAAACGAGAAGCAAAGGTTTTGTCAAAAGAGGGGGAGAAAGTAGAAGAGATATTTGGTCTTTTTTTTTTTTAGCTCCTTGGGTAGAACATGGCATATTTGGAGGTCCGGAAGCCGAGCAGGTCCCTCATCTCATTGCGAAACTTGGAGAGGTCCTGGCGCAGGTCGTTCAGATTCTCCACCGTCGCCTGGTCTGTGCTCTGCATCTTCTGCCGCGTGGAGGTCAAGTAGCGGTGAACCAGACAACACATGATCTTCTGGTAGTTCTCGTCACGCTTCTGCTTCAAGTTCTTCCACTCCTGGGTAGAAAGGACAATGAAGGAACTCAGATCGATGAGACGATAACGCACAAAGCGCAGATGGCCTTCCAGATAATAAAGAAAATCAAATCACAAACACGCTGGCAGTCATCTTCCTAGCATAATTCAATGTTCTGACAGTGAAATATTTCTCTTACCTTGAGGCTGTTCTGCCGCTTCACTCTGCCCTTCGAGGTATGCGAACAGATCCACTTGCTCATGCTGGTCACCAGGTAGCAGACGGTCTTTGGGGAGGGGAGGATGTTGAACGGTGGAGGCAGAGTACACTTGTCGTCAAAGTAGCTTAGCCACAGTTTGGCGCGGGCGAACTTCCACTCCTTATCCTCGTGATTCTACAGAAGCCCAAAAGCCAACAACAACATTGAGAACGCAGGAATGTGAGGACGAACTTTCACACGCTGTTCTCCTTTAACAGAGGAATCTTGAAAATGCAAAACCGCTGTTGTTGCAGAAATCCCGGAGGGTGCCGATCTTTCTGGACAATGAACTGTTTCACTTAGCATAATCAAAATAAAACAGTCGTTCAAAGGGAAATGTGCAGCAGGGTTCCAAAGTAAAAAACAAGTTAACATCTGTATAACGTTTCAGCGTGAATTAGAGAAATCTAAAAAATGTAATCTTAACGGTAAATGAGAACAGCTGCAATTTGTGGCTCTCAAATTAGCCTTGACAGCACAAAGAAATTAAGCCCTTCTGTGCCAAAGGTTGTTTATACTTACAGCAATTTGTCTAAAGCTTTTATGGAGCATGGCCACCAGCAGCTTGGTCAGCACAATAACCACCACAACGTTGTAGGTGCCTATGATCATGGCACCCACAAAAGAGCGCAGCTCCTCTGTGTAGCTGATGCGGGTGATGAAGAGTGCAATGTGTGCCAGGGAGAAGATGTACCAGAACAGGGCATAGCAGGTTCCCATAAACCTGTGAAACAGAAGAAGCAGTTAAATCGCAAAACACTAAAACTTGACTTTGACTTTATGAAGGTAGTCTCTAACATCTCTCAACAAGCACGCTGAGCATTTATCACTGTCGTCGTTTCTCTCCAAAATGACAGATTGAGGTTGGCCCATACGTGTGGAATGCATCGTTGCTCTGTTGCTGGCAGAATATGCCCTCACAGTCCTTGGGTGGATTCTTGTCTGGGTCTTTCTGGTCCTTTCCATAAAGCTGGGTGAGTCCAATGGTGAAGGAGAATAACACCAGCAGGAAAAGGCCCAAAAACTTTCCAAACTCCTGCAGCATCTGACCCATGGAGATCTAGGGGGCGGAATAAATATGTGTTAATCCTGTGCCGCTTGGTCGGACCTAATCAAGTAGACAGTTTCTTTCTTTTTTGTGCCAGTAAATAACTACAAAGAGGGCTAGCTGGGGTCAGGGAGAAAACATGTCACTGTTTGAGAAGTTAATGTGCTACAAGTAGAACATTATCTTTGCCTAGATGTTTTTAAGATGCAAATTAAATTAACAATTGAGTCATACATTTTTATTAGCACCTTTTGTATGCTTACACACTAGCATTACTCCAGAAACAAGCTAATAGAAACTCCTTTCCCAGCAGACTTTGACGTGCAGCAGGAAAAGCACAGCTAAAACTATTATTATTACTACTTATTTAGTTATGTGTTGTTACGTGGTTATGTTATTTGTTACTTTCCTACTCAAAATTATTAGTAAAGACAAATTGCAACAGTGTTGCTTTGGTCTGTGTACTTGTAGTTGTTGCTAGCTAGTTTAGCTGACAGCTAACATCAAAGACGTAGCTCAGTTTATTTGGGCAGAATTTGCAGTATTTTAAGTTTCGTTTCAGGACCTTACACCAGTGTTTTCTACTAACTCTTTAAAACTTAAGCAAGGCAGCTGTATTTCTGCTTGGGTGTAATGTTTTGGTACTCTTTCAACACTTGTCCTTAGCAAACTTTCCAACACTTGTTGCTAGTCCCCCCCCCCCCCGTGTTCTTGTTTAGCAGCGGTCCCTGGAGAAAGAGGAAAAAGCAACATATTCTGGCAGCTCTAGTGCTGTCACCCTATACCTGAGGGAAGACAGGCAAACATGGAAGAAGCCAAAAAGAAGTCTCGAAGACAGAGAAAGTCTTCTCGGACCAACTATTTATAGGCCTGAGTGGCTTATCTGTTTACTAGGACCTGGAGATGCTCAAACAAGGTCAGAACATACGCGGCCTCGCAAAACACAAACACAACACATAGTGTCCAGTGTGAGGGATGACCACTATCCCTGCACCTCAAGGTGAACGGCGACTGCGGTGTTTGCGCTGAAACCCGGCAGTTTGTTTGAGGAGAAGGGCTAGTCTATTAGGGCAATTCATTCTCTTGTCATGTCTAAATCCCCCCGGTGTATTTCTCTGCCACTTTGTACACGTCTGATTTAGGAGCTGAGGGTGTTCCCTGGCTGCTTGCCCGGCCCGGCCTGACAGGTAAGCCTAACTTACTTACTGTACAAACAGAGCAAGAATGCGACAGGAGCTCTTAACCTTGACTGGAGGGCAGGTCTAATGCATTTAAGGTACATCCAATGCAAACCATACAGTATATATAGTACGCAGCACTGTTTTGGCGAAATTGCGTATTTTAGCATTTTATTCTAACAGGAAATGAGAGCGTGTGTGTGAGTGTGGCTGTTAAGGAAAATTATTTCATTTTCTATATAAATGGACTTTACTTTCAATTAAAGGGCAAACTGTTTTGTTTACCCAGATGTTCCTGGAACTGTCTCGACGCTGCTTCCAATTTGTTTTTAAATGTTTTCCAGCTGTGGCGCAATTCGATGTGAGAGAACAACACGGCATTCCAGCAATGTCAGCGGCCATATTAACAAATCTCAAGTAATAACTACTCAGAATCTGATTTCTTAGCGTGGATCTGGGGTAGGCTACATCTTCTTGTCTTTTTCACTCGAACACACTTATATGTGCTTCCTGGTGTATCATTAGTTATTTAGGAGACTCATACTGTTAGTGAGGTTAAGTCTGGGCCATGAATGAGCTCATTGTATGCACAACTGGTGATAGTAGATGCCCCCACAGACACACGCTCGCATGTTCAGTCACTCTTTCCAACCTCAGTAGGGGGCACCACCCGGCAGAAATGTGAGCTGGCCTCTTCGGGAAGGACTGAATCAAAGAAAGTCCCATTACCCCCCAGCCCACACATTGCTGCCTCACCGTCTGTGTGCGAGCAGCAGCTCGTCTGAGTGCACGCTCGCATATCACAAGAGTGTGGAAATGTGTGGGCTCGTGTGCATTAGTGGAGAGGCGTGTCTGCCATGTGAGCGCGAGTGTAGCCATGAACGCCGCGGCCGCATCTATTTCCAAAAGCTAATCATTTTTCCATCCTGCCAAGCCAGACAGTGATGTCACAGAGGGGGTGAGTGAAAACAAAGAGGGGAGAGAGGAAAGACGGGAGAGGGAGGCATAAAAGACGGAGGGGGGGGGGGGGGGGGGGGGGGCTGGAGCTGAAAAGCACTCAATAGCAGCCTACAGGGCACCTTTAGTGTTTTATAACTCAACCGCAAACAGCGTTTGACTTAATGACAGGAAGGCATCCCTACAAATAGACTGACTTCACTGCATACCTTTATGTAATAAAGTCACACACAGAGGAGGAGAAATTCTGCCTGTGAGTCAAACATTGGCCGGCTTTACAGTCTCTCTCCCTGCCAGCTGGCCGGACGATACACAACATCATGATGCGATAAAAAGGGACACCTATGGCACCGAGATTGTTGAAGAGCCTGAGTAGAAAATATGCAAACCAGATTTTTGGCTTGTCAAAGAAAATGGAAAAAAAAAAAACCAACAATGACATAACAGCATATTTTTTTGAGTAAGTTGTATTTTTTAACTGTCTATCTGAGAGCGCTCAGCACAAAGAGATGAAACGCACAAAGCTTTAGGCTTGTACTGACACAGTTTCAACTCTTAAACACATAGCCACCTTTTACACAGGTACTGTAGACGGTGAATACCGCTCTCCCATCGGGGAAAAGAACAGAACAAACAAAACCTCCATGAACAGTCATGTGTAATGAATGGCAAAGAGCATTTCTTGTAGTTATGTAAGTATTAAAGAGCTGAAAATAGTTAACTACTGGGTTATGAATGAAAATAACGTGTACAATGTAATACGTGCATTATTTGCACTACTGTACACAAATATTGTATGCCAGAAAAGTTTAAGGGACAAAGAAAAACACAGAAATGCCCATTTCTGTTAGACTAAATGACGAATGCTGTGTGAGAGGCATAAAGCATATCCGTATAACCGCATTACAAAACCCGGTTAGCAAAAGCTGAATCTACGTAGCACTGACTCCTCAGCTAACCGAGGGCCTCAAAGTAAGTTTAAATACATGCAAAAAGTTCAGAAACTGAGTAGAAAACTTTTCAAAAGCCACCGACTATCTGGCTTTTGTTACTTGCAGCCAGCATTCCTCTTTCAGATGGCAATGGATCAGACTTTTGTATGTGCCAGATTGTGATAGAAATCAATGCAGGATCCAGTGAAAATCTGTTGTGGGTGTACAGAGTCAGCTCCTCCAGTTTTAAACACATAGCCTAAACTGAAGTTAGCTTGAGAAATCAATCTTGGGCAAACTGAAAGTCTCTCAGTCGTGTAAATGATGGAAATTATGATAGCGGCTGAGCTGCAAAGCTTTATGATGGCGAGCTGGGTTTATGATGAGCACATTATTACAGCAAAACACATTCATCTGCTGCCTGAGTTCACTGTGCTTATACTTAATGCTTATGATGATGGTTATGATGCCGCTGAGCACAGCTGGTGCGATGTTTGATGTGGGCTTGTCCTTGAGTGTTCACACTTTACTGAGAGAGGAAGAGAGTGGGTGGTGTGTGTGTGTGTGTGTGTGTGTGTGTGTGTGTGTGTGTGCGTGTGTGTGTGTGTGTGAGGATTAGAGAGAATGATAGAAGGGGAAGTGGTTTTATAATCATTACATAAGAATCTGAATTCATAATGTTTTACAAAGCCATGGCAGGATACATGAGCTCCAACTTCAACCTTCAAATCTTGCCTGGCTCCTCTCACTCTGAAAATGTCAGTGTTGAGCTACGGAGCTTTGCGTGCATGTGTCGCTGTATTCCTACCTGCAGTGGCCCCAGTATGGAGCTGGTGGTGTACATGAAGAAGAGTCGCAGGTAACTCAAAATGTTGGCAAATGCAAACAGGCCCTCCGCCACCAGGATGGGATGGAAGGCGTCCCAGTTCTTCCTCTCTATGTCGCCCACATCCTTGAACTGGAAGAGAGGCAAACACAACGAAGAACTCAGACACACGCTAGTCAACGCTGACACAGTCTAATGTGACACTAATATTCTCTAATTAAAGGATAGGTTCACTAATCAGATGGTGGAAGAATTAGCTGATACCAGCTCATTCCCATGAGATTTAATGTGCTTCTAAATGACTTCCCTGGAAACATTACATCTCTTATAAAGGAACAGGAGAGAGACTGGCTTGAAGGTTTCATTTTTACAGATCAGTTATTTAACAGTTAAAGAAGCGGGTTCAAAATTCTGGGAAGTACATTTATTCACCTTCCTACAGAGGAGTAGATGAGAAGATTAGTACTACTCTCATATGTCCAGTGAATCTGAGGCTACAGCTATTTTAGCTTAGCATACAGACTGGAGACGGGAGGAAACGGCTAGCCTGGCTCCAGGATGTCACTACGTCTTGCCAAACAACAGGCCGACCCATAACTCACAGTGAAGCCGCAGCTTGTTGTTTTTAATCTTCTGTTTTTTATACTGATTAAAAATTGAGCCGTGATTTATGAGCGCGTTAATCAATGAGGTTTGGGCAGAGCCAGGCTAGTCGGTTCCCACCGTTTCAAGTCTTTATTCTAAGCTAACCAGCTAATGCAAGAACACACTAAGTGTATATTCAAGAATGTCACCTTTAAATGTGACATGAATAAAACTCTCAGTTCTCACTCATCTCTGCAATGTACGGTGCTTTTTAATTCAATTAGAATGAAAATGAAATGTAAATCAGGATTACTGCAGCTTCCTCTGCGTACGATGCACCTACATAGTCCACCCACATGGATGATTTCATTTATTTAGCCCGCTAAGACCTCTTTCTCAAGACTGCGTGGGTGTGTACAGACTGTGCCTGATTGGCATGACACTCCATCTCCTTTAGTCCCTGTTAGGGTGGTAAAAATTACACCCTGAGTTAAACAACTGAAAAGACTCGTGTGGGTGCGTTGGAACGTTAATGTACTGAATTTTGAACTCCTGATGACATATGATGAAATAAACTTTCTGAATTCAGTGATTAGCCGTTTCTTTCAACCTTTCGAAACCAACAGAGTATAAATAAAGAGTGTGTGTAATGTGTGTGTACCTTGCTATGAGCAACTATCTTGAGGGCAAAGGTGGCTAAGTAAAGAGAATTCATGACGAAGCTCAGCTGGTTCCTAGACTCATCCAGAAAGTCTTCCAGCCCCTCGTACCACAGACGCTTCACGTCCGACCACACCATCCCTACGGGAGAGCAGGAATTCACCATCACCACACACACACACACACACACATATTATACACACACTGGAAAAAAGGCTGTCATTCCCAACATAAAATCACTTCCAGATTCAGCTATAAGACATTTCACAGAGGGAGCCCAGGGGGGAACAGGAATGTTTGAGACAGAAATCAGAGATTGATGTGTTGAAAGTGTGTCATCTGTGGGATTTAGGGAGGTGTGTGTGTGTGCGTGTGGGTGTGTTAATAAAGATGGGTGTCTGTGTCTCTCTGCGTCCAAGTGGAATGTCATCGATTCTAAACGTACAGAAAGGATCACGAAATGAAGACAAAGCCTGACTCCAGCTGCAAGTCAAGGCGTAGTGACACATCCTCAGCGCTTTTATTCAGAATTTCTTAATTTGGTTAAACCTGATTGATTATTAGTTTCCATTGTTTTGCCGAAAGGGAAACGGAACATGAATTGTTGCTGTTACTGAGTAAACACCGCTCATATTGTCTGAGTCCATGATTACATTTTAATGCATCTAATGCAGTATGATTTCCACTACAACCCAGAGACAAATATACTTTCTACTTCGCTACATTTATTTGATAACTTTAAGTTTAGTTTATACTAGTTAGTCAGTTTCAACTACTACTAGTCACCAGTTTCCAGATTCAGATTAATAATATAAAACATAATCTTTAAAAGGCTTTATGGATTAGCCCCAAGGCGAAATTCACAAACTACCCAGCAGCAGTTTATAAAGTAATATACATAAAAAAAATCTAAAAATTAAAATTAGCCCAAATTAGTCGGCTTCAATATTAAAGTGATTTCCACAAATGCATAATAAATGAGCCCTTCAGCATATGACTACTCTACTTTGACTCTACACTGTGGTATTGGATGGATCTATGCACTGAAACGTTCACTCACACACACACACACGCATGCATGTAGCCCAGCGCTCAGACGCACTCACAGTCTCAGCATCTGATTTCTCCATTAAAGTGAGGCATCTGGCTGAGGGTAATCAGGATGGAGAGAGCAGGAGAAAGATGAGAAGAAGAAGAGGGGGCAGTGTGGACGAAGGAGAGGACCATGGGAAGCAAAAGGACTGTGAAGCTGCCGTTTGACTTGTTAGTTCTGTCTGTGTGCGGCGCACACATAGCAACTTCAACTCGCTCCCATTTTACATCCTGATATCATCTGCATTAGAAATCTCACTCTTGTTGTCTGCAGAGCGTGTGAAATCTGCTTCACGGCATCACATCTCGTCGTAAAGCTGTTGAGATGCGACAGCCTTGAATTAAAAAACACTGCTGAAGTTATTAAAGCTGATCTTTGATGGTGCTCTTTCGCAGTACTTAAGGAATCTTCCCCCCTCTAGTGGGCTATCCAGGCCCATGAAGAAAAAAACATTACATTTCCGTCTAATGACTCAACTACTGATCTCACTCCTGCAATATACCGAATAAATTGCAAATTACCCTACAACCATCTTCATAACATTGAATAATGGAAGTCAATTGCCTCTCCATCCTTTTATAACTTGTCAGGTTCAGTTATTGGGGTGATTTATCAACCCAATGATGAAACCCGGACCAATGAGGTGCGGTTGCGATGCTTTGTGTCTGGCGGAGAGGGGTAGGATGCTGCAACCACGGGACAAATATCTCTGCTGAGAAGACAGGGCCATTAAAGCGATTGAATGAGCGTGCTAATGGTTTCTTGGCAGAAGAGGAAGGTAGAGAGGCCCGATCCCCGGAGACGGACAGGGTCAATTTCTAACTGTCACTATCTAGCCTCATCTGAACCGATACAGCTCGGCACATGTGTTTGTCCTCGTGCAAAATATATATTTGCGTGTACGTGGGTTGAGACCACTGATACCAGCACTCAGATGGGCCACGGGGGAGACAGAAGAAGCTTGCGGTTCCTTTCTGTAGAGCTCAATTAGAAGCAGAACTGACAGATTTAATCCAGTCAGGCCAGGCTTTCTGTCATTTAGCATAGAAAGAGCTGTTTGTCATGTTATGCCTGATAGGATTAAGGATACAGGATACTGGACTTTAGCCAGACCTTAACAGGAATCTCTCATTTTCACTCCACTATGCAATGTTTTCTATTAAATTCTGGCTTGTATGATTGAATTCTTCTTCTATTCTAGTTTTAATGTGCCCATTAGGAGATGAGTGATTATTCTAGTTTGGAAATAACCTGTCTAAGCTCTGAAATGTACATTATGATGGCAATATAGACGATACCCCACTACACATAGCACACACTTACATGAAAGCCTTGATGAGATGGTTAAAAAAAAAAAAATCTGACCTATGATCCAGAGGATGAGCAGATAATCTATCATCTCCAGCGCAGGACCCATGGTGTTTTTCTTGTCCTCGTTGTAGACCAGAGAGTACAGGTTGAGCAGAAGCAGGAAGGTGAAGTAGGAGGCGCTGTGGATGATGAACTTGACGAAAGGCGTGTGAATGATCTGGCCCATACGTGAGCGCGGCACCAGAAGGTAGCAGACAGAAAGCAGCGGCCAAAGCATGGCCACGCTCAGCACCGTGGCCATCTTTAGACAGGTGTGTTTGCGGCGGTAGCTGGCCGTCTCTCCAAACCAGACGGTGTTGAGGAACTGTTGGCAGTTGGACTGAGCCACAAACTGTGAGAGGGGCATCAGAGGAGAGAAATATGCTCATTCGGGAAGAAAATGCTTTCTTGCTTAGGTTAGATGAGAACTTTGATGCTCTCGTGTCTATAAGATCCAGTCAAACTACAGGTTAGCCTAGCACAAATGCGGGAATCAAGAACAAAAACATAACAACATCTGCCTGACAGCATGCATGGTAAGTGAGTCCGCTATAAATGTATCAGTGTTCTCTCTCATATAAAAAAAAATCCACCCACAAACTCTGCAAATAAGGCAGTTTATCTCTGATGTGCAGCCTTAAGAGCTGCTATTTCTCCAGCAGGAAACAGCGGTGTGCCGCGAGTTTTACTGTGATATATGAGTCAAACTTTTCACACTGAGCCATCGCAGCTGTAAATTGCCCCACAGCTTCAAACTTCCAGCTTCAGTTTGTCTTTGACTGCTGTTGCCTGGAGGAAGCACTCCATTCTGCCAAACTCATATTTCACAGAGACAAGCACATGGTGTGCCGGAGCAGATGACTCTCGTATATATTGTGGTACAGTAAATAAGAGCTCATTAAAAACAGATAGTATTATTATTTCCTCCTCTAATCTGTGGAACGAATTAAAACAGTCAGAGTAAGATATCAAATCATTTCCTTGTTATTGACGCGGACAGAAGTTGCAGACTTTGGCCCGTCTGACCTCTTTTTGGTTGTACTTGATGGCGAGCTTGAGTCGACTGAGGTTCATGCGCTCCTCCAGTAAGCCCCGCTTGTCAACGTGATCCTCGCTGGACGTGTGATTGAGGATCACTTCTAGCTCTCGAGAGTTTCGAGCCTGAGCCAGCAGGTCCTTGGCAAACATCTTACACTGCTTCGCCAGCTCCTCATAGTCATTCCTGGAACAAGGAAATGAGACATAATCGGACCACATGAGAGTTTATGATTCTTATCGACGCAGGCTGTTAAAGAAAGGGATTTGCAATATCACTGTGTGCATGTATGTACATGTGTTTATGCGTATATGTCATGTTTCTGTCTTTATGTGCAAAGAAATTTAATATACATGCCCGGGCGTGACGGGATTGGGCGTGCAGCAGTAGATGGCAATCGTACCTGAACTCCACCTCAACCAGGCTGAGCTCCTTGAGGTCTGTGCTTAGCTCAAAGGCCCTGAGTATGGGATCTTCTTCAGTCAACATGATCAGAGAGGGGCTGGCCAGGCAGCGGTAGATGTCCAGGCGGAACCTGATGCGATGTGAAAATGTGAGGGAAGAAACAGGATGCAAACGTTCACCCTCGCGCTGTAGCTGTTTCATTTGTACCTGCTTTGACCTCTTATGCCGTTTGCCAGCCAAACTGCAGACTGATTCATTTAGCTCGCTGTGTGGGAAGCTACGCTGGCCTGCGGAGAGACTTAACATGCCCAGCAGAAGAGATCAGGACAATCTCATCTGTCTAAGATGGTATGAGGAGCCAAGAATCGCTATTTACCCGGAGGAGATGCTGTTGGTTTTGCAGCTTCATTTCAAGATTTTCCAGTGAATTTATATTTCAGTGTGAAACCACCACTTCAGTTACAAAACTGGCTAACTAAACATGAGCTCCCATTAGCTAGAGAAGTACAGTTAGGCAATAACAGAGACCATTAGTACTGTAAGCATGTCGTGTTACTGTCAAAGATGCATACGATAAATCATCTCTTTCCAGATGCTTAGGGTGACATTTTGAAGCTGGTGCTCTCATCAAAACAAGGCGCCGCAATGTTTCATCTGTCCTGAACACTTCACTTGACAGGCCGGCTGATTCATGGCAGTTTTTAAGCTCCTGCATACCAGAACGAGGCCAAAACAATCATCACGTAAAATAACACAGGCATCGTCTGGAAGACAAAAGTGATGTGGACCACTTCGCGTTACAGTAATTCAGCGCAAAACTAGTCTTCTGGTTTAGATCAGCTGGAGCTTAATGCGGCCATCTGGGGACAGCTAACAATGTTTACACCATTACATTTTCTGTGTTCTTGAGCGCTGAAGTGGCCCCGGTGCTGTACCTGGAGTGTCTTAGGCTGTCCTTCTTGTTTTTAGCGTTGCACAGCGTGCACTCGCAGCCTACGGCATGGGGCCGGGGAAGAGAGATGTCCTGTTTGAGCAGCATGGTCAGGATCTCGTAGTTGTTCCTGTGGGCTGCCAGTATGACTGGAGCCACGTCCATGGTCGTGGAATACTCCGGGTTCTGAATCCTCTGCATCAGTTTCTTCAGAGAAAATATATAGGATCAATAATGCCATGCATGAAAGATTTCAATTCAAAGAGGATTCATAAGGAGTAATAATGAGAGGAGACTAACAGCAATGGAGGGCTTGGAAGATCGCCTTGGCCTGTGGTTGAGGAGGATGTCCACAGCTCCCACCACTTCAGAGTCTATGGCCACCAGCAAGGCATCTGTGGCCTGCACAGAAACAACACTACTGAAGCTCTCACATTACATGCTAAAACAAAACACGCAGCAACACTCATCTTACGCGTTTCCTACCTGGCAGCCATGTTCCAGAAGAAGCTGCAGGATGTCTAGATTCTCGTTCTCGATGGTGATGGTGACAGCATCGCGGCCCAGCACGTCCACGCAGTTGATGTTGAGCTCGCCGTGCCGGTTCTCCTCCAGGAGCTTCTTCACCATGTAATAGTCACCTGAGAAGCACGTCGAAGACAAAGCGTTGACTTTGTGGGAAAGTCAGACCTTTAAAAGCGGTGAAGTATTATCGCAGGATGACGCCAAACAGACGGGCAAAGCTTCGGACATGAGGCAAACACTCTCAAAGAGCAGGCCGAGCTCCAGGAGTGCTCTTAATCCCAGCCGTGTATAACAATAACATCTCCCTCAAAGGATAGGTTTTGCTGCCGAGCCACGTTTAGAGACACTTTATATGGTCACAGCTGCTGGCCTGCACAACTCAGAAAACCTCGGCCTGTGCAATGTTCTCAACTTATCAATGAAACATTCCCCTCCCATCCGACGAGCTGCCTCTTTGCTATTTTACGCTTGCACCGTCTGCACCTTGTGCGGTTTCCCTTCAGTTATACTGTATCAACTTTCCCTGTTAGGGGGAAACTGAGCATAAGCGGGGAGAGAAACTTTTAGAAAAAAAAAGCAGACATACAACTAAATATATTTTTGTACCCTTTGGGCAAATTTCCACAAATGTAGGCAGCTGTGAGGTATTCACTGAAAGGAAATGTGGTACAGTTGCTCGCTGCAGTGTTTCATGCTTGGAATCTATCAAGCTGTTAGTCACGGTGTGTTTTACCACCAGTGCATCAGCCAAATGACATCAGACATGATGCCTCAGCAGCATCACCTGATTTCAGCCCTGACATGCGTGCATCTTAAACGAAACGTTTCACTGAGTGTGAAAACAACGAATGCACAAACCTTTCTCGCACGCCAGCAAGAAGAGCTTCTCGTCCAGCGTGGTTTCCTCTTTCACCTCTCTCACGTCTTTCAAGGCCAGAAATTTATCCGGAGAGGAGGCGTCCGTGCCCTGATACAGAGCTGCCATTACGACGGAGACCGAGCACGGCCAAACACTGATGTGCATCCCACTAGAAACCGGCGACCATCACACAAGGAAGCCCGTCCTATGGGATGACATTGGAGGAATCCTTTCTTTTCTGTTTTTGTGGCCGTTGTGTGTCGCAGCGCAGCAGAGGTTTCAAAACGTCGTCATGAGACTGAACCGGTTTCACCAAGTGTCGTTATTGCCGTCGCATCTCTGCTGCGTCCGTTTGCGCAGCTTCTGGGTATTAAAAAAAGAAAGGAGACGAAGAAGTCTGTAGCACTAAATGACTTCAAACATCAGGTACATACATGTAAGGTACGGCTGTAGTCCGACAAAACGACGCAGTCATCTCCCTCGGGGTGTTTACATGCACCATCTTCTCGCATCGCAGGCTCCTGGGGATCTTTCTGGTCCTGATGCTGCTGACGAGGCGCCTACTGCGCATGATTCCTCCTCCACCTGCTAGCTCATTTCGCAGGCAGCGATTACGTAACAGGGCAACTGTGTGTGTGTGTGTGCGTTTGTGTATGTGTGTCTGTGTGCAGAAATACTGAGTCTGGTCACTGCAAAAAAATCAGTTTCTACGGACGTTTGAGAGCGGAATGTCACCGAGCACATCATAATCCTCTGTATATTTTAGCTATGTGAAACATATACACATATAGAAAGGAATCACACCTATGGTCTGTGCAGGATTGTGTGTGTGTGTGTGTGTGTGTGTGTGTGTGCTTTGAGTTGGACTACGTCCTGCAGTAAGAAGTCCCTGTGATTGATGTGTTTGGACACGCATGGATGAAACGTTACTGCAGATGGATGATGGAAAGAAGAGAGGGAGAGAGATAATCTGGGTCTGTGTACAGTCACTGGCAGACTGTGATGGAGCACATATGGGAGATAGACACAGCTGTCCTCCTGGCTCCGGCATTCATATCCACGCATATCTCAGTCAGTCTGTATCACATACCACTGATTTATGTAAATAGTGACAGAGAAATGGAGATAATAGAGACGCCAAAGTACACGAGGCATGCCGTATCTTACTTGCTGGAAGGCGGTGAGGCCATGTAATCAGGAGGAAATATGTAAGATATGAGCTGAGTGGAGTGGCAGCAGACACTTTGACTGTAAAAGCACAGGTGTTACTAAAAATAATGGTGTTCCAATAAGCCGGGACAGTGTGACAGCAGGCCAGCATGCACAATAGCAGCACTCTGAAACTGAATCTTTCATTAGTTTTATTATTTACACCTGTGCTTCTCTTCTCTGAGACCCACCGAGGAGCAGTTTGAATCAAACATCTGCTCGAGCAGTTGGGAATTTGAAAATGGGAATAGAAATACGACTTGATCATCAAAAAGAAGCTTCCCAATTAGAATTACTTCCGAGGCTGCTGCAATATCAAATTCTACGCGTGTTCCTGTGCTCTGTGGTAATGAGGTGGCTTCTTTTTGTTCATGACATCCACCTGAAAAAGCCCACGTGTAATATTATAAATCTGGCCTAAGAGTTCAGAGGAAAAGCTCGAAACAGTGCACGTGGAATCAGACCTGTTCTGAGTAATTAACACTCACGGAGGGGCTGTTAAATTTTATGAGCATGTTAAAGTAAGCTTCTCCCCTTCCACTCCATTTCAAGGCGATTATATTTGCAAGTGGAGAAATGAGTCCCGTAGCTGCACTTTATTATCCAACAATGCAGCAACCCAGGACGGCCCTCAGCTGACCACACTGAACTACGCTTATAAAAAAAAAAAAAAACCCATGATGCACAGTGTGGGTGGCATACATCCAGATTATTTGGTGCTAGAGACAGGAAGCACATTGTTCCGCATTATCAGATTTTCAGCAAGCAGACAAGGAAAGGAGGACATTAAAATGACTCCCCCCCCCCAAGTGCTTTAATTTGATGACTTCTTGCTGCCCAGTTAACACTTTTATCACACAAATGTTCATAAAATATATAATTTACATATATGCTGTAAAAATGTTGTGGTAACGTAAAAAAAAAAATAAAAATCTGTCAAGTCAAGACATTTTATGGCAAGAAGAGAGAAGTGTGTGTGTTTCTTTGTCCTGACTGGAAGTGCTCCAGCAGAGGGCAGTCTGCACAAAGACTTTGTGCTGTAAACAGCTGCTCTGATCAGTTCTATAAAATGAGATTTGAAGATCAGCACACCACACATCTTACAGAATAGTTATTCAGTCTATAGTAAGAGATCCAGCCTATGTCAAAGCAAAAATAAATAAATAATTTAAAAAAGAAATCTTATAGTAGACACATCCTTACTTGATCTGAAATCCTCTTAGAAAAACTCAATGTTTAGGACTATATACAAACTGACATATTACAGCTGTATAGTAAAGTGTTAAAAGTTATAATTAATACAATAAAATCACAGAACATTACCATAAAATCACTAAATTCCAATCTGGGTCTGGATGTCTAATCAGGGGTCAAAGAGCCCGACCCCCTTTCACTCGCTCAGTCTTTTTGTGCCGTTTAGTGGTGCAGGGCTGTAATCCCAAACTGGCAAGCCTCTTAGGAGAGATGATTTTCAATCTGCAGAGCATGTGGTTTCCTCTGTTTGAACACATGGCCTTACAGCTTCCCAGGACTTGTCAGTTCCTGGGGAACAGCTGTCAGATGTCAGATTTCAGCTGATTCCACACGAGAGGAGTGTCAGTCATTGTTGCTGACTGTTTCCGATACAGCCAATGAAGAAAGGAACAACGCAGCAATATTTCTTCGGAGCTGCTGTTTTATGTTATTTCCAAGTATTTCTTGAAATCACAGACGCCCCTGTGATAGGCCTCTCTAACGAGAGCACATTTTGCAGAAATACGGTCCTTTACTTTTAATTACTAACAGCATTTTTATTGAATTCTTATTCTATTCTATTATTATTATATTCTTATAGACCTGGGCTACCCTCTTGAGGCTGTAGTGGGAAAAACAAATACATTTAATTTGAAATATTGATTCTTCTCTGCGGTCATGCACTATGGAGAGAACATATACAGTAGAAACATGAGGAGTGGACTTTTAATAGAAACTTTAAAGCTTATTCATTTAAACAAAGGAGTATTAGACAGTAGTAGACAATGGGGATGGATGAGATGTGGCGTTTATAAGGAGATCCATTAAAATCCTGTGAAACACACACACACACACACACACACACACACCTGGCACGGCGTGCAGCTCTGTCTTAAATTAAAAAGAAAAAGCAGGGTGGAGCATGGTGACAAGGATGCAGAGAGTAAGGCAGACCTCTCTGAAACATAACAACAGCATCATTTCCCACAGACTACCATTGCTGGGATCTACCGGAGCGAAAAGAAGGAGACAGACGTGCGGCGGGACCAATGGCGTGGCTCGCTTACGCGCGACGCCAAAACGCCGGCCAATGCAATCCGCGTGTGGGCGGCTCCTCGCCCCCCTCTTGTATCCTGATTGAATCCGTCCAGTTTGTATTAGTTGGACGAGCAAAAGGGGAGCAGGAAGAACGGGGAGGGAAATCTTCCAGCAAACGCCGTAACTGTGGATACTGGTCATCCGGCTGCTCCGTGATGGCAGACGCGGAATGATACGAGCTCCAGCCGGGCGCGTCAACTCGTGACGGTCTCATTGTCTGCGGTGGCTGAATCTTACCGGGCTGCATTTCCAAGGATGCATCAGATGATAACTGCGCAGGGATGCCTCCGCTGAACATGGACAAACAGGGCGTCTGTTGCGAAGATGAAGGCTCCTTCCTTTTTGTTTTGAACGCGGGCCACCCACAGAATCACTGCAACGCTCGCCGCGGACAACAACTTCAACGCGCGTCTCATCCGTCGTTCCTATGAAGACCGTTGCGCAGTGCAGTGAAAACGGGATATCGTGCGGTGGATTTCGAATCGGCGGCGGTGACTATATTACCTAATAAGCTGCTATTCAACTGGGTCCCACTTATAGGCTGTATACATTCTCCACGGCGCGTCGGTGCGCAGTCAATGTAAGGAGCTTTGTCCAGTGGTGAGAGCCACTCTCCGACGGTACAGATGAGAGGCAAACAATACCATCAGCCACTGAAGTTGACAGCGCCTTGGGAGAAGGATGCTGGTTTTGGGAGGAAGCTTAAAACCTACAGGAATCATACCAAGATAATAGCACAGCCTGGGATCGTGATGAAAGTCCTCCGCAGGAAGAGGATTGTCTTGTTTATGGCCTATTTCTTGCTGCTGGTTCTCACTATGCTTAACTTGGCTAATTACAAATGGACTAAGGAGCCACAGCAGTGCAACCATCAGATGAGGAGCACCACTTATCAGAGCAGATCTGACATTCGCTTCCTGTACAGGCCCTCCCTGGCCAAAAAGAGACAGCTTATCTATGTGCTGACCACCTGGAGGTCGGGCTCGTCCTTTTTCGGGGAGCTTTTCAACCAAAATCCTGAAGTGTTCTTCTTGTACGAGCCAATGTGGCACATCTGGCAGAAACTTTACCCCGGTGATGCGGTGTCCTTACAAGGAGCAGCCAGGGACATGCTCAGCTCCTTGTACCGCTGTGATCTGTCTGTTTTCCAACTTTACAACAGCCCCGGGGGCAAGAATTTTACCTCCCTAGGACTATTTGGGGCAACCCTCAATAAAGTGGTGTGCTCCTATCCCCTCTGCTCAGCCTACAGGAAAGAGGTGGTGGGGATGGTGGACGATAAAGTGTGTAAAAAGTGCCCCCCTCAAAGCCTTAGACTGTTGGAGGAGGAGTGCCTCAAATATAACACCATAGTCATTAAAGGGGTGCGCATTTTGGACGTTAATGTGTTGGCCCCACTCATGGAGGATCCGTCCTTGGATTTGAAAGTGATACACTTGGTCAGAGACCCGCGGGCAGTGGCCAACTCCAGGATCAAATCCAGACATGGCCTGATCAGGGAGAATTTACAGGTGGTCCGCAGCAGGGACCCTAAACTTCGCCGGATACCTTTCGTTGATCCTGGTCACAAAGCCAACAAGAAGGATGGCTCAGATTACCATTCCATAGGAGCCATGGAGGTGATCTGTGACCGCACCTCCAGGACTATTAGGACTGCCTTAAACCCACCCAGCTGGCTGAAGGGAAAGTACATGGCCGTGAGGTACGAGGACCTGGTGGAGAACCCGGTTAAGACCTTGCGGAACATCTACCGCTTTGCCAACCTCACCACTAACCACGACATCGAGTCATTTGCACTGAACATGACCAGTGGCTCCAGCTCCTCCTCTAAGCCATTCATAGTCTCGTCCAGGAACGCCACACAAGCTGCTAGTGCATGGAGAACAGTGCTCAGCATTCAACAGATAAAACAAGTGGAGGACTACTGCCACCACGCCATGTCTGTTCTAGGGTACGAAAGAGTCAGAACAGCCGGGGAGGCCAAGGACTTGAGCAAATCACTACTGACGCACTCCAAACTGTGAACGCGACTCACCACCAAAGACCTTTTAATTAAATGTTCGTTTTGCATCGAGTGCCGTTTCCTCTTATTGTGGAATTTAAGCTTTACTTTCAAATCAGCATTCAAGGAGCTCCACTGGCCACATTTGGAATGTATCATGTTTCCCTCAGTTGTATTGCAGTGGTATTTGAAGGGACCACTCCTTTTATACTGGAATATTGGATGTGTTTGACAATGCGAGACCTGCGAACAATGACTGAATTAGTGAAGCTGTAACAATGAAAAACAACAACATCAACAACAACAACTGTATAATTCATGTATCTTGTTATGATGACACTATGATGAAGTGGATGTTTTGGGGTTATTTTTGAATGTTAAAAACTTAACAAGAAATCTGTTTTTTTTTCAGTCTCCATACTGTCTGTAAAAGTGAAAATAGTGGACGAAAGAAAAAAAAATGGAAAAAAACAAAACAAAGAACAACTGATTTAAAAAAAAAAAAACAAGCTCATTGCTTAATGTTTATTTGTAAGATCTGGTTGAAGTCAGAGACAATCACTTGGTTTGTCGATGTGCCATAGGTAGAGGTGTGATGAATAGGCTACATCCGAAGTAGCGGTAGTGCTATTTCTAGATTTTAAAAAAGAAGAAGAAAAAAAAAAAAGAGGATGTTTTGATTTTTGTCACCAAATCCTTGTAGGACGATATCATGCACCGTGGATGATGTCATGGCTCTGAAGCTGGAAGGTGTCTCTCGGTTGTCGGTGTAAGCAGTGTGTTCTACCATTTCAAATGTTTACAATTGCTTGCTCTTATAAAAAAAAAGACAAAAGAAAAGAAGACAAAAAAAAAAAAACCCAACCCACACACACATGGTCTGGGAATATTGCATTGAGTAAAGTTCACACTTAACAAGAAAGTTTATGTATCTGTGTTGGACAACCCGCGCTGCTGTACGTGTTAGACTCATGTTTGAATACATAAGCACTTGACCAGTGGTTCTCAAAGTCTGGTGCATGAGGCAAGGTTCCCTTAAAAATGCAAATAAAGTCAAATGCAAACATGTTGAGCCACTGGATTTAATTAATCTTGTAATAACAAGGCAGATAATAATAATAACAGTAATAAACAATATACTTTTAATGTGTATTTTAAATTAGTTCTTCATATGTATGAGATGTTTCAAGGCATACCTTAGTTCAGTGCATTATGGACCACTGTGCCTTCCCTCACCATTTGAGAACCATTGTGCTGAAACACATTTGTTCCTATCTGCTACATAACTTAAAGGTACCCTGTGGAGTTATTATTTTTTATCTTTGAGACTTAATTAACGTGTTGAATGCATTGCCTTCCTCATGAAAAAAAAAACCCCACAAAGCCAATTTTTTCTTGAAACCTGCATTGTCTACATCAGTGCTTCACTTCCTGGTGGTGTTCTACTTCTTCTTGTTCATGATGTGTTTTTTGGCGCCTTACCACGCTACCTGTAGATCAGTGGAACCGTGTCAGACCATTGGCACGCACGTTATCTATTTGCATGTGCATCTATAACGTGAGGAGCGGTCAGAAACTCCACAGAGTACCTTCAGGTATCATAAGAGAGTTACTCGAAATAGTCAGAAATACCGTGTTCGTTAATTAGTAGAGGAAATGAACTTCAATCTTGTGACAAGGCAACCTTAAAGATCACAGAAATGGCTCATAGAGGGAAATCCACTAATATTAAATGACTTATATATAAATATATAAAGTTAAATGTGTAAAAGTTAAAAGAACTCTGCTATGAAACCACACAACAAAACTGAAACCCAGCTCAGTCATCTTCAGAGTTTCATGTCATTTGTGGAGGGTAAAAGTTCACTTCAGTTACTGTAATGCTTCAGACTCCTCCAAAAATTACACGTGGAAATCTCAACAGGCGGCGTTTTTTTCTTCCCTTTAGGTTTCACAAAAAAAAGAGAAAAGTTGTAAGAACTTGTTGCGAGCAGTTTATTCCTTGCACGGAGAGAGGTGCTCTCGTTGGTGGGCGTACAACGGCGAGTTGCTCTCAATGAAACCATCGAAAATAAGGTCTGCGGTTCAACAGAAAGAACGGTCATACATGGAAAGACACATCGCAGTTTTCAAACGCGCGACAAGTTGCGTTGCGTTCGACTGAGCCGATACCTCCACATCTCGAGCGAATGGCACCAAAAACTATTAAGACTGTGTTCTGAATTAGACGGAGGAGGATGAGATGAATGATGAAAGGCTCTTGCTGCTTCAGAACAAAACTGAATTCAAACATCAGCGCAAACAAAAAGAGAATACATATTTATTCATTGTTTTTGTAGCAATTGAGAACAGGAACAGAGGAGCATTCCATAGATGCACCCATGCGTTCACAACATAAAAAAGGCCCTCGCCTCAAGGACAATGGTTTTAATAATAAGAGAGAGAAAGCCGTCTGCATATTCACAAAGCCTAACCTCCACAGATTGGATGTAGGCAGTGCACAGCACCCTGCTTCACACAAGGTGGGGGGAAGGGGCCCTGAGATTTATAATGATGCACTCAGAAAGTGCAATCTATAAAGAGGTCTCACATGCTGATAGTCTCTTTTCTAAATACCGTTAATATACTTAAGCATTTGGAAGTATTTTAGCTCGCTGCAGAATGATAAGCAAGACAGGGTGTGGAGGGCGGTGGGGTGAGGGCAGTAATAAATTCAGTGGAATACATTTTGAATGAGTTAAAAGGATTGCAGAGGAAAACAGTGCAATAAAAGTTTAATAAGGAGTTGGGGAAGAGCAAAATAAAGTTGGCGCAGAAATACCATTTGGGCCGATTACGGGAAATACCGTAGCTTTCAATCACACTAGATGCTCACGAGCAATTCTGCCTGAAGCTTCAAACCAAGATATTATGTAACTAAGTAGCACAGCACCGCTTTACTGGCAATCATTGTGAGACTTAACATGTTGCACTTTCACCGGAACTGTCGTATTATAATATTTATTGCCATGTGAAAAGTACACTGTGCACACTCAGGTCACTTTCTGCTTCCTGTCGGTGGTGTTAGACATTAAGCACGAGCTGTACTGGATTAAATGGCTGTTACATTCCTTGAAACTGGAGCAAATCTTCAGCAGGCCAACAGTGGCCTTTATAATTGTTTTTTCCCCCCTCTGAGAGTGTCATAGATGTCAATGCGAGGGGGGTGAATGACCTTTTAGGGACTATTGTAACTCTGGCTCCTCTCAGGTGCCCTGCTCAGTGACCCCATTCACTGTGGGAGGCTGGGTCCTTATCCTCAGGGTCGCAGAGGCTGATAAGCTGGGGTCAGAAATGACTCCTGGAGCTTCAGGCCTCCCTGGCGAGAGCTGCAGCAGTGCCAAGCCCCAGGTCTCCTTCCAGCAGGTCCTCCTGGTGCTCGGATCCAGAGTCGCCGCCCACAGACGCGAGCTGGTTGTCCGTTTTCTCCAAATCAAAGGTGGAGTCATCTGGTTCGGTCTTACACGGCTGCTCATCGTCCTGAATGTGGGAAATCATAATTGATAACTTTTATTTTCTCTCTCTTTTCTCCGAAGATATGCAGAGAATGTAGCGACACAAGGGAAGTCTTACCTCCTGGACATGGGAGCTACCGAAGAATCTGGCATATACCCCACAACACTGAGGCAGTGAGTCAGTCAGCGGAGGGCCACAGTTTGTCAGGAGCGGCTTTAGATATCTGTGATCTTGTTAAGGCATGGTTGCTAAGGTGTGTTAGGTGTTAATGACAGGAGAGAGGAAAACGGTTTGTCTTTAGCCTTTTCCAAATCTGGCCTCAGGCCACCAAGTTATAACTGGGGGCAGATTGTGCAATTATGTGTGAAAATACTGACATATTTTAGAGGCTTTGGAAGATCAAGGTCTAACATCTTAGTTCTATTACCATAGTTATGGGTGTGACCGGAGAGTTTTGGAAAATGGTTATAGTTTCAGATGTGGGAGGGCAATCAGAGCCAGTGACTACTTCAGAAAGAATTGGCTAGAAATTAGTCATTCCTTTCTGGAGAAGAGCACGCCACGCACGCACAGATCATCACCTCACAGCAGCACATGTTGTGACGTAGCCTTAGAAACGGAAACCGCAGATGTGAGACGGTTACTTTTAGGCAGGTATCAGGAGCAGTTCTCTGTCACACTGCACAACGAGGCGTCAACGCGCCGCTCGAGTTTACTGTTTTCATCCCGGAGAAATAAAAGCATAAAATACGGCAGCGTCTGCCTCACTTTCACCAGGCACAGCGTAGAGAGAGCCTGAGCAATGACACAGCCGTTTTTTAAATTCCAATGACATCACTGCACTGGGTCCACATAATGTACTGCTGAAATGATAAAGACCTCTGCGGTAATATTAAGCTTATTATTCCCTTTAAAAGGCCAGTGTCAGCTTACCGTCACTAAGTGCCAGTGGCATTTCACAACATACACCAAAGAGCCGTATATTAGTCATTCAAGCTTTAGGTGCCTGTGCTATTTCTGCTCCAGCTTGCGAAGTTGTTAGCATATTTAATATACATGTAGCAGCTCTTGTCTGCTGCTGTCTTAAGTAATAAAAGCCCACAATAAAATATGCAACAAAGAATGGCTTTCCAGGAGGGAGTGCCACACAAGAGGAGAACTGCAGAGAGCTTGAAAGAGATAAAAATACTTTACTCAGAAATAAAAAAAAATTTAAAAAAAGGTATCAAATGGGGTGTTATTTTATTTCAGGCACAATGGGACAGTCTTGCACTTGATTAAAACCAGAGGCAAGGTCGGAACTGGTTCATAAATGTGTTTAAGTGTTGATAAAAGGCAGCGCAGGCAAAGTATATTTCTAATTAGTGCTGAGAGGAGGAGTAGAATGAGCTGTTTGTGGATGCCAGATGTTATGGTAAAAGTCCTCTGGAGGTACTGTGGGCTCAAAACAACAAACACCTCTGCTGGTAGGCAGTCACTTGATGCTAACTACATATTATACGCCCACTAACACCTCTTTTTGGGGCATATTTCTGCACAGGGTAGCCTGCTGACAGACGATCTTGTTTCCGTATCCTCTCCCTTACAGATGCTAACTAGCTTTTAGCTGTAAACAATAGTTCTGATTAATAATTGCCCTTCCGCAGGTGTTCGCGCTTTGCTCCACTTGTGCCGTGGATAAAAAGACAAAACAATACTTCACCGATCCTACAATTTCTGGACGAAAGCAACCTTTGTACCTCAGAGCCTATAATGAATAATGTGGGACTTAGACTAGGCACGCAAGTACACAATCTGCTGGCATGGGCACAAAAAACGATGAGAAACAGGAAAGTGATCTGTTGTTTGGTGCCAATACTTACATTCTGGTGCCGCTATCAGCAATATGCAAGAGGTGGGAATTATGGACACCATTCTGCCAGCTAACAGGATTAATTTATAAATGTCTTAAATGAGAAAGGGGGGGGGGGGCCAGGAGGCAGAAAAAGAGAGAGGGGGGGGGGTAATGACTTCCTTGGGACCTGCAGGAGTGAGTTGTCTTCTTGTCGGCACAGTGTCCTCCTGTTCCACGCTGGCATAATACTAGACAGCGATGGTAATTATAACTGCTAGAGCTGCTTTCTGCTCCACAATGGTGTCAGGTTGTTTGTGTGTGCGGGAAAAGGTGCTGAGTGGCTGGGGGGGGGGGGGTAGAAGCCGAACTGCTGCTTCAGCCGTCATTAAGGCAAGTTTCTTCCCCTCCCACTCGTCCCACGTCACCTTTTCCTGACCTCTAATCAGTGGAGAAAAGTAACGGAAATACAAGTACAAATACTGTACTTTTCTGTTATTTGCACTTTACTTGAGCACTTCCATTTTGTGCTGAGAGGAAGAAAGAGACAGGAAATGCATCGTACAGTACAAGTAAGAAACAAAGGACACATACACATTTGAAAGAGGACCAAAATAAAGGAAATGGGATAGGGAATTAAAGGGAGTGTTTGGTAAGGTTATTGGGTTATTGTGGGAAACAGTCAGTGTATTAACTACTACAGATGGCCTACAGCACGCCTCCACTTTGGAAGAAGACAAGAGTCCCAACCAATGTACTTTCATGGACGTATTTTAGCCACCCAAAAAAAGCATCAATGTCACTTTAAGGACACTATTTAGAATTTTTCGACTTTACAGTTCTTCCCAACAGGAAACTGAAGCGTTATATACTCTTATACAATATACTATCATTAAAACCACCAAATCTCATTGACAAAATCTGCAATTCAACCTCATAGAACACAGGAGTCGCCGGTCCCACACACTGTGACTTTGACGTTTTAACAACTCCCATGTTCTGCGAGGTAAAATTGCAGTTTTCGTCAATAAACTCTGGTGGCTTTGAAGAGAGCGTGGATCGATATAAATGCTTCAGTTTCCCACTGGAGATGGTTGCCTGATGGCAGGGTGAAGCAGCGAAAATATTCTAAATAGAGTGTACACGTAGATATTGATTTTTAAAGGTTTGCCTTGACTTTAGGTGTCCACAGCAGTACAATGTCCTCAGTTCTGCTTCTCCAAATTGGGGGGTGTGTCGACTTCAAATAGGTTCAGATTTCTATCAGATAGTCGAGGAAAGGTCCCCAAAGATCTGAAACCGTTTTTTTTTGTGCTGCAGAGTTAACTGAGCATAGGTGTTAGTGTGTTTCACTAACACATGGATAATCTGATGATTTCTAGTATAAGAACATATTTTTGGGATAATAATAATCAGAATATTGCTGTTTATGCTGAAAATTAAATGTGAAAGCATTATTCTCATACAGTAGCTGTCTTTGTAATATAAGGCTACAGCTAGCAACCGGTTAGATTAGCTTAGCTGTGACTTGGAGTATTGCTCAAGGCCAGGAAATAGTCTGGCACAGCTCCCTGCAAAGCCACAGCTCCCTGTAAAGCCACAGCTTTAACGTGTGTTGGGCGGATTAAACAAGCTAGATCGAACATGTTAGTTAGCAAGCTATGGAGGTGTTGGTAGGTTGCTTGTACTTCTGCTTCCAGCCTTTATGCTAAGCTAAGCTAACGTTACTGGCTTCTAGCTGTAGTTTTGTTATCCTTCGTATCTTCTCAACTAGCACTCAGCAACAAAGCAGTGCAGTGCATTTCCCAAAAAGAAAAAAAGCATTCCTTTTATATGTGTTGATGACTACAAAAAACCTCACTGTCACCTCAGAGTTAGACTGTAGGGAAATATCTAACACCTGCATTTACTATCTACTTTGCATATTCAAATTTTACATATGCCTCAAATCATCTTATCAGTATAATCCTTTGTATAAACTACCCAACCGTGTAAGACAGTAAAATTAGCTTCACTCTGAGCAGCTACAGTATAACAAACTCTAAAACTCTAAAAAAAAAAAAAAAGCCCTACTCCATAATGAATACTTGTACATGTCCCTCGTACACAATACAAAATGTCAGTAGCACATATTTAGAAGTGGTGCCGCCTCCCTCTAACTGTTTTGTTTTTTATGTGGTATTGTTTGTGCCTAGCTACTGTGCTACATTATATAATAACATAAATATAGAGATTTAACTCCCGAGTCACGCCACACAGACTTATCCAGGGACCAAGCCAACCATATAATGCAGCCATCCCGGGTCTCTTAAACATGGGTGGCCTCTGGGACGCCAGCGTCAAAACAAAAGCATCGGTTTCCAGCGCTAAAACCACTTCAGCAGGAAAGATCAAACAGGCTTTGATGCCCGTCAAAAATCTGTGCTTAAGACTAAAATGTTTGTCCTAATGAGCCTTAAAGCCAGACTGCCGGGGAGGCAAGGCGAGGTGAGGAGGCAGCAGTACAGTCTTCCTTCGGGGTGCAACACCAGCAAGCTCAATTACATGGCAGCGGGATCCAGGCTGAGGCTCCTCTCACCTGGTCCACATCAAAGCATCTCCATAATGCGCTTTTTTTTCTCCCCTCCATCAATAGGAAACATTGGCCAGGACTGCGCCTTTCATCCTGCTCACAGCTTCTCTTATCCCCCCCCGCCCCCCTCTCTCACACACATTTACATGCAGGCACACGCATTCTGTCAAATTAACCTACTATGTCGACGTTTAACCGTAGCCAAAAGGGATACGCCGTAGGTAGTTACAGAGATTGCAATGTTTTGTTGCAGGCAATGAAAGCAAGCGTCATAAATCAAATGATTCCAGTGTGCCATATTACGTGTGTGTGTTGGTAGACACTATGAGAGCTAGTTACCCTGGCTATGCCTACACGTAAATAAAAATCTGGCTTATTATTTACAAAAAATATGAGGTATACAAAAGTAAAATATATAAATAGACAACAGGAAGGGACCCTAAATTGTGTGTGTGCAATTTTAGTGGGGTCTGGGCACACAGTCCACAGTCTCAAGTGGCCTGTTTTGCACCTAGGTAGGTTGATAACGTGATTAAATGAGATGCCCATCTGCCACAGTTTATCGTGGAGAGGGTGAGGCCGGGTTTTTCAGGATGGCTTTCATCTTGTTCTCCATCCTCCTCTCTGCCACTGAATCCAGACAGTCCAGTTCTAGCCCGACCACAGAGCTGGCCTTTCTTAACAGCTTAAATTAAATTTGCTGGTTTGATGCCACCATCCCAGCACACCACCGCAAAGAACAGTGCGACTATAGACTGGTAGAAATTCGTCAGGCGTCTGGTCTAAAAGATCTGAGTCTTCTTACACCACTGACACCTTCTTGAAAAATGTGTCATTGGGGTACTTGAGCGCACCCTCTCCACTTCCTTCCTTTCTCCTTCCCTGGAAGATAACAGGGACAGGGGGGCCTGTGACCTCCTGATGTTGAGCATTGTTGTGGTTGCATTGTCCTTGTTGATGACAATAGAGGAGTCATTGGAAAACAATTTGCAGGGATCTGAGTTCAAATGGAAGTCTGAGCTATAAATATGGAAGAGAAATGGCACCAGTATAGTTCCGTGAGGTGTGCCGGCATTGCTCATCACAACCTCGGAGGCACTGCGACACATTGTAATGTATTGTGGCCGCCAAGAAGTTAGTCCACGATCCATGATGCGGTGTCAGGATGCTGTTGCTTCACCAGAAGCTTAACTCTGAGGAATAAGGGCTGGGTGATGTTGAAACTAATGGAGAAGTCAAAGAACATGACTCCCATAGTGCTTTTTCTCCAGGTGTGAGAAGTCCCTGTGTGTCAGGAAGATGCAAACTTGATGATTTTAGCTGGATTAGCTATTTTTTTCAGTCCCGTCTGCACAGTTGTTCAGTGTATTGTCAAAAAGTGTATATGATTTTATGTACAATCACTTCCTGCTGCTCAGTGGATTCTAATCATTCTGAAATGACCTCAGATATTGTCTGATGAACACCATCCAGTTGAAAAAAGGCTAAAAATTAAGAGTAAATCTCTGCAAAGAGCTTTTGTTATTTCTTTTGGACACTAACTTTAACAACCAGTCTGTTCTGAGAAAAATAGTGTTTGACTCATTGTGTTGGCAACAAGGCACAGTGCAGTATAACAATGCAGCTTTTCTGCATTTTGTGGTTTAACAGCGATGACTGAAAATGGGAATCTTTGTTACTCATCCTTACACAACGATGCATAATGTAATCCATTAGTGTTTTTGGTTACAAACAAATCAAATGCAAAGCAACGAAACGTGAAGCTCTTTTCAGTGACTTTGAGGATCAGTATTCTTTTGCAATGTGAAGCACAGTGTTCGGTTGAAACTTGGCAGAATTTATCACGCATATAACACCACCCTGTGAAAAATGATGGTGGCGGAAGTATCATGTTGTTAGGAGGCTTTTCAACAACAGGGACATGGAGACTTGTGAGGACACAAAGGAACAATGAAGAAGCACTTTTCACAGAATATTTAGACACCAGAGCGAAGCGGTGATATATGAAAACATCCTGCGTCCTATCCTTAAGAATTATTTGAAGGTTGTTGTTAACAGATGCTCCCTATTCAATTTAATTAAATGTGAGATGACAAGGAACAATGTGAAGAAAATCCCTAAATCTAGTGGGGCCATACAAACATAACCAGAAAAACCTGAGGCTGAATTCGCTGCCAAAGGTGTCTCGAGAAACTAATTACTTCGGTTAAAACCTTAGATGTATTTTTTCCCCTTCTTAACACATTCATAAAAAACCTTGTATTTTTATTGTATTTTGGGTACGGCATACTCATCTTGCAACACCATAAAAAGCAAAAAACAGATGCCTTTACCTCATAAACTCTTCTCCAGTGCTTCATTACTATGATTCAATAAGCCAATCTGTGATGCATGTTTCTCATACTATTGGACAACTGGCTTGATTGGCCTGATGTGACCCATGAGATACAGTGTGAAAACTTTTCCCAGAACAAGGACATGGCCAAAGGATACTAATATAGAGTCGCCAGACAAGTAATTGAATAACACTTTGACCCGATGTGACCTGCACGGCTCGCCGCTGTGTGCCTGATAGATGGAAATTTGTCGAGCGAAGGTCTGTTGAATGTAAAAGTGAGAAAAGCTTGCACGAGCTCTGATCTTTTTGTATGGCTGCGAGAATAACAATCCCGCTGGGCTGCCCTCTTCAGATCGCCCCTCATCTTATTATTTTGCAGCAACACGGTTCAACAACTCGGTTTTTTCAACAAGAGCTCAATTTTGCTTAATCTACAATGCTAAACCAGTTCTTTTAGAGCTTTTCTTGAGTGGTTAATAGTTTACCAAGAACGCCTAATTATTATATCGATATATATTTATCCTAACTGTTATTCACCTCAAATGCACTTCTCCAAAAGGGAAATAAATCTATTATTAACATTAACACACTCATGCATTAAATGAATACTCTAAGTGAATGCACCAGCAGACCTGCATCTCATTGTTTTGCAGCGGAGATAGAGTCCATAAAATAAAATGATGTGCTCCTTTATTGAGCACTGGGCCAGGTCATGGGGCCATTAAGTGGTAAAATTAGATTAGCTTAAACGTAATGCAGTCCTCATGAAATTCCACTGCAAAGTATGGGACCGTTTTCTTACTGCCAAGTGATTTAACTGCATTCACTGCTTACAGGAATCCAGCAAATATATTAAAGTGATAGTTTTACATTTTGTGAAATATGCATATTCACCCTCTTGCAAAGAATTGGATGGAAGGATCAAGATTACTTTCATGTCTGTAAGGTAAAAATAAAGGCTACAGCTTGCAGCTTGTTAGCTTAGCTAAGCATAAAGACTGTTGCACTGACAGCAGGTTTCCGAAGAGCCTTTCTGAAGCTGAGAATCGGAGCCACTTCCCGGGGAAAAATTGGCAAAGACAAAGATCATCAGTGGATCTGAAGCCTGGGTGCTTAAAGAAGCCATCTGTAATGGCACCCACGTGTCAATCAAAGCGGCCATGCTGTTAATTATGCATAACTTTAAGCCTCGATAGAATTTGAACAGGTAAGTTAAAAAACATTTAAGCCTCAGCGCAGTCGTTATGAGCTATAGAGACCAAAACCGTTTTTTGTACCAGGCTGTAAACATGTTTATCTCTGCTGTGAAGTTTCGACATGACATTTCAACATGGGGGCTTATGGAGACTTGACTCGTTCTGTAGCCAGCCTCAAGTGGACGTTTGAGGAACTGCATTTTTTGGCACTTCCACATTGGTTTCACTTCATAGCCACGGCGGTTGCCGCTTGGGCTGTTGTGGTTTAAAGCATGTAAAACCACAACTTCATGTTTATGCACTTTTATTTGGTATAGATTAAACGAAATAAGCCGTTTCATATTATATTCACTGTAAACACGCCTGAAATAGTTCATGAACTTCTTCTTTATTCTGCCATCACACAACATATGGTTCCTTCTTCACATTCCCTGCAATGAAAAACTCTGAAAGACTCTTTTTTCCCCTTGTACTCATTATATAATACTACTCCACAGACCAGTGCATTAACCATTGTGAGTGCCAGCAGATGTGAGAGTGCTTTGGAGAAGAAAGCAGTGAAAGGATACTTGTAGTCCAGATGGTGCCACAGGCCTCGTGTTGTGTCTGGCCTCCCTGTAGCAACCTGTAGGCCATGAACGAACCACTGTTACTCATCGACACACAAAGACCCTCTGGGGTGGCTGTATACGCTGCCTGATGGAAATGCTGGAAACCTGCACCCCTGGATGGTCAGTGGGGCCATATCCAATGACCTCCGCTCTTACACGTGGGACCTCAGGCCCTGTGCTTGTATAGGAAAATGGTGTTCTCAAAAACTGAAAAGTCCTTGGAGATCTCTTCCTGCTACAGTGAGAACACGCCCCCAGCGGTCCCTGTGCAGACTCTCACTCTGGGCAAGGTTACATTTATCAATTTCCATGAGAAAGAGCCCTGGAGCTAAGCCTCACCTCCCCACTGGGATCCACCTCCAGTCTGCCACACTGCCTTTTCTGTCTGCCCCCCTGGCCTCATAATGCCAGGGAGCTGCCCAGACCATGTCCCATTCACAGCGTGCAGAAGACTCAGGTCAAATGAGAAGATGAAAGAGAGTCTGTGTGCCAGCCAGGATGTGCCACAGACTGTCATTTAGTAGGAAGAAAAAGTGCATTTCCTCCTCTTGAACCTCTTCTTCACTTTGATGCCATATGGTGTTAAATAAACAGCAGAGCCATGATTAAAGAGTAGAAGCATATTATGGGAGAGGATGGCAGGATGTACTGTAAATCCTTGCAAAATGCTGAATATTGAATCCCTTTAATATTCACTACATGCAAAAAAACTCTACCACCACCCTATACCGGTAGTCCAACACCTACGCACTCAGAATGTGACGCAGTACAGCCCTGCAGCACTTCTGTGGTGATTAAAAATAGCTCTTAACGAAATTAAGTTTTATTGTCTTGTGCGAATGCGATCGCTGCTCTCCCGTTTTTCTTCAGTTCCCTCCAGTGCAGAGAGCTACGACTAAGCAGGACGGCTTACAGCACAGAATTATGCATGCATGCTCTGTGCAGAATTACTCTGTATACAGCTGTGCAACTTATTTCAACTTTTGAAAGCAAGTGCTAAGCCATCTTGAGATCAGAATTTAGAATTTTGTCTTATTATGAAGATATATAAAAAGATATAAGACCATATCATTAGCGATTATGGCATCATCTGTCATCTGTCTCCATATTTTGGATAAGATCCTCATTTTTAAGATTGTATGGATACTGGCATTAAAAATTCATCCCCTGAATACCTAAACTCAGTCATATAAAACTCTACGTAGATCATTAGGACTACTGTTTGCAATAATGGCAGAAGTTTAATAGTTTAAGTGTTTTAGAGCACGCAAAAACAACTATTGACTGCCTGCAATACATCGATTTAGAGCAGCACTAATGCTCAAGATTCTAAATGGGACTGATGAGAAATACCTGCACAAGAGCTATGAAGTGCAGATAAATGGAGGCAGCACACAAGCACAATGCCCTCTTGGGTATTACAGCAAGATAGATTGATGCTTTGCTGCCCAGTCTACACAAAAATATATACATTCTTTACTGTAACCTACTATAACCTAATTATTTTTATTTTACGCCACAGAGCGTCCAATAGGTGAGGTAACTCCACTTATTTCCACTTTCAACAGGTGGTGAAGCGTGACACTGTTTTCAAAGGGCCACTTGCAGCAAAATTGCAAGTTGTGGCACTGCAGTTTAGATTAAAATACCTCTCAGTGCCAGTAAGGACAGAGACTGCTGCTATAAACAGAGCGGATAAAATATGGATTACTGAACACTGACATTAAGGTGATTTTACCTCAAAAGAAAGGTCCTCTGGATTTTCATCTGCATCCTCCCTGACTCTGTAGAGAATAAAAAAAGATACAGTTAAACCCCGACTTCATAAAATAAAATAACAAAGAGACAGAGACAAATCCCGAGGGTTTGATTCTCGCTACGTGTGAAGCTATACCTGTTCAAACAGTCTAGCGCGGCATGTGACGACGAGAGTGAAAGCCGGTGCGGAGCTGGACTCAGTTTGAACATGACCTTTCAAGCTGCCTCATCAAAATCAGCCTCGTCTTCCACATCACACCAAGAAAATGTCAGCTGGGTAAACCTTTGATGAATGACAAAACCGTGTCGCAATTATGCCTGATATTCTGCGCGGCTGCTATTATTACCCTGTCAAGGTGTGGACCCCACTTTGCTGCAGGCGCGCTCGAGCAGCGGGGCTGAGAGCGGAAGCCGGCTGGTTGCTTGCTCACTCTGAATTGAGATAAAGTGACTCAGCACCGGCCAGTCACAGCCTGGTGAGCTGCTTCATTCAGGAAATGGAAGGCTGCTGTCTCAGCGTGTGCATGCACACCCCTGCATCTACGCATGCAGTCTGAGAATTCTGGATCATTTTCTTTTGTGGTGATGATTTAGCCAAGAAAAAAATAATTCATTTCATCGCATCGTAAGTGTAAAATTTCTCCCAGAGCTCTGGGGGTTGCTGAGAGCGAGTTGGCTGTCGATGCTAGTTCCTATGGGTCAGCAGTTAACTCTAATAGCCTAGCATTACTGCTGCAAGGCTCAGGACATTTTGAGCTTCAATCACTGTGCACTGTGGGTGTGCGGCTTTGTCGGAATCTTGAATGTGCTGACACCGAAGCCTTTCGCTGAGAGGTTTGTGCAATAACACAACGGAGGGGTGATTCTCATCAGAGCATTAGACCACTACATAAGGGTGTGCAGATTTTTTGTTTTGGCCGCCTTCCCTCCTTGATCCGTCTCTAGTGTTTGTCTTTAAGGTGTTTCAATGCCTCCCTCTCTGCTCATCACTCCTACTGTTATTGGTTTTCACATACTGTATGAATGGAGGCACTGTGCTCCTGACAGGTCCTGTGCTGTCAAACGTGCATTACCAAGAAAGCAAGAAAACATCATGACCGTGGCCTATCCCAACAACCCATCCATCATTGAGCCATTTCTTCTAGTTAGCCTTCACTTATCTCTCACTGCCTCTCTCTCCGCTTTGTGCCTTTAAGTTCCACTCTAGACCCATCTTTATCTTAGCCATCCCTTTCTCTTTGTTACCTAATATTCCTCTTGTTCCATATTTTCTGCCACCTCTCTTCTTACAAACGTCTCATTGTCTTCCACTTTTATCCAGATCACTGTTCCCGTCTTTATCACCTCCTACCTACTCTTAATTCTGTTTCTTTGTCTCTTCCTACCACCATCTCTGGTCCTCTCTCTGCTTCTCTCTTTATTTTCTGCCCACCACATATCTAGATGTATCTATTCTACACCGGGAAAGAGGAACTAAGGTTGAAACTGTGCTGAAATTGCAAATGGCTATATAGACTTGAGGTCCGTTTTTGCAATGCAAAGTCTTTCCGAATCTATACTGGAGCGGGCTGTTTTGATGTGGCTGTGTCACATCGGCTGGCAGGATAGGCTCTGTCACTGAGCTGAGCTGATAGGAAGAGAAAAAGGGCAGATAATGTGTGAGAGGAAAAGAGGCAAAGAGGAACATAAGCTGAGGCCGGGGCAAAGACGGTATGAGGGGGGGAGAGGTGGGCGAAAATAAGAAAAGGAGTTTCGGCTCTCTGGGCACGATGGTGAGTGAGATAGTCTGTGGTGACACGCAAGTGACAGGAGTAAGGGGGCTGCTGGCGAATGTGAGAGGGAGAGATAGTGAGTTCGGTAAGTGAAAGATTGACTGGAAGACAGGGCAAGACAGCCAGAGAGAGACATAAAAGAGAATAGAGTGTGAGAGCGGCTTTCTCTCTCAACACTGATGCGAGAGAGGGTGTTGGGGAGTATATGACGACGGTCTGCTTCGTGTCTCGGGCAAAATATTCCGCTGTCAGCCAGCCCGCTCTCCTAGTATGTCATCATAGTACCTTTTTTAAACTGATGTGACCTCCTGTGCCCCGTTACCCTAATCTCCAACACGCTGACATTCAATATAGACACGTCAGGTCCAAACTACTCCAACTACCCTGTGACTGTGAGGTCACTGAAACAAATTCTGCAAATGAGTGCAGAGGCGCACACTGGAAGTGTCAAGAAAGAGAGAGGGGGAAGTCTTTAAACTTTGCATTTATAATAATATATAAACGAGAAAAAAATCCTGCGGGTCCTGAACAACAGCTGAGTCACAGATATTACTGTAATGAGCCTCCACTGGAATACGTGATCCTCCCTTAGCCCAGTTATGCTCCCACATGATGTCGAGCTCTCGCCATTCAAACCCAGTCAAGCTATGCACTGCTCACATCTGGCAGTAAGACTGAATTATTGTTGCATCTGCAGCCCCCAGAATAAGTCTACGCTATATATATATATATATTTTCTTTTCCGTTAGAGTGGGCTCTGAATGTGCTGATATGATCTTAACTATCTTGTGCTGAGCTGCGCTGTGACTAAAATATCTCTGGACACATTCCAGGATGACAGCGCTCTGCACAGGGCCTTCACTGAAGACTCATCGGCTTTTGGGGAACGTTGCTATTAATATGAACACGTTGTGTTTGTGCTTTTTTAAAATAGTAATAGTTTTTTTTTCCACTACATCTCCAAAACATTCACGAGCACAAAAAAAAAAAGAAGGTAAATCACATACCAACACGGATACAGAAAGCGCCCACGCTCTCCCATAAACTAAAAACCTCTTTACAGGCTAATATTTCCACTGTGGCTCATACGGAAGAAGATGAGCAAAATAACTTGGCCTTGAGCGGCGATGCAGAATGTGTGTGTGCGCACAGTCACGTGTGCCTGTGTCTCTCTGTAGCGTTGTTATCAGGCCAGCTGACGGGAGCAGGCTGATAAAGCTGTGCTCGCTGTGCTGCAGGCGCGCTGTAGACGAGGGCCTCGAGAGAAGACGTCGCAGCATCACAGAAACGTCAACCGCCTGGCTCGCGCGCCTCATGTATAATATATCTTCTCGTGGCCTGAAGGCAGTCCACAGGTAGAAGTTAACAGTGTTTACACACAAACACCTTCCATCGCAGTCGAGAAAATCTCCACTCGATGTGATTAGCAGTACTGGTTAATAAACATTCCAAAGAACTAGTACTCAAGTAGCCTATACTCAACAGGCAGGGTAAATTAAGTTACAGCACTCCTCCTTTCTGCTGTGCCCACGCTGTGCTGCTCTTGCAGACAGAGAGAGGAATAGACGGGGGGAGAGCAGAAAGATAGAGATGGGAGACAAAGGGAGTCTCACAGGGACTGTGTTTGCTATGTACTGTGAGTTTGGACAGGGAAGCTGTAAGTCATCCCTCCAGTTTCCTGTTTGGTCGTTCTTCTCACCAGGGACTCGCACAGATTTTAGACAAATATTCAACAGCGTATACTCCCGAGAGAGATTGGAATTTAGGACCAGCGCCGATGTGAACGCAATGCACAACACATACACGGAACACATACTGCTGGAAAGTAGTTAAGTATATTTGAATAAGTGCTATAAGTAATTTGAAATTCTTGTACTTCCAGTTTTCTGCTACTTTATACCTTTAATCCACTACACTACTACAAGGGATACAGGGGACACTAAACAAAACACACACGCAACTTCGCGCCACACGGAAGCAAGGGTGTGTGCTTCATCGAGGGTTCGGTGCATCTATCTGCAGTTGTTACCGCAGATGGTAAAATATTGTAGCAATTATAAAAGAGAAGACGTGCGTGAGTGTAGAGATGTGTGAGGATGTGCTCTGGCACGTGAAGCTCTCGTCACCGGGTAACAAACAAGCAAACAATATAACAGAAAACCCACAATGCAGACATCAGTGCCTGCAGTGACTCAGACACTGTCTGTAAACCAACTGATTGCAGTAGTGAGAGAAACCAGGAGTGAAAACTAGAACTGTGCATTAGACTAAAGACGTTTTTCCTCGCCCAAACCAATAGATAATACGATGAATTTAAAGGAGCAATCTGTAATTTTGGGGTTCTTATGAATAGAAGCATGTGCAAATATATAACTGGACGCTTTTTGTTGATTTGTGTGCTTGTTTATGGCTGAAATGATCAATTATTAATCTTATGCCTGTTGTCTAGAGTAAATCTATGTATTAAAAGTTCCGGCAATCAAACTGGGAGTGACCGCGGGTTCCAACCCTAAAATAACATTAAAATTGCGGTTGCTATGTCGTTACGCCGCACACGTCAAGAGAAAACGGAGCAAACATGAGTCACAAATAAATGAAACTCCTCCCTAGCCACTGGCAAGTGTTGTGATAGTTAATAGATAAGCCCAGAATGTTGCACTTCATTTAAATCCCCTTCTCTTATATGAAATTATTATATGAAAAGGAAAAAGACACATTGTGTAATGTGCTGTTACCGTCCCGTATTTATGCTGGATATAAATTATAGATCATAACGCCAAGCTTTACAAGCCACATATGAGTTGTCATGCATGAGATGTGCCGCATCTCCCAGTGTTTGCACTGTGCAAAAGAAGAGGAGACAAAACAAAGAACAACACACAAAGGCTTCCACTCCTATTACTGCAGTGTTATAAAAGAACAATCCATATATGGCAAAGTCTCTGACTGCAGTATTTAGGTCAATCTACTGAAACCTAGAGTGTGAATCCCACTCACTCTGCAGCTTTAGCCTAAATTTCACACCACTTGAGCTGATAAAAATAAAGTTGGCAGGGTAGAGAAGTGTATTGGTTTTGTGTGTGCACGCAGTGGGCTGCACAGGGCATTTACATGTGAGCACAGTTCACGTAGTGTCTAGGAGCCTGCAGATATCTCATCTGCAGGCAAAACTTTGAAAATGCTCTGCCATATTGCACGCTGATGAGTGATCACCCACTCAACAGATGTCCAAATATCATGTTAGCGTTTCTGTTGTTTAATCAAAGCCACAGGATAATAATGGCCAGAAATAATTCTGCATGTTATGTAATGCCAAATTGGAGATTACTGCTAGTCATGACTCGAGGCCAACTGCTTGCACTTGCATGATTATACAACTTGTAATTTGATTTCTTTGGTTAGGCAAACATGATAACACAGAAGTGGATAAGCACTTAATTAAAAGCAGACGACCTGAATTTCACAAACTGACCAATGCTACAGAAAGCCTCTAAATAAACCAGAGTGAGCCTCAAAGATACATTTTCATATTCATTTTGAAGAATTCCCCTATCAGTGAACAGTATTTATTATTTATTTAGTCATGCATTTTTAAAGAAAAAGTTGGATATTTTACATCTTTTTCATTCACTTGTTTTTCCTGAAAGTTCGATGAGAAGATTGACACCACTCCCATATTTGTAGTCTAAATAGCCAGCTAACTTAGCTTAGCATAAAGACTAGAAACAAGGGGGGAAAATAGTGCCTCTCTGCTGCCTGTCGACACAGGTGAAGCTCACACATTAACACTAGCGTTTGTTTAAACTGTAAAAGAAGCCAGGCTAGCTGTTTCCCCCTGGTTACAGGCTTTGTGCTAAGCTAAGCTAACTGACTGCTGGCTGTAGCTTCATATGTGAGTGTAGTCTCTCCTCAGTCTTCTCTCCTACCTCGTGGCAAGAAAGCAAATCAGCATACTTCACAAAGTAACAAAAATACAATATTTCTTCTTGGCAAGAACAAAACAAAAAAGTGATTTTCAGCTATTTGCCTGCCTCAGTTTTGTAGGTGATATATTTGAGATTAACTAGGTACTAAGTATGCTTTGCTATCTTCTTCCACTAATTTCTTAGAGGATAGGAGAAAGGACTGTGCCACATATGTGGTAAAATAAAACAAAATAAAACTGCAAAAAAAACACTGCATCATATCTCTGCCATAGTTTGTGCCTCCCCCACATTTTTCTCACTCCCTTCACTGTGGAAACTGAAAACCATCAATGTTTCAAACGGTGTCAATTTAGCAGGAGGGTTCTTTTTTTTTAGCTAGTTGGATCCCTGTGGATGGCCAAGGACAATTGGGAGCAGAGGAGGCCGTAGGAGCCAAAGATATTATTATCGCACAGAATTCATTTCCTTTTTCGTAACATTCACCTGCGTGTCTCAGCATGACGTAGGGAAATGACCTAAATTTAGTCCGGTGGAGTTAGCAGGATACGGAGCATGGCAAGAATTGGCTGGATAACAGTCATCCAGACACGACATGATCCAACACAAGTGCAGCACTATTACATTTTTCTTTAATACCATTGTACCATCTTTAATACAACTGTTTTACCAAGCTGCGAGCCAGGGCTTATCATCGGTAGACATCAGGGCTACTTGGCTTCCCTGCTTGCTCACATTGAATGGGAGGTGAGTGATTACTTTTGAAGGAAAAAAAGAGCTCGACTACCAGTTTTGGTGGTGTAGATATACTGCCCTTGAGGAATAACAGCATCACTTGTGACAAATCTATTACCAGGCAAATATATTACTACCTCACAAGCTCTGCCCAAGTAAAACTTAAACAGATGGCATGCAAACAATGCAAATGTTTAATGGGTATTAAAATAGTCTCTACATTAATTGGGAAACAATGTTCCATTAGCGAAATTAAAGCAAATTAATGTACCTACTCAGACTTTTCCATCAGCAAGAACCGTCAATGATTGTGTGAAAGTGTAAGTCATGCACAAATATGGACATCTATGCCAAAGTCTCAGGCAGATCCTCACTGAACTGCTCTAAAGCCTCAAGCTGTTTAATGATTATTAATGACTAGCAAAGCATTTGATGAAAATACAATAAAAGCCTGTTGCATTACTGCTCGCTGGTGTGTGTGTGTGTGCACAGCGAACTGGGAAATCATAATGAAGAGGGTTGTGGTCAGTGAAAACCACCCAATTTCAAAAACAAGGTTGTTGATGGAGCTTTTAATAACTGGAGGCACTCGCTGGCAGAACTATTTTACCTGCCAGATAACTGTGGCAGAGAACAAATCCTCTTCTATTACTTTTTTATTCCCCCCCTCTCTCTATCTCTCTTGCCAAGAATTGCTTCAGAGATATGAGATCAAATGTATCCTTTTGATAACGCCAGTGAAACTCTTTCGCGGCTGGCTCCGAGAGGCGTCTGGATGCTGTGTTTGCTTGTCATGTCTGGACAATGGCTTTTTACTGTGTAAAGCATGAAGGGCGGCGTCTGCTGGCACAGGCTAAATACTTTGGGAGAATCTCAAATAAAGGACTTATGTGGGTTAAAATAACGAGGAAGCTGCAGCAACTGTAGCCCTTTTTTGGTGTGTGTGTGTGTTATATGAGGCACTGGGCTAATGACTCAATGCTCCCTGCTGCAGAGCCGGTTAGAAGGATTTCTTTGTGGTTTTCACAGGAAAATTAACAACACTGGCCTGCTTTTGTATTTCTGGACTTCACCCCAGGCTGAATTAACCTGCACTGGATGGAGAGAAAAAAAAAGGACACTGTGTCCACTGTGTAACTTTTTTTTAGTCAAGTAGAACTGAACCGCTAGAGATGACGAAGTAGTGAAAAGATAAGGGAAGTGAATTGCTGCGTGTCTGCTGCCATAGCAGCCGGCAAATGGATGACTGTTTGTCGAGCCTGTCAAATCAGATGGAGTGTCAAACCGCTGTCCAACGCCCCCCGGGCATGGAGCTGGTACACTGCCATGCTCATTGATGCACGGATGCATGTGTTGTGCCGCCGCGCAAGTGGTCTGTAATCGTTTAATCTGGGTTTGGATCATCACCCGACTACCTTCCATATATCCACTCATCTGCTGGCTCGTACGCGCGCCTTCTTCGCGATGCTGCTGCTGCTGCTGTGGGGGATATTGTTCTCTATATGTAGGTGCTGATGAAATTTTGAGGGCGAGTGGTGAATTATTTAAGAGGCAGGATTATGAAAGCAGCTTCTTGGCGCGTTGCTAGCGGGTATGAATCGATATGAGCCCTCCCCAACAGCACAGCCTCCGTCACCGCCGCCGCCTCCCCCCCTCTTCTTCTTCTTCTTTTTTTTTCCCCTCCCTGAAACCGCAGACCCTCTGAACAGAAGTCCAGACACATGGCCACGGGACACGCCAGACTGGACAGCCAGATGCACCGTGCCTGCGCGTGCGAGAGGCTCGATGAAATATAGTACATGAGAAAAGCTAGTTAGGAAAAAGGACCCGGATTGCGTATGTGCATGTGTGTGAGACAGACAGAAGGGCCTAATTCAGATTGACCACATCCACAGGAACAGATGGCCAACCCAAGGTCTGCCAAGTCTATTCTTCTTTTCCTCTGGTTCTGTTTGCAGGCGGGGGTCTACAGTCCAAGCCAGAAGGGTTAGAAGCCACACACACACAGAGCTGTAGAGCATGCATACACACAAACAAGCCCACATTTCTGTGGGTGAAGTCTGATGCGACGTACCACTTACAGTTTCACACAGTTGCCTCCGATGAAGATTTGATTTCACGGGCTTGATTTGCGCACTGCCAATGCTCGGAGGCTTTCAGGACTGAATAAATGACCATCCTCCAGCACTCGCTCTCCCGTTTCACTTGATTGTCTCACAGTGAGTTAGTCAACATCTAATTTTCTCTCTCTGTACCTCCGCCTGAACCCCCCCCCCCCCCCCAAACCGCCTTCACCTCTCTCCTCTCTGTGTGTGGCCAGTGCTGTTGATCTCTCTTTGGCCAATGATTTCCTGCCTCAAGAACAAGCAGTTGGGACCAAACAAGAACCACTTGAGGGTTCTTGGAAAAAAAATGGTTTCAACCTTGAACTTAATATTCAGGACAGAGCTGACCGTTGTCGTCACCAAACAAGGAAACACGACAACAGATAAGTGTCCAAAGAGGTGACGGCGTGCTCTCAAGCTGCTGACCTTAAAGGTTTTTTACAAACTGGGTCACGCCAGGTGATGAGTCAGGTTGTAAACAAACTCCCTGTTTAAAAAATCAGACGATCCCTTGACTTCTAATCAGATCCTGAGGTGAAATACTACAATTGCTATTATTCAGAGTGCCATAAAATTTAGTACAGGCCACCAGGATGAAATGTACTAACTTTATTCAGGCTCCATCATCAGGTTTCATTTGTAATCAGACCAAATACATGCAAAGCTCACGACATTCCCATCAGGCCAGCTTATTTTAATGCTAATTAACAATGTTAGCATGTAAAGCTAAGATGGTGATCAAGGTTTCGGGCTGTTAACGGCTTGTGTGTTTGTCTCGGGCGGTCACAGTCTGGCGCACGCGGCCGCATACAGACTACACAATGTGCTGAGGTCGGCAAATCAAGCCACTGCAAATGAGACGCCGGAGCAGGAAGACCCACCCATATCCTTTAATTCAGTTGGTCGGGAGTAATGGTCAGCAAGAACAACAACAACAACAGAGAGAGACTAGTGGATAAGTGTGTCAGCGTTGCTCCAGCGCTGTGCAATAAATGGATGCTTTAAATGTTCAAATATAGCCAAGGTGGAACTAATTGAAACACTCCTCCTGATGCAAAGGTTTTATTTTTTCTGTATATTTTCAGTTTCATAGCATAAAAGATGTTTTTCGGTTTTATTCTGATTCCCGAATTTTTCTTGTGCTGCATCATGAGAAATGAACTTAGTGAAAACTGTGAAAAACCAAATATGTGAGGGGGGAAAAAAAAGAACCGACTTGTGAAAAATAAAAAGCTGTTCTTTTAAGAGTACAAAATGAACTTCATGCAAGGGATTTTTCAATCTTTTCAGCCTGTCCAATTTTCTGTCTCCATCTTTCCCTCCAATGTTCTTTCCGTTAATTCTTCAAGAGGCAGAGGGCTTAAATTATAGAGGGCTAAAAATAATGGCTCTATAAATAAGAGGTGCCCATTGAGAGTGATTGAGAGGCGAGGTCGCTAGGCAGCTAGGGATGCTGGGTGAGTCGGATTCATTAGCGCTCTCCGTTTCCAAAGAGTAGCCCCCACAACTCTCCCACACAAACACGCGGCATGGTTTCATCGTAAACAACACACGAGCACTGATGCAGCGGCGTGTTTGTGAACACACTTTGTGTCTCTCTCTCTCTCTGCAGTGTTGCAAATTTAGGCCCCATCAGTACCCTCAATCAACCCTCATTACCACTTTCCCGTTTGCTTCCGGGGACTACATGCGGACCACATTTTTAAAGCATTGTTCATCCACCGGTGGAGTGGAAAAATGCGTGTGCATTTGTGCGCATTTGCATTTATGCATGTGCGAGACAGTGCGCGGCGGAGGCACCCCGTGTCTGTTTTATTATTCATACTCATGTGTGGATCCTCTTTCAGCCCACAGACACCTGCCAGAGTTGCACACAGCACATACTGATGTTCTCGCTATATTTTCCCTCCATACTCTCTCCCTCTGTGGTGCTTTTTGGTGCAACTGAGGCTTTCTCTAAACAATAAACTCTAAAATGCCCCTCAATAAAGCCCCGTATATGTGTGCGTATCCCCTAGCTCTGCATTTAGGGCATCTATCGGCCCTCATACTCCCACACAAGTAGACGCACACACACACACATGCACAAAAGTGGACACTTTTATTGCCCTGATGCTCTTTTTAATGGCCCTCCTCCTCCCTCTCCGTATTGACGTCACATCCATTAGGCCGTGCCTCTGGGCCTTTTTAGTGGAGAGTGGAGCACAGGGCTCCAACGTACGAGATCCCCGTCCAGAGTCAATCTCCACCTGATAAACTCGCCGTATTGGCTGATCTGACAGACACAGTTACCACGGCAATCTGTTCAGTCTCTCCGCTCGCCACCACGGCTATCAATCCGCCGGGAGAGGAAACGCGCTGAACTGTGTGTCGGAGGGTAGACAAGGGTGTGCACTCTGTGAGCTCTCCGGCTCGCTCCTGTTTATCGTCTGCACGCACAGACAAACACGCGCGCGCACGCGTGTACAGCTCAACTATCAGCGCACATAGGAGTGTTGATAGTTGAGCTGAGAGAAGACTATCTGTGTCTCGTGCCACAGAGAGTAACTCTGGCAGGCTAATGTGAAGAGATAACGTTTCACGTCTGATCAGCATCAGAATCATAATTCATTGGCCCCTCCCAGACTCCATCTCCCTCATTATGTTCCCAACTGCAAAATCCTCAATTAGGGACCTACTTATCCAGAAACAAGCATTTTTAGACCTTGAATATAGCGCTAGAGTCCTCTACTACCCTCCAGGTTGCGCTGACAGACTCTTTTCCCCTTCATGAATATAAAATGAGTGTGAAGTACATAGGCAACTTCAGCCTGAGCAAAACTTGAGTGGCGACAATGCTGTGCTGTCTGGCATAGACCGAAATGGCAAATGACGGCTTGGGGTCATGTTGATTTGGAGCCGAGAGCCCCGCTGGACGGTGACGGGCTGAATTCTGATGGCGGAGCCTTTTTTCCCCGACTGAGAAAAGAACCGTCTGAAATGCTAAAATGAAGCTCGGTTCTTCAACACTCGAGGGACATAATCAATGGTCGGTGCGGCTGGCTGAACTTGCAGGGCTGCGCTGTGACTTAGCGCTGCAAATCTAAACCTTGTCGCCGACCGGAGCTGAGCTCGGTGTAATGAGAAATGAGACTTAACTTTTCGTCCAGCGAGAGGGGGGGGGGGGGAGTGAAGATGAAAAGAAGAGAGAGAGAGAAAAAAAAGAAATTGCAGGTTGTTTTGATAAATAACAGCGACAAAGTGTTCTGGGAAGAGTATTATAGCTGCGATCCATCACCAGATCATCAGGCTACATTAATAATAAATGTGTTTTGTCGACATAATAACAGATGCATTTTGTTTGACAAATCAGACCAACAGAGAGACAGCTACCTGCACGCATTGATCCATTCCTGACAGGACAAAAGAAAAGAAGGATCATTTCATGAGCTTCCATGTCCTTACAGCTATTGTATAACAAAGATTGCTTTGGAAATCACATTAAAGAAAATGTTACATTTTTAAAGCCAGACAGAAAAGCTTTTGTTCCCTGTCTAAGTTCCAAAGTCATCCTTTGCTGTAGATTGCTTTCCTAATTCACACTTCTCTTATATTTCCTCATTTCCTTTTTTTCTTCTTCTTCTTTTACACAAAGCAATCACTTTGACTGGACAGAATAAAGAATATACCAGTGACAGAGTGAAGGCTTTTTTCTCTCTCTTATCAGCAGGGGCAAACCTATGCAGGAGCCATTCATCTTTGGCATCCTTTGAAGTATCTCCCATCCAATCGGGCTGACATATTTTATTATGGGCAGTGTGTATTTGCCTGTGTACACGACGATATGTGGTTGACTTTGACTCTCTCCTTCAGTCTGCTATGCCTGCCTGTGAACATATATGAGGCGGCGTACGGATGTGTGGTCTTGTTCTTGTACGACACAGTCCCCACAATTGAAGAAAATGTTATCGCAGCTCTACAGGCAGATGCAGAGTGAGCGAGTGTGTGTGTTTGTGTGTGTGTGTAAGAGAGAGAGAGCGATAAGAGGTCAGTGGGGCATGACGGAGAGTGAGTGACATCAGAGACATGGTTTTCCACCCGTCCATCTGTCCGCTCAAAACAACCAGGCCAGTCATTAACCAGACTCCAGCTGTTGCATCTTAGCCTCCAAGATTTGAATACTGCTCATTTATATATGAGCAAGCACAAGTACACACAGACAGTAACACACACACACACACACACATACATAAGCGAAGATGTACTACAGCAGACTGCAAGGTCTCCTGCCTTGTCCTGCCCTCCAGTGATCACCGTGACTTATTTTAAAAATGACATTATTTCATAAAACAGTGCAAACAGTGTACATGTGAGCATCTCCCACGCTCCATGAGGTATGCAAATTAACAAGACTGAGAATCTACAGCCATGTTGACTCTGCGAGGCTGTACTTTAGGCACAGCTGGGCTTTTAGCTAAATGCTAACATCAGCATGCTAATAAGCTCGCAGTAACCATGCACACGTGCTCATATTAAGCGTGTGATATTGACTAGGTTAATCTTTGTTCAGCCTCCTTTTTCTCTTCCTGGTTACATTGTCCTCTTGCATAGCTCCGGGTCTGGCATGACATCACCCCTATCACCATTTGCCTGTGCTCCACACACTAACACTAACACCCCCTATGGTCCGGGCACCCTGGCTAATATACTGGGCTAACAGCAGCTATATTTGCAGAAGTTTACATCAGGCAAGCTACTCTACATCTACAGCTACCACTAATAATAGATAAGCACATGTTATGCCAAAAGCAACATAAAACTATTAGTGTGAGCTGGGCTGAGGAAAAATAATGATATTCAAAGTAAAAGGGCTTGAAGAGGACATAACTGGCCAACGTTCAAAGCCTAGGGCCCCCAGACTGCTCACTGTGACTGGGTCTCAGATCTCCCCGGGGGTGCCCTGTCACCTCCAGCCCTCATCAAAGCCAAGGAGACAGACGACGACTGAGAATCAGCAGTGTGACATTGCGCGTGTGTCTGAGGGCTCGCGATACCGCTTGGGCACGGAGTTTCATGCTCAAAACAAGGAGACAAAGACAGAAACAAATAGAACAATAAAGCTGTTTAAACAATGTGGCGTGGCGTCATTTGTTATCATTTGAACAATACTGTTGTACTGTAGCTTAGTCTGACGCAAGCCACTGTCAACACTGACATTTAAGAAATATGAGTGCGTACAGTTCATTTGTCTACTTTTTGGTCATATGACTAAGACTCAGTTTGAATTACGCCAAGAGCCTTTTGAACCGTCAGAACACAGTGCGTCAGTGGCCTGTATTACTCTTTAAACCGAATCTGCAGTGTTGTATGTACTACAAACCATCCGGAAGGATCATATCAAACAATAAAGAGTACTTATCACAAATAGTGGCTCTGAACACAGAAACAAACACTGAAAAGGAAGCTGGTGCTGGTGGAGGCATGAATGCTGCCAGAGAGACAGATAAAAATCGGACACGACTTTGCACCCTCCTGGCCTCGTTCAGTTGTTTCATGGCTCCAGACAACAGCGGAGTAATTAGTACAAACACAAGCAGTCTGTGCGCGAGGTGGTGACCTGGCGCTGCGCTAGCAAAAAAGCAGGTTTTTCCATTCATCCAAGTGGGGGTCGTCTGTTTTGGCTGCGGCGCTGCGTGTGGCGCGGGCAAAATAAGAAGTTATTTTCTGTTCGACGCATATAGACAAAGCCCAAGCAACACCCCTCACGCCTACAGCCTAATTCTCCCCTCATCTCACGTCTGTAATTTCATTTCTTGCCTTTATTGTTTCCCGCCAGATTTGAAAGTCTGTTCTGCCCTGATTAGTTTCACCTGCTCCTGATCAGTTTTCACCTGTCTTTTGCTTTCCTACCCTCACTAGTGTATTCGGCCTTTGTTCTTTGTTTTTGTCTCAGCGCCAGTTTGTCATTGTACCATGTGTCAAGTGTTTCAGCCCGATCCTAGTGTTTTTTTGGATCTTTTCCTGGAACTTAACTGTTCCCTGTTGGATTTGTTTGCCTGTTTGGCTTGTTGTACTTGGTTCTGACCCCTTGCCTGCCTCATTATTAAGCCTTTATACCCGTCATTAAGTCTTTGGATCACACCAGTTCAGCGGCAGAGTCTGTGTTTCTGTCCTATTTCTTCTGTTCTCAGTGTCCGTGCTTGAGCTGCCACAGTAAAGCGATGTGACAGACGGCTATTTCCAGAACAGGGGTGCTTGGCAAAAAATGTAACAGAAAATATTATCACATATGTAGGTATCCTACAAGAATATAGATATATAAGGAGATGTTATTTCACATTGGACATATACATAAGGTGCAGATAAATTTAACTGAAAACTCAACATTTGGTAGCTTGCATTTGCGCTTGAATAATTATTTTTACATCATTATTATTATTATTTTATCTCTGCAGAGTAAAATGTTGGTGGGTGCACTGGAAGGTTGGGTTTGGTCTTAAGCAACAGGCATAGCAACGCAGAGGGGAAGAAACGAGAAGAAAAAACAACTACCATTATTCAGTTTCATGGTGAGTTGTGTTTAGATATATCAATAATTACTATCAATTGCCCATAACAGGAAAATAGTATTTTCATTACTGTATGCAGTTTAGTATAAATAATCACTTTATTTTGCGGCGGCATGATGAAACTCTCAAGTGTGGGCAATAATGTACCTTGAAATTGAGACTGAAATGGAGAGGCAAAAAAGAGGAATTGGTTAGAAGGGGAGAGGCAGACAGTCTTGGCTTTTAAAAGCACATTTTGTCTAGTGTTTGGAAGCCTGACTGAACAGCAAGCTCACTGAAACTGAGACAGTTTTTTGTTTTTGCTATAAAGTTTGTGTCTGGTTTGACCGTTAACTGTCTAAACACGAAGCACACGAACTGCAGTCGGACAGACTCAGCTCACCCCTCTACAGCGTACAGCTGAGTTTGTATTTGTATAAATGTGTGACGGTCTTAAGGTGGCAGAATAGTGGAACAAACAAAGCCGTCCTATTATTGCCATGTGTTTTCCTTTTGAACATCCCCTTCTTGAATTCTGGTGCTCACTTTGTGGTCACACCGGGCAAGGTGATGGCATGCATAAAAAAGGGGGAAATTCAATAGTTCAGTTACGTGTTATCTGTTTCCCGCTCCAGTGTTGACACGTCAGACTGAAAGAGCCTAATCATCATGGTACTTTCTGTTTACAGCAGTTGTGAAAGTGCAGACTGGTCTGCTGTACTGCACCGACACGTGCGCACCTAGCGCCATATCATGTGTTACCAGCTTTCTTGAACAAATTTCACAAAGTAGAAACAAAAGATATTTTACTGCCTCTTTGTCTTTGTTTGATGCATGCATTTAAAGGTCTTTTGAGGTAGCTATAGGAGTAAAAAAAAAAAAAGTAATTTCACACAGAGTACGGCGTTCAAAGCCTCCACCACAAAACCATTTCAGAGATGGAACTGAAGTTAAATTTGCTCCAGGTGAAGAGATGTAATGCATTATTCACTGAAATGAAGTCTTTCAAAGTTGTTACTTTGTCCCTTCACTTCATACAATCGGCTGAGGGAAGGGAGACGAGGAGCGGAGTAGAGGTGGGAGTTTGGGAAGTGAGGAAAACAGAGCTATTCTCTGAAACATGACAGCCCTGAAGGCGCGACGCAGTGTACTGTGATGGGCTCCAGAGATGGAATGACTACCCACAAAGACAGCAGTGCCATGGGGATAGAAATATGCAGTCTAAGGCTGGTGCATTATTCAGGACAGATATCCACGGAAACACACGCACTGTATGCACGCGCAAACATACATACATACAGCGAGGGGGGTGGGTGTGAGGCAAGAGTCAAAGTCAAGTCAACTGTAAAGGTGTAAAGGTTTTGCTACAGTGATTGATGTGGAAATCTGGGCTATCAGTGCATGTCAAAGGCTGGAGAAAAATATAATTAGAACAAATATATTTTAAGGTTTGGCTGCACAATCAGGCATTGTGCTAATTTAAAGGTGCTGCAACTCATTTTCTTACCATTTGCATGATGCGCTTTTGCATGTGCGTTTTCTCCACTCATGTAAAGTGGACTGCGCTCAAAATCTCCGCCTGGTAGTCAGATTTCAATATAAGAATCAGAGCGTTTGTCCGTTTGTTGGGTTGTTTGTTGTATATGATGCATGCGTGTCTGTCTTCAAATTCATCTGCTGAGGAGGCAAGGTTTCTCCGCAGACATTCTAAGGGTGTGTGTAGGTTTCGGGTGGCATCTAGTGGTGTAGCTCCTGATTGCAGCCCCCTTCCCTCACCCTCTCATTCTTTAACCGAAGCAGTGAACAAGATGTTTAAATTTAGAGCTATTTAGTTGTTTAGTTTGTCCAATCTGGGCTACTGTAGAAACACACATACACTAATGAAAACACAGTTATGCATATTATATTCCATTTTTACTATGTTCCACAAACAGAGGCCCTTAAATCCTTAAACACTGAACCTTTTAAGACAAACAGTCACGTTTTTGAGATCACAACGGTTCGACTGACACATATTCATTTTGTTTTAGGTTCATGCTGTGTTTCAGATGTTTTAAATCATACAATGTGTACTTGAGTTCCTATTTGTCACATGTTACATGTTTCACTTCTCTAATATGACTTTGTCGCTAATACTGGCAGAGTAAGGCAAAGTCCGGGTTAATGTATAAAGAGGAGAAGTCCAGAACAGAACGAGGGTCAGGGAGAGGTGACATTTAGACTGGGGATATTCTGACTACTGATTACGGGAACTAAGAAGACGTTATGACACTATCTGTATCTATGGGGAGGTGTATAAGAACCAAGTGCTCCTTCTTGTATAAGAATAATACATTCAACTTAAACGCTGATACTTTGAAGTCTTCCTTATTGAAGATTATTTAAATATCTTCCTATTTAGTCACAATTATTTCATGTTAATGAGAAACGTGACTTAAAGACAGGCAACAAAGGATCATGAACTCATCCTGTAGTGACAGTCAGTGGGTGTGTAGAATAGTATCTATAGTGCAGAGGCAGGAAAACGTGCTAGCCAGGAGCTAGAGAGACATAACTGTAAAAACATTCATCCTTTGTTGTTTTAAAAGTCACTGGCTATTAATAGTGATCCGCCCTGAGGGATTTATCTGCCAAAAACACATTTCGCCAGAGTTTAAAACTTCTGTCATGGTGAAGATGGAGCAACAGAGCAAAATCTCCTGCAGCTGCTCAGCTGACACAGAAACAAGAGGCATGAGGTTGCGGACACGCATCCAGTGCCCGGGGGCGCCTTACGGATATATTGGTTCTTTGTCTGCTTCATAAACGCTAGCATTATAATGAAATGAACCTTATTTGGCTGCATGAAAGCGCACACAAACAACTTGGCAGATTGAATCTACGAAGCCAATCTGCAATTCATTAACAATAGAGCAGCTCCAGGTTTTGTTTCACATCACAAATTGCCCCATTGTCTGCTTTGTAGCTCTGAGGGGAGGCGTTTTAATGTTCAAAAATGGATATGTGGCACATTTTCTATGACTTTACTTTTAATACCGTTTATAAATACCCGTGATTTCTTTTGGGTACAATCCATTTTTTTTATGTTATTTTTAAAATCAGCTTCTTGTTTCTGACCAGAGCTTTTATTTACTTCTATTTATCTCTTCCTGTACACACAAACATATCACTGAAAACCACTGGAGATTCAAAAGCATTGCCTCGAAGGACTGTGGGAGTCAATTATACCGCCGTGATCTTGGCAATAGATTACACTTTAATAACATAAGTATCTAATTACTGCCTTACATCCTTCACGCCTCTTCTGCCCTCCTCAGTCATTATCGCCCACTGGCCTTGAATCGCAGATAGTACGCAGACTTAAAACAGCACTCACAGTGTATTCTTAGTATATAACCACAGTTTGCTACAGTTTGTAATGCTGTCTCCTCTGTAACATGTTTCCAGGGACCTGTAGACCTGCTTTGCCCCGTACATCAGCTGTGCAAAGCACTAATAGAGGGCAGAGCAGGGGCAGACGCACAGTAGCTAGGTGTCTGTGTTGGGCTGAGCAGCAAGGGAAAGAGACAGAAACTCAAACATGCAGAGAAAAGCTTTACAAAGAGCTGTTTCCCGTAACCTGAACTGAATATTTAATGTGAGTTTAATTAAGCTGTGTCCATTTGTGTGAGCTTGGGAGACAGAGACGGCGAAAAGAGGCGGACAGCTGGAGAGACGGGCCGATAGGTTGGACGTGCCGACTCTGCCACTCAGCGAGGTGTTAGCACTAACCTGATGTCCAGACGGCGCAGCATGGGATCGGCGGCTGTACCCAGCACCCAGATGGTGAAGCCGACCAGCAGCAGGGTGGTGGTGAGGATGGTGCGCTTCGCTTCTGTGGACGTGTCTCTTAGAGCCAGGCTGAATGCCACGGCCCCCCTCAAGCCTGAGAGCAGAGGAGACATGTCTGAGCAAACAGCTGGATTACTGCCATCCACCAAACCAACAGATGACCATCTACCAACCTATCATTTGAGAAAGGCAGGAGAGCAGTTAATAACTCTGTCCCTGGGCAACAGATTGAACGCTGACTATCACTATTATTGACCACTCGCTGACCGGCCTAGAGCCCCTAAAAACCAGCTTCTAGATCGCTGTGCAGTGGTGACATAATACTCAAAGCCAAAACAATTCCCAGAAGAAATCCACGAGAAATGGATGGGGGAGGTGGTGGTGGTGGTGGAGTTTTGAAAATAGCAAGACAAGGGCTTTTTACAAAGAAACCTTCTTACATAAGTGGTAAAGTGGGTCAGGCAAGCAGGCAGCGAAACATGCTGCTGCTGCACTACCCCACATCACTGCACATCAAACATTCCTCTCTCCTGCACCACCAAACCACCCAGAGCTTCAGCCATTAGACGCTAAAGCGAGGCGATGCTTTATGTACTCGTCTCCAAAAATGCAGGTCTAAAAATAGGAAAGGCTGACAGTGATTTTTTTTTAAGATTATGACGATATTGATTCATCCTAAAACGCCTTTCGTAATGAGGGTAGTGAATTATCATAAAGCCTGAGGATGGCACCCGTCTTAGCATGGACACACACCCGCGCTCTTCTCCCACAGGGGACACTTTCTCTCAGCTTCTTCACTAATGCCATCAGCTGCGGGCGGCGAAGAGAATGGAATAATTAGAGTTTTCAGAGTTTTCCTAAGTTAAATTGGGTTTTCATTTTTTGAGTTTGTTGCAGCTGTAACACCCCCACCACTAATGTGGTGCAAAACGTTGCTACGAATTCAAATAAATCCCGATAAATCATGCAACTAGTTACTGTGATCTAAAAAAAAACATTCACCTGCGAACATCATGAAGTGCTGGAAGTTGCGAGGTATCTTGGTGGTGCGTCCCAGGTTTAGGAGGAAGGACAGAGGGTAGATGTTCAAGATTCTTGATATGAAGATGGAGAGCTGTTTGTATTTTATGCAGATTAAGGAGAACATTGTGACATGAGACATTCACGGGTACACGCTTAGACAAGTGAGTGAGAAACACGGTGGAAAAGCTGGAAAAATGACAGACCCAGAGATTAATTTAGGCAGATACTTCAAACCCTTTGAGTCCAAAGTTATTTCAGGCAAGGTTAAAGTAAATTATTGACAGCTAATGTTTTGCTTTATTCATTCTAAAAAAAATCCCTCTGGTTGACTTCACATAGCATAATCCCTGTAACGTGTATCAGATGTGTTAATGCCGGACTAAACGCAAAAGTACAAATTCTTTAGGAGATCAGTCTGCGCGCGTACACAAAAGCAACCTCGGAATATTTTCTGTTTAGGATGCAAACAGAGCAGTGTGGCACCATGCCGAGGCATGAAGCCAATCAGGCTCTGCCAGCTGTCTCTGCCCTCCAACACACACTTTGATGTTTCACATAGGATGGGACTGAATGCTAAGTGTCCTGGGCAGCGGTTAGCGAGAGGATATCTGTACAATTATCAGGCTGCCGTAGCTGCCATACAGGATACACTTAACATCTTTTGTCAAGTTTTTTTTAGAGGAAGTCACTCCATATGACATCCTATCCTCGTACGGCTTGTGCGGCTTGAGATCTTCCAGTAGGTTTGCATTAGGGGCATCCAGGCTGAGGCTATGAAGCAGAGAGAACGAGACAAACTTTCCACTTGGAAAAACTATATATATATTTTTAAATCTATTTGAAATTCGGTGCATCAAAATCAACTATGCAGACAGATACTCCTGCTTAAGCATCATGGGAAGAAGGGATTTTAGCTATTCTACACTAAGTGCAAATATGATGCCTGGAATAATAAAAGGGACCAATATCTTAGGCAGGGGACCTGATTCTGACAGGGCTATTACTTAAACAGAGCCCCCTTACACCCTGCAGTCAATATTAGATCTCATGCACCCTATGGATTTTCAAAAGCAATATCCTGCTCCCAAAAGCAGTAATTTCTCTTTATCAAAGGCCTCTGAGCTATTTGAAAGGAGGTAATTAAGCACTTTCATCTCAGCCTCATTTCCAATAAAGCCCATCTCCATTGTCACTGGCAAAGGCTGCAAGCTCCGGCGATTAAAATCTACTGCGTAACCAAAGAGCGATTAACAGCGTTGAATCACTGGGGTTACTTCATTTTTATAGACACTTTTAGCACTGTACAAGAAGACTTTGACCTCCATTTATTCCTGTTTGTACATCCGGTTCAGCTTCCAGTCGGCGTCGTTGGCCAGGTTTTCTTTTCACTCGAGGCCTTTTGTTGTGGAGGCACATTTGAGGACAAAGCTAAACAGACTCAGAGCTCAAGTCAAACATTTTCTTGCTGGCAGCCCCTCACGCTGAACATAAGAGCCCTGGAAAAAAAAGAATCTGCTCCGTCGACTCTTTCTCTGGCTCCTTTGACCCTATGGTGGAAGATGGATTGTAATAATAATTGCTGGCCATCTGGGCATCGGACTGTGAAAGAACAGCTCCTTGGAGTGGGGCCACTAGAGTCTCTCCTCAGGCATACGCTATGGTCATGCCAGCGCTCAGGCAAGGACAACTGGAGCCAGCAGTCTATTACAACCCCTCTGTTCCCCTCAGGAAGTAAAAGCAGACGGGTACAACAACAGCTGTGGAGACACCCTGTTATAACTTCAACACGTGACGAGTGCTGTATCATTAAGGGGCTTTAGGAGGCTCGTGGCTTTTAGAGAAAATAAGAGGAGAAATTCATTTGTGCCTGCACGGTCTTTGAGTCAAAATATTACACGTGACAAGCTCTCGCTGTCTCATTCTGAACATTTTCTCCCCAAAATTGACATTTAACATTGATGTCTGAGACGGCTGCACGTTTTTCTTCTTCAAACTGTCTACTGCAGAAACACGGTGGTTCAACCTGGCAGAAGAGGACCTGCGGCACCTGTAGAGATTAAAGGCTCAATCTACGGTACTAAAAACAAAACTGTTTCATATTTTCAGGTGATTACACACTAATGAAAACATAATTATCCATATCCATATTCCATTTCTGCCTTATTCTGCAAATAGAGCCTCCCAAATCCGATAAACTGGACATTTATCAGTGTTTTATGGTAGATTTTACCTTTGACAACATGAGCATGCCATAAAGTACAGCAGGAACTTCTTTAACTGGAGTTTCCAGAATTAATAAGATTTAATCTTCAACCTCAACAGGGATACGGTGCTTAATCCAATACAAATGAAAGTACTGTGAGCTTATTTCAAACGGGCAAACATCTCTATTCCACTGAGCCTTGCTGGAGAACAGAAAACAAGCAGCAGAAACAATAATTAAGGACCTATTTAAATTTCTGTTTCATAGGCATTCCTCGGAGCGAACCCTGCACTGCAGCATCTTAATCTGCAGAGATGGTGATCATGGGAGACCGGCTGAATGGCATTTGCAGAGCTCACCGGATCAAACCTGTACAATTTAAGTGCTGAGGTTTTTTTTTTAAGGACTGGGGAAATTACTGCACTGCAGCAGAGAGGCAAGATAGAAAACAGGGAAAACCACTGTGGTCAAATAAGCGGGGAATTATCGCGCAGATGAGGATTATGACAGACGGTTGTAGAGACAGAACAAAACAGAACAACCTGGGGTCTGAGTGGGATCCAAAGGCTGCACAGCAGGGGTATGAAGATGCTCCATCATGTAGCAGAAAAGGATACAAATGCCCCAGAAATGAAGAGGGCTTTGAAGACATGGTGAGGAAACGTCAACAATACATATCCCATGTTGCTGAAGATGAAAATCTCCCCCAGGAAGTTGAAGACTTCAAAGAGCTGCAAATTATAAAAGGGATTGAGAGGATCATGAGGGAGAAGGTCATCTGAGATGGGGAGGGATTCGGGGTGAATGGTGTGTGTTTGTGTGTGTGTGTGTAGGGGGGGGGGTGAAAGTAAAGGATTCGGGATCATATCAGAAACGGGTAAACAGGCTTAGATTTGTACAAACACAACAAATCTAGGGATGATGTTATTCTCTGATCCTTTTAGGTAGCAAAAGCAAACATCTACGGCTCAAGGCCATAATATGGTTAGTGAGTTTAGCGCCAGATTGAATCGTTCTCGTTAAAGAATTTCATTTCAAACATGCCATTTGTGGAAACATCTGATGGATAGATTCCTCTCTCATGAAACTCCAAGACAGATGAACACTCATCAACCCAGTCCTGCAGCTCCAAAAATGATCCGGACCAAATCAAAAAGCATGGATGTCAGTTACTGTGGACGGAAATAGAATTTGAAGAATCTGAAGTATTCCTGCATGAAATATCAAATATTAATTAGGTTTCTTATGTTGTATCTGGATTGAATTAGAGAAGATGTTATGATTTGAGTCATTTCTAGTTTCTACCAGTCGCACCAGCTTTGGATTCGAGCTATCTAATTGAATAGTTTTACCTTTTCCCTTAAGAGATTCACATCACAAGGACAAAAGACGCCACGCAGAAAAAAATATTTCTCCTACTAGCTATTCAACTAGTGTCTGCATACACTAAATCACTTTGTCTGTTCCTTTGAGCTGCAGCTGCATGTATAAATCATAAAAATGTAGATAAAGGCATTCTGCCAAGTAAACATACTGCACCATACAAACGCATTGACTACCGCATACCCAATCCACTTTATAGGCAAAGGCTTCAACTGTGCTGCAAAGCCTCTTAAAAGGCTTTTCTGTGATAAACAGTTAGCTCCACTGTGGCACCGATAATGAATAATAAATGCATAGATGAGTATCTGTGTGTACTTCTGATTTATTTGCTCCTCTGTGAAGCTTGCCGGTACAGTACGACAGCGCGCTGGCCTCCATCTGTGCTCAGCCTTTTAAACAGATAGCTGGAGACTGGCCTCCCACACAGACACCCACTGGACAACCAGAGCAGTAATGGCAATTAATGATTGCTTGCACACACGCACGCACACGAGACACAAATATTGGCATCAAAAGGCGCCGTCAACAAAGTGAGTAGTCTGAAAAATGCTGTTTGAAAACAGTGACATGAACCTCGATCGTCCTCCGTGAACTCTACCTGTTTGGTCCTGATCCTGCCCTCGGAAGATAAGTTGTGGACGGTGTACCTTGCCTGGCTCAAGCCACAGAACAGCACCGCCACGATACCTGAAAGACAGACGGGTCAAATTAATGACAATTCAAAAAGGGCAAGTCAAATACCCATGATGTCTATTAGCTGTAAATGTGAGCGTTTTGTAGCCAAACGTCAAAGAGCCGTTCTATAGACAGAACAATGTGCTGCATCTAATGAGTACAAAGCATGCCCAGTCTCTCTTATACATGCAAATATTATGTAATCAGGCAGTGAGAGTGTGTATGTTTGTGCGCTGGTTAACACACAGAGCTGTGGGGCTTGTCATATTCAGAACACGCTGTACAAGACTCAGAAAATGAGATGCGAAAAGAATGTTTATCTCCATCCAGCGCAACATTTTTCAAATCAAAGCAACTGAATTCACAAGCCAGAGATACAGTGACCTCCGGTTCAGCCCGGTAACCTGATTTTCAAATTAAACTTGGAATTGATGGTGACAAGGTAAGAGTTGTCCTAAAAGTCAAAGAATCCAACCGAATCCTCCTGTGTGCAGCTCTTTCTGCATTTGAGTATAAAATATGTGACACCAGATCTGACCGGCCCAACCCTGTATCCACCCATTGTCCAGGCTCCAATGAAGTCCAGCTGTATAAACAGCTTCATCAAAATGTGCTGTACAACCCAAGTGAAGCATCATTGTGTCGTTGGCCAGGGAGCTGACTTCAATTTCTACTCCAGAGACATAAAGCTCTGGGAATGATAAATGCTAAAGTATGACATCATTGGAGAAGATCATGCCAGATGCAGAGGAACAGAAGAGACCAAAAGGCAAAGCAAGTACAAAGTAGAGAAAGGAAAGCAATGCAGACTAAAAAGGCAGCTCCACAGAGAGAGGAAACAGGGTGGAGGGAGTGATTAGGGCCCCTGCTGGTTAAGAGGAGGCTGGCCAGAGCAGAGAGCTGGAATTTGACATGCATAGCATGAAAGGTGTGTTGCTGCCTCACAGGACATGCTGGCTTTTGTTGCAGACATTTCAATTTCACATTTTTGCTCCCTCTACTTTGAGAGAGAATCACAGAAGATGGAAAAATGTAAAATTACTCTGATGGGTAGCAACGGTTAGAGGACAGAGCTGCCAGTAATAAGCAGAGAAAAGATAGCACCTCTGGTTCAGGCTGCTAAGTGGAGCCAGTCCATTACTTTCTCTCCACTATCCACCTTCTCACTAGGATGGTGACCTGTGCCTGCACTTTGCTACAGCACTCCCTGTTCACAACGTCCTTTCCTGCACTGTTCAGCAGAGTCTAATGGAGCATTCCAGCGTGGCAGATCTCATTTTGGTTCCATTTGGTTCAGGGCGACGACATCCTCCTTAGTTTACCTAACACTGACAGAGGTAACACATCATCCAACATCTACAGTCTTCCACACACAGGGCACTTGGCAACAGAGGAGATGCATCCCATAATGAGCAGTTTTGAGGGGCATAGGATTAATGATAGCCGGTCTCCCTGCAAGGCTGAGGGTCATTAGGTGCACCCTCACTAAACTCCCGCAATTAGCAAAGACAGAAAGAGCCGCGATTACCGAGGGACACCGGGGAGAACTCCCATCGCTCACTGGGTTGCTCTGTATGAGGTACCAATTCACCCCAAATAGATCACTGCACGGAGTAGCACCCTACAGATTAGTCCTGTCAGAGTTCAGTTCTGTACCCATTGAAGGTCGCAACAGGACTCATTTTTAGGTCTCACAGTTTAAAGATTTTAGTTAAGAATTAAGTATTTTTACTGTTCGCACTGGTAATACAGCGCAGAAAAGTTGCGTCTGCAATAAAAAATACCCAAGGATCTGCATCAGATGCTGAGAATCACTTGCTAGGCTGTGCTGCGGTGTGCCTCCCGCCCTGGACAGCATTCAGTGCGGTGTACTTTATAGACAGGTCATCTGGGTCCAATAGACAAAGGTTATGCTATTTCATTAAAACAGTTTTCTCCTCCTCCATAGGCCACAGGGAGTACTGCCAAGTAAGAGAGGGCTCTACAGCATCAGCTGAATGAGTGCAATCCCTCTGACACAATAAGGGCAGGAGGAACAACAACACTAATGCGTCCGTGTACGCCACATTCATATTTCAGTAACTACATTACGGCCGGTCGACAAAGAAACAGATGAGGACGTTTTCAGGCACTTGAGCCAAGTAATTGTTGTTCTCCTAACAAAAGGTGCCCGAGATTTTGATATACTATGAATCAGCAAAACGGCGTAACACAAGCATGTAAAGAAATCAAAGCAGGAACGGTAATGCAAGTCATGCTGTATCCGTTTTTTACATCAGGCCCGAGCACTTCTTGACTTCCCAGGAAATCTGTGCATACTGCTACGGCAAGAATGTTATTATGCTGTTATTGCTTGCTGCTATCTGCAGTGCCCATCTCCAAACCAAAAGCACAAACATGCTCAGACAGGGGAGGGCGAACAGCACTTTAAAATGACTTATGGGGGTTGAGTCCAGAATGGGATTGGTACCTGCAGTTTCCTGTAGAGAGGAGATGGCTTAATACTTTCTCATCTGTACATTACTGACTCGCAACAAGGATTCTCAGATAGGTAACATATGTGTGTGTGTGTAATGGAAAGGGAAATCTTCTAATGCCGGTGTGGGCTGAATAAGAATTCCATTTGTTCTTGAGCTGGGAACTGTGCAGATGGCCATGTTCAGACAACAGAGATTGTGCGCGCGTCGTTCACAGGTTTGCGGCGTGCCAGTGGCCACAGAGACGCCTTCAAGCAGCAGAGCTTGCCAATCCAACAGCTGCTAGTGCCACTGATATTGAGCGAGTCGGTGCATGCAGTCGGGAAGGGACGCCTGAGGGGAAAAGGGCAGCAGTTCACAAACGGGATTTGTGTTCTGTCTGACCTCAGCGCCGCGCAGAGCACTGACACGGCCACACACACACACACACAGACAGACACACGCGCAACATGTAAGTCATACAGCACTCACCTGAAAGTCCACTGGCTTCGGCCGAGAGGAAGCTGCTCCACGACAGCAGGAAGAAGATCGACGTTTCCAGCAGTGGATTCTCACACAGCCGGGTGCATTTGGTGAGGTGGAGGGAGAGTTAAAGACGTGCAAGAAGATAATCAGAGTATTTAGCACCGTTACATGGCTGAAATTGCAACTGCAATACAGATTTACGACTGTTGCGGATGACATGCGCTCTTCAGTGTGACAGTGGGCAGGCAGAGAAACTCTGCAATATCTGAAAATAAAAAAAAAACAACTGCAGGAGATGCTCACTGAGCCAGGGGTGCTGCCACGTAGAGTAACCCTTAATGAGATCTTTTCTGCAAGTTCTCCAACAGATAACCAAGTCCACATCCCACTCCCACTACTTTTCCACTGTCCTACATGCCTTCGAGGAAAGCATCCTTGTAAACCACACAGAAAATACAGTAGGAACAAGCAGGCTGAAGTTCCGCATCTGTGATTTTCACACACATTTTTACAGGTACGTGTACTGTAAATACGGCAATTTTTGGACTGCTAATTGTTTACAGTTTGCAGCTCTTCCTGCTTTCCTGACCCCTCGGCTTACAGTAATGAAAACGCAGCGCCTCGTCGGATTGTTTTTGTAATTAACACGGACAGGTACAGCAAGTAATTAAAAGATAACCGAGCAACTGTACATCAAAGTGGACCGCTTTCAGAAAGGACAGTTTGAAGAGACGGCACAAAAGGGCGTGCTGTTGCTATGTTTAGCATCAGCAAAATCTAATAAATGCTCACTTTGTGCTTTGCCCGCACCCAGAGATTAGTCACTGTAAATAAGAGCTGAGCTGTGCCCTAAACCTCTCATGACACGGCCTCATTTTTCATCCTAAAGTCTTATTACTAAAAGATCAGAGAGAAATGCCGGACAACAGCGCAAGTCGAAACTTCATCAGAGGCTATTGGCTTGATTGACGACCTCTCCGCAGCCATTAATGTCGCGGGAGCACTTTAGGCTTAGCCACGTTGCTTTTGTTGATAAAGGTGGTACAGTAGGGGTTTGTTAGAGAAGCAATTACCAAGTTGAGGAAGTGGATAGATTGCAGCGGATGCTGAGGTGATAATTGAGTTTGGGGGGCGCAGAGGCAGAGATGGGAGGGGATGAAAGGATATGAGGGCTGTTATGACTGTGAATATGAAACCCAGGAGGAAGGAGCCGGCAAGCACTCCAAGAAAATAACCAACAGAGAGGAAGAAGGCGGACGGGTCGAAGCTGTGTCCGGCACCCATCTGGCTATAGGTGGTGATGGCACTGGAAGACAAATTGAAACAACATACTGGAAAAAAGGGGTTATGAGAAAAAAAAAAAGAAGACACAAGCTGCTGTGGAACAAAAAGAAGCCAACAGCACAGTCACCACAGAAATAAATATGAGTGTTACAGACGCTGAAATATTAAAGCAACAACATGCTTTATGGCTCTCAAACAAGTGCAGTTGTCAGAAATACAGCTCACTGGGTTCCTGGTGTAAACCAGTCTGGAGCAGTGAGCATAAATTCACATGCTTATTACGCTGAGCTAAGCCTTTAAATGCAATTTATTGGAGTCATTGCTAAGAATACATGGCCTTTCTTTAGAAGTTAAATCCCTCCCTGAAAAACAATCCATTCTGAGTTATTTTCCTCTGAGACGTCCCTTAGTAGTTAGTGGAAGCGGGGGAAATACCACTGTTGTTCAGAAAGACAGCAGCGTCGTGCTATTTACACCGCTGTAAATATTTACTTTGCAGGGGGGGGAGGGGGAAGACTTCCACATGGAAGTCATTAAGTGCAAAAAAGGGCCTCAGAGGGAGGAGAGATGGAGGAGTGAAGGGAAGCAGAGAGAGAGAGGGCCTGAGGAGGAGCAAGCAGAAACATGCACCCATGTGAGTGGCTGATGGAGCTGTCTTTATGGAATGACGGGACTTCTTTACCCAACACAGGCGCTCTCGTGTACTCCCCGCAGACTTTGACTCGACCAGCATGCCACTGGATCGGCTTCCTGCATTGCACTGTGCAGCTCGCAGAACCTTATTTTATACTCCGGCTGCCATGAGAGTGGTTTGTTGAAGATCCTTATGGTGGTCAGAGAGAATGTCTGACAAATGAACCCATAATGCATCTCCACTTTTCATGCTGTCAGGCCGAAATGAGCTAGCGCACACCAGAACATGCCTTAATCTCCACCGCAAAAGGGGGAAGAATCAATCAAGCTGTCGCTAATGAGCTCAGCAAGCTGAAAAGGGTAAATCTATTATCCCCTCCACGAAAATAAAGACTCCAGTTGTGCTAGCACATTAAATTTGGCCACTAAATAACTTCAGTTGTCCCTCTATGTGACCGTATCTTCGGGAATGCTGTTAACTCCGAGTCTAACTCCCAAGTATATCTGAAGAGGAGTCAAAACTCCCAAGATATCAACAGAGGACCTGGTTGAATGGAGGCCGGGTCAGAGCTGCTGGAGCAGGAAGTTTACTGCCTGTGAGAGGGCACATCAGCGTAAGGTTGAGCTGCTCTGGGAGCTTGTTAAAATTCCAGTGCCAGGACCCCGCTTGGCTCACTAATAAGGGCTGGCTTTGTGTGAGGAGCCAGGGCGACCGGCAGGCTAGCGAACCAGTCAAGTGACAGGAGATGGCATGAAGGCCGGTCACGCCACTCCAGGAACAAACATAGCACTATCTGACTGTTTGTCCGGGAAGACGTGCAGGCTCCCTCCTCTGCACTTCAATGTACACGGCGGCAGCGGCCGCGGCGTGAACACGCGCAACAGTCTGCGCGCTCGCCTCCTTTTCTTTTCCGCCTGAGTGCCTGGGCCCATTTGCGCGATCGGCGAAAGAGTTGTCAGAGTATGCAGGTACTGTACATGGGACGTGTCAGTCTGTGTGAATACAATATGCAAATGTGGACACATATCTTATCCCTGTCATCCGCATTCCGCATTCATTTTTTCCATCTGTCAGCCTGGTCATGAATGTGAACCTGTCTCCTATCTCTCTGCTCCCCATCTGTTAGCACGTCTACTTGTGCAGCTTTATTCACTAGGAATGCATAAATAGAGCAGACAAAGGCTGCGATGTGTGTGAGCAGGACAAACATGCATATTTGTGCAATGTTGGAGAAGTAGCGGGGAATGAGTGATGCAAATGAAAAGCACGGACAGGGCATGACTGCACCGTGGCTACTTCAGCGATCGTCCAAGGGTTGTATGCGGCATTTTGTCTGAATTTGACAGTAGCCGTGTTAGCGGGGTTCGTTAGCTGGGAGTGTGTCTCCACTCTGGCAGTGAGTCTCTCCACTGAGTACCTTAATGAGATGCTGACAGTGCCAGGGGCAACTCGCTTACGCAGTCCACTGCAAAGCATCTGAGGCGCTCATGCGGTTTTGCCAATCACACCCTTCCCTTAAAGCTGGCAGCATCCATCCAGCCTTCCCTCCCCCACACATCCACCCCCGTAATGCCAAATGGAAAAAGACTGAACTCCCACACAATCAAACCTGGAAATATATTGCAATCCAAAATCCTAAAGCAAGACACTCACTGCGTCAGGACGATGGCCACGGCGTCATTCAGGACACTCTCGCCAAACAGCAGGGTGTGCAGATCCAGGTCCACGCGCAGCTCTGACAACAGGCCAAGGACTGAAACTAAGAAAGAAAAACAAAACAGGAGTTACTGCTATTGCTACTGCATGAAGTGCAATAACTCCTCTGCTAATCACGCAGCTAAAGTGGTAAGGAGTATCACCTCTGGTGCTACAAACAAGAAAAACCAGGAGAATTAAGGTTACGGTGTGACAATGAAAGCTGACGGAAAATGTCAGCACACTGACAGCACTGGAAAGAAGATTCTGACACTTAAACCAAGCAAAGACAAGTTTAGCCGAAGTTTAGGAAAAGACAATCTATGCCTCAAAATGAAACAGAAAGAAACGCTGTGCTGATCATCGTCCCTTTTTTATGGTTGGAACACAAATGAACAAATATTTTGGCACGAAGCAGCATTTCAGCCCTCGATGCAAAATCTCAGTCTGAGTGTGTATCGTGTCTTTTACTGGGTATATTTTCTGTCGTGGCAGATTATAGTCATACCACCTGTATTGATGACATGGCAATCTGTGCTGGCAGGAGCAGCGAGGGCATATATTGCAAATCATTTAAATAAAGTAATTCAGATGTTGGTAGCAACCAGCTGTTACAGTTTCCTTGCTGCAGTTTCTCTTTTGTACGTGTTCTTGTTGGTGAGCATGAATATACATTATGGGAGTGTGTTTAATAGCCTGGGGTATTGCTGCAGTGCTCACTATGGAGGGAGATCACGACTAATATGCTGGGAAACGCTGGTAGGAAAGGGGGAGATTAAAGCTGAGATGCTGCAGCTGATTAAAACATCCAAAAGAAGCCAATTACAGTCTAATATAGGGGAACTACAGACAGAGCGGGCCATGCTTTAAATAATGTAAGATTCCCTCACTGCCAGAAACACATCTGGATTATAAACAGATAGGCCTGTGTGATCCTAATGCATTTATTTTAGCCAGCAACAGTGGAGAGGCAAACAGGAAATAGGGGGGTAGGGGCGTGGGGGGCGTATGACATGCAACAACGGCCGCGTCATGCCCCGAACCAAACAAACCTCTTACATTAGGGGGAAACATCCGAGGACTACATGACCCAAAGTCTATTTACCCTCCATGATTTTCTTTTTTTTTTCATTTTTGAAGAATAAAGGGTGAGGTTACTGGTCACAAAGGAAATTCATTTTCTTTTAGAAAAATTTTTCAAGTGGTTGCCAATGAACACCGAAGTTCTGGGTCAGCGAACCCCTTAGTTTTACACTTACTGCCTTGCTTCCTCTGTCCCTCATAATAACATAATGTGTCTTCAGCACTGGATTAGTAATAAAAAGGTTCATAGCACAGAATGTGGCAGAAACTAAAGTTGCAAAAATTTTGAGCTTGCATGCTTTGAAACCACAGTTGAAATCTGATAAACTGAAATATTAATGGTATTTGGATGTTTTGTATTGTCTGTTAACAGTGGTCAGCAGTTTAAAATCGGTAATCAATAAAACGCATGCTGTGGTAATGTGGAATGTTATTATTCATCCTAATGAAAATGCAATCTTTAACTTGGACACCACGTCATGTGCAGGAAAGCGATTTCTCAACTCGTTTATGATGAAAATTACAAACGTATTACTCACGTATTTATACAGCTGCATCTCTCAGCACACTGCATCCGCTGAGTGGGATATGAGCTGAACTCCGGGGTGAGTTCACCAACGCTAAACATCAAGCCGAAGATGCTGGGCATATGAATGAGCGCGTGTACGCGCGACATGCTCGGCACCGCAGGGCAGCTAAGCGTTGGCTCTGAGTGACAAGACGGATACTGACATTGACGAGGCGATGACGCGCCTGTCAGCTCCTCACTCTGTGACACCTTAAGTATCTCTGGCAAGATATCGGCTGTAGTATTGTCGGTTCTATGTTTACCGAAATCGTAGATTGCATTACATTAGATTGAGTTTACATTAGATTAGATTACACCCCCTAATACAGCAAGATAGATTGATGGGTATACACACAGCAGATAAGAGACATGCACTGACACAAATCTCTGTAACCACAAGGGAAACCAGAAAACAAGCAAAACAAAATTATCATATAAGAAAAACATTGTCAGATACAGAGAAAGACACACACAGACACAGACACACACACACGTGTCATAAGGATCTAAGCATGGACAGGAAAACAGAAACAGAGCAGCACCGTACTGAAGGCCAGCCAATACTCTATTCAAGACAATAACAGCTCCCAGTAGATTCATATTCCACCTGTTGCAGCGAAAAATAAACCTATGAATTAGTTTCAGGGAAACGTGTGATATGAATAATGAGTGAACTCTGATAGCAGCTTTTGGCCCTGTAGTGAACACGAGACCAGGGAGGGCATCGCAGCCGGTATACGACCAGACTGACAATAAGAGCAGTGGCAAGAGAGCAGCCTCAGGACTTGTTTTGACAGATCTGGCTCTTTGGTCTTTGACAGGTTTAAAGCTCTTCCTGGTTGGGGAAAATCCTTTATCTGGAGAGGGTGAGGTAGGCCCTGGAGTCAGGAACGTTCCATATCCCTGCTCCCATAATGCCTGGCTGATGACAGCATGTCGTGCGCCAGTCACGCTGCAAGATGAGGCGGGGGGGGGGGGAGAAAAAAAATAAATAACGCCAACCCTTCACACACACAGACAGGCACACACACAGGGGTGCGGGTTGGCTGTGTTGTCATGGCAACCCCGTCCTACAGCTGTCAAGTGTTCATCAGTTTCCACAGCAACACCATAAGGTGGAGAGAGTAGACAATTATTTCAGACATAATACAGTTGAAAGGGTCGAATGGAGGCCTTATTAGGTCAAATTACACTGCTGCAGAGGTTTAGCAGAGGCAAAGCTCATGGCCATATCAGACAGAGAGCATGGGAGTTACTCACCGATTTCACCAAATTAGGCAGATATAATACTGAAAGCGTTGCATTGCGATCAACGGGGAGCCACTGACACGTGCTCAAACAGGGGTCACCAGAAAAAGCCTTCTTCACAGTTTGAAACCAAATAAACCGACGCTTAGTAATTAGTAGTTTTCCAGTTTTGTTTACTCTGAATCTTACAGTCATTCCTTGATAGGTCAGCACAAGGTCTCTTTAAAATCTCAATTAATTCTAATTACTTTTAAAAAGCAACTGGGAGGGAAAAAAAGTAATTCTGCTAAAAGTCTTGCAAAGACTCTGAAAATATCAAACTGCTTGTTGCTGCTTTTTAATTACTGGTCTTGAACCAACATCATCTATTCATTTTTTTGACATTTAAAACTTAAATAAGGCCCAAAAGCTGACAGCTGAATAAATATTGGCAAATGTTTGATTCTATCTAAATGTGTAAGAAAAATAACCCATATAACATTACTGGTAAGTTGCACCCATACATGTGTTATATGTCTAAATGTGTTTTCAATGTTCACTTTAAATAAAGGTAGTTACAGCAGACAACTGATGTAAGCAGATACTAGTGCTGTAAACGAAGCATTTCCAACTCTGGCATCATTCCCAGCTCTGACATATGAAGAGAAATATGTACGTGCAATGTTCAAGAGAAAGTAAAAGAAGATAAATAAATAAAAACAAAAGATAAAAGTGCCTCTGCTCCCACCCTCACAAAAAAAACTATCTCTTTGAGAAGTTAAGTGAGGGTTACGCCAACGTTTTGCAACCATCCCTGAGGCTAGAGGATGCAACGCAGCAGGCGTCCCACTGTGACCTGAACCATGTGTCTTATTCTGAGTCTAAGAAGAACAGGTTTCCTGGTTACAGAGCTTTGGGGGTTTACATAACGCCAGCGATTTAAAAATCAACAGATGCACGCTGAAAGGAACAAATACGTCCATGTGCTGGACATTTGTGCCTATTTCCAACTGAATAACAACAGGTAGGGATGACTAAACAGTGATGTAAGTATTTCTCAGATTCTTTCTGTCTGTCTGGTTCAGAATCTAACCTGTATCTACCTTTACATCGGCCCTTACTAGAAATAGCTGGAGTCTATCCTTCAGTCATACAGGGCAACAGAATCACAATGGTATTATTTCAGAGCCGCCAAACCAGCAGACTGGCCTCACGTCTTTGGAATAAGAGAAGAAATCTCAGCCAGAATTTCAGAAATACAGATTTATGAGCCAAATCATCTCAAACGCACAGCAAAAAATAGACACATATAAATAATAAATATATAAAAGTAAAGGTAAAGGTTTTGAAACCACTTGAAAGAATCTTCCCTGCAGCCAAAAATATAAATTTGAGGGAGAATTATTTGTCTTAGTCATATTAAGTCATATTTATGAATGCTGACTCCAAAAATACCAGTATCAGCCGTAAAAAGCAAACCTTGTATATTGTCTGCAATTGTAAAGACCTCCTCAGGTCGTTAATGCTTTGAATTGTAGCTGCAGCACTAATTAGGATTTAAATTAATAAAAAAAAACATTCCTAGCAATGGCAACATCCCCATATGCCTGAGCACTGTTGTTTATTATCTGCTGCTCCCAGAGTTGACTTTCATTTAGTCATTATAGCTGCAATGAGAAGCTGGCCTATCAAATATCACTGTTATATTACATATTCCATTACATTGCAACCAAAGTGGCAAATAAATTGGGCTTCCATTTCATTCAAAGCTCGACTTGGAGCCTGCAATGACTTTCACAGTGTTCTCAAGATCCGCATCATGAGTCAGAGACAAAGCCGGAGAGCTGTCACACAAGGGTTATAACATGGACCAAAAGCCTTATTCCTCAAAACTAAATTGAGTCACTGTGCCTGAGTGTGTGCAAAAGTATGCGTGTGACTGTTTCTGGAGTGTTTTGCTGCTTTTGCTCCCCATGAATGCAAATGTAAAAGGGAGAGAACTGGACAGGGACATTTTAATGGCCCCCTTTGACTGAATCAGAGAGCCGACGCTATATTTGGACGGCACGAGATGGAGAGACAGCCTAGGGGTCTTGGTGTTTGAGCCATCAATGCATGGCAGTGTGATTCTAATCAAAGTGACGAGGGTGCTGGGGTTGGGAAGGGATGAGCGTGGCAAAATAACACCAGTCAGAGGGACAGCTGCAGCATGATTTACAGCGCCTCTTTGACACTCGCCCAGATCAACCACTTATTGGTATACATAATTCATTACCAAATGAGGACATTAACATTGCCACTGTCACGGAGTCACAAGATGCCTTATGACATCCCACTTGACTGCTCTTGAATAACACAGATTATATTGTGGTTCCACTTAGGGAAAAAGGTGCACCGAATTCAAAGCAGCTGCATCCACTGAAAGGGCATTGTGACTTTGTTCCTTCATATAGGCCTGGCTATCAATCTCTCTTTGTCACTGTGCAAATTGAGGTAAACAAAGAAGAGGATGTCTATACATGGAGCGCCGTTTCACTGATGTCGGGGTAAATGTGTATTAAAAGGGTCGACATATCACTGACGTCCAAGTGGAGTAATATCAGTGTTAAATCTTAATTTTATGTGGATAACGCGCACCCCGCATAGATTTACACCTGAGAGTATTGTGTGCAATAGGAAAAAAAAGAAGTATAGATAGGATGTTTGACCTTTTTAAACATGCTGTCTCATATATTGCTGTTGTTGTCGTGTGTGTAGATTTATTTCTTTCTGCAGTTTCTGGGTTTTGATTTGGTACTGCAAATTCAAGATGTTCTCTACAGTATCAGACAACGCTTGGGTGTCTAGTCATAGCACGTCATAGATCTGTGATATGTTTTTTTTCTTTCACTCATTTGTACTTGTTTACCGACGCTGTAACTGTCAGACAGTCCTAAGAATATGTTTTGGCATTTTCTGTCTTGTGTTGTAAAAAAAAAGTGAGTCTTGTAAGGAGTAGAATTCTGCAAGAGAGATCAGAGGTTTATATCTGTATAAAAAGCAGTAGTGTTTAAAAAAATCAATGCTGGGGAGTTATTGTGGGAGTTATAAAGCAAGCTACCTGGGTCAGTGGCTGATATAATGGCACCAAACAGGAGGCAATCAGTGAGGAGGAAGTCTCCATCTGCTGCTCGGCCCAACAGCACCATCAGTCTGGTGAATCCATAGACGCAGGCCCTGGGATTGAGGACAAACAGACAGAAGGACGCACAGTGAGGTCACCAGGGAGCACCAGCCAGAGCAGGGCCTATCAGTCATCCCTCTAACCACAGCAGGGCTTCCCCCAGAGTAGTCTGGGTAATGGGGCCAGACGCTACCAGCACATGAGTTGACCCGTTTCCAGGCAGCGGCTGCTTAGCACAGGTGGACACACGGAGCTGTGAGTGTGCTGAGTAGCTTTAAATGTAATTATTTGCGTGTGTGTGTGGATCTCGCACCCGCATTACACATAATACACTTATGCACTACACATACAATGCAAATCTAAAATCCGGCTGTCCCAGAATGCACCGCTGTCTGCTCTATGGGCAAAAACTTGCTAACATGCCCATTCAGCATTCAACACTGCAGTCCAGCTCCTGACTGGTAACCGGTGTGTGTTAAGCAGTAATCCTGTTACTGTGAGGCATCCCATAATAATCAGCATGCCAGCGTGTCCTCTGGGGAACCTTTCTGTCCATTGATATAACTCTGTTACCGTGGTGACGGCACACGACCTGTCCCCAAGGCCGGGGATTTAAAGTACTGCCCTCGGGTTGAACAACTAAGCTGTCTTATTTGTGTATCTTAGAGGGAGATTTGAGGCTATGGTAATGATGAGTGTGTGTGTGTGTGCATGTGTGTGTGAGGGAGAGAGAGAGAGACAGAGAGACAGGCGGACAGACAGAGAAAGAGAAGAAGTGCTTCATCAATTGAGTCAGTAAGGTTCCCTCACTCCCCTGGGTCTCTTTTCCCCATAGGATACGGCAGACTCGCTAACAGGCAACATGATTGGTCAGGTCTGCTGCCTTAGCATCAAAGAATGCACACGTGACCTAACATGTCAAACCCTGTCTGGTATCCCAGGGGAATGAGAGTGTGTTTGACAAAGGGCACTCCTTAGAAAGGACTAACGTATGGGAGAAAAAAGGAAGGGGAGTGAGGAGAGGCGACTCTTTAACACCGGGTTTCAGCAGGTTGGAGAAGTCCATTAATTCCAGCTATAACATCATGAAGATACGAACCTTTTTCCCATGAATATAAAACACTGTGAACCGCTTAACAATAGACGACGGCGAAATGATGTATCAACAACAAGCACACTAAGTAACTTTTAAACCCGGCGTTGGAAGAACATGAAGAAACATTGGCATCACTTTTATATCAACAGAAAAAATGAGGTACTAATTAGGTACATCTGTACAGTGTGGCAACCCAATGCAACATTTTCTTTACATATATTACTTTTGCTAACACTGTCAGGAATGTGCAAATGTAATTACCAAGCTCATACATTACCATTTACATGGATGAGGGGAGGCAGACTATCAGACATACAACATTACCACAATGTAATTCAGTCCAGTACACTGTCACTATCGTCTTAGTGCTAAAACATGTCATTTGATTAACACCTCTGTGACACGATGGACAAAAAACTGAACTAATTCAGTAAAAGAAGGGCAGACATGTTATGATTAGATTCTATAGTTGAACCTAATAAAGTGTACCCTGTACCTCCAAATCATCAAAAACTAAAAAAATATATAATAACAATAAAGTCCTTTGAAATGTTTTCAGAAAATCATTTTTCTGGAGCATCCTGGAGTCATCACAGGAAAACAACAACACTGGAGTTATGAGGCTTTCACACAGTCTGTGTGCTGCAAATGTGTCCGTCAGTGCAAAAAGCTCAATTTCCTCCAAAGTCTGAGAGCGCCATCTAGCGTCGTGTGGCCAGCATAGCAACGCTGCACATGGGTAACAGAGCCACGGTGACGCAGGCTTTGATTATCTAGTGTGTCGGGTTAAATCTGGAGTGCCCGGTTAATGCTTAATGTTTAAAGGTGCTGCTGATGTGCACTGTAGTGCTGCTCACAGCAGACAGCACAGGTGTGATTAACAACCTTAACAATGGCTCCATTTCACGTATGTCACTCAGTTCCTGTGCCTTGCTATTATGCAGGCTCACTCACTCAGCGTGTCAGTGTGGCGGGACACTTAAACTGGGATAGTAATTAATGTTATTAGTTACACCTGTGTTTTTCTTGCCACATGAATGACAAAAAGGCCCATTGTACTACAGTGCAATGCACCACTGAGAGGCTGCTCGCGGCTTGAGATAAATGACACAGCTCCTAAATATACTCTTTAAATCTTCTAGTAAAAGGAGTTTACTTAAAACACTAAATTCCATTAATTTTATGTGCCGTATAAAAACTTGAAGTAGTGTAGCTCTGACTGCAATCACCTCACCTCGTCCATTCTTGTGTGAAGGAAAAATCACGGTGGCCACGGAACACGCGAAAAATGTAAAAGGCCCTATTCAGTGCCAGTGTTTAATTTGTCTGTTCTGGGAAACTATGGTGGAACCATGGTGTAGATATAAGAGGCATTCATTCAAAGATAACACAAACATAACAATTCTTATTTTCAGGTCATTGTACAATCGGGATGAGTGAGTACGCCATTATCTGTATCCATATCTGTACTCAGAATGGGCATAGCTTAAATCCGACATGGGCAGGACGAACTACAAGTTGCTCACTGAAGCCTGAAATTTATATAATTCGACGAGAGGCTGCTGTATTTATTAGAAATCTATTTACATAACAGCCACAGAACTGAACTTCAGAGCAGTGCTGTGATCCTTTGCTTATTACAAAAAGGGCATTATCCATACTGGACACTCGTTTCAGCCGAGTACTCCCTCAACACTACTGTACACTAATGAAAACACAGTTATGCATATTATATTCCATTTCTGGCACAATTCAGTAAATAGAGCCCCCTAAATCTCACACACTGGAGTCAGCATTGTTCTATTTTGTATTATTTGTCTATTATGTTGCAAATAAAAATCTTATTGTGTTTTTGATGTGATTTGTGTGAATGAATCAAAAAAAGAAAATCTTACCCTATGGTCATACAGCTGATTATCGTACCCAAAAAAGCAAAAGTCAGGACGGATCCGAGGTTGTCAATGAATCGTTTCTAGGACAGAAATTCAAACAAACAGCTCAAAACATGCGACACATTGACATACATTTCATATAACAGCTGCGTGCAGTTCTTTTCTGATGGAGCTGCCAAAACAGAAAATCGAACGGTCGTTTGATGATGTCTTTACTTCAGGGGGAGGATGTCAGGACAGCAGTCTCACCTGATTAAGGATGTAAGCTCCATGGAAGATGATGGGCGGCAGGAACAGATTGAAAAGGACCTCGGGATCAAAGGTCTCCTGTAAAAGACAGAGCTGTTCTGTTGGTGACTGACAGGGCTCCGTGGGGAGTGGGAGGACGCCATTTACTGAATGTGACTGACTGACTGACAGAAGGATATTACACGCGGGTTGTTCGCTTCGGCAGCTCAGTTTTGGAAGACAGACAGCAGTCCTTTTTTCTCTTTGAATCTCAATGTCACAATAGACTCCAGGTACCATAACAACTTAAGATATCCTCTCCTTCTGAAAAAACCGATGCATGTTCAGAGAAAAATGGCCACTGTGCAAAGTTAGCTTCCAAAAAAATGTCAAAAATCATTTGCATCTTACTTTAACCATTATAATTAGTATTTATATGAAAATATATCTTATAGCACTTGGTTGCCTATAATAAAAATATACTATACAAATAATTACTGTGTACTGCACCAGCATTCTGTGCAAGTACCCTGATTCTGACTCTGACAGCTGATTAAAGCAAAGCATAACACAAACTGAGAAGTCTAACTACTTGAGTCGGTCCTCAACAGAGAGGCTCAGCATTCATTAGAATGGGAATAAGCAAGCAGAGTATAGCCACGCATGTTCAGACAACAGATGCATTAGCATTAAACAGCACAGGCTAACCACAACAACCTACATTACCTTCAAGACAAACAGAGAAGGAAATGTGCTCGCTTAACATACCATGCACGTTCACTGTCTGTTTCTCATCTTAGCCAATATGATGCAATACAAGCTGCACAGAAAGGTAGCCTTTCATGTCCTTCATCCTTGAATCCTTTTTATGTCCATTGTGGGTACATTCTGAGGATCAAACGGTAGTGATATTCAATTCAGATCAAAATAATGCTAATAATAAAAATAGTTTTTTTCCCTGATCCCTTCATCACGCAAGGTCTCATTACATTGCTACGAATTAAATTACAGTTCGATTAAATTTCAGTCCAAAAGGCAAGATGTGGTGATGAGGCTTGATCGCTTCAGGTAGGGATGTGTGCAAAGATCTTCCGAGAATGGCCTAGATTTTGCTTTTAAAAAATAAAGGGACAAAACGTTGAAGCAGCCTGAATAGCATGAACATTTGAACGTTTGAACGCAGTCCTGTCTCTGTAAATGTAATATTTCCAGGGCACGCTTCATTTTGATAATCATGTGTGGATATAGGGAAGATTACACTTTTTTAATTATCACTCCTAACGCTGAAAATCCCCTATAGAGTTTGAGGAGCACCCATGCTTCCTCGGTGCTTGACACGTTTGCTAGAGTTACAAACTGCTCCTAACGTTCTGCTACTATCACCTACCTTAATATAAATTGCTTTTTTGCAACTGCAATCACCCACGCAGCAATATCCATGTATTTTTTTTCATATCTGCGGGCCGTGCATGACAAATTCAAAACTGTCTAACAGAGACTAATGCAGACACTGTAATCAATAAATTATGCATATGCTGGTGGTTTTATTCTAAAGGCCACCTGCTCCACACAGTCAAGGATGGAGGTGTGTTGTATACACTAATTGCCTCTTCAGCTGAGCAGCACTAAATTTAATCAGACCACAAACTTTAATGCCTTACTCCCCAGTGGAACATAATGGACTCAGTAATGCAATGAAATCCTTATCTCTCTCCCTGCTATGTCCCCATATGTATCAGACGTAATGGCGTGAAGGCTACACTGAATGGCCTGACCGATGTAATGGCCTTTGTGGTAGCCTCTGCTGGTTTGCTAATGAGACCCCAGCATTCAGAGGACCCAACGAGTCCAAGCCATTAGTGAAGAGTTACACTTGGCCCAGATGATTTGCAAGGTTCATGGTTGGCTCACTCCCTTTCTCGTGGTTTGAAATATTTCTCTGACATGAAGAAATACATTTCCAAATGTGCTCATTCCAGATCCTCCTGTGCTTTTTGGCTGAATTCTTGGCTCGTTGGTTGGCTTCTTTGATATGACAAATCTCTGATAGTACTGCTAAAATATGAAAGCGAGCCAGAAAACAGCAATGACAACCAGAGGGCCCTCTCAAGGCTTAGGCTCCTCTACTTAGCAGTGATATTAGAGTCTCCGACTAATTCCTTTGTACCGAATAATTGCCCTGAGTAGTTTTGAACACTCTAGCTGGTCATCCACTTCTAACATTATTGCTGTTGCTCCTCGGTGAGAAAAAAAACATAAATACAATGTACTTTAATCAACCGTATTGAAATGTATTAATGTATTAAGTATTCCAAAAATTCAAATAAGGCTTTCAGCATAGAAAAATATTAACCCTTTCTTTGTTTTAAGTGATATTAAGTACTTTTGAGAACTTGTTTTTGTGTACATTATAGTGTACTATATTTATATTATAAATCATGAGTGTAGCTGAGTGTAAGTGTGTTAAATGTAACATAAATTAGCAAAGAGGATCTATTTTATGCTGTCAGCAGTGTTCATAAAAGTAATAGATGATAATTAAACACAGCATTCAAACCGTAAGCAGCAGTGCATCTCTTCTACATCGAGAAAACGTCAGTGGTGTACAGACGGTGCAGCATTTTGATTTGAAATATTCTTCACACCATGACACTTCCCACCACTTTATAACAGAAGGTATTCTAACAGCTAGTCCCGACCATTACCATGTTCTGTGACACCGTCTGAGATCTAGGATCTAAGAGGAAAAGTGCAGTGGCAGAGGAGATTACAGAACTATCTTACATCTTTCCCTGCAATGCGGCTCCAATATCACTTGCGACAGTAACTCATTGTGAGAGTTCTGCATGTAAACACACAAATACGAATACAAATGTATCTAGGGGAACACGCGTTTCAAGAAAAACATGTAATTGTTGACAGGAACATGCTTTTAAGAAAATGCTTGTATCTGTTTTATCTTTTTTGCTGAACCATTGTCATTGCCATCTGCTCTACTAAAGTCTCTTTATTGGTTTCTGTGTTTGGCTGTTTACTAATTTCCCCTTGTCCGCACAGCACACCTGAAAATGTAATCTCCTCTATCTGTTCCTTAATAAATCCTTAATATAAGTTCAATTGCTCTCTTGCCCTCTTTCTCTCTGAACCACCACTCTTTTGCTTCTCTAATAACAAACAGACCATGCAAGCAATTTAGAGGAAACCCAATAAATAAGCACCATTAGAGGAGACTGTTGATGTAAATACCCAGCATACCCAAGTGAAAAAAATATAGATGTGATCAAAGCAGAGGCAGAAAATAGTGTTATTTCAGACTAAATAAAACTCCATCAGAAAAACAGAAGGCATCCTTCATAGTTTTACAGTTTGTTTTTACATGTTTCCCTCTGCAAAATCGATCAGCAGCTTTTCAAAGTAAATGTTTAATATGGAAAGGTTGTTTCACTTTTCAGTACTGTCTATTTGGTGCTCTAAGCTGCAGCACCTATCCACATAAAATATTCATTTCGTAGCATGTTTTTGAAGCGCAGGTAAAATAAAGTTGCTATAGTTACCATATGAGGGGCTGAGACCAGTGGGCATCTCTGGTCGACTTTCCCTACATGTCTAAAACAGTGAAAGCGCGATGTGATGTTGACCGTCAAGATGCGGGGAGTGCTGTTAAAACCAGCACAGCTGCACACAGTCTCCACGCTATTGTCTACATGTTCTCCCGAGTCAAATGACAAGCATCTCACGATGAAGCCCATGAGCAAACCTGCAGAGGAGAATGAAAAAAAAAGAAAGGAAAGGCAGCTGTTATGAAAACTACGGCAATCCTGTAATATCCTACATTCCTGGAAAGATATTCCAGGAATAAATAATTAATTATGCATCCACTATATTGCAAACAAACAATAACGTAAGTTATCATAATGGTCTCTTTGAAGATTAAAAGAGAGGACATATAAGAAACAGGCCGCATTGCATGTTATAGGGATAAAACTACTCTTTAATATTATATGAATCAAGTATACTGTGGCCTTAATAGATAATTGTACCTGGAGCTGCCAAGCAACAGACCTTTTTAACAGCAGCCATTTTGACATGAGGGTCAGTACAGGTGTTTCCAATGATACTAATGAAGGTTCCATTCCATTTAGTGCAGCAGGGACTTTCCAGTGTGCCAACATGCACCACAACAGCACCCGGACTCTGCCAAATGTCAAAATGGCTGCTGTGAAAAAAGGTCTATTAATGCACCCTATTTGGTGCAAAGCTAGCTTCAATTTAAATGATTCAGCCAAGTATAATTTATCACCTTAAAGGCAAATCTATATATACAAACTCGGCCATATATCACACCTTTAAAAATATCCTCACCCTTAATTCATCTCAGCTGTGAACAGTTATTTTCCACATAGAGATAAATGAGTGGAAACTCTAAACTTTGCCAATACAAATGGTGGATAAATCAAAAACTGATGTTGTGAACATCCACTACATTCCCAGGCCCCAAAATTCAACATATTGTGACCGAATCTGATTTTTTTTTTTTTTAATCGAAATTCTGATTTATCATTCATACTGTGAGCACAGGAAGTGTTGTTAAAAAAATGACTTCCTGCTCTATGCTCTAAATGAGGTGAGGCTACTTACCAAAAAACATCGCACCTCCAGTTTCATGAACAAGTCTGTATTTAAACTGTTTCAATTTCCACACAGTGAGAATGGTTATGAGCGCCAGGCCGATTGCGGCGAGTACCAATGACGCTGCATAGTTTTGTTTGGGCTTCATAGCGGCAGTCATCTTCAGTGCCTGGGGTCAAACTTTTCGGAAACCGCCGCCTCCCTTGAGACTCAGTAAAAGCAGCAGCAACATCCGCATCAGCAACGCTTGAGATACTCGTGCTGCGTTTAACGCCGCTTGGAAATCTTCACTCTCTCTTTCACAGGTACAAACTGTGAGATGCAAGAAGAATAAAAAAAAAAAACATACGTAGTATAACAATTGGCCAACAAGGTCTAATTAACATTTTATAATCAAGCCTAGCCACAATTGAGCTAATTTTCGAATTACACAGCTCATGTCGTTATGTCTTTGGTACGCTTTAAAATAATTCTAGTATTTCAGGAAGTATTTTAACGCACCACTCAGCTCTCATTTCCAGCAGATGGCGGTAAATACAAACAAATGCACGCGGAGCTCCTCGTGCCCACGTTTGGCTCTCTCCTCTTTGACTGTCCCTCAACTCGAAGTGATTCATGGGACTTAATTAGCAGTTGATTAATCAGTCGTTTGAATTGAAATGACTTATTTGGATCTTTCATTTATCTTAGAAAATAAAAAACAATTTTAAAAAGTGTCTTTATTTATGTGTGTGTGTGTGTGTGTGTGTGTATGTGTGTGTGTGTGACATCAACACTGAACTCAACACGGTTTAATCATCCCCTTTCAGATAATTATGTTGTCCGATAGTAAGAACATAGGGGTCTTCTTTCTGTATTTTCCTCTTTGCTCGCAGCGTAAGTTTCATTTTAAGCACGTAAAAGTTTAATTTTAGATTATGCGACTATTTTCCATAAAAGAAAGAGAAAAAAAGCTTTTAGACTGATGAGAAAAAATAGAAATCTGGTACAAACTTCGCACTGGTGGGGCGGCGTTTCAATCCAGACGAGACAATATTAGAACAGTCGCTTAGCAACCGCCGGCCGTAAACGCGCGGCGGGTGTCGTGAGGGCTAAAGAGGCTGGTGTTGAAAAGAGTCGAAACAGAGCCCATTGTGGTGTTGAAGAGGAGTGAGCCGCTGCCCGAGAGAAAGAGGAAAAGAGGCAATACGGTGACCATAAAGGGACTCGTGAATAAGCGGAAAGATATGGACGTTAACGCGCGGCACGGACGCTGCTGCCTTTTGTGAGGAGGACCGCGTCGTCCGGTCGGAAAGAGCCGGTATATGAAGAGTTAAGAGTCGACATCCCAACTGTTTATTTCAGCAGCTAGCAGGCTAGCTGGGCTAAAATACCTACGAGCTACAAATGGGGAGCCCGTGTGAGTTTGAATGATAGAAATCTCCGTCGAGCTTGTGAGGAGGCTGCCCTCGGTTGAGATACGGTCGGCGGTGAATTGAAGTAACCGTCGCCCGCCTCGTAAGTAGCCGCAACTTTGAAGAATGATATCAACTGAGCGCTAAAGCAATCCACTACTTACAGACCTACAGAGAAGGAGAAAGTCAGGACAGGTTTGTTTCACAGTTTTGCTCCTTCTCTCTGCAGCCCGTGCTGCGATAATGTCAATTTAACGTGTCGCTTTTTGTTGTTATTTAACACAGCCTCTTCTTTATGACGGGGGGGAGGCAGACATAACGGGGTTCTTTGTGTGTTTGACACTGTTGCAACCTCGTAAATGTGGATAAAATGCTAGGCGACGGTGATTATGTGTAAACAAACTCATATCAGATGCCCACATCCGCTCAACGGTGACATGAAGTGTATTATTACCACGCATAGAGCCGACGGTGTTGTTATTTCTGTACCGACAAAACAATCTTTGTCATCTCAGCGTCTTTTCTGTAGTTTTTCCTTCATTAGACACGCGTCCAAATCACAAATACCTGCAGAATAATTTAACTGTCATCACTGCAAGGGAGAGTTGTCATGCACGGTCTCCCGTGCAGACAGGCAGATGTGCATAATATGATGTGCAACCCCTTCTTAACCTCCAAACATGTATTTCTTGGATGCAGAACATATTCAATTATAGCAGCATTTCTTTGCCGGAGGCACTCCTGACATCTTAGATTTCTTCTTTCTACCAAAACATTTTTTTTTTTGCATTGCTTCCCATTTACTTGGCAGTGTAGTCAATGATTACAAAAAAAAAAACACCCCAAAAAACAGTGTACATCAACAGGTTTCCACTTGGCCGACGTGATCTGGATTGATTTGCTGTTATTCGTCTTCCTTGTTGGCGTGAACAATCGGCAGGTTGAGCCGTTTGCCCATCAGACACAGAGGCTCGGGCATTAAAAAAAAAAGAAAAGAAAGCATAATTTGCAATACATGGCTGAATCGACTTCGCTGTGAGGTTTCCTGTGATTGTACAACGCTCCGTGCAAACTTCTGCCCTTGATTTCTTCAAGGGGAAAAACAGATTACCGCAAAAGTCATACTGTTTGCTCAGGAAAAGACTCATAACAAGTCCTCAGGAATTTTCTTTTTTACAGTCTAATGAATAGAACCGGCTGCTTAGAATAAATTTTTTCCATATCAGGAGACTAATTGTGGAGCCTTTCTGCAAGGTTAGTCAACAAGGGAACAATGAAAATAGCCCGGTACACTTAAGACGTTCTGCTGGTGGTTGATTTGAATGTTTCTCAGCACTCAGCGGGGAGACGTTTTGTAATTGTAGCCTAAAAGCTCCCAGAGGAGCAGTATATTTTTGTTTTTGACCTCCAAACTCGACAAATCATGCAGGGATAAAGCCACTTCAACAACAGATGGAGCAGCGTTAAGAGTGACCTTAGATGAAATAATAAATGTCTGTCAGGTAATCAATTTTATTTACCCCCGTGACTCCAAACGCAAAACCAGAGCTTGTTTTTAATCAGTTCAAGTGTCGCTTCAGCTTAGATGACACATTTGTTTTGGAATAGCATTAACATGAGATTTGAATGCATGACAACTTTTCAAACTTGTGCAGAGCGATGCGGGCTTGTGAAACCGCGCAGCTGCTCAAAATTAAACAAAACAAACGTGAGATCGGATGAAGAATCCAGAGCCGGTCCCTCCCGGTCCGAGGGTGTCCTTCCGAAACAGCTGCGTCAGTTTGGCGCAAAGCAGATACCATTGATATTCTCATTAAAATATCCAGCGTTTGGTTTGGGCCAGGGTTGAATGGACTAATGTTCATGTGGGGATGCTGCTAATTGGTGCTTCTATTCCGAGGACTCAATTTTCCATTAGGCATGCGAATGTTACTGTCATTTGTATCCAGCCATCACTGTCTGCCTGTTTGCTGTACTGAGGCAATCCGGCTGTGGCTGAATGTTTTTGTGATCAAACATTATTGACTCCCCCAGTCGATAACCTTGGCAACAGTAGTTCCTCTCTCCGGCTTGAGCCGCACATTGCAATGGAATGGGATGGTGGGGGGGAGGCAGGGGAGGCTTTTTCCAAGCTTTGAGTAGGGCTTGGTGGTAATGCCTGCGGTCTCCGGGGGTAGACACATTTATGTGTGTGTGTGTGTGTGTTTGTGTGCGTCCATTCAGAGATGGAGAACTGCTGCTCTGTATTCAAGTGATCTCTTTCCATTCATTCCCATCACAAGTGCAATAACTCAAAGTTTCTCTCACCTTGCTGTCCATTAGCTGTATATCTTCCCTTCCTCTGTTTCTTTCTTTCCAACTGCCCCGCCGTATTCCAGCTCATTTCACCACCTCCTCTCTGCGCCCTCTTTTGCATTTCCAATGGAATTAATCAGGCATGTTCATGTGTGGCTTGACTTCATTATATCCTAATGAAGTTTAGCCTCAGGTGCAGTGAAGGAAATGGGTTAGCCTGAGAGTAGCCTTGCCCTCGTACACCATTATCTGAAACCGGTCTTACACAATGAGCTGTGGAAAAGATTATTCAAGAAGGAAATTTCCTTTTCTCCCCCCTTTCTTTCATATCTGTGTTATTCTGTCGAAATCTAAGTTTAATAAAAGTTGAAATATTAGAATATTACGATGTCATCTCCCTCTGCCTCGACCTTTGTCATTCTGCTTTACGCCAACACGGGGCCTATTGCTTCATCTTGCGCCTTTTCTGTCCCAGTAATGAGCCATTTTGCGGCTCTTAACATCTGCCAAACTTGGAACATTTTGAATGCGAGACTCATCTCCCATGCATGAGAAGTCAGGCATCCTTTGATTTGCCCTCTTTTCTTTGCCTCTCTCTTTCGAAGCGCTCACCGCAGTACTTTGTAGACGGAGCACTCTGAGAAACTTTCTTACCCCAGTTTTGGCAGCGTCTGCGTATGATGAGAGGTAATTTGGTGCTTATTCTAAACAGGGTTTTCCTCTTGGTATTGTGCATCCCTCGTCCTCGCAGAGGGAGCAGCAGAGGCACTGCAGGCGGGGTGGGGTGGGGAGGAGGGGAGGTGGTGGTGGTGGGGGGGCTAATTTAAAACACAAGTTTTCTGCGGGCACGATGAGGTTTGTCCAAAAGAAAACACAGCTTTAAATTTCACTGCCCTTCTACTCCAGCAAGTAACATCTGTTAGAATACAAAGCATCTGGCTGTAATTTAGAGCTTTCGCTGAACTTTAGCCTTGTCAAAAACCTGAGTAGGCGACCTTGCCGTCGAACTCTATACAAAGCCCTGTTAAATAAGTCTCAGCCATGGGGTGGCACACAGTAATAGACAGTGACAGAGTGAAAAAAGTTTTTTTTTTGCAGGTGTAAAACTCACCAGAAGCATTTTGGAGGGGTAATTACCAGGGAAAAATATCCCCGTTTTAAACCACCACGCCATCCTGAATGTTTTGGTCTCATTCACACTATTACTTTGTGTGTTGCAGCAGCAGCAGCGAGCTATAGAAGCTCTAATCTAGTAGCATTTCAATTCTTATACTCTCCTGCTTCGTGCTAAACAAAAGTACAGGATCAAGGATAAGCCATCTGTGGTAGCTTCCTGTATTTCAGCATCAACATTTTTTAAGCATTTTAACACAGCGGCTGCGTCTCATTAAAGGATCCAAAACGTGTGGCACAGATCTTATCCTGCCAGTCTAGCAATTAGCACGGTCATTGACGTAATCCAGGTAATGCTCCGTAGGTAATCAAGACACTTTCTCTGGAGGGGAGGAAGAAGCTATGTATCCGCCGCCCCTCCCCCCCGCCCTGTGTTTGCCGCCAGCTCGCGCATCTCATTACAGCGGCGGTGTCCAGGCCTTGTTCGGGGCTTGTTCCAGCCTGCCCTGTCTCTCTGTTGTTCTTTTTTTTTTTTCCAAGGGGCATAGAGGTGATCATCTCCTCGGCCTGCTGATCCTAGTTAAATTTCATATCTGCTCCCGAGACCTTGCAGCCACGTCTGAGCCGCGACCGCCCGTGTCAAATGCTAAATGGCACTTGAATCAAGAGCTCATAGCGACGGGATATTCCGTTTCCCCCCTCGAGCAATCAGATTCCTCCCGCTCCCTGTTGTAGAAGGCACAAGGCGCACATCCCTTTTGACTCCTATTGAAATTGTTATTTTGTTTCTTTATATCCTATCTCCCAATCCGTCCTCCCTTCCCAATTTAATATGAATATCTTGTAGAATTTGAATGACCCCCCCTCCTCCCCCAAGACACTATTAAATTATTGTCTTGCCGTTCTTTTTAGCTCTATCTGAATGGGTGCGGCTGAGAGGTTATTTGGTTATTGTTCATTTATCACACTGGAGGCATTTTGTTGAAGTCAGCTCGATGTGGATCCACAGCTTCTTTATTTAGCGTGCCCATTAAAACGCTGTTTTAGGCAAAGCGCCGAAAGACTGATCTTTTTGTCCGGCTTTGCTTGCGAGATGTCACAGGTTAACGCGGGCACGACGCGCTATCAAGAAGCATCTTCTAAACGAGTGATTTGTAGCGCCTCATTATAACGATAGCTCTCCGTTATAATGATAAAACAAATAAATAGCTTCCAGCCCATCATGTCACGGGAAATTGTGACACATTAAGATTTACAGTAGCTATTTGGTTTAGTTTAATTGAGTTTAAGAATGATTTACGGTAGCCTCTGTTTAAAGGAGAAATTAGATGAAAAGTCAGTCCGCCACTCATTATCCCTATCTTATTTATGCTAGAGCGCTCACTGTTGAGTCACATTGCTTGAGTTTTAGATTTGTGGTAAGAATGGAACAAAAAAAAATTGCATGAATCATATTTTTCTTTTCCCCTAAAAACAGAAAAAAAAAAACAAATTATATAGTTCGGCTGTCTGTTTGGATACGGTCTATTTTTACATTAGTGATGTTGGCCTGATCTGCTCGAGGTATTTTCAGACAGAGGTGTGAGGTAAGAACTGGCGTATTCAGCTTCTTATCTGACACTCGGCAGCCGCACATCTCTCACAGCCGCTGCTCTCTTGGCTGCCTCCAGCCCCCGTGTCTTTTCCAGATCTCAGCCACTTCGATCTGAAAGCAAAACGCAAGCAACCCATCGACACGCACACTAATCACACTAGTGCGGCTGCTCGTTAGCCGTGCCCTCTCAAGTCCGCTGTTCTAATAAGCATGTCCTAATGAGCTCTAATTGAGGATGGCTAATTTGCATGGCCTGAGTCATTGTCTTTCTTAAAGCGACTTATAAGACTTACAAGACTCATTGCTAAAAAGCTGATTTGGGGAATGGGCGGGGGGGGTCTTCATCATGAGCCGGCTTCTAGAAGCATTGTTCCCAGATTGTTGTCTCTCTTCCATTCTTTAGTTCGTACCATTTCCTTCTCCGCTGACATCGATATGCCTAATCGAGCTATTCACAGATCCCCCCCTCTCCCTACCCACCACCCATCACCACCGGCAGCACCACCACAGACGTTATTTTAGTGACACTAGCCATTTTCAAAGAAACGACTTCAAAGCGTGATTAAAACGAAGCAGGGCAACTCTGATCAAAGGTTAAACTACGCACAGCGTGACTCTGTTCACAATGCAGTGAGATTTCTGCATTTGAAGCGAGAAGAAGTAGAAGGAGAAGAAGAGGAGAAATCACATTTTCTGAGCTCAGTGTAACCGTTAAGGTATGCAGATGGCGTGTTATTTTGCTGTGCATCGGAGGAAAAGTGATGGATACTTATGTAGCTGCAGAGGGAGGTCCTTTGAGGAATCATCCCCAGCGCTGCGCATTTTATTTACTAGAGAGGATGTTGTACATTTCCTCTTAATTTGATCACTGACACTTTATTTTCTCCCTTTTCTATATTTTTATTTATCTTTCTTATATTGGGGGAGTATACAGGAAATGATTTCCCAAAGAGAAAAGGCTCAAACAGGCAAAGGCAGGTTTATTGCATTGGCTGTGGGCCATCTCATTTCTGCTCAAAAAGTAATGAAATCTCTCAAATGACCCAAGCAATTCAAATTTGTGAGACAATTTCATATGCCACAGAAAGTGCTTCTTTGTTTTATAGGGGGTATCACATGTAGGGGGGACTCAGGTGTTGAAGTTGCAGGGCCAGCAGAAGAAAAATTAAATAAACCCCTTTCACTTGTTATGCATGACCAAAAGGGCCAATTTTAGTGTTATGAAGTGTAGCCTTTTTTATTTGCCCTGATGTAATGAGTTCCCTTTTCTCTTTCCTTGCTTGATTTCAGGCCTGCTGGCTCGAGGTTGCTCACAAACACCAAAAAGGGAGAACATGACTCACCGGCCTCTGCCAGAGACTGGCATGGGGCAGCTGTGCCAACCTCACCCCTGCCTGCCGCTTTAGAAGCTACCCCAGTACACCATGACGGAGAGGCATTGAGGTTAGCTCCCTGACGATCATCTCAATACCTCTCCTCCTCCCTGCCCCTCAAGAAACCCCCTCCCCTGCCCTTGCCCCGTCCCCATCATGCTGCGCTTCCTGCCTCTCAAACTTGGCCGCCTATACCGCTGTCTGAAGCTCTTGCTGGTGGTGGGATTGTTTGTCATCTTGTTGATGAACACCCACAACCTGTTCGCCTCCTTCCAGAAGAATGAACTCACTGACAGACGTTTCATCAACCTCAACAAGTGTCCCGCCTGCTTTGGCACCAGTTGGTGCCGCAAATTCATGAACGGCCAGGTTTCCTTCGAGACCTGGGGTCGCCTACGATTCCTAGACGTTTTCAATGTCAAGAATGTTTACTTTGCCCAGTACGGCGAGCCCAGGGAGGGCACCCGGCGAGTGGTTCTCAAGAGACTCGGCTCCAACCAGGAGCTGGCTGAGATAGACCAGAAAATCTGCAAGAGAGCCACAGGGAGGCCACGCTGTGACCTCATCCAGGCGATGTACAAGACTGAATTTGCCCGTATCAATGGCGATGTTCGTCTGCTCACTCCAGAGGTGGTGGAGGGCTGGTCAGACCTGGTGCACTGCCCCTCTCAGAGGCTGCTGGACCGCGTGGTCCGCAGGTACGCTGAGACCAAAGACTCTGGCAGCTTCCTGCTAAAGAACCTCAAGGACACGGAGAGAATGCAGCTGCTCATGACCTTGGCATTCAACCCGGAACCGCTCGTATTACAGGTACTGTCTGTTTTTTCAGTGTTGTGTGGTGTGTGAGAGGGAGACACTGTGTTTTTTCCAGTTATTTTATCGAGTGATGTTTGATTATTATTGAAGAAAATGTTACATCTTGATAAAGATATGTCTGAACTTTCGAATGGGCACCATTTGGCATCACGAAATGGCAACGGCAATTTCTTGACTGGAAAGAGGACGTACGCAGTTGTTGGCATGGCTACGTGTCAGGGTCCGCTCGAAATGACGTTCGATTCAGGCTGGTCTCTAGCAAATTGGTTGGGGAAAATCAAATCCTCCTCCCTCCCCTGAGATAATTGGCTACACTGGAGGCAATGCCAGACGAAAGATGGAAATGGAGTGTAAGAAGTTGCCAATTCTGCCTGATATCAGCCAGGCCTGTCAGCTGATCTGTGGCACCAGGTGTAGTCGATAAGCCACGGTTTCTCGATTACCGCCGCTACAAAGAGGATGAACGCATCGGTACAAAGCAAGCCAGGGTGTTGGCCCGCAAAGCCCCCCCAGTAAATTACAGGGTGGGAATCCTCCTTTTCCTTCCTCTTGCCTTAGATCTAAGACAAGCCATTCCCTAAACTCGAGGCTACACGTCCGCTATCTGGAGCACGAATATTCCTCTGCTTAGAATAGAGACGGGTTTAAGAGCCATGGCCTCCCAAAAGATGAGAGATTTTGGCTGGCGGCGATACTGCATATTTAACACTATATGTAGGGCAGTTTTGAATTATTCAAGGATGCATCTGTAAACGGCCCAAGTTGTTTTTAGTTTGAATATACATCTTTGTCCACTGCAGTCTCGTCGCTTGTGGGGGACACGGTGGTTCCAGAATAAATATTTTTGATCCTTCGCCAACCTTAAAAGGTTTTCCGCCTATATTGCTGTCTTTGCTTCAGCATTACGCTGCAGAAAAAGCGATGGACAAGCCAAGACGTCTCTATTTAGGCATTTGTTGTTTAGTTCCGATGAGACTTTGATCGAATGATCGCTTTATTTTTATGTTCTATGAACTTATTCATGCTTTGGCGGCAGGTTTTGAGTAAAACGATTGCCCATTCCTCTTCTGTCATCCCGCATGTCAAAGCACTCGTACTGTATATCATCTAAGCACCATCCGCATCCTTTTTGTCACTGATTTACAAGCGGCCAATCAATTTCAATTTCAATCCGGGATTGACCGTGTCTCGTGAGGGGACAGAACAACAATGGCCGTGCCCTGCGTAGACATTCAATAACCTCCGCTACACACAGGGCCACGCACCTCCAGGCATTTCAGCGGACAAAAGGCGAGATCAGCCCTTTTTTGCCCGGTCAATCTATAAAATCTGATTAGCCATGTGTGGTCGTTTGCCCACCCCCCCCTTCCTTTCTCTCTCCTCTTTTCTTTCTTCTTTCTGTGTCATCCTCCCCTCTATTTTCCCGTCCGCTTCCGTACGCTCCACAAACTCTGGACAGATAATTCCGTCAGTGTTTTTAATGCCATTATGCCCCAGTTCAGAGGCTCGGTGAGTCAACCGCCGCCCCCCTCCCCCCTCACCACCACCATCTCTTATCTTACACAGGCCTAGAGACATCACACACACACACACACCAAACGCATCATGCCATTTGTCCACAGCTCTCCTCACTCCCTGCTCCGCGTAGGCTTTGCATGTTTACAGAAAACCCATGAATTGTTGATCTCCTCCTGAACCTGTGACCTGCGGGCATAAGAAAGAACCGCGGAGTTCTTGCGTTGCGCACCGGGCCAGGAGGTAACAGATGGTGGGCATGAATTGTGCGGAGGGATAATATACAAAGAAAATGTGCCAGACATCTCCGAGATCCACGGATCCTGAGTGCCTCAAGTGTTCGTCAGCATCACTGAACTCAAAAGATGAGGAGGAAAATATGCTGAGAAACCCTATACACAAGGTCGGGCAGCAGTAGACCATAAAGAATTAATGATGTCTATAGAGATTGAACGGGAGACGTGCTGCACTACAACACCTTGGTCTCCTTTTTTGCCAGAGGTTAATGCTACTGCGTGGGGACTGGTTTTAAGAAAAGAGAGGAATGTTGGCTGAGTTTTTTTTTTTTATTACTAGTTATTTAATGATATCTGATCCCTATTTCGACTATTTATCACTCTGCCTTCTTGTCAGGCCCAGAGCGATGCTTCATTTTGTCTGGTTCTAGTTAAACGCTTCTTCAGTAAGTTGGAAGGCCGCTATCTCTCAGCGTATAATCTATGTTTGCTATATTTAGGTTAAATGAATCCCTGCTGCCCCGGGTTGCCGTCGCTGTGGTTTTTGCGGCTTTCCTGTATCTCTTTCCTCTGGCTTTATACAGTTGAATAATGCCAATAACATTTCTGCTGTCTGCTCAGTGAGCTGCACTCACTGGCTTCTGTTTCCAGTCTTTTGAAGCCACAGGCAGTAAATCGGCCCTGTTTCACTATGAGAAACCAGACCTTCTTTGTCAGTGGGAAACAATCTGCCGTGTTGTTCCGGGACCGGCCAACAATGCGTGTTCTGTGCGCTCTGCTGTACACTAGCGCGCACACACACACACGCGCATGCACACAAACACCACCCCCACTCCACTGTCACATGGAAGACAATTTGGCTTTGGGGAATACATATTTTTGGAAGACCGAATGACGACAGGCATGGGAGAAAATCCTTGTGCAACGAGAGGCACCTTATGCAACAAAATCTGTTTTTCTCTCTTATTTTCTGTTAACCAGTGGTGTATTTTTTTTCTTCCTTAAGGTTTCACAGATAAATCATCCTGGAAAGGTTTCACTGTTAGCGTGATAAATCTACTGGTGTCAAGGGGTTGCCTGTTTGCTAAGCAGAGAAATTACATGATGCTGTTTAATTTTACCTCTTCATTGTACGATAACTCGGTTTGCATGAAAGGCAAGTAACACATTTTTCTCCTCTCCCCCGGCTAGAACCTGATTTGCCCGCTCTCCCTCAGCTCGATTACTCACTGATTCATCAGGTGTTGGTTGTGTTTGATGGGGTACATCTGGTGCAACCTTAAATTAGTTCGATTTGGCGTAGTCTCCCCCTTCCAAATCATTAAGCCCAGCGAGCTAGCCAGAAGCATGTGACTGCGCTCGCACCTTTTTGGTCCTCATCCCTGTGTTGCTCAGTGAAGCCGAGAATAGGATGTGACAAGCCTGTGGGGTTAGCTCAGTCATCTCCTCCAGACTCAAATCTGTGCTCTTCCAAACACCCCTCTCCGCCTTTTTTTTTTTTTCCCTAGCATCCCTCCCTGCCTTCCCACAGATCCACTTCCTCGTTCAACACGCCGCCCTCACCTGACACAGAGACGCACTCTCGTCAGAAGGCATGCGCCTCTCACGCAACGCTGTCTGTTTTTTCCCAGAGCGCAGACGTCTGACACTGATACTAAATCGTCGGAAGAGACAGAAGAGAGCGATCAGATGGGTGACCTTATCTCCTCTTCCTCCTTCCTCCAAAAGATTTTTGACAGCAGCTTTTTAACGCCAACGTGAAAGCAAACATTCACGGCACTTTGAGCAAACACACTAGCAGCTTGTTTGAATTTTTCAAAATGAGGTGGCGGTGCCTCTCTTTCTCTTTGGAATGCCGTTGATTTAATGAGGCTCTGCATAATCTATTACGATGCTCATCCACTTTGAGAGACTAAGCCAAAGCAAATGTTATAAATTCAGGCGTTCTCCTGGCGCGGCGCGAGGCAAAGGTACTACCTCAACCGTAACCTCGTGAACCTTGATTTATTTCTTAGAGAAAATAAATTATATGCGTCAGGTCATAAGCTGAGGTGCAATCTGCCTGTTTGTCAGATAAACTGAAAATGAGTGGCAGTCATTTGGTATTAAGAAGTTTGGTAGAGGCTATTGCAGAGAAACAAAGACATTATGTTTACCATTAGTGTCATTTAATTACAGTGGTCAAATGTTAGAAAAACACAAGCCAAGATACAGTTTCTGCACTAATGTGTATTAAAAGGAACTCTGTGTATCGCCTAACATGGGGATGTTTCAGCAGATGATGCAGAGAATGTGAGCCTCCATATTGTGTGTACAAGGAAAACTGCAGTTTTATGCTGTCGGCTATCTGGGTCATGCCTGTTTTTGTTTTTTGGGGTTTTTTTTCTTTCTCTCTTTTCTTTTAATCAGAGCCGCCGCACGCTGTCCCGTCTTAAGTGAGATCCTTCTGTCTCTAAGGCCGGCTCAGTGGCTAAGGTCCACCGGTAAATAGTATTTAAGTTGCTAGCCTGTGATTAGAACCTTTGTTTTTGGGTCTGGGGGGGATTGCGACGCTCTTAGCACATAAGAGAGGAGGCTGTGTACGCCGCTTAACCCTGCTTCAACTGCTCCCAAACCCCCTTTCATTATTCTTATAGGCCTTTGTGTACAGACTGAATCCTGTTAGGATAAGACAGGGAGTTATCTGGGCCCGACTCCCCTCTTTTGGCTGCCCTCACTGGATGGAGGCCCTGGTGGAAAGGGGAGAAGAGAAGAAGAAGAAGGAGGGGGAGGAGGAGGAGGAGGAGTGGAGGGTTTGTGAGTGTGTGTGTGTGTGTGTTGTACAAGCCAGAGCCTTGTGGTGTTTTCCCCCTTATTTGAATGAGCCAGACTACTTGTGTTACCATAATCCTTTCTCTCTTTCTCCCTCTCTCCAAACACACACACACATACATACACACACATGCATGACAGCTGTGTTTGGTTAGGTAAATGCCTGTGGCTGAAACCCTCCCACCCGACTCATCCCACCCACCCGCTCCTTTTTTAGATTGCCCCCCGCCTCACCTCCCCGGCTTCCTACTGTTACAGCCTGCACCCCGACCTACCTCACGCACAGCTCCTGAAAACGCACTTCTGTCTGCCCCCTCTCAGAACTATCCCTGAAGACAGCCAATACGGATCTGTAATGAGCGGCTCTTTGCTGTGCCGTGTCCCCTGGAAGATCGTAGGGCCTAATGTCGGAGCGAGAATACGCTTTTTAGCCCATCAGTTTGCCTGCAGTAATAAAATTGTTCACTGCATTAAAGCGTCAGGCACCTAGTTCCCGTCAGAGAAAATATGAGAGGTCAGAGATGTACTGTAGCATCTTCAAGTCCTAGTAAAATAAGACAAAACTCCTCGCTGGCAGTGTCATAGGCTGGCACCTCTTATTAGTCTTTTCAGGCATGTGAATCCCTAATTGTTCCTTGTAGGGGAAATCCTCGCTGTGTTTGCCCTCTTTCTGCAGAGAGGTGAGAGTGCAGGGTCAGCGACAGCAGTCTCCACACTCCCAGCGCCCGGCTGCCCCCGACATAATTGGCGCCTGCTCCGAAATACACAACCCTTGATGTAGGCCTCAAACCCACAGCCCTCAGGTCTCCGGCCAAGCTTCACTTGGGTTCCTCTCCAACCGTGTGGGCGGCAATACCACCTAGACTGAGTCAACACCGCCGCCTATGACTTAATACATTCCTCGTCTTCCAGCGGAGGGGGATTTATGAGGTGGCTCTGTGCGCCGTGGCTCAGGTTCAGGTCGGCAAAGGGTTTCAGCTATCAGCTAGCGGCGGAGTGTGTACTAGCAACCCCGGGCCGCACTGTCCTGCGCTCTCATTCCTCATCCTGCTCTCATTCTCTCTCCACAGAGCAGAGATCTGCAGAACTCAGACCTAGCTAACCCATTTCTATCACTGCTCGGCGGTACTCACTGAATCATGCACGTGCTGTTTCCTCGTGTGTTGCTCAAGCTGACTGTACGTGGTCTTACTCGGCCCTGACCTCTTTTTTTTTTTTTTTATTTCTCATCTGAGCTCTGTGTTTTTTTGACCTCTTACTACTTATCGGCTCTGGCTTTACCACAACCGCGTACACACACACACCCAGCAGTCCTTTCTCGTTTCAGTCTTCTTCATTCAATGATTTTCCTGTTTCCCAAGACTGCTGCCAGCTCTACACACTGTGACTTTGCACTCTTTGAACCACATGTCTGGTAAAGAAAGAGGCAGGGCCTATTCTAAATTCAGATACATACTCTTTAACAGTCTCTGTCTCTCCCTACTCTTCTTTCTCCTTTATAGACCGACACACTCTCTCTCCTCAGCTTGGTTGCTCTGACTAGGCATTTCCTGGCTTCCATGTCTGGAACAGACAGCATCACTGCCCTGTATTGGAGGTTTTTCTGGGGGGTGGAACAAAGAGTGAAAGGGGGGGGAAAGGCAGGGTTAGCAGGAGAAGCAGTAACAGCAGGAGACCAGAGCACAGGAGAAGAAAGGGATAGCGCCATGTGTGCCAGGATGAGGAGTTAGCGCCGGCTCCCCTGTGGGGCCCGAGCTCTTGCTGCGGACCGACCGACTGGATTTTAAACTTAAATGGCCAGCAAAATGCCAGACGGGGCTCGCCACACATCCTCCAGACACATAAGGTCAACGGGAGAGCTGCACAGAGAAGCGGCGTGCTTTTTTTTTTCTTCTTCTTTTTTTTCTGCCCCCCCAAGTCCAACTTGGCAGCTCCAACCTTCAGAGCAGATGTGACTCCTTCTTAACGCTAAGCCCCGTTTGATAAACAGACTGAACAATGTTCATTTTTCAGCATCAGGGTTGAAAAGATTTTCCTCTTCTTCTTCTTCTTCGTCTTCTTCGTCTTCTTCTTCTTCGTCTTTTTCTTCTTCCCTTTGTTCTTGCTGTTGTTGTTGTCGTCTGACTGAACACGTCGCCACGCTTCCTCAACTTTACCTTTTGATCCCCAGACTCCTGGCGAGTCCTGTCCCAACTTGTTAGCTACAAAGCGGCAGAGTTTTGTTGAGGACAGAAAATGTCGAGAATTTACACCACACCCTGCTTACGGCTTTAACAAGCCGCACACATGAAACGCTTCTGTGGCAAACTACTAATTTCCTTTTTACTGTGAGGAGTTGTGGTCGCAGGATGAAGGCGACTGGCTCCTTTTTTTAAAAAAAAAAAAAAAAAAATCTTGCATTCATGAGCGCAGCTCTGTGTGTCCGCCGTATTTGCTCGTGTGTGCGTCTCTGTATGCATATGTGTGTTTGATTGACCAGTGTTCTTTGCAGCCCGGCCAAGGCAATATCTTGGGAGCTGCTCATGTTTACTCGGCCCCTGAATAGAGGTTGTTATCAGCCCCGGTCACGTTGCATGTTCTCATTCACATGCGCTTGGATACAGTTTCGCATAGACATACACACACGCACAAAGAGCCTCTTTTCGAACTCTCTCTCTCATACACACACGCCCACGCCCTCCCCCGAGTGGCCCAGTAGAAGGGCATGCCTTTGTCAGCAGATGTCAGGACGCAGGTGTGTGTTCCTGTGCCTCTCGCTCCATTCGTTTCATCCTCTTCTCCAGAGGCTGCCCATTTGTCTGTGGCCCCGTTTCATTTCAGCCCACTCCAATCTCCCCCCAAGAGGACGTCAGTGTGTCTGTTGTATTACAGGAAGGGGAGTAGAAACACCCCCCCCCCCCCCCCCCCACTCCCACTCCCACCACCACCCTCCTACTAGTCGGTGCTAGCATCGTGTACCGGCACAACCTTTAAGATTAGATTAGTCAGACTTGGTCCTAGAGTCGCTGCGAGGTCGTCCTTAATGAGACGATTCTGTTGTGGACTCCCACCTTCGCCAGGCTCATTATTTCTGTAACGCTGCAAGAATATCCAGCAAATAAATTTGTACGTAAAATAAAAAAGGAGCATTTGGCACCAGGTTCTATGAGTTAAAGGTTCTGCTAAGCAGAACATAAAAGGTTTTTATCCAATGACAGGAACAAGAAGTGATAAGACCTTTTTTTTAAAGCAGTAAAAATCGCTGGGATGTGTCATTGGCAGGTCTGCACCCTCAGCACTTCCTCAATAGCATAACATTATTGGGAGTCGACTGGTAAAATTCACTACCTGTGCAGTGCGCACGCATGCCAGTGCGCGCCCGCACACACACACACATATAGTACCTCCCATTTCTGCTCAGAGATAGTGTGGTGGATGTAACATTAGGCTGGGCTTTCCAATTTATTTCGCCCACACCCCCCTGAACGCCTCATTGCAGACTTTAATGACTTCTGCAGAGTAACCGTTTAAAGAGCGCTAAGGGAGAATGATTGGTGGGACACGTGGAGTATTTATCAACCCCTGCAATAGGTGAATCCAAAGCTCAGGTGCCCATATCCACAGGGCTACACTCTTCACTAGTTCTCACCTTTAGACTTATTGCGTATGAAACTTAAATATAGGACTCCCACAAAAACGGCAGTCAGGTATGAGTTGTTAAGGCGCCGGTAATGAGCCTCTCAATGAGAGAAGTGAATGAGCAACATCTATGTTAAGAAGCGAGGACGAGGGCCAGACGTGCAGGTGTTCTCATAACAGTCATTGACAGTGTCTGAAAGTAGCCTTAGGGCATTCGTCCTCCTCCTCCTCCCTCCTGTCCGCCACCCCCAACCTGCCGTCGCTCTACTTTTGCTCCCATTCAGGCGGCAATCTGACAACAAAGAGAGAGATGTGTTTAGCAGGCAGGTCTTTGCTGGTTTATTCCTCCTGTCCACTGGAGCGGAGAAGTGAAAGACACTCTGTTTGTCTCTTCTGTTTGCCGTCTCCGTCGTATTCTCCTCTTTTGCTCTCCGTCTCCACCACCCCCTCCATCGCGTCTATCCATCCGCCCTGCAGGGGGTAGAGAGGCAGGACGTGTTTTACAAGGCAGGTTTAGCCGTAGCATCGGCCATGCTAAGTTTTGTCAACAAGGCCAAGAGCCGCTTAGATTTACAGCAACATAAAGCGATCTGAGGTTTGAATCTGGGTCAGAGGGAAGCAGGCCTAATAGGGATGTACCACCAACTGATCCAGCTTCAACCTAATCTTTCTATACCAACTTCAGAAATCAGAAAGCCATTTTAGATATTTAGCCTGTTCTCTAATCCTAAAATCTCCTGTTTAGGATTGCCTGTTGGCTAGCAACGTCTCAGCAGTCCGGGTTTGTCTCCTTTCCAGTCAGTACTCTACTTCGGGAGCCCACCATTATCCTTTTAGTTTCTTAGCACCCACTGGAATTTTTCCACGTTCTGAGACATGTCTCCGTCCTCAGATTCCTCTTCCTGTCAGGTTTGTTCTATCAGAAAATGTAGAGGAAGGCTGTTACGCCAAGACTTTTTTGGGGGGGAAGTTGGGTGAGTCATTGCCAAGTCCAAGTCTGACAGGCACAGACAGACAGACAGGCTGCTGGAAGCCAGTAGTGCTTCCTGGACAGACTTTAGTCTGGCCCACAATTGATTCGGTCACCTCGGGGAAATGGGCTCGACCAAGACTGCATCGCACGCAACTTATCATTGTCCTCCCTTCTTGGTGGTAGATATTTCTTAACGCTGATGGGAACAAGAGATACGCCTCAGGAGACCGAGACAGACCATAAAAGTCTGTTTTTGTGAAGGATGGGGAAAGTTGCAAGTCATAATTGTCGCATCGAGATCTTGATTTATTTATTTATCATCAAGATCATTCAAAGGTTGTTTGTACAGTCAAGGGCGTCCTGCCAGACGTCCTTCACACTGCATTCGGCGTGTTGGATCTCGTGCCACAGCACAGGTGGGACTCAGACACTTTGGCCTTTAATGCACTCAGCTTAGTCGAGGATGTAATAAAGGAGCTTAAGAGCAGCGTAGTTTCAGAAGTGGAGGTTTGCATCAGCGGTGCACCAGTGAACCTGTAACTCGCTGCACAGTCATCCATTCAGAGCCACGGTTTCTTTGTCGCATGCGCCCCTCGGTGCCACAGTCTCCATGTGGCAGGGGTCCAGCTGTTGTCTTTGAGATACAGCAGCTGCGTAGCCGGTGGGAGGGGGAGGGGGGGTAAAATATATGTTTTTAAATAATTTGTATTTCATTAAACTTTAAAGGGACTTAGGGCAGCCATGCATATTTAAAATCCCGCCCCTCCTCTCGGCAGAAATTGAAAGCCGGTGAACTATTGAATAACCACAAACGTAACGTGAAGCACAGCAGTCATAGTAGTTCACACCTTACCTGCGGTGACATGGTGTGTTCCCTGCCATATCTCCGATGTGGTTTCAGGAGGGGAGGGCTGCCGAGGCTCCCGCGAAACACGAGCACTCCTGATTCTCTGTTTGTCTCCGTTCGCCTGCCAGAACCAGCAGCCTAGGAGAGATTTGTTACAGAGGAATAGTGGGTTATCATTAAGCTAGCATATGGCCGGGTGTTTATTGGAAAAGACAGAGGCCTATGGCAGGGAGGTTTTATTGTAATAGATGTGAACTTATCACTTACAGCTAAACTCATGTGGGCTGCAAAAAAAAAAAGGGGGAGGGGGGATTTCATTCTGTTATTTTCCATTAATTTGTCCACCCGTTGTGATAGCCTGTGGCACCGATATAGACGAGGAGGGGGGAAAAAAAATGATTTCAGGGAAGTGTGAGACACCAGAGCTCACGGAGAGAGATGGAAGCAGTAAAGAGACATACAGAATCAAGTCCTTTAGCGGCTCGGCACGTCCGCCAAACGCAGCTGCTTCACACTCATTTAGGGGGGTCTCTGCCTGCGCAGACATTACCACTTGACGTTAAGTGAGGACAGATGACCGCGCACATGTGCCCGTTTTTTCCTCTGACCTCCCAAATTGCCGAAATCTCAGCGAGATTGTTTGTTAATTTCCTCCCCGTCTTTCATAATCACAAATCGCTTTTGGCAACAAGTGTCAAATGTCATGCCAATAAAGCCTGTTGAATTGAAATTGGAGAATTGATCAGGGGTAGCAGCAGCAGCAGCAGCGCTACCGCTTCCTGCTTGTGGTATTGCTGCGATATTAATAATCAGATTTACCTATAATACAGTGTGATTTCTTGTCAGCATGCCCAAACTGCATTAACTTGGTCAGCCAAACACCGCGCGGCAGCTTAAGTCGGCCCACTTCTGCATCATAACACATAAGGCTTTTCCCGCTAACTGCTGCTACCACAAATCACCTCCTATCAGTTCTTTGGAAGCGCCGAGCACAGCAGCGTACATCAGCTCATAGCTGTAGGGCTTTAACACAAACTGGCTCTTTTCTTTTATTAAATTTAATCCATTATACCCTGTGCTGGCTCCGTTCCGTGTGATCCTTTTGGCAGATTTTCAACTATTGTGCTTAGAAACGTGTATAAAAAAATTACACGGCAACACGGCAACTTTGTGTTTGGCGCTCCTTTTGTTCCTCCTCATTGTGAAACCGATTCTCCGTGCACGCTCAACAAATGTTTTCTGACAACGCGCAGGTTCTTTTACGTTAGCCTCCGCTTTTCAAAGCCGACGGGGATATTTCTGTCTTTCTTTCAGCCAACTCTACATTACACAGCCTGACATCTTTTTTTTATCTGTGTGTTTTTTAAATCAACAGCCTCTCTTCTCATCTGTTTCTCCTTCCCAGAGCTTTCCGTCAGACGAAGGGTGGCCATTTGCCAAGTACCTGGGAGCGTGTGGGCGCATGGTAGCTGTCAACTACGTGGGCGAGGAGCTGTGGAGCTTCTACAACGCACCCTGGGAGAAGAGGGTGGACTTGGCGCGTCAGCTGATGGACATCGCCGAGCAGCTCACCAACAACGACTTTGAGTTCGCCCTCTACCTGCTCGACGTCAGCTTCGATAACTTCGCGGTGGGCCCGCGCGACGGGAAGGTCATCGTGGTCGACGCGGAGAACGTTCTGGTGGCAGACAAAAGGCTGATCAAGCAGAGTAAGCGGTGGCGTCCTTCATTACCTGAACACATGTGGTCCGCGCGCGTGGGTGTACATCCATATGTCGGCGAATCATTCCCAGTGCAGCTTATTCCCCCCAGTTGCCATGACAATTCCTCGTTGTTTGCGAATATGCATGCGTATCACATCTTTTAAACATTACCACCTCCGGAGCTTCATAAGAATAGAAGTACTGTTCATTTGTTACAGGATGATTACAACACCTACTTCATGCTCAAAATATGTCGCCGTCATTGGTTGTTTTATACTTCATATTCAAACCGTGCGTACTCATGCAGAGGTTGTTCTTCCATGTGTTCATCAAAGGCCTAAATCACTGACCACAGGCGTGGATTCTCTGAAGAACACTTCACTTTATGTCAGAATTACGACCGTCGCCAAGCTCATGAGGCAGTGACGAAGGTTCGGGGAAAGGTCCCGAGGGACAGACGGCCGTGGGCAAATTGTCACATGCTCGAATCCTCCTCTCTTCTAAGAATACACTCATCCAGCACCCCTTCTGCCCCCCCCACACACTCGTCCACATCAAAGCAGAGATCTTTTGGATAACAAGCCATCTCCGCTGCCCTAGTTTTTTTTTTTTTTTTTTCCCTCTAAGAATAAACCTCATAACAAGGACAGAGAGAGCTATACATCACGCACTCAGTGCGGCAGGTTCCTACCCCTCTGTCCCCCTTCCTAGGGCTACTTCAAAGAGAGAGACGACCACCCAGTCGGGCTCTTAGATTTGTCACTTCCTGCAGAAATCCTATTAAAGTGATAAACTGTTATGTCGTTAGGTGTTGAGGTTCCACCATTGTGCCCTGTGACAGATATGAGATTGTCCGGGTAGGTGGGTGTGTGTGTGTGTGTGTACACGTTGTAGTTGGAGGGGAAGTACCGTGATGAATTTATCCTAAGATAAAGTGCCGCTTTACCAAATTACAAGATCTGACACCAGAAAACCACAAATGTCTAGGTACTCATGGCCTGTAGTTTTTTTTTTCGCCCCCCTCGTAGGAAGCTCGTACTTCCTGTGCGATTCCATTGGTGTGTGCCCTCCGTTTAAAAGTGTGTGTATTAATCTTACTGCCAATAGCAGCAATTTTCCACACTGTCGCAGTAGCCTTTTGCAAGTCCTGGAGCACAATCCAGGTTGAGACTCCCTTTGTCTGGCTGACACATTGAGAGCTTGACATCTCAAGCTGCTTAGCCTGGCCATTCAGAGTTTAAGCCTCAAGAATGTTTACGTCCTCCTCGTGTGTTTGTGTGCCTGCGTGTGCCAAGTGCCGGGCCGCAGCACGAAGATGGGAGGATGACGGCGGTAATGAGCATTACGAGGTCACGGCCATGTGTCGGACAGCGGTAGGAAATAGGCGCGGCAACCCGATCCCTACAATTAGAGGCCGAGATTGAAAGCTTGTTGAAGTGCGTGCGGCGCGAATCTCATCAGACTAAACGGAGGCCGATTAATTTGCAAATCAAACGCGCACAACGCCGCCCTCTCGTTAACGGCGTCCGCGTCGAGGCCGGCGAACCCCCAAAAAAAGAAAAAGCACGAGCGCAGCGCTCAAGTCGTACCGCGCGCCATGTGTTCGCACAGTCCACTGGCACGGAAGGAACCATTCCCCATCATTGAGTTTATAGCGTTTGAGGATGGTTTCAACCCCAGCGGTTTTTGGAAGCACATGCTGTATAATGTAACACACACTCCGCTCCACTCTCATTCTCCTGTCTCTTCAAGGAAACACACACACACACACACACACAGTGTCTCGCTTTCGCTCACATTCAATAATGCACACCAACACAGGCACGCATTGTTAAAACCGACTCGTACTCTTGAACGCCACCAGTAAGGCCACGCTAACAAGCTTTTCAGGCCCAATGTCCCTTCTCGGTGTAGCCCTGGGACGCCGGTGGAGTGAGCTGAATGTATACAAGTCTGACCTGAGCTCCTTAACATGGAAGGTGCCGGATACGCGGGAGATGAGAGAGGCTGGGCAGCCTACCTCCGTCCACGACTCTCCCGCTCATTTGACTTGGAAATGATTTCGTTTGCTTTGGAAATGTCGGAGCTTTGTTACACTGCAGGCCTGCAGTAAGAGTGGAACAGAGGGGATTGTGGTGCAAGTAAATAGACCTCAGACTTCTTTCAGCCTTTAGTTGAGTCTCAAAGTACTTTTTTTTTTTTCTCTTCTTTTGCTGTGCTCATCTTCGTCCTTGAGTATGAACCGTCTCCTCCCTCCTTGTTCTTTTTAAGTGTTATTTCTAACCGTTATATGTGTGTGTGTGTGTGTATGGAGTGTGTGTGTGTGTGTGTCCAAGAGCAGGACGCTCTCCTGATGCCATCTGTCAATCAGTGCTGAGGTGTGATGCATGGCCAGCTCTGAAACATTAATTGCTTTCACCTCACCTTGCCACTTGCGCGCACGCTTCTCTAAACGCGTGTGTGCGCGCGCGCCCGCTCTTGTAAGTCGCACGCAGGCAGATCCATCTTCCGTCACCCACACTGATTGAGGTTGATGTGCCCCTCCTCTTCAGGGGGCCACAGGGGCCCCTTGCTAACAGGGCAGCGCTGGATGTTTGATTGAGTTGTTCTGATGAGCCAGAGGAGAAGTGCATTACAGCGCTGATACACTGATTATGTGTTTGCATCCTCTGGGTCCACCCCCTCCCCCTTCTCTCTCTCTCTCTCTCCTCTCACCTCCCAACATTGTTATTGATCTGGTTTTTAATGCACAAACCAATAGCGCTCTCATCATTCCAGGTTATTTTCTTGGCTGCCTCCCTTCCCAGCACAGAGAGGAGAGCGGGGGGGAGAAAAAAAGCAAAGCGAATTGAGCGCGAGAAAGAACTTTATTTGCTCAATAAATCTGGAAAGTGGTTCATTTCTGTCAAATGAAACGGCTGATGAGTTGTTTGGCTGCGCGCTTTGAAAAATAATTTCCTGTTAGTGCCCGGCGGGATGTCAAAAGTGGCACCCCGGCCCTGTCAGCTGCTGGTCAGGTTCATTTCTTGGCTAATATTTTTTTTTCCACCCTTTGAAAAACAGTTATTCATCCCGATCAGCCGCGGCCAGACAGTTGGTTAAAATCAGTAATGATTCAAATTTCCTGTGTTTAGCCGTCGTACGTTTTGATAACTGTTATCTTGAAGAGGAATATGCTCTTACTGCACAAAATCTAAAAATTGCAGGCTGGTTGGAGCTCCTGAGTGCATGTTGCTGTTATAATTCCACGATGGTTTAATCAGACAGTGTGCAAAACCTCCATATCCAGATCTTATTACACATTCTCTTCATGAAGGCTGTAAGAAACAAGCTTATGACCCAATAAATGCTTTTATTTATTTGAAATGAATGCTCTGCACCTGCGACTCTATTAATATTATTGACTATGTTTTATGATCAGTGCGTTTTTATTGCAGAATGTTCATTTAACCGCCTGCCCGTCTGTCTCCCCGCAGACAAGCCCGAGAACTACGACGTGTGGTATGAGAGCCGCTTCGAGGAGTGCGACAGGGAGGCCTGCCTGTCTTTCTCTAAGGACTCCCTTTGTTCCAGGGTCACCGTGGACCACAACTACTACGCCGTGTGCCAGAACCTGCTGTCGCGGTACGCTACGTGGCGGGGCACCACTGGAGGCCTCCTCCACGACCCCCCCGCCCACATAGCCAAAGATGGACAACTCGAGGCCCTGCTGGACGAGTGCACCAAACCCAAAAAGCGCTACGGCCGCTTCCAGGCGGCTAAGGAACTGCGCGAATACCTCACGCAGCTAGCTGCCGCCTCCTCCTCTGCCACGGCGAGGTAATGAACGGAGTCTGCGTTAGCCCGACGCACTGACAGACTAGATCCTGTACTCTTTATCGCCGGACTCTCGGGATCCTGGTTCTTGTACATGATGTCATTCGCTCCCCTTTGTGCACTGGAGCTTGAAGGTGTTCGAGGTCTTGCATCAGGAAGTGTAAGAATCAAACTTCAAAGCAGATTTGTTAAAGCTCCGGCTTTTAACTGACTTTTACTCCTATCTGGGGGGGAAAAAAAAAAAAGAGTGCGGCACTAAGAGATTCCGGTTAGAACCAGGATAGAGAGGGGATAGAGGAAACATCTCCTCTCCCAGGGTGGGCTGCCATCCTTGGGTTGGGTTGGGTTGGGTGGGGGGGTGGGAAGGTGAGAAAGGGCTCTGGGAAACGCATCCTTCACCAAGGACCAAGGTTAACACAAACCAGAGCATCATCACCGCACAGCCCTGACCACATCCATCCATCCATCCATCGGGCCCGTTCACTCCTCAGAACTGTTGCGTTTCGTAACATCAAATCTTAACACCTGTTTGATTTTGCCCGGAGGATCTCTTGTAAGTTTCATTTTATGTTTTTTTTTTTTTCTTTTTCAGGGCTGAATTTAAGTAGATCGGCGCGTTTACATTTTTGCTGTGCCATGGCTTTTTTTCTCCCCCCCCCCCCTCCTTCTGTAGCATGGCTGCAGGGAAGGCGAAGGTAGCATGAATCTCTCGCTGTCGGGCAGTGAGGAAGGCCAAGGTACGGCAGGTATTCGAGGAGAGGCAGGGCGTTGGAGCTTTTGGTTTTCGTGCAGCGGAAAAAGAAAACCCTTGACGGCTATATAAGTCTAATGTCCTGCTACTCCAATCAATCACTTGATTTCCAGGTTCCAAGATTGTGGCAATCATCTTTTCTTTTTTTTTTTTTGGTTCTTTAATAGGAAACAGAGAGAGTGAAGACAGCTGCACATAGGAAAAGGAAGGGAATAATTGAACAGTGGTGGTCCCTTGATGCAGATGTGCCTATACCAAAGAGGCTATATATAATATTAAGAATCCTGAGCAGTACAGAGTGACAGCACCTTTCCCTCCAGTTGTTCCCCCACTAGAGCTGTCCAAAGGAAACTGTAATGTGTACACAATCTTACTTGAGCTGGCAGGCCTGCATCCTCATTTTCTTTTCTTGTTTTCAATAAGAACGTTATAGCAGAGGTATGCAAGTCAAGGATTTGGCGTACTTTATGTCACATAAGCTTCTCTGATTTAACCTCCCATTCGATTGATGAATGAAGACCGATAGGAAGAGATGTTTTTTTTTTTTCTTCTTCTTCTTCTTCTTCAATGAGATTTATAAAAAAAAAAAATAATAACCTTGACTGAACGAAAGCAGGAAGTGAAGTGATTCTTGAGAGGACTAGAAACACAAAGCAGCATTGTAGTGGCCTCCAGTGCCAAATTCTCTTTAAATGTCTGTAATTGATAAATGGATCCTATTGTCAAACTTCTCCCACCAGTGTCGAGTGCAGCGAGCTCCATGAAATTGACAAAAAAAGGAGGAAAAAAAGGAAAATGAAGAAATTACTCCTTCGCTCCTTTTGCTCCTGGCTTCTGACCTGCACTTTTGAAATTTTGTAGCCCAGAAAATTTCTGCTGAATATTTAAACACTCGGCACCACTTAGAGGTTGATTTTACACTCTGTGGACCAACAAATTAAAGCAGAATCACACACATTTGGTAATTGGTTATAATAAGATAATAATAATAAAAAAAAAGAAATCCCCTCTTTGGCTCCTCTTTGTTTTGTAGGTCATGTGTCTTGTGAATCAGACGCTAAATGCCCAGTGGAGTCTTGTGTAACACAGTCAATAATCAAGTAAATATGAGCCACTCCGTCTGCGGGGGAGAATTAGAAAGCACAGCAGTTGCTTTTTGGCCTTCTGCAAGACCCGGGGAGCTGACGTGACCCTTGTCAGTCAGGAAAAGCAATAAAGAGAAGTTTGCCGAATGGATTTCTGGTTTTGAACCCTCCCTCTCTCTTTGTTGTGTCAGATATATTTCTGTTTCCCCCACCCTGTCTGGAGGATATTGAACCTGGAGGGATTTGTACGTGCGTAACTAACTGTCCACTTTTGTACTGTAATTTTTCTTTTGAGTATTATATCAGCATTGTCTGATTTTTCCTGTGCCTTTCATTCAAAAGTTGTATTTACAACTTTTAGTGGGTTTAAATATTAAAATAAAAGAAAATATATATATATATATAGATATATTCACTTCCGCTTTGTGTGGACTCTTCTTGATTCTGTCTCAATTTTCTTTTCATTATTTCCCGTGTAAGTTGCGGGCGAATTGGCTCCGGTTCCAGCATTGCCTTTTTAAAATTTGATTCAGTGTGGCACAGCTGGATGACAGTGTTTGCCAATTCCTCTTCCTCTTTTCTCATTCATCCTCTGTTTTGATCTTTCATATCTTCATCTTTCCTCTAATTTGGATCCTAGCCAGAGCTCTCTTTTGTTGTGTCGCCACTCAACTTGGACGCTAGTGCCTCTCTTTTATCCGTGTTTCCGGGGATCGTTTTTTTGAAACTGTTTTGTGTGAATTTTTTTTTTACAAGGACATTGGATTCAATTTTAAAAAGGCAAACATTCAGAGTCGTGTTAATTATTACAAACACAAGACAAACGTATGTATGTATGCTCACACACGTGCAGAATTGCTCATCGCCACTTGGATTTTATGTTTTAACTTCTGTTTTTAACTTCTTAAGTCTGAAAGGCAAAGGCAGTTCTAAGTTTTCAAAACTGTTTTTCACCAGTTTTCAGTCCAGGATTTTGTGGGCGGTCCTTAAAGGGTGGCTCGATGACACGCTGAGGCCACCCTGAGTTTCCCCTGCACCGCTAGCAGAGAGATAAAGATGAATTCATCTCGCCCAGTGTTTCAAAGTTAGTCATGTCATTTTCTGAACTCATCTGACACGTTTCAGTCGCTTCGAAATTGCTCCTTGAATGCTCCTGCAAGTGGGCGTGGCTTCAGATATTTCAACGAACACGCCCACGTAGTCCTGGAGCTGAGAATACTGCTCATTTTCTCCTGATTTTGACAACTAATTTCTCTATTTTTTTATCATTCAAATTTGGCTGGGTGGTTAATAACAATTTCTTCTTTGATCGAACAAACTCAGAACACATATTTATTCTTTCTTTACACAGACTTTAAACTGTTTTTCGTTCTTCTGATTTGTGTCTTTGCTAATTCAATAGCTCTCTCCTCTTTCCCCGTCTTCAGCCAGCTCATGCTCGTAACATAAAAGCCTGTGGTGGAACAAAGTGATGCTCGAGCCAGAACCAAAATTAGAAGCTACATGACTGACACACTCTGCCTCTCTTTCTCTGTTTCTTTCTTTCTGTCCCCGTCTCTCTCTCTCTATGGTCATTTCTCCACCTCTTCCCTTCTCCTCTGTAATTGTGCTTCTCTTTGACACACCCGCTGGTTTGTGTGGAGAGCTGATGTCACACTCATTGTGGTGAAGTGCTGTTTAGCCTTCCACACTGTAGCTGCACTTAGACCAGCTGATGAATGGCTCTGGGGTCGGCCTTGGCTATAAGAAAAACACCACAGAAAACGAATGGGGCACCAGTCGCTGCACTGCCGCCCTCTTACTTTTAAATAAACATGAGGCAATTTCAAGGGGCGGCCGCTGGGGAGTTTATGCAGTGGACACGGAAAGGGGGGAAAAAAATAATAATAATAAATGGTTGCGGAGGAAGAGTATCGGGATTTGTATGAACCCCAAATTTCCTCGCTGCATTATCCAATTTTCTCCAGCTAAGTTTGCCTCCTTAACTTGCAGCCGGAGTTGTCGAAGCCGCGGCGGAGGCGAGAGCAGCTCGTTTTATTTATTTATTTCTTTTACATATTGTGTTTTTCAGCTGTGCACACATTATCCAAAGAGCGGATTTAGTTGTAATTCGCCTGCCAGCGGTGGAGGGGGGATAGGTATCATTAAAAACAGGTAGGAAGTGATTGTGCTGCCTGTCATGTGACTGCCTCTGTCATATCAGCAGGCATTTGCGAATCCAAAGCATTTTGAAATCCACCCCCGAATTCCTGCTTATCAGCACAAGGTGTGGGGGGGGGGGGGGGGGGGCTGAAAAGGATAGAGGTGGAAAGCATTGTAAAGTGTTCGGCGACCGTATTATCTAAATCTCTACATGACTTTAGCCTCGCCTGTCATATTCCAAACCTGGCAAACTGCTGATATCTTATTCAGGTCATAAACTGAAAGAAGAGGAGGGGAGAGGAGTGAGAGAGCCGCCATATGTTAGATTACAGCAACAAAAGGCGATGAAAAATGAGCAACCACAATAAAAAAAAAAAAAAAGGAAAAGTTGCTGTTGCTTGGCTAACGTGATGTAAAGTCTATTTCATGCTCTGGCAAGCCCCAGGGAGAGGCAGCCATTTTTAGAACTAATATGACCTATATTTTTTTTTTTAGGAGTGGGGGGTAAATAGATTTGGCCAGTGTTGATGGTGGGTTATGAATAACAACGCGTGGAGCGGTGTCGGGCGCTATGTGTGCACATGGCCTCTTGTTTTGGGGGCTTTTCCGGGTTTGGCTGCGGCTCAGGAGAGAGAGCGCTCTGAAGACTCTTTGTGAGCGGCTCCTGGAAAATCATCACTAATGCAACACAGGAGTTGCTAGAAGCAATGTTCCTGTCAAGCTGCTTACATCCCTTCAACATGGTTATGTCACTCTCACATCTATTATGCCTCATTTAGATAGCACTCTGCTTCGGAGGCTTTTTTTTTTTTTTTCTATTTTTTAAAGCTGTCGCACACTTCAGCCCAGCACAAAAATCCACAGCTGAAGTTATTCGTTGTTTGAAAATCCACCGACAGTACGCTTGACAAGGACCAAAAACAAGAATCATGGGAGTTGCGGCATTTGAATTTTTTGCATGTTAGTCTGGTTTTAGTTTGATCTTCCAGCTCTGCACTTTTTGGCATCGGAAGTTGCTCGTGTAGGAAAAAGGTAGTCCAAGAAAAAAAAAACTGAATGAAGAACAGCAGTGTGCGTGAAAAGGCTGAGGGCATTCAGGAGGGGGCCGCAACTCTTTAAGAGTTTCCCCTTCAAAGTGCAGCTCGGGAGCATCTTTAGGATGACGTCTTCTACGCCTGAAACCGAGTCAGCCAGTTATCATCAAAGCTCTGGGAAAAAATTAATGATTGCGACATGAATAAAGCTCCATACACAAACTATGCGCAGCATTGGCAGTCTTCACTTCATGACCTTCAAGTTGAAGGAATATTTCTTTGAGTTACTCACGTTTGCAAAGGTGCATTATTCAACTGAATGCTTATTACCAGTATATGTCAGCTACTGAAGAGGTCTCAGCCGGTTTCAACATGAGGCAACTAATCCTAAAACTGATGTGTCCAAATCAGAATAAATTACTTAAAGTCCGTGCAAAGGCAATCCTTTCAAAATACATTAAATATGTTGGGAAATAGTTGCTGAAACTGTGTAAAAGACTTTGAATGATATATTACTGAAATGTGGAGTTAGAGGTTTTTGGTCCTGGATTTTGTGGGCGGTCCTTAAAGGGTGGCTCGATGACACGGTGAGGCCACCCTGCGCATACCCCTGCACTCCTAGCAGAGAGCTAAAGATAACTTAATCTTGCTCAGAGTGTTTCAGAGTTAGTCATGTCATTTCCTGAACTCATCTGACACATTTCAGTCGCTTCAGGAGCTGAGAATATTGCTCATTTTTACCTGATTTTGACACCTAATTTGATGAACTCTGTATATGAACCATATGATATTTTTAATCGTTCAGATTTGACTGATCTTCTTTGGTCTTACAAGCTCAGAACACATATTTATTCTTACTTTACATGGACTCAAGAGGAACTGCTTTAAAATCGTTGCAACATCGGCCAACTGTGGCCTCCACAAAGAGGAACAACGGTCACAAGATGAAATTAGCCAACCTGACAGAGAGATGCAAAGAGGAAGGAGCTAATTTCATGCAGCCTTACTAAAATGATTTATTTATAACTGCGTTTAAATGGAGCCTTCCTTATAGTTTTGCCCACTTCCTATAGATGCCAGAACTAGAATCCTCTATGAACTTTAATAAGTGACGCCTGAACCCCGAACAAAAGCACCGCAGAAGTTTAATCACAGCAAATATCCTGAGCTTTCATTCCTGCTCTGCCCTTTCTTATTTTTATTTCTTCTTCCCCTATATTTCCTGGCTCAGGATATGTGTACGCCTCCTACCTTTTCACCTTCCCGCCGCCACACCTACCGTCGCCCTTTTGTCTCATACATGACACCCGCAGTCTAAACACACCCGCATACACCGAATCCGCCGTCCTAGCTATCCGGTGGAGGAGGTCAGTTGCGCTATCAGGGGAGCTTATCCAGCAGGAGACCGGCGTTGCTCACAATCCCATTACCCACCCGTGCAGCAGTTTAGAGCCACATTATCATCTGCCTTGGAGGGGCTTGCTTGGACAGATGATTGGAACTCCTCATCACCCGTCTCCCCCCGCTACTCCCCCACCCACGTCTCCCCAGGCACATTAGCTGACACCCAGGGCTATGATTATAAACATCATTTATTCAGCAGACTCACTTATCGAGGCTTGTATTCATCCCCGCTAAAGACAAAATATTATCCGCCGTGCACGCAGATCAGTACAAGCACCGGCAGTCTAGATAGCAGCGAATGCCAATTGCACATCCTCGCCCAATGAATCAAACTCTGATGTGCACATCTGTTCAAAATCGAGGCTTTATTTCAATGTATTTTTCAGGGCGTCTGCACTGAAGGCGAGATAAGATTTTTTTTTTTTTCTCCTTTTAAATCTTATCGCATGCCATATGCTACGCTGTGACTCAGACAAGATGTAATTAGCATTTAGCAAGTTGGAGATGATACTAGGTGACATTTGGACTGATTGTGGTGACTGTTGGAGCTTCAGCTTCAGAGACAGGCTCCCGAACGCTAGAAGTCTCGATAAGAATAAATCGCACGCGTCTATATTGCAGGGATTCAGACTTCTACGACCGTTACAGCATTAGACTCGCTGCTTGCCCTTCGTCTGTCCTACCCACGTCGGTGCGCACTAATGATATGCTTAGTTTCCCTGCTCTCCAAAGCATAGAAAGGACGACACATCTGACATGAGCCTGGACCCAGACCGAGGTCTTTAACACCCTCTCGGGGCTATATTTACTCCTCTGTGACCTCACATGGCATCTCTTCTATGCCTGTGAAAAGCAGTGCTAAAATCCTCGGTGCTTTTCACATTTGGCCCGCAGGCAGCTGCAGAACTGCAGCACGGCTCACTCTGGAGGCATCCACCACTTAGTGACACTTGAGTGGACAAAATGGAACATTTTCTCTGATGGCTGTCCACCTCACTGAGTGACATTCAGCCAGAGCTGACAAGCACTTCGGAAAGTTTCAACCTGGATTTTGTTGGATTCTCCGTGTGAGCTGCTGGAAGGGAATTAACAGTGCACAGGTAGTATGAAAGCCGATACCCCTGGATACAAATACACCGCACCCTCTGTCACGGTGTATCCACTCTGCAGGCAGTGTGATGAAGGCACTGGCAGTCAAACACGGTTCCAATAGAGCAAAGAGACCCGGGACAACCGGAAGACATGCATCCTACCTTGTTCTCCTAACGCCGCGCATTTGTTTCGTGAACAATAGTTCCCATCTGACAGGCGCGGAATTGATAAAAAGTTGATTGCAGTTATTCGAAGATTTCCCAACTCTCTACACATTTGATCTGAAGCACTACAGGAGTAAACATTTGAGAAACAATGCTTGAATAAACACTAGACACTCGCATCCATCGTTGGGGTCGATAGTGAGCTGTGAGGCAATTTTATTTCCTTTAGCTTTTGATTAATGCTTCAGATATGTTGACTCAAATCTGGTAGCGAAGCTGCAAAATAAAAAATATCATTGTCTAAAACTTCACTATATATACACAATCAGGGCCTCTTGGACATCCGCAATTGATAAAAAAAATAGAGCAATTCATCACGATGCTGACTGCGTGCTGCATCATGCAGCAGCTCTCGCACTCTAAATGGTGGACAGCACACCTTGCCATTGTCTGGGCGTTCGGCCTGTCTGGGAAAAGAAAGTACAAGATGATATTTAATGAAAAAAAAAAAAAAATCTCCATTCAGAAGCTGTTTTGTCCATCTGCCGAGGTCAGACCTGCAGCTATTATGCTCAGCCTGCTCTTCCCTCCAACCTCTCATCTGCCCACCAGCCACGTCTGACAAGGGTGGATCGCAGAACGCACGGCAGATGTGAGCTAGCATCTAGCAGCGCACGCACGGCTCGCGCCACTGCCGCTGCCTGCCATGCTGACAGAGACTTGAAACAGCTCTGTTAGCGCGCCACAAAGGGATTCGCCAGACGTCAAAGCGGCCAACAAGGAGCGACAGACAATTATTTCCACAGTTCCCCTAGTCAGCTGCTGCTGCACAGAGATTGTGGCTTGCATGTGCAAGCGGAGCACTCCAGAGAAAGTGCATAATAAGCAATTCAAAGCTGCCGTTCGAATGCTGAGGCATGACGCACACAGGCCTACGGCGGGCTGGACGGCAATTTGTTGAGTAGTTATGGTGTCTGACTGCCAGGTCTTGCCTTTTGCGTGTGTGTTGGAAAGAGAGAGAGAGAGAGAGAGAGAAAGGGAGAGTCAGTGTGAGTGCATCCACATGTTGAGACAAAACATGACCCCTGTCTTCCTCCGCCAACAGCCCACATATTCGTTTTATGACTCCCTTCTGGCTTTGAGAAACATTCGAGCTGAAGAACTCTCATTCTCATCTAAAACCGTCATCTTCAACTTCAATAACAGACACTGATATGTTTTTAGGATGTGTCCTTGTCATTAATGCCCACAATAATAATATATATCTGCAGTGAACTGCTTATCTCTGGTAGAAATGTGAGCTCCAGATGACCAAATTGGTGTTTCTCTCTTTCTTTTTTTTTTGTGTGAGCTGGTGTCAAAAACAGCAGGACGGTCAGAGCTGAGGGAAAATGAGCTTTGAGCACAGGAGAGCAAAGTGCAAAAGTATGACCTTGAGAGTGTAATACTGCATAAATTGGATCTGGACTAGCCAATCAGAGACTTTGCAGCAATGAAAAGGAGAGAGAGGGGAGGAAAAAAAGAAAAAAAAAGGAGTGCAAAGTTAACTGCCGACTTTGAGCTGAGCTGAATAATTAGGGCCGCGCGAGGTGATACTCCAGGTGGTATTTACACCCTGTTATCTAGTAAATATGTTCTGCGTCTGCATTTCACGCTAAATTTTAAACGTTACCACCACTCCTCTCGTACGCAGAGCTCGCAGCGATGCTGGCGTTCAATTATGCAGGGTAAATTGTGATGCCGAGCGTTCACACAGTGGTTTGTAACAAGGAAAAACACGTGTCAAATCTGCCCTCACATGACATAATGGACTGATGTGCTATACACAAGAGGCAGAAGTTCAAACTTCAGAGCTGGAAATTACGGAAACGAGAAAAGAACGTAATACACTGTGACTTATTGAAATGACAGTTTTTAAAATGTGTTTTACAGTTTTACCGTGGAACCCACACACCCTCACTGAAGCACATTATAGCGCATATTAGCTAACTACATTAAAGCATTCATTAAGCATTCATTCATTTTTCATAACCAGTCATCCTTATCAGGCTCACTCACAGGAGGAGGGAGGGGGGCTGGACCCAGCTGACATTGAGAGAGGTGGGTTGCAGGTCAGGAGTTCATCACAGGGCCAACACATAGAGACGAACGGCCATTCGCGCTCACGTTCACAACTTCCCCAAGTTTCTGGACTGTGGGAGGAAGCTGAGGTACCCCGGAGAGAACCCGCGCAGACACGGGGAGAACATGGAGAGCAAGCCGGTTCATCCTCGTTCGAAAAGCCATGAAAAACATGTAATATACTATTGGAAAATGCTCCAACGGCCGAAAGTCTTCCTTGTCTTCTGTAAGCTAAAGAGACACACAGTTTGAATTTTTGAATGAAAGCGGACTGCCCATTGTTTCATTGTTGCAGCGTGTTAACCTGAATAAAATACATGGGCTTCTGTTTCAATTGGACACTTTTTGGACTACTTTGGGTTCGGAATAATGGCTCATTGGACGGGTTGGCATGGTATTGAATAAAATACAATTCAGGTCTGACACATTGCAAGGACTCTAATGGTTGTTGTATACAGTTCGTATACTTAAGATGCTTTTTACGGGATTCCCATTGTCAGATAAAAGCAGTCAGCCAAAAACAGCGTTTTCAACAAACTCATGAATTAGTTAGCGATCTACAGTTGAGAAAATGAGGCAGCCACAGTTGACAGCTGGAAAGCTGCTTTAGTCTAGCTCACCTGTTTAAAAACTAATCTGCCGCCGGTATTATTGTAATCTACATGTATATGTGTACAAAGCTTTTGTCCGACCCATCAGCTCTGGGTTCTATAAGCTTTTTCATCAAGTCTTGTTAGCATTGTCCTCCACTGCCCGGCTGCGGATTAAGCACAAATGGATGAGATATCTAGCAGAAAAATCTTACAGAAATGCCAGCAGCTTTTTTCGTTTTGTCTCAGATGAAAAATCGACTGTGGCTACTGTTCCCGCATGCCGTGATGGCGACAGAAGAAATCGCATGTTAACAGGCGAACGGGCTTACGAAGAGAGGTGCTTTAACTAATACGTTTAAGAGGTGGAAGGAGCTACACTTGCCCTTGTTAATGAAAGGTCATAAAAGACAAAAAAAAAACGAGCGAAGGAAGAGGAAAGAGGCCATCTTTATTATCAGATAACGGAGCAAATGGAGGAAAAAGATAAGTATGTATGGTGTTGGATGTACTTCAGTTTTTCGGGGCGACAGTCATTTTCTTTTTCTGTTCTTTCAATCTCGATGGAAAGATTGTGTAATTGTGCGAACAGTGCACAGACTGTAATTTTCATAATTTTACCAGGCCAAATGTGATTCATCACTAGGATAACATATAATAATATCTAGTGTCTACAGTTGGACATAACGTTGGTTTACGATGTAGCTGTATCATTTATGTTCCTATATTATATATTCATATATAATAGATGCGGAAAGCTTTATTTATTTATTGAGGCACATACTAGGGTCGTTGTTGGAGAGTTCTGAATGGCTAAAGAAGCTCTGACCAATTTACTTCTTGTTTGTGTGTGTCTGCATGCATATATGTGCACGTCGGCGTGAGCGAGAGATGGGAATAAATGTGGGCTATTCTCTATTCTTCTCTCATTAAAAAAACATTAAAGAAACATTAAACCTGAAAGCCACCATGATCTGAATCTCTATCAGTGACGTGAAAATCCAGTCGAGTTGCTGTAGCTGACCAAAGGAGCCAATATTTCTTCATATTTCGGCATTGACACGTCACGCGGTATTAACCGTTGAGTCGAACTGATCAGTCAGTACATGGTGGTTACTGTAGCGTGGTATATTCATCCTGACACGCTATTGGGTTTTTTAGGATTTGAAGAAAACACAAGAAGGAGCTCGACTGGTTCGGATCCACAGTCATGAAGATGTGAACTAATGATGTATTGGCTGTAGCGAAGACTTTGAAAGGGAAGATGAATCAATTCACTGTCTGAAATAGATCGTGGACCGTTTCAGGGTATGAGCACTACATATACAGTGGGTAAGTCGAGTGCTAGGCACGGCATAATAATTGCTTGTCCACTAATCTGAAGTGCTTTGGTTGATAAGATAAGATGAGATCAGAACATAACACTTCAAATTACCAAAAGTCTTTTTCCTTCTATTTGAACCCGCGGCGAAAAACGGTTCAATGCACACCCAAAAACAATTGATGAGGGGAATGAAGGGTATCATCAAGAAAACGCTTGGATGAGATGAAATCTAATGCTGAAATAAAGCAGCACAAAGGATTAGATGTGGTTAGGTACTCTCAGGAACAAAAGGATTAGTCGACGAGAGGGATGTGGGTCACACCCGGCAGATAGTGAAACCAGCCAGTCAGCCTGCCCCGAGGCCTTCCCGTAATCCACCGCGGATGGCGAGGGTTGCGCGGGTCGTGCGCCGGCAGGAGCGCGAGGGAGGGGTGGGTGAGCAGCGGGGTCACATTCGGGGTTGTGCGACTTTTACGGGGAAACATCTGTTCCTGTTAGACAATCACACATTGGTTTTCGCACACTTGTGAATTACACCTTTTCACCAAATCTCAGGTTTTTCGTGGACTTGTCTGGACTGTGGTGCATTTCCTGGGCTGTGGGCACTTTGACCTGCGGTTCAGGGGATAAGTCACTAAGAGGACAGTCTGCCAGACTGGCAGCCGATGAGGATTACACCATTAAGCGCCTTGTTAACCCCATGACAAGTAACGGACCTAAGTATCACGAGAGTTGCTTGGAGGGATGCATGTACAAGATTTCCTGGAACTGTCTGCTATAAATGGTAATAAGCACATACAGAGGAAGCATCAACTATGCCTTTAATCACTTTGTTTACTCTGATTTATCCATGAAAATTATACTAATTTTCAAAATCCTGTCACATTTAGGGATAAGGCACATAAAGGAGGCCACAAAACTGCTTCTCTTGCCATTTGAGGATAAGTGGGGGTAGATGATATCATGGCGCGGTAATTACTCTGACATGGCCTCTCCAGCAGTCTCAAAAGACATGGATTTTCCTCAAACATAGGAAGTAATATGGGGCTACAGATCTGATAGGGTGTCATGGCGGGAAGCAGCCTTCGAAACAACCTCCTCCTTATCTGATGGGATCAATGGGAGCACAGGAAACTCTGTGACCTACATCTCTTTTCATACAGACATCTGTTACCTTCCATTCCACACCCTGGGCCAACGTGAAAAGCGCCAATTATTGTGATAAACCACTTGTCACAGTCGCCCCCTCGTAGCTACCGTAACTTTGAACATTCAGGTGGAGTGTTACATTCTGTTGTCCAGAGAAATGGGCACAAAATGTGATTTTTTTTTTTTTTTTTTGGAGAGGATTTTAATCAAATGTTGCCATCTGCAGCGCAGGGATAATTACAAAGATCCATGGTGGCATGTGGTGCAGGCAGGGGCACGGGACAGAAGGAGGAGAGATGATTATTATTATTGTATCATCTGAATAAGACTGGTGTGTTCAGTCTTGTGTTCTAAGCCCCGGAGGTCAGGCTAGAAGAAAGAGGATTACAAACTAGGAACCAAGTAGATTAAACAGCGGGCCGACTCTACTGTACCCTGCTTAAACTCATTCCTTCATCCAGACTCAGATGAACAAAGTGATTACAAAACGGTTACGCTGATTACTACAGGTCATGTCTGAAGGCATGTGAAGAGTGCGCGCGTGCGACCGCGCTCGCTCTGCGGCAATCACCTGCAATAATCAAAGGGTACTAGTAGCTCAGAGAGAACATTTCAACCAATGCGGCTCTGCTACACTGGTGTGGCGCGAGTGATCGTGCAATCAAGGTTATATTTTTGGCCATTGCTGGAATGTGCACAAAAAAGTGTGCGCATATGTCATTTCAGGAAAACTGCATGAGCATTAAGCAGAATATAAAAACATTGCATGTGGAAAAAGACTATTTTCTTGTTTTCCTGTGTTTTTCAATCATTCATCCTGAGAGATGAGTGAAGAGAGGATACTGTGCTGACTATATTAGACTTCTGAGCTGATCTGAGTGGGCGCATGTGTAAAAGCTACCACGCAAGAGGCATGTTTGCAAACCCCTCCGCGCTCACTTGAAAGAATAATGTCATTAATGAATAACTAACATGCTGCATTTTGCTCGCGCGCTTTGTGTGCCCCCAACCCCCCCGTGAAAACAACCTAAACGCCCGTCACCGTGGAGTTGTGTGCTCGCGTGGGAGCCGGAGAGCAGGAGAAGCTGATGTGTCTGAAATTGGAGGTGGATCTGGCCTCTCGAAGGAGCAACAACACGGAGGATGACATTTTCTGCTTTGCATCGTACACAAAAGTGATTCACGGCCGGTCTGGCTGATGGGATAGGCTATCTTTCAACTCGGCAATTTAACAGGCTATGATGAAATGGCAGTCTGGTCTATGGCCACTCAATAAGAGTGGGAATGCATAAACAGAGCGGAACTGTATGCCTTGAGGCTGATAACAAGGTTAATAACAAGATGTGAGGCCAAAGAACGGCGATTGGACGACCTTTTTATCTTCTCCCTCTTCATCTTATACCAATCTTCCCTCAGGTCATCCCTGAAGTGTAACTGCAGCTACCCTGAATGACCAACCTAAACATCGGCTCTGACTGGAATGCAACACTATCCATTATGTAGAGGATACGTTTTATTACTAAAAGAAATCATTTATTCAGTGAAAAGCACCGGAGCTATGAATTTCTAATGCTGTTTTGTTACAGATTTGTTCCAGAAATCACTTGTAAGAAAATTAAATGGTTAAGACATTCAGAGGGGGTATTGTGTATATGGAAGGCAAGTCTTAGCCATGGTAAACACTTCAACACACTCAAGCGACTCCTTATCTAAGCATGGCAAGTGTGAGGGTTCATCTTATTAGACTTTCAGAAATAGACTGGAGTGAATCTCTCCCCTCGTACGGAGAGATTGGCAGTGCAGTCAGGGAAGTGATTTCAGCACTGCATAGAATTGAATTGCTGGGGGGAGGTTGGTTAAGCAAGGGGTTTAATTTGCTCTGGAGTATGTATTCTCATACTGATATGCCAAAATGTAATTGGAGTCGGTACAAGAGCCGGTCGTTTTCATTTGAGATTTGAGGGTGTTCATTTGCAGTTTGAGATTTTTTTTTTCTTCCCCCGTCTAAACAGTGTGTTTTAGTCTGCCTATACTAGATCAGTGAGCATGCTGCAAAACAAAATGTAAACTTATCTGATATGTATGTAAATGAACTCTGTCTGCCGAGATACAATCTCATCTGGTGTGATAATAAATGTGTAACTCGCAGCTACAGTAGGCAACCAAATCTAGTTTATTCCCCCCAAAACCAGCGCCAAATCGACATCCGCGGTGTCTGATTGGATGGGGGTCGCGACATACGGAGATGAATGTCAGTAAACACGGGTGCGCACGTTGAGTCACAGCCACTTCCCACACACCTTTCCCAGTGTGATTCCTGTGTAATGATCTGGGGAGTCTGGACAGCCGTCTGCTTAGCTTTGCCGCGCCGTAGGGTGCTGAGCTGAGTGAGAGGAGGAGAACGGGAGAGAGAGAGGGACAAGACAGGAGCTGAAGGTTTTCCTTTTTTCATCCAGGCGACGCGCAACTCTCCATCCTGTGCGGAGACGTGAGGAATTAACAAACACAACCTCCCGCGGTGACAGAGAAAAGATTGTAGTAGTAAAAATCCTGATAAATGACCACGGTTCGCTGAAGTCGCGCAGGAAATCTGCATCCACGACGATTAGAAACCACAAAGACTCATCCTGCCGTGACTCATGCGTGTGATTTCACTTGGAACGTCATTAAAAATAAAAACAACGCTGATGGTGATTGTAGTTTGAACCACTCACTATGATACAAATTCAAGATGAAAAACAAAGAGACGTTTCCTTGGGTTTACTGATGCAGAAATATGAATGCCCTCTGTAGCTCCCAGTCCCTTTATGAATATTTTACACGTATTGTTACAGTGAAACCGAAGACATTAAAGATAAAAAGACGTCAAGTTGATCTTTTCGTGAGGTCCGGACCCTCAAGACCATTCGGTTAGGGTCTGAAAGCTAATTCTTTCTGGAACTCGCAGTTGTGAAATCAGTCAAACGGAAGCACATCACACTGCCAGCTTAAGTAGGCCACTCCTGCTGAGTTGTTTCTTTATTTTTGTGCTCTGGCCTCACACGTACTGGTGAAACTGTTGGTTTAGCAGAGGGAGAGATTGTGATATAGATGTGCTTCCACTTGGCACAGCCGAATCCTGAATGCCAAGTGTAACCACTGATAACCGTGCCCAGCAGTCGGAGGAATCCCTGAGGTGTTGGAAACCTTGACCCCCCTCCCGACATGATCCATGTGGAGCATAAAGATAGAAACTGGTTGAGTGACATATGAACTCTCTCCTTCCTCCTGGATATCACAGACTTCTTGGTCCATTCGTGAGGATGCAGAGAAATATGGAGGTGAGGGTTTGGGGTAAGAGGCTTATTGGCAATACCAACCTACTATCTCAGAAAGAAAAGAAGAAAAACAGAGGGATAAAGAAGAGGAACTTGAAGAGGAAAAAATAGCAGAGGCGAGGTTGCAGGAGGGGGGGAAAAAAACAACAAACCCTCGAGGGCTCTATAATCCAAAATATGAGAGAGCTGTGACTTTGAAACACTCAATCTGACAAGATGCATTAAAGCAATGGAAGAAAGGGAAGAGGCAAATCCAGATAAGAGGGCTGCTTCCAGGAAAAAAAAAGAGAGAGCGATGGGATGATGAGCTGCAGATGTGACAAAGAAGATTGTGCTGGAAACCAGCCATCAACAGATCCATGAAACAATGGCACCATCCTGGGCAAAGAACACAATCACTGGGATTAAGCTGTGTGACACACTTTCATTCATTCTATCTTTGTACCATGAACCTTAAGAGAACATATTTGCTTCTCTATTACAGATCAAATTCATTTTTAAGTAACTCTATATAAATTATGGGTCCACGTCATAGCTTTTACTATTTTAGTTTAGCCTGTGGCATGCTAGCAACTGACATTTTGCACTCAACATACAGTAGAAGTCTGTACACAGGCTAGAAACATACATTAAGCCCTAGAAATCCCAACTTGTTGCTTTGTCTTTGGTTTTTGTACAGATTAAATAAACATGACATTATGTGCTAATTCGCTAAACTAAGCTAACCAGCTGCTAACCGGCTGTATTTTCTCATCTTGCTCTCAGCAAGAAAGAAAATAAGAGTGTTCCTTTAACTCTTAACGGCATTGTTCACTGGTCTCCGCTTTTTGTAGATTTTTGTTTAACCTTTATTTAACCAGGAAGGGTCCCAGTGAGATCACAAACCTCGAGACAGGCAGCAGCACAAACAAAGAACAGGTCAAATTAAAAAAAAAAAAATACAATTACACACAGCAAATAATAAAAGTACAGTCATAAATTCAATATCAATTTAGACAAGGACACCCCAGTGGTTTAGTCTCTAGGTCTTTCACTGAAGATTTAAAAGCATTCAAAGATCTCGGATCTTAAGACGTTCTGTACAACATTCCAGTCTGAAGGTGCAGAGTATTCAAACGCCCTCTTCCCAAGTTCAGTACAAGCATTTGGTGCAGACAACAAGTCCCTTGAATGAGTACTGTCCGTCACACTTCTGAGAAATAGAAGAATACAGGTAGAATGGAAGTAACCCGAGAATCACCTTGTATATGGAAATACACCAGTGGGTGCGCCTGCAGGGTGCTAAACAAGGCCGTCCAACCTGCGCACGAAGCTCACAGTGGTCAGGCTCACAGAGTCAGCGCTTGGTGAGGGGCTTTAGTTTAGGTCTCTGATTTAAATGTGCATCTACAGCACGGATCTGATTACAATCCTGTTATTTTTACTTATAATCTGCACTAGCGGATTCAAACACTACTATAAACCACAGTTCTGATGCAATTATCGTGTCAATCCAACTATTGGGAGCTTTTTGTGTGTCTCGAAAGGGAGCCTGTGCTCTGCCGAGCAGGATATCACAAAAACAAATTTGTTTGCTTTGGTTTCGTGTTAATTTTAGAGAGAAAAACACATACAAGAGGAAGCCGACAAACCAAACCTACGCAGAAGTTCACAAGAAAGGAAAACAAGCATGCTGAGGTTGAGGGTCAGGCTAAAAAAGTCGTATCAGTTTGTCAATCTGTTTTATTTACTCTGCCCACATGGATAGAGCTGCTGATGCTTTAAGTGGGAGCAGAAGGATTTTTAGTTCCTGTGAAAAGATGACAGTAGAAACTCATTGCCCAAAGAGCACTGTCTGTTTATTCCAGATAAATCTTGCCCACCCTCAGGCATAATTTCTTATTAATTTGAAATGGTGATATTTTATAAAGAACTTTTGAATGAGACAGAATGTTCAAATTAAATTGCTGAATATTTAATGTCACTCTTATGTTGGACATTTCAATTTATTATGCAATTATTTGATATGAAGATTTCTTTTGAAACACAGCTATTTCATTCCAGTATAGTGTAGCTTCTCGAGCGCGCCAAGTTCTCCACTTGGCTCCTGTAATCTTTTCACAGAGAGAAATACAAGCTACATCTTTTAGGAGGAGTTTTCATGTAGATGCAAGGTCTCTACACTTTATATGACAATCGCAAGATTAAATTAAGTTTTATGTGACATCTTACCTTAGGTGTATGTACTTATATATATATATATATATATGAGATATATCGCTGTATATTTTATTCATTCTTGTAATCAGACAGATGCGATGGGAACAGTTTGGGAGAAATGAGGCCAGACAACTCGCTGCTTTACATCCAGAAAAAAAAAAGTAACAAACTGTTTGGATGACTACACTCACGCAGCACACACATCATCAGTGTAATCTTTTCCCCAGCACAATGTTGTTGATGCGGATCTGGCTGTTGGTGACATGCAGAGAATGTTTTGCATTCATTCCTGCGTGAATTGATGTCAAAAAGCCTTGGAGGCTTCTTAATCCTTCTACATCAAAATAGGACACGTTTCCCATAAATTACAATGGTGTACTCGCATAATTACTGCGGCCCCCATGTAACATAAACAACTGGATGATGCTTTAGAGTCAGGATCCTCCACTACTTAAGTGAACATGTATAAAGTTTGACTTTATGGTGGCTTTTCAAGGTGATCTCTGATGACAATACACTCACCGCGTGCCTATTTCACTTCCACTGCACACATGGGACTTCGGTGTAATGAGAGCACTTTCTTAAAGTGGTTCTAATCTCCTTTTATATTAACAATAGGTCGCATGAATACTTGTATGTGAAAGGGGTCGTTTGTGGCGATAAATCCACAGAGAATTATCACTGGATCCTGCAGTGATTCTCAAACAATCAGAGCTAGCGATTAGTTGGTGAACATGGTGGCGCTTTTAGCCACTAATAGTCTAGCAGGAAGATGTCCCCATGCACCCAACTGATATCATTTTCTAACTTAATTTTTTCTAATCCTCAGTGTGTCTAGTAAACAAATTTTGATATTAAATATTCTCCCAGTGGTCTGTTTTAAAACATCATACAGAGACAAAGGATGGAGCCTTGAAGAAGCCAACACAGAAAGAGATTCAGCCTTAAAACTTGTTGTCTCCATCGCAAGGTGCTAGACAAGGACCTGTCTTTTCCTGTTGCAAGTCATTGACCCCCAAAGTATGCCGATCATTTGTGAAGCATTCGTGCTATAGTTGATTTCGTTCAAGATGTAATGACTCGGCAGAAGAAGGTTGTGCAACATGCATCGTGGCGTCTTCTCTGCAAACAAGAGCTGGAGAGAAATGGCTTCTCCAGTCTCGAGTACAGGCAAAACTTGAAAACCATCAAATTTATGAGACGATCGCTTTTGCCAAGGTCAATTCAGGTGACCAAGGTTCTATCATCTACAGCCTGGTATACGGTGCCAGCATATCTGTCATAGATATGGTGGTGACCTAGGCCTGTAAGCTAGGGAGGCGGTAGCTACGGGCAGTAATGTAACAGTCTAGCATAAAAAATAGATATTTTATTTAATTAATTTCACATTAAACAATATTTTACCCTTTCCATGACCAGACTATTTCCCCATAGCTACATTGTCTGAGTTGCCTGAAGCCATAACCTTGACCCAAGTTACTTACCTCACCACAAATGAACATTTTGACATTGTGGGAAGTATATCCTTTTTTGCTTCCTTGCTGAGAGTTAGCAAACTGATACCACTCTTATGTCTGCATGTTAAGTATTCAGCTCGAGCCAGGAGTCGATTAGCTTAGCTTTGCATTAAAACTGGAAACAAGGGAATAGCTAGCCTGGCACTGTCCAAAGGTAAAACAATCTGCCTACCAGGACCTCTAAATTAAAACCGGGCAGTGCTTTATGTGCTTTTCATTTCTTGTTAAACTGTGGATGATTGCAGTGACTTCCTGGAGCCTTATTAACACCAAGGAAACCAGGACTCCATCTAACATCCTTCCAGACCCAAGACCATTTTTTTTTTATCACAAGATATGTCACAAGATATGACATATACAATTTCACATGATAAAAAATGGATCCATCTGCTGAAGAAAGCCATGACATGTGGTTGAAAGATTTTAAATTACAAATTAAGTTTTGAAAACATTAATTTAACCATTTGCTTCAGAAGACAAATTTGTGTTTGAGTCTGTCTGAGCCTTTAATCCAAATTTAAGGAGTCTGTAGCAGCACAATGTCAATGTCAGAGCACAGCTGGATATTTTTGAGATTAAATTACGCTCAAAGGCAATCGCTGTTTTGTTTTCTTTAAGATCTTGCGTAGTGACTTCAGCAGCCAGTCACAGTCGAGCACTTCTTATTAAAGTAATAATCATCAAGGTGAAGTCATTTGCAGATTAGTTTACGTCTCCAGAAATGAGTCCACTGCAGATGTTTCACTCGATGAGCATCATGCTGCTTACGTTTATCTATCCACCAAATATCCCTTTAGATGTGTGAGGCTAGAGGGATTGATCTGTTTTTATCTTGATCTCACCTCGCAGCAGTTGGTGTTATATGTTACTGTCAGTCTTAAATTACTCAGTTATGCCATGTTGTGTCTTACCGAGCCATGTCAATCCTCAGGCTTTCCAGGGGAACCTGATAGGTGCCCCTCTCTCACCAGCTTTATGAAAATCAGCCGCGGCATAAGCAATGCAGAAAAGCATGACAGATTTTTGTATAATTACTTGTATACAAGGAGGAATCCAGGGAATGCTGGCATGCATCATTAGCTGCAGATACACGGATACAATCTCTGATTCATAATTTGCAGTAATAATGCTCATCAAGGGTTTTTTAATTCATTAATTTTAACATTTTTATATGCCTCTTGCAAAAAGTAATCACCCACAGCATATTATTAAGTGTTAGATTTGAAACAAGGTATGGTATGTCCATATGAAAATACCATAGTCTAACGTTAGATATTTAAAATTAAAGCTTGCTCAAGGTTGTCATTTTCATCTAGTTCACACTAAATGTGATTAAAACAAATAAACCGAGTCACCAGAAATATCAAGTATGCCTCCTTCAGATCATTTCAAGGTATAACAAATATATGACGCCGCTTTCCTCAGCAGTTTTATAACTCTGCTGGCAAAGATCATACATCTTTTGTTGATTTTCTGGCACCACTGAGAGCACCTAATGACACCATGTTGCATCGAAGGATAATGCACACTTGTAGTTGGAAATAGGTGGGCGCTTACTCACACTAATGCAAACACTCATCAGTAAGTCACATACATTATGTCTGGGCAATACTGATACACACACAAATACACACACACAGTTTTTGTGATGTGCTAAATTTTAAGCACTTTATTTATATCCATCAAGCTAATTAGTGTGCACAGGATCCAAATACTGAGAGGTTCTTACAATGTTTGGACAATTATAAATACATAAAGCGCCATCTGCTCGACACTGCCAGGCTACCAGTGGCAGCTGAGATGGAGCAAAATTTTGCCAACTACCTACTTAGATCTGAGTTATCATCATATGAATTTATAGGCTGTTGCAAAATACAGTGATTTATGTCATCGCAACCTCATGAGTTACCGCCTCCAGATAGCTGAACTAAGCTTGTGTTGTTTCTCACTGATACTTACTGCAATGAGATTTTAACAATAACTGCACGAGCCAAACTTAACCTGTTTATTAAACTACAGGAAAGTATTCAAAGTTCCCTTTGTGCATAATAATCATTCCTCTCATAAATAATAAATGAAGTCGAGAGGGAGCAGTGACACAAGGTTTAAGCATCACGCGCAGTGAAAATACACAGGAAAAGAGCACGAGAACAAACCAGTTGTCCAGAACATGTAATCTGGTGTGCTATATTTTATTTAGTGGTAATATCTTTTAAACATTTGCATTTTAAGAATTGATCCTGGCCTTTCTGCGTGTGGAGTTTGTTCTCTCTGGATACATACAGTAAATGTGAACGTGAGCATGAATATTTGTCTGTCTCTATTTGGCAGCCCTGTAATGATGAACTTGCAACTTGTAAAGGGTGTATCCCGCCTATTACCCAATGTCAGCTGGGATAGACTCCAGACCAAATGGCACCTCCATGGCTGGGAAATGAAGCCAGTGCGGAAGGGCCAAAAACTGTAATCCCTCAAACGGCCACTTGAGGCTGGCTGCAGAACATCTGAACCTTTATTAAAACGTTGAACTTCACAGCAGAAATGAACATGTTTACAGCCTGGTACAAAAAAACGGCTGCTCAAATCATATTAAGGTTTAAAGTTCTACATAATTAACAGTATAGCTGCTTTGACTGACAGGTGGGTGCTGTTACAGACGGCTTTTTTGGGGCGAGTTAAAATAGAAATTCAGCCTCAGTACAGTCGTCATGAACGGGAAATTACCTATAGAGACCAAAACTGTTTGTGGTACCAAGCTGTAAACATGTTTATCTTTGCTGTGAAGTTGGACATTTTAATATGGGCACTTATGGAGATTGACTGATTTTATAGCATATGTACGATTGGGGTTTCCCAGCCATGGGTGTTGCTGCTTCACATTAAAAGCCCTCAACTGGTGAAGCAAAGGGAGGATTTTACTGTGAAGAAAATACATCGTATAAAGCACTGACTGTAATATCCGAATAAACAGGACAAAACAGGTCATTTTTCTGGCATTACACCGGGGAGCGCTGTGATGTAGCCTTCGGGAGGAAGGGGGCAGCACGGAGCACAGTGCGGCGCCGCCGCTGCTCATGAACGAAGAAGAAAATTTGGCGGCATGTTTGAATTAATTCGCCAAGTTCGCCGTCGTCGTTAATTGGATTTACCTCGTTAACTTTCCTGAAATAACTCCTTTTTGTTGCTTAACTGACGTCCGACATCAACGTGAATCCAGGTAAACTGTCTCTGAGACGGTCACCTGTCCTTTCGCGAGCTGCTTATCCTCAACGGTTATGTCAGGTAAACAACTTTGCTAGCTTAAAACCCTGAAAACGGTTGATTAACTCAGAGGGGGAAAAAAAACACCCAGGAGGGATGTTAAGTAGTAAAACGGACATTAAAAATAAGCCAACATTTCTACAATGGACATTATAAAGACTAGAAAATGCCAAGCCACCCAGCTAAGAGGAACATATCACACGGAGGATGACCTTTTCAGCTTTGATACAGACGGAAACAAACAACGACGCCACATTGTTCTGAACGAGGGCGGATTTCGTATATAGACCTTCATATGGAAGACAACCTTCAAATAGTAAGTGGTTTTATTATGCTAATTGTGTTTATGTTGTATGAGCTGCTGAGCCATATGCGTGTGTGTGTGTTACCTGCTCTCACGCTGTTATTGTGTTTATATCAACATATTCTGCTGCTGCTGTTGTTTTCTTGCACTGGCTGTGGTTTGTGATTGACTGCTGACCTCACCTGTGAAAATCCATGGTCCTTTGTGACAGGACAGGTGGTCAGCCGATTGGGTTGTACAGTGCAAAGTGGAGATCTGTGTTTGCTTGATTTTTGTGCTTTGCCACAGTGCTTGTGACTTTACCATTAATTAAACAGAGCAGAGTTTCGCTGATAATCTGGGTGATTGCAAAGGAAAGCAACCTCACATTAGTTTGTATGCGTTTAGTGTTGAGAGTTCATTTCCCGAAATGATGTGCCATCTTGGATGGGCTGCGGTGGGATGTGAATAATAAGTGAATGAAAGAATAAGGCCGTTTTGAGAACAGTGATTGCCAAAGTAGAGCAATAGAGCTGTATCAAAGTAAAGTTTCTGACAGCAGAGGATCGTTTTGGCTTTTAAACTTGATGAAAACATGCACGGTGCCGCCATGGAGGTGTCTGCAAAGGAGGACTGATGCACCATGGACTTCACTTTGCTCTCAAGCAGACCTCCAAAACGGTAAGTGCAAGTCATCGTTTTGAATTGTGCCGCATTGGCTGCGAGTCATTCTCCAGCGTTATGCTTGTGTTTTGTCGCACCGCTCTCGTTGTATTTGCCGCCCTGCCATCGCTGTGCTTCACGCTGTGACCTCGCTTGTGGCTGCGAAGCTGCAAGCGGCAGAGCTTGTGTGATTAGAGCGTCTATGGAGGGTCATTCTCACACTGTTGCATTGTGTGTTCATTAACTCGAGTGCGATTTCTCCAGGCTTGATGTTTACAGTAAAACTGGGACAAATTCTTCTCTTTCATTTGTTTATATTATATCACTGTCATTTCTTGGCTTTAATGCTTGTTGCTCTGTCCCAGTGGGTTTTCCACAGCACGTGTGTGTTGCATGTTTTTGTCTCACTTGGCATAGATGTACATGCTCTGCTGGTGTGGCTGCCGTGCCTTTACTGGGCCTATGTTGCGTCCTGTCTTGTTTGTGGAGCTGGAAGCTGCATATCCAGTTGTTATTCGACCTGCTATAGTTCACATTGTTTGTTTCTTTGTGGCTTGAGTTGTTATTTGCAAGGGTGGCCAAATGTGTTTACTTTTTATTTTGTATTGAACAGCGTGTTTTCCTTGGTTATCATAGTGGGTGTGAATGTGTTCAATTCTTTTCCAAAATAATTAAGTATTAATCAAGGTTTCTTATGACTTAGCTAGTAGCCAGTACCTACCCAGCTGGTGCCTTAACTTCACCTCAGTTTACCTCGCTTTAGCTGTGTAGTCTCTGCCCTGACTCACCCGTATTGTTTGCAGTTATTAGTGGTAGTTTGTGTAAAGAGAAGTAAAGCATGGCTCGCCTCTGCCAGAGGAGGTGCCTTTCATCACCCACCAATAAAAAGCTCCCTTTGTGTTTTCTACATATAGTCCCACAGCACCTTTTAGTTTACCAGGCCAAACTTTCCTTTGTGCAGCTCTCAAATTACACAATTGTGCTAAAAATTAATAGGCGAATGGAAATCTTGCATAAGGCTGAGTGCCACCTGATATTTTGAAACAATGTTGTCGGTGCCAAAGCGTCCAGGCTCTGCAAAACAAAGAGAAACCAGAGGCATTCGCCCATTCCAAAGGGATTATTATTTTGTCTCGTCGAAGAGTTGCAGAAAGCAGCATTCTCTCATAGCACCACTTCTGGGGATTTCAAGCACACATATGTGTCTGGGAGGTGTGAGATTGCCAAAATGCCCATAAGGCAAGTCTGCAACTCGAGCCATATGGTCAGTATGAGCTCAGTCAGGCCACATATCCACCGATGCTCCCCAACACACTTGACATTGCTTCACTCTAAATTTAAGATGTTCCAGGGGCATGTAAGGAGTGCACAAATTTAATGATAGCTGCTGTTTCTAAATTAGATTTGGACCGACATCCTCTCTGTCCTTCAGCTACCTCCACAGTTTCACAGACTTTCCTCAGTGCTGCTGCAGCAGCCTTTACTCTGTCCCTCCGTATCATAATTATTGGGAAACCTGAATGCAGCAGGAATTATTTTGTCTCTTGTGATGTTTTTTTTTTCCATAGTGAAACTGTAGACTATGAGTAAAGCAGGTGGAAGTTAGACTGGGATGCTTTATGAGCAGACGTCGATCAAAAAAGACACCTGGCAGTTCATTAGTCAACAGTTCTTTGAGACTGCTTAAATTTGCATAGACACCTCTCCTTCAAATGTGTCCACCTCGCCGCTTTGCTTTGCAAATACTCACCGCAACATAAGTACACGTGTCCTTGTCCAAATGAATAAGGGTTGTAACTTTGCAAGTGAATTTTGTTGCAAGTGGTCTTTGAGAATTGGATTTAACCTTTTAAACCCTGGAGGACCCACGAGGGGGACAAGCGAGGACAAGCACTTTCACAGAAGTTCCTTTTTTTTTTTTTTTTAAATTCTAGTCACGACACAAACCTTTCCAAAGACACCAGATATGTCAGGATGCGTTAAAGGGAAATGGGTATATAAAAGACTGTGTATGGGGCAACTAGAGTTGAAATATGTCACTCGGTGTAAGCATCATGTAGCTTTGGACACATGAAACAGATTCAGAACATAAAATGGGAAATTTAATGAGTGAGGCAGTAAACAGTGTATCCAAACCACTGAACAAAGAAGCAAACAAAAGCACAGCTACAGCGCTGTGGCTCTCCAAGCCCTGAAAAGAGTGGAATTAGGTGCAATCTGAATCAGTCCTTGGATTTCAGTAGATAAATTAGGACATTAGTTAGCAGTAGGTATATGAACTATGGCCCTGTTGTTAAAGAACATGTTTTATTGAACATCCATAGAGGTGGCATAATACAACAGTATATCATACATTACCTTTTTTTTAAATATTAAGAACAAGATCAGAGTTGTTTTTAATCTGAATGTGGTTTAAATAGACACAAGTGAGTAAAAAAATACACAACATACTTCTAAACAAATAGTTTACAAATGGCATCTAAAAGTGCTGACTGATGTTTGAGAATACACTTTGAAAAACAGGATCTATATGCAGCGCCAGCCGTCACAGTGTCGTTTCCTTTGGTACTAACGATGCTTCACTCATGTCCTGTTCCTGGAATGGTCGACATAAACTACAGTGGAAAACCTTAAATGCAGTGTAAAAACACCTTAGTGGTGTTTGTGCTTTAATGTGACAAATATTTATATTTACTATATTTGCCTGGAAGAAGTCAATACTAAATAATGAATGAAAAATATATAATATAGTGCAAGTATAAGGGCTCTTTGCGTGTGATCACGCAATCAGAAAAATGCATCGCCAGCATTATTTTTGCATATTGTGTCCTATAATTGTATCAAATGATTATTCTACACACTTGGCACTATAGGAAAGTGTGAGATGCAGCCTCGGGTTTTCATTCTTTCACCAAAGCCCTGAGGATTATGGTATTAATGTGAAAAACTGCAGCTAAGAGGAGCTTAGATGTGAAGATTTATAAGTTCCGATAAATTCCCTATGAAAATATAACCTTTGCTACTTCCTGTATTAATTACATAATCCTGTATAGAACAGACGTGATTAGTTAATCGGAGTGTGCCGTTTCACATCAGCCATCTGAAAAGTCTCCTCTTGAGAAGCCGACCTTTGTTTAACTCGTGAAGATGGTTGGGTCAAAATCGATTTGTTTCAGCACTCTTTTCAAACGTACAAGTGTGAAAAGCTTTGGGTGCAAGAGGAGTGTTATGTCTGTGATATTGAGATTGTTTCTTCACAGATAACTTTTTATTGAAGGCAGAGGTTTAAGATGCACAGTCCACGGTGACTTACACAATATTACTGTTTTTGTAAAGCCTGTTCTTCATTTCTTGGGCTTGTACTCACTTACTGGTTCTAACCTTTTGAAATTCCACACACAGTAAGCCTAGCCGCCCGCACACACACACACAGACACAGCACACACTCACATTTTCTGAGGAATACAGATTAAAGTGAGACTTTTGTTCTGAAATGATCCACCTTTTCCCTTGCATTTTGTTGCATAGCGAGTTAGTGAGCCAAGACTGACAGATGCTCTGCTGACGAGACAGCTGCCAGCACTCAATCCAGCAACTGGGTCAAGTCCTTCTGACATCCATGACAAGTCCCTGCCATGAGGGCTGTGCCACTGTCCCCCCAGGCTCTGCGACTTACATATGTGTCACCTCTGCTCCCTGGAGGCCTTTGAGATGAGTGTGGAGCCTCTCCTGTGGTTCATATTTGATGGTCACATGCCTATGGACAGTAGATGAGGCTTAGGCTCTGTGGCATCCAGGGGCATACAACCTACGTCTGCCGTTTAGGAGTGGAGATGACTGCTCCTTTCCCATCCTTGCTGCATTATTAAGGGTGACAGGGCTCGTTGCAGAGTGTCTCTACCATTCTCTTTGTACTGCTTCGCCTTACCCGCTACCCACCCCCCCAAGCACTCCTCGACATCCCACCGCCACATGTGTCCTCTGTGAAATGGAAATGCCGCCCCATTAAAAACCGTCAACCTGAAGCAGATCACTGCTGCACTTATGCTAATGTAGACACAGGAAAATATCACACAAGGAGAGGAAGAAAAAAAAAGTTAGAGAGGGAAGCAAATCGGATAAAAAATTACCAGTTTCACTTGAGGGATGAAAGTATAGTGTCTCTAATTGGAAATGAATACGGTTGTAGTGTGTAGTTAGGAAATATTCACAATTGTGCAGGAGATGGGGTGGGTTTGCAGTGAGAGCCGAGGATGCATAAGAGAGGACGAGAGGAAAAGAGATGGGGAAACACAGACAACAGCAAACTTGGATGGGAGATAATTAGGCCCATAGTTTGCCCCTGCACTGAACAGCAGAGGCATCAGCATACATCAGCATTTGCAATGGGCCACAGTGCTGTAGTTGGTGAGCACGCAGGACGGATTTACAGCTGTTTGTTCATTTTTATGATTTTCATTTATTTGAAGTTTTCAGGTTGATGTTTTTAAAGTGGTTCTGGATAATTGTGCGCCGCTTAAGCACGAATGCAAAGTTGTAAAACGTAGCCGCGCCTGCTGGGGAAATGGGCCTTCCAATACGAATTAAAATCTAACAAGACTTCAGTCTGCAAGTGATGCATTAAAGTACAGCAGAAAATAAGGACCCCTTTGCTAATCTGTTCGTTGTGTCTTAGCGGCCTGGGATCAGCCCCTCTGACACCACGGAGAGTGACAGTAATGATAAACAGTAATCAAATCTGCTCCCGCGAGGGTCTGCCTCATTCCTCATTGCACATAATGGGGAGAGGGGAGGAAAATTAAGTGTCCCTTTGATCCATGCGGCTGAATACTGAGCATGTAGCAAATTAAAAAGAGATGCCTGCTGCACCTGCCTGGAGATTTGCTTCCAAACAATACAGTTTTTTTTTTAAACACTCTGACATGCTTGATTGTCAGTTTCAGACCTTAATTTTCTCTAACATGGCAGCTGAATCACTTATCGGTCCAGACAGAGTAGGATTTATGTGCATTATCAGGAGGGACAAGAAGTGAAAGTCTTTATGACAGCGCAAAAACTAGCACACTTTTCTCTTAAAAGTCTAGAACAGTAAATACAATTATCGCAATTATGTCGTGTTTTCCATTTACTTTCAGTGTTTGACGCTTCACCTCTGTGTTAGCTATAAATTCGCACTGATGATGTTCATCACGTATGCAAACATCAGTGGTGACATTTGCATAATATGCTGTAGCTTTGAGATGGAGGAAAATAGCAGCGCGGGTGCTGAATTCCACTCACAGCACGTTATGAGTGCAAACATCTGTGCACGTCCCGTGCAAATGCAGGACATCTTGATAAAATGTGCACTTCATTGTGGGGCTTAACGCGGTTACGTTATTGTGTTAATAGGATTAAGTGATTGGTATTCACCATGGTGAACATCATCACGTTCTATTCCGGTGTTGTTCTTTCTTCAGGTGAAAGTATTTGCACTTTGATTCTTTTTCTTGCTGTACATGCGGCGATGATGATAATGATGATGATAATGATGACGTTTTGATAACTGTGGTAAAGATAATCATTATAATAACAGCTGTTGGATCCCAGATGCATAATTCTGTGTGCTATAATTAGATTTATGCCATGGCTGGAGGGAAAATTCATTTCAGATCAGATTGTAGTTTGTTGATTATTTTTTATAGATACCTCCAGTCGAAGGCTAATCACACTTTGCAATTGAATTAGCGAGGTTTGAGCATGTCAGCGCATCACCACTGATAACCAACTCACTAACAAACCAATCGAACCAAACAAACCCACTCCAGGTGTATGATTAACGTCAGCATACTTTTATTATTATAAATTAGTTTGGTTTAATTAAAAGCTATAACGGAAAACATTGCACTGTGCGACATGGGGTATTAATCACTAAACCTTTCCAGGTAGCTTCATCAGCATCGTGTCAAACGGTCGAAGGGAAGATAGCCGACGATCGCATCCCAGTGCATCATACATGGAGCGATGGACTAACATCAAAGCTCACACTAGTCTATATGTCATTGTTCCTTAAAGTTTGACCATGGAAAACATTTACGGTTAAAATTCAGAGTGGTCAATAATTAGATATTTGGTAATTAGAAGAAAACAAGACAGGAAAAATAATGTTTTGGGAGATGTTTGAACTCACATCTAAGCTGCCAAAGTTGAAAATTCTGTCACAATGAATAATGAAGTTCCTCTGACACCGATTGTGCGACCTGAGCTCACGTTCTGTGGACTTAAAAAGCCCTCCACTTCGCACACTTCTTAACTAGACTTGTGAGTGATAGCATGGCTAAGTATCATGGCCCAGCGTTGTCAAGCGGTCAAACCCTTCAGGGGGAACAAATTACTCAGAGAAATGTGGGGGGTGATGCCCAGCTATATTACACATTACACGGGTGAAAACAAATGTAACACTGCACATGAGAGTCATTGAGGCAGAGTTTTAATTATTGTCAGTGTCAGACTTGAGCATAGCCTCCACTCAGGGAGGCAAAAATAGAAAGGGAATTAGCCCCCTTTCACTATCCCTGACAGCTAATTACATATAAAATGGCTAACACTGCAAAACAAAAGCAGCCAGACAATTACACTTGGCTGTAGCTCGAGCTGAGCCCTAAAGACTGTAACATGGATGCTTAAACTTTGATTCTGAGGAGGAGTTTACACACGGATCTCGTGAGGATTGTGAATGCAGGAGACATCATCTGAATGTTTGCATAAATCTTTTTTTTTTTGGGGAGATCAATATTATGTTCAGTCTGGCAGTCAATGAAGGGGAGGAGGGGGGGGTTCAGTTTATATTTGGCCTCGCTTCTTCATGCAGCCTTGAGCAGATATCAGATCATGTACTTGTGAGAAGTCAAATGCAATGAATGCTAAATATGAGTTCAGCCAGGAGGACTGCTTTATTGGCCCTTCTCCAAATGAACATTGACTTCTTCATCTATTTGATACATTTCTAACTCCATCCAGGGAGCGATTAAGAGGTAGCACGACTCCGGGGCACCGTGAAAGGATGATTCTGTCTTGTGTGTCTTATTCTAGTATTTTCAATTAATCATATTCAATATGGTCTAATCAATCTAATTGGAGGTCAATTACTTTTCCCCTCTGCTCCTGTCCTGGATCTTGGCGGCCCGGTGGCTGAATGGCAGTTGGTTTGAAAGGAAATAAAAGGCTCTGTGGTTGTCAGGGCTGCTGCTTTGTGTCCTTTCCCAGCCTGGCAGAGGCTCCCTGCTCTCTGTCCTCCAAGTCAAAAGCCACCTCACCAGCCAGAGATGGACAGGGAAAAGGCAGAGCGGGAGAATGGTTCTGGCCTAGTTTGGTCTCTAGGATACTGCGACTCCTAGGCCTTTTCCTGGACTGTCATACATTTTGTGTGTATTTGCCTGAGTGTGTAAAGATGAATATCTGATTGCCCCTACCCTTGTTGTGGGCTGAGTTTGCTATATGATACTGCAGGTGTGTTATCTCTCTCATATCAGTATATGTGTGGGTGTGTTTGAGAGGAAGAAGCCCAGGAAGCAGCTGTATTTATGTATGCGTCTGTGCGTTTGTGTCAGTGATCCCAGACCAGCTGTATCACCACACCGTTCGTCCGGGATCTGATTGCTTGACGCTGGCATAAACAAGCAGGGGCTGATCTGCGACATCCTCACATGACAACCTAACAAAAGGAGAAACAAAGCGCGTGACGTCCTCTGCGACAGCCAGTCACACATCCTCCCGATGTGCTGGCTGAATTGAAATTTGCCTGTGGAGCAGCAAGCCGGCGTATACCTCCACGACTGCTTTAATTATTTCCAAAACATGTTTGGTCCAAACTAAGTTGAGTCTGTTTGAGGAACCAGCTGGACTCAAACAGCTTTTGTTCTCTCTTAGTCTTTGTTCTTATCCAGCTGTTTACCTAAAATTGCAAGGTTTAAAAGAGAGAGATGGCAGCACAGTTGAGACCACTGAGCAAATATCACATGAAAGAATTAGACTTTGGCGCCAGCTGATCTGTTGAAACTCGTCTTAAAAGCTGTAAGTCGTTGCATGCATTTAATAAGACTGTGCTCGTGCCTCAAGATCGGCCTCTTGTGCTGCCAATTCAAAGAACTTGTAACAGTAGTTTTAATAATAAACAGGATTTTTCTGTTGTAGAAAACCAAGTTGTCTTCCTTCCGGTAGTAGCAAATGGCAGTTTCTACATTTCCAATAGTGCTACATGGAGTAGCAATGATTGACATCAATTGCTTATTGCAAATCTGAGCTGTGACTGTGATGGAATGAAATGGGATAAAGACATAATCATAAAGTTTGTGTAAAGGTCTTTGTTCTGAGCCACTTTTCTTTTTTTTCTTTGCTGGTATTCTGGGCTCTGGGTAAAATTGTAATGTAGTTAATGCACAGACTGAATGTTTCTAACTGATGCAAAGCAGCAAAATTATAATGCTTGAAAGCATTGGCAGTGATTGAAGCACAGTAAAGCACTGCTAAATGTGTTCAGTTGATAGACGTTTAGGGGCCCATTAATTTGAGAAGAAGTAGTTGTGGAGGTGGGAAAACGAATTAGACTAAAAGCCCTTTAAAAGTGCAGCTTTAGGTGACGTCCAGGAAAAGCAGAATAGTCTCTCTCTTCGTGTCTCCAGGGAGAAATTCACACCATACGGGCGTCAATACAAAAAAAAAAAAAACTATAGTCCTAACAGTTCTGTTGTTCCATGTGGTTTCAAGCTGAGATGACGTCTTGTCACATTAGCATCTGGATGAGCAGGCAGAACTGGTGATGAGGCTCATTACAAATATCAATCAATGGAAATATATTCCTGTTTGTGCTGCACTTGGCTAACTAACTTTGAGTGTTTCGTCTGGACTGTTTCACTCGTGAAAGATTTATCAAGGTAACTCGAAAGCATAAACAGTCCACAGTTTGACCTTTAATTTCCCAAAATGTTCATCCACTGCATGATCCAAGAGCTCAGTACCAAGACCAAAAACCATCTCTATAAATAAAAGAACTCAAGGGTGACATCAACATTGAGTCAGGAGAAGTATAAACGATATGAGATCCAATAAATCATAGCGGAGTTTGTGGAAAAATTATGCCGAAAGCTGTAATGTTTTAAATATTCAGCTAAGGGTGAATTCTTATGAAGTGAAGTGCAGGAAAATGAAATGACTAATATGTTTTTCTATTATAACAATAACTGACTCTGCAAAACCCCCTTCTGTATTCCTCTGAGGGATTATTGTAACAATTTCTGACGGCACAATCCGAAACTTACAGAAATTGTACCTGTTATATAAACCCATAGGTCAACGAGGTTATCGCATCATCTTTAGCTGCATCTTGAGATCGGTCCCCAGGTGTTCCAGATGTGCTACTGACTTTCAAATGGTTCTGTTCTACAAAGAGATCCTCATTCCAGTGAGTTTATAGGAATAGATTATCATCCCAGGGAGGTGATACTCGGTAGGTGAGCAGCAGTTGTGTGTGCAGCCAGGTATGACTGATGAGGTTCAATATAAGTGTTGCTCTCCTGCTGAGTTCACAGGGCACTGCTCCAGTTTCAGTGTTGGAGGCTTGAGATTGCACCACAACAGCCGTACATGCTTCTTTCCCCTATAAATCTGTGGGTGTAAGCTTAATGGTGGAGCATAGGCAGCAGTCCTTAAATAGAGGTAACTAATTCCTCTGTTGCACTTGGCCTACAATTCTGCTGAGACATTTATAACAGGATGAAGGTGCCAATACCTGCAGAAACAAATGTATTGCTGATTTTGGTCACCATTTAACAGCAATTAAAGCCCCAAGTCACGATTGCTTTACAGTGTCATTTATTAGATTGTACCCCCTTTGGCGAACATACAGGAGGGAGCTGCATGTCGGTATTGTCAACATCCTTTCTACACAACAGTTAGTTCTGACCAAGTAATTTAATTCGACTAATTGCAAATTGCAGTCGTTCCATGAATGCTGATGACATTTTAACAATTCCTAATTCCTTATGTGTGTAAAAACATTTTACTCTAGAAACACAAGACAAAGGGCGTCACATTTAGACAGTTTTCCTGTCAATTCTGTACCAGTATAATTTATAAAAATGTACTATTTCTGTGCTAACTTTATATTTTTGTTTTTATCGCCTCAACAACTCAAGATCAGCCTCCTTAGGTTAAATGCACTATTTTAATGGGAGAGGACCACAGGAATGAGGCGAACCATTTGAAACATTTAGAATTCACTGTCTTTCATGTGTTTTTTCAGCCGTTACCAAAGTAAGTACACAGTTCCCTGCCGGCTGTTTGATGCTGAAGAGAGAGCAACTACCTTCAGATAATAAACATTTCATCAGAACGTCAAGACCCGATAAAGACGGATATTTCCACCGAAACGGCTATCAGCAGACTTTTGTTCCACTGCTTGCATCCATGATACAAAGCAGCTGGTATGTGGTAACGTGTAGATCTACACAAAGCAGCTTGCAAGCTTCAGGAGTTGTTTGTGTTGCTTGGCAACTGTGCTGTCCCATTCCAGTTGCAAAAGTATTTGTGTTGACGGAGCCAAATAAATGATAAATAAACAAACAAATCATAATCTGTCGCCACTTATTCAGTTAACTAATAAATTGCAATGTTGTGTAGTAGTAGTAGTAGTCGTAGTCGTAGTAGTAGTAGTACTAATAATAATAATATATTGCTCTAATGGCAGGACACTTCCATTTATATCCAAAGGCTATTAATAATGTATTTGTAAGCCACACCATTGCACTGTGTATACTTAATTACTATGAATACATTTAAAAGAAAAAACAAAAAGACATTCATATGTTGTTTTTGAATATTGTCTTTAAAGCTGTACAGTAGGTCTAGGTTATGTTGTTCTACTGGCCTATAATTTGCTCCTAATATGTATTTATTGATATTTTGAAGTCTGGACCAACACAGACCAAAGTAAGCTGAGAAGCCCATAAGCCTTTGGAAAGAAAAGACAAACAGGGATAAGCTAATTGGGCAAAGTTTACTTCAGAAAGCTCCAGTGAAGTTTGTTTTCATCTGATACTGCTGTGAGATGAAAATGTTTATCCAGCAATACCTATACAGAAGAAACCTTATTCTGTTTTTTAGCCCTTTTCTTTCATTCACAAGATCCCCTCATGAGTTTTGAGGTCCACATTCTTTGGCAGACCGAGAACCATTACTCCTTGCTAGGGAATTGTAAGTACCCAGGTCTATATATAAGTGTAGCCTAAGGCAGGAGCATACCTATTTGCCACGGCTTGCTTTCTGCGTCCCATGGTACCTTCCCATCTCAGGTGCCCCTCATACATCATCTCTGGCATTTCTAATCATAGCATGCAAAACATTTTTATGCATATTCTGGAGTGGTCACTCTTATTTCTCATCGTAGTAATTGCAGGTGTTATATTTTTTCTGTTTATTTTCATATGTTCTCAGTACATTATTAGTATGATTTTTCATATAATGTAGCATTAAAACTAGTTAGACTTTTCTACTGGGTCTATTTTCTGATTTAGCAGGTTATATATTCTAAAAGACTATTTATTCCCCGCAACTCAGCTAATGAAAATGCACCTAATTTACATTTTATTTTTCTGACATTTCAAAAGTGCAATTCGGATTCTCTTGACAGTTGGATGGAAACAGTAATAGAGTCACCAACTGAGGGCAGCGTGTAACGTATTGACAGTTCAAAAGAACAATTAAACCTGTAACAAGTTGGTGACAAGAAAAAGGCAGAAAATGTACCTTTTCCTTCATTTTTATACTTTTTTAAGCTTATAGTCACCCAGATGAATACATCTCATGGCTGTGAGGAAGATGGAAAATGGAACTTCAAAGGACTCTAGGACATCGGCATGCGTCATTACTAGAGACTCAATATTTGTGCAAGCAAAATGTGTTGTGAACTCAGTGGCTCAGTGTCCTGAGGACATGAAGTTCCATGACAACTCGGAGGAGTCAATTAATCGTAGGGCCTTAGTTCAGGCAGAATGATGAGGTGGGGTTAAGTCTGCTGGGCCACTAATTAAAAAGAAGCAAAGCTCATCTCTGTCCCTGCAACACAATGGTATTTCAGATGGATGCTTTCTAACGCACACGTGCATGTACATGCATATCTCCGCATGACCAAACACCTGCACGCAAAGAAAATTGAATTCTCATTAGATAACACTGGAAAAGCTGCTCTTTACACTGCTGTGAAACGCCTCACTCCAAAGGTTTGAAATGCACTTTGTGCGTTGTTAGCGGCATAACTGAGTCTAGTAAAATCTATATGATTATCCTAATCAAAGAGGTGATGGAGAGCCACGTCGATGTTGGCTAATAAACTCCATTCATGCCCAACATTAATTCAATGGCAGTGTAAAACACAGTTACATGACATTGAGAAAGCAATTATCAGCGAGACAATAATTTGGTTAATAAAGATCCCATTAACAATCATTATGCTACTTGGCTGATTCTTTTATCTCGAGACGTGCAGGAGGGAAAGAAGACAGATGCCCTAACTGCTGACAAAGACCTTATTTCAGTTCTTTTGTTTGAGCGGAAAGACCGTATTAGAGATAGCCATGCTTTTTCAGCCCTTTATAATGTATCAGTTATGTTCATTTTCTTCTTGGGTAATAAGGCTTAGAGAAGGACGGCGGAAGAATGGCTCACCTCTTCTTCTTCACCTCGATTTACCTTGTCCTTCACAAGCCCTGCCTTACAGCGCCTGTGCTTTGATTTTTTTTTTTTTTTTTTTTTTTTAATGCAGCTAAATAATGAAAATGTGTGGCGTAGTACATTAGTGCAGGGCCCAAATTGCATTTAGGCAGGTGGGCCGAAATGCGACTGGGCATCATAATATACTTGGCTACACGGAATCCAAGCACAATCATCATCATCATCATCATCATCGTCATGTAATGGACTAAATGAGAGCTTAAAGGTATCACATGAAGAAATGTAACAATGCACCAGCAGTAGGCAAAGTAGAAATCTGCCAGCTGACAAACATGGATGTCAACAATGCAGGTTTCAAAATGATCCAAAATTTGGCTTTGAAAATGTTTATATGAAAAGGGAAAGTGCATTCCCGCAGGGGGAAAAGCACTAAAAATAAACAAAACTGAGCGAACTCCACAGGGTGCCTTTTTAAATGCCCAGAATGAATTTGTCTTTAAGGTTAAAAAGTGAAAGGAGACTGCTGAGAAGCATTTCTGGAACCGGTTCTGCTAATGATTCACTGAAAAACTATATTTAAGACATTTTGCATATGTGGTAGAGTGATGCTGATAAGCTGAAAGCATACATTTTGGGAAGGTTCTGACTTTTTATTTAGCATTCTCCTCTTTCTCCCCTCTCTGCTGTGTGCAAGGTAATGCAAGACTGATCATATAAAAACTCCCAGAATGATCCTGCTCAGGCACAGAGCCAAGGAAATGCTCCATCAATCTTAAATAACTTAAATAAAGGAGCAGAATGAAGGATTTTGTGGCACCTAGCGGTGTAGTTGTGGTGTGCAACCCCCTCGTTTCACACTCTCAATCCTAGCATGAAGGAGTGGCATAAAGTGTGAACGGCCCTATCTAGAGACAGTGTTTAGTTTGTCTTTTTCTGGGCTAGTGCAGAAACATGGCTGTTTGACATGGTGGACTCTGTGAATAAAGACCAGTGCTGTAGATAATGTATAACATAACATATAGTAATAACATTCTAATGACTGAATCCTACCGGACATGGCTATGATGTGTTCTGGCAAGTTTCAGAAAAATCCCCCAAGTGTTTCTCTTATATTTTTGATGGATGCCGTGACCAGCCACGTCAAGCAACACATAACAGATCGAACTGGCCAGAACTCAAGACACAAGCAAACGGCATTGAGAATCCAGTGGATTTTCAAAATATAACACTGTGTGCAAACTTCTGATTTGAACTCATTCATATTATATTATATATACCCTATTTATTCATGGTAGAAGCACATAAATGACCAAATCTGAGCAAGTTACAAAGTTTGGCTAGCTTAACGCTCCTGGAGGGGTATGAGAACGGGTGGAGAATGGATCAGAACAGCTGTGGTAGCTGAACCATGCCCAGTGGGATCCAGGCGTACAGTAACGAAAATGTGACAATTCTAGTTTGAGCTGATTTTACACTTATATATTAACTTATTATACATGTATTTTATTCAATTTAATCCATATTCAGTACATACTGGAGTTTTAAGGTCGAGGTGATTGTTCCATGTGTGCATGTGAAAGAGTAAATAAAGCTTTTCAAAGGTCCAGTAGGCCGGACTTTAACCTGATATTGAGTAGGTGTGTGGGTCATCCAGTTTTAATGTGTTCTCCTTTACCTTCCCCTCTCTCGTAGCAATATAACTTTATTTGTATGGCACCTTTCAAAACAACTTTACCAAGAGCTTTACAACATAATCACACACCACCATGCACCATTAAAAAGGCACCGTAAAGTTCAATAACACAGCGGGAAACGGTTAAGCTATAGACCAGGAGAAAAAAGAGAAAAGACAGAAAGGTCAACCCAGACACAATGAACGAAAAGAGATTAAAAGCAGTTAAGCTAAGACAAAAGAATATGTCATTGAAATGGGAAAAGGAACAAGGTTATCGTATGCTGTTTAGAGGTCTAGAGCTAAGGTGAAAATGTGATGTGAGTATACATTTGTAGCCTAAAAATAACCCCCATCTCCTCCATCAGCACCACCATACAGAAACACACTCCCACATGTGCACACAGACCAAGGATAATCTAATTTCCCATGTCTTCATGGATGGAGGAGTAGAATCAGAGGTACAGTGGCCCGCTGGCTCTCAGAGACTGAAATACAGAGAAAGGATAGAGGAGGCATGGGAGTGAAGATAGAATGAGGGCAGCTATTATTCCCACAGTTCTGGGAACGACACTTCATCGGAGCATCATCTGCGGTTTTCTCCTGGGGGCTATAACTGGTTGGCTAACAACAATAACAACACATCTCTGTGGAAGGGAAAACCGCTGCTGGAAAAACCACATTCTTATCACACACCAGTCATCTTTGTCATGTAACTAAAAGGCGCAGTGTATTGTGTCACAGAAGGAAGCAGGAAATGATCCTTTGTGTTGTTGTGTGATAAGGGAGGGAAGTCAGCAGGCTGACTTAGATAATTGTCAACAATTGTGATGTCTAAATAAGCAAAAATATCAACTATTTTCTATGTTTCATTATGAATTGAATATATTTGGGCTCAACGGTTTATGTAAATGATTATTCAGTATGAGTATTCATACACATTCATATACTGATGGCATTGGCTGCCAGGACAGATGCCAACTGCTCGGGAGCCGGGGATTGAACCGCTGATCATCTGATTAGTGGATAGGCCCCTGTACCTCTTGAGCCACAAATGGGGCTGCAACTAGGAATTGATTACTGTCTGAAATTATACATTTACTAATTGATGCCTATGAATGACTGTCATAGAGGACTAAAGGAACCAGAAACACTGTGGATGCTGAAATCACTGACACTTAATTTCTTCAAAACAATCAATCAGTTGTCAAGATAATTGGCTTTAATTACAATTAAGTAATTCAGTGCAGATGTATACTTAAATAATTAAGAAACAATATTGCAAATTTGAAGTAATTGCGCATCGTAGTAGATGAATTGTTAATCTGTATAATCTGTTTATCTCCCATCATCAGGTAGCATCGATGTTCTCCACAGCAGCCCTCCTGACTTTGTGTGCCTGCAGGAGACAGTTTCAGTGATGTGGCTCCCTGCCACCTTGGTTAACTTGGGTTAATTTAAACATCTTGATGGTGTCCAACTCCCAGGGGCCACCCCCCCCCCGGCTCGTAACTGATGCCTCTCTCACATGGCAGCGCTGTTGCCGCTCAGCAAGAAGCACCCACGATCAATACCTTGATGACATCTTGCTGTGCTTGCGTATGTTTCTTGTCACTTCTCACGGCACAAAGACATGCAACTCAGATGGATTGGACACTTTAAACAGTGCTGAAGTCTTTGATTGCGCCTCATAGGACTGAGAAAATATTTCCTATGGTGTCTCCTTCTTACAAGTCAAGCACTAAAAATGTGTTATGTGATGCTCTGACAGAGAGAGATCAGTTAATCACAATATAAGTTTATTGTTCCCTTCGTGGCCCTCTCCATGTTGCTTTACAGTGTCTGTGTTGTGTCTGAAAGTGTCTAAATTTCACCGAGTCTGGGAGGGGGATCTGTGTGAAGCAATCGATTTAAAATTGCCACTGAGCGGGAGAGTGCAATTGATGTCAAGGCAGCTCAGAAATGAGTTTTCTTGGCTTTCCGATTGAAATGACGTGGAGCCATTGTGACTGGAGGCAAAGTGGAGCCAGGCGAGGACCTATTATCGAGTGCTCCCCTAGCCAAACCAAAGCCGTTCAGAATCAGCTCGCTCGCTACTGTCCCTCTCGTCTCCAGCCCCCCTCCGCCCAACCGCCACCACCACTCTCCCTCCGCGCACAGTATTCATTCACAATAGAGGGTAAAACACACGTCTGGAAGCTGCTCAGTTCCTCATCTGCCCTTTCTGGGCCAGAACAGGTCGTGGCATCTGCTTTCCAGAGGTCTCCTCACTGGAGACAGCCAATTAGAATGCTCTCCCTTTGCCCGGTCCACAGGGAGCTCGAGGAGGCGCCCAGGCGCACCTGTCAATATTTACTGTTCTAACAAAATACATCATTCATTGCCATCTGCTCTCCGGCAGCACGCATAGGGGCGCTGCTGCTGCAAAATTAATAGCACTTCTAATGCTCCTTTCCTAATGGGCCTAATCAATTAATCAGCCCTTCGCAATCTGGAGGCACCATTAACCAGTGCATAGATCCCTAATGCTGTCAAAAGATATGAGGTCTGCTCCACTGCTGTTGCAAACTAAAAGTGAATGGCTTTTTTTTGTTGTTGCTACATTTAAACTAAAACATGATTAAACACCCCTGCTGCTGCAGAAATGTAGCAGCGAAATCTGTAGCCTTACTGCCGTCACTGTTGTGTGTCATCAGCGCCTTCCCAGCTTTGTGATGACAAATGCAATGCAAGTGGAACCCATGTACTCAGAAATATTGCATGGACAGCCTGGAGCTTAGGCCCAGAGGCTGGGTGTGATCGTGCATTTTGATTCTGCGTTCTGTTCAGCAGCAACCGAAATGCGCCGCCGTCAAACCAGTGTGTCTTTTTAGTCCCGCGTATGTCGTTCAGCACCTTTGGTCCTCCCATGCAAACACCCCAAACCCAAGAAGACGGAGATGTAAAATGATGTTTGACAAACATTCTTCTCATTTTTGATTTCACGACCTCAGGCACCCGGAGCAACAGAGGTCCATTTCAAAGCCGAACCCCGCATTGGAATTTTCGGCACACTTTTTTGCTCTTGCATGTAGGGCAAACAGTCTGGGGATTAGTGCGTATATCTGAGTGTGTGTCGTGTTAGTGGCGACAGTGGGCGGGCGGCGTATATATGAATACAAAACTGTCATTTTATCCGCACACTCTCGAGCTATCAACAGTATGATCACGCATCAAAGTGGCTGCTGTGTCTGACTGCATAATCACCGGAGCAAATCTCACTCCCATTCAGCCCTGAGTTATCAGAGAGGGTATTGTTTTAACCCTTTGTTACGTGGCTCTGAGCGAGCATGTGGAGGCTTTGTGCCGAGCTGGTTGATACAACCGTACGCGAGCAATGAATGCAGGCCGATAACCTTAAAGCGCGTTTGAATTGCGAGGGTGCAGCTCGCACACGCATGCATACACACAGCTGGAGTCAAACATAGCGATATTCAGGTATCCCCACTGTATTATTCACTCTTTTCTCACACACAAAGCACCCCCTCCAACCACCACCTCAGTCTCACACACATATAAGCATTCATCTATTGCTGGCTGTCTCTCTAGAGAATATGCACACACACACAAACCCACAAGTACACACCCAAATCTCTCATATCTACCTTTAGCATGCTTGAATTCCCATAGTAATGCCGTGCCTCTCGCTTAAATACACTCGTACAGACACACGCAGCTGGATCTCTCACATCTCGCCCACAGCCTAATTCACATGCAAGACCATTCAAATATTCCCATATCATTTATGGCTGTCTTTTTCTTATGCGCCCACACAAAGACACACACACACACCCTTGCTAGACGATCTAGCCCGGGAATAACATTCAACATCTGGTGGACAGGGGTTTTGTCTCCCGCTACATCTCCTGGGTTGCCCTTTACCGGACCCCTGCGCGTCCTGATGGATCACCTGCAGGCCGGGATGGATGGTGCCTCGTCCCCCTCCCGTGCACCTTCTACGCCATTTCATCCTACCTGCGAGGCTAATCTGTCATTCTCATAGGCCATTTGTTACTTCGCCGTGGCTGCCGCGCGCTTTACATATGCGTGTGTGTGTTTGCATATGCCCGCACAAGTGATTCCCTGACCCTTGCTCAAAGCTCCAGTTGGGCTGCCACCATGACACGCACCTGGGGGACGTGCTCTCTCCTGTAGCGATTTGTCTCATCTTTTGCCTTTGTCGCCGTAAATCACCTCATAACAGAGTGGCGCTTTTAAGCAGATTTTGTAGGGTTGCGCTCCGTGCTGTAAGTTTTTGTCCTCCGCTCGTCTCTTTTTGAAGGGAAGTGGGGGAAGGGAAGAGATCAAAAGGTGAAAATTACTGTCTGCTATTGTCTGCTGTGGTGAGGAAAAACATGCAAATAGAAGGTGGAATGTGGATTTTTTTTCCATCTTTGAACAGTGTTAAATGTAAGGTAACACTTTATTTGGATAGTTGAATGGTGCTGAATCATGTGAGAGAAAAAAAAATCTGCCGAGCAAAGTGCCACTTAGCAGCAGACTATTGTGCAGACCGTGATGCGCTGCATTGTAAACTAGACGTCGCAGATATAGCCCAGATTTATTTTTGCTTTGATAGTCATCAGAATGGGCTACATGAAAACCTAAAAAATTGAAGGAAATAAAAAGAAAAGACTTCCAACGAAATCAAAGCAATTCCCCCCGGTTTTCAACCCTTCCTGTTGAGCTTTTCCAGACTGTCTTCTGATGCTGCACAAGTGAGTGTTAGTAGGCAGAAAGGCAGAATACCATGGCCAGAGGGGAACCTGTCCATCAGTCAAAAGCCTCAACTCTGAACCAAGGGACCTCCAGCATCACACCGAGCTCTGCAACACAAGCACATGTTTAGCCCCGCAGCTGTGCAGAGAGGAAACTAAATAGAAAATTCAAGGAAACGGTAAACAAAGTTGAGCCGATCTGTGTCAAACAAAAACGCTTAGCCTGGGGGAAAGACAGCGCAGACCTGTCTTGCTCCTTGGCCTTGAGTATAAACACATGAAATGGATTGCTTGCCTCATCCCGTCCACATGTTCCCAGGCTGTTTCCATTCAGTAGCTTATTACTCAGGGTGCCTGGATGTGATTTTAAGCATGGCCTCTTTATCCACTGGAACCTCGGAGAGATGTGAAGCTAAACCCCCCCTGGAGGTGCCTATGAAAAACATTTTCTTGTGTTTACACAAAAGTTTCCCAGCTTTTCTCATTTTATGGTTCATGTCGGTCAGCAAGCCCCGTTTCATCCACTTTTGCTACGGTAGTTAGCCTCCGGGCAATGCCTTTGCCACTCATTGGAAGCATCGGTGGTAGCAACAGTATAGATTGTCAAAGCAGTGGGTTAGACTGCTTGCAGTGTTTCCACCATCTGAATCACTCCTCCATTGCCTCCAAGAGGATGGTGGAAGAGTGCCTCTCCCTCTGCTCTGGTTTTATCAAAGCGGAGAGGACCATGTGTTCCACCGCGTCTCTCAGTGCTCTCTGCCAGAGTGGTACAAATCAGCAGCACACACAGCATTAATCAATGGCATGGGAGGTCAGCTAAGCATACCTGTCCCCTCATGCATCCTTCTGGTGAGTCCTTGAAATTCTAGGCTGCAGCAATCAATCACAGATAATTCCCATGTGAAGCGTGGATGATAAGCCAAGCCTTTTGGTTGTGTGGAGGCAAAACAAATGAGGAAAAGTTTGCAATAGTTTGTCTCAGACAGGTTTATTTTGAGTCTCTGGCAGCCCCTGCTTCCGCATCGGTACCCACGGAGCGTCTAAGAGCGGGTACCTGAGGTCAAGCTGCAGAGGCTGTCAGAGCCCTGTTCAAACTCCCATCGAGCCTTTTCCCGTTGTTTGACAGAGCAATTAAGCTGCTTGGCTGTATGTATGACAATGAGATGTAAATTATACAGTGACACATCTCACTTAGCTTGTTTTATGTATAATGTATGTCTTTTGTATAATAAGGCCTCACCGTTGAAATTTGTGCCCAGGAAACTCTGCAGAGATGTGCATTGATTGACATCCTTAAAAGCTTGGCAGTATACTTCACCAGAAAAACATGTACCTTAGCCTTAAAGTAGCTTGATATTTCCAGCCAGACGTGTATGAGTCATTAATTAAATCCAGACATATTTGATAAGAGCGAAACTTAAATGCAGCATTTCTTACACATTATATACCTTTTCTTTCTCTGCCCACCATGCAAGGTTCTTCCTTGATCTTGTGGCCAGATGTTATCGTGAGTCTTATCACAGAATTGCACTGTGCTGAAGGACAGGGATCTGAGGATGCTGGGATCAACCTTGTGCTAACAATATGTGGGAGAGTGAGGGGAACAGTTGGCATCTGCGACACCGCCTGTGCTTATTACATGATTTAGTTTCTTGTTGTTTCTTCTGGTGAAGTGTATTATATCTCGTCCCATGTCAATAAATTACATCTCATCTGTCCCTTTGCTAAAAGATATTGATTAATATAATGACTCGCATGCTGCTTTGGGGACAGAGGCCGTTTTAGGAATCATTAAATCTCCGTTTTATTTTTGCCATCTTTATTTCAGATCAGTTTTCTCAGCCACTGAACCTCAAGTCAAATTTAGCACCAGTACTTCTTGAGTCTGCATGACCTTTGTTATGCCAGATTGCATGACTTGAAACAAGGAAAATCCGTATTGATTCGTGATTCTAGTTCTCCAGAGATAGAGCCTATGTAGATGTCTCCCCTTTTTCCACTGTTGTTTTTCGGTTGTGGGGGATTTGTAGTGAAGTGTGAGAAAAAGGCTGCAAAAAACGAAAAGAGTAAATACTGCAGTGGTTTTCATTTCCCATCGGAAACCCAGCAGGCGAACAGCCACAGTCAGAGCCATTGGCTCCTGTCTCATATCACAGCACGATGTCACACTTTTAAAGGCATCAAAATCCAGCTGCAGCTGTGACTGACGGGTGCAAGCTTTCCATCTCCGGGACCAGTGAAGAGAGAAGAAAAGCTCCTAAAACAAAAGCTGAGTTGAGTGATTTGAATCTAACTGCTTAGAGGGGGAGGGCTGGGACTCGACGTCAACAACACAACTGAATGAGACTTGGGATTCTGCAACAGTCACGCGCTGGATATATCTCTCCTCTTTCCAAGGGTGGTGTAGGCGGAGGAAACAGAAAGTGGTGCTCTGCTGCTCTCAGTCATTAATCAGCGTGGTGACCCCCATCCTCTACCATCCACCACTCCCTCAGCTCTTTCTCTCTCAACACCTGCCAGGCATCTAATGCAGATTCAACACATCATACACCCCTTGGGCTCTGACTGATGAGCAGAAATCCTCTGCATCAACCTAAAGCTGTTCAATACGGACAAGAAGCAGAAGAAGAGAGAGAAAGACGGCCTCTAGCTGTGATCACCCATCTGTGAGCCCAAAATGTAGCCCCGATGAGGCCGCTGCTGCTGAGACGATGGTCATGCCGGTGGTCTGATGGCCTAAGCTTAATGCGTTCTTACCGGATGCAAGTTTGATGAAGACCTAATGTATGGAGCACACATGAGGCACGAGATTAGCTCACCACACTGGTGTTGCCATCGCAGGGGAACAAAGAAAACTGGGGAACAGGAAAGGAGAAAAACACCACATGGCATCTCTACAAAAATAGCTCTTTCTCTCACATCATCCTTATTTCCCAGTTCCTTCCTCAGCAGCTGCTTTGATTGATCATTTTGTCTCCCTAATAGCAGCTCCAAATCCCTGGATGCTCTCCATTTATGTTCCGTAGGAGACTATAACAATTTAGCTTAATCCATCTGAAAGATTAGTGCAGGAACAGAGGAAACAGAAAGACAAAAGTCTAAGCTTTATTCAAGAGGGCATCAACTTGTACTTTATTTAGACTTTCCTCTCCCTTTTAATTTTTTTTTTTTTTTAAGTTAATGCTTTGTCAATATTAACTATAGTTGCTGCGTGCCTCTTGATTTTTGAAGGAGCTCGGTATAAATGATGCAGTCCTCCAAGCTTGCAGAGGCCTTTCAATCATGCATGAGTGGTGGATAAGTGATGGAGGCTGCTGTGGCCCGCCACTCTCTTTTCCTCCCTGTCTGGTTTCCATTTTAACTGGGGGGGGGGAGGGAGGATGAGAGAGATCTTCTATCACACCCACCACTTCATCACAAATATCAACATCAACAAATATCACACCACAGTGTGTTTGTATCTGTATGTGTATATGTGTGTGTGTGTGTGTGTGTGTGTGTGTGTGTGTGTATGTATATATATATATATATATATATATATATATACACACACACACACAGTCTTGGAGACCTATCAGTCAGAGCAGATCATGTGCAATAACTTCCGTCTGTCAATCAGCAACACATGGCTAAGTCTGGGTTTGCATGACTTGTTTGATCACACTTTCTCGACACGACAATTTAACATTTATAACGACCTCATTACCCATTTATCAGACATGACTGCAAATCAGATTTCAAATTAAAACTCCAGAGGCAAAAATGTAATTTATAGCTTTTTCCCTTTTTGGCTTTTTTTTTTTTGTTGTTGTTATTGATTGAATGTACTGTATGTGATTCTTCAGTATATCAAAATATCTACACAAAATGCAATCAGTAACTACTACATGTCTGTGAACATCTCTAAATGCTAAGTCAAGGGCAACTGGATTTTTCACCTCTGATCCAAAAGGCTTCTTCTGCTCTGACCGACATCATTAAATAATGATGATGAATTATACATGTACTTATTATTTGTAGGAATAATAGCACTAGATGTATTCTGTGGGGTGTGCTTTCTTTTTTTAGGAAACTGAAAATAAAATATTGCAGTGTTAACGAGATGAGTGCTCTCAGTAGAGTGCAGATTTCATGATTTCTGTGCTAATAATTTGATTTAGAACTCTGAATAGCTGTTGAGCTCTCCTACAGTAGGTAGGATTTTTGGCTCTCCTCGTACTCAGCAACATGCTTCTGCTTGAGGTGGTGAAATAGGTTTCTTGTAATGCCTTGTCTCGTGGTTTGTATTACACCGAAGTTTTTGTCAACGAACCAGCTCCCCACAAATGAAATCTCTGAGCCGAACTCCTTCACCATGGAGCTGATAGCAATGTTACTTTGAGTTTCAGCCATGCTTATTGTTGCTCTGCATAACATCGTGACATTATTACATCAGGAATGCACAATATTGTCATTGCATACCATATCATAATATGGCAACTTCACAGACACATAGCAGCAACATACAGCAGCAGCCAATGAGGATATCTTTTACTCTGGCTACCCAGTGTCTAACTTTGGGTCATATGTATATATACATGTATATATGGAATAGAGATGCCATGCGGGAAAGAGCCACAGGTCGGGTTCGAGCCCTGGGCTTCCACAGCAAGTACTGAGCCTTCGTACATGGGACGGCTGCTCTACCAACTGAGCTAAACGACATCCCAGATCTTGACCTTTCTAACATGGTGAACATGCAGATGCAGAGCGGTAACACACAGCAGGCCAAACGAAAATTGGGATTTATTCATCTCATATCATGTGTAACTTTAGTTGAGACCAAATGTTTCTATGGATGTCCGTTTTTAAATGTGGACTACAACAGACTAGGTAAGCATTGTTTTTAGCCTAGCCGTTGTTGATCACTTGCGGTCCTTACTGGGCAGTTAGGAGGAGTGAAGAGTCAGCAGTTTATGTAAAAAGCAAATCGGTATAAGGATCAATCTCCAACCATGCGGGATTACATTTACACTTGCCTGGAATATTTAGTTTTCATTAACTGGCTCATCACAGTGAGGAAGAAAGAAAAGATAGAGGGAGAGATGGTGATGAGTTTTGTGAGCGATATCTGTTTCTCAGTTCAATTTTAATGACTTTTAGTAAAATATAACTCAGTGTTATTGAGTGTTATTCATTTGGATTTCTACAACTTTATTATAAAAGGGTCTATTTTCAAGGTACAATCATATCAGCCTTTTATGACACATGATGATGTTCTGCAATTGATGAAAAAAAAATGTTATCCAGCAATCCCTTGTTTGGATCAGCAGATTCTCTATTTCAGGTTGAATCGAACCTTTCTATAAATGTCAGTTTTTGTAACCATGAAAAAGGCCAACATTTTGCCTACAACAGATGAGGTAAGCCATGTTTTTATTTTTAGCAGCAGTTGATCGCCGGTTAAGAGGAGTCAAGAGTCTGCCAATACAATAGATTAGTCAAGGTTTTTCAAACATTGTGCATCACCAGAATTGTAGCCTGTATTTGATTCAGACAATGAACAAGTCTGTGATCAGCATAGAAAATGGTACAAAGCAATTGTACTGTAAAACCTGTTACAGTAAACAGTAGTTGAAGGGGAGAGGATTTGCCTCAGGGCTATGAACATTGTCATGGTTCATGGTTTTAAAATCAAGGTGAAATATACCCGAATAGATACATTCCAACTCATGTTTTTCTGTGATGTCCTTTTTCCCCTCATGTACTCTTGTATACATCTACATTTTTACCCAGTGGACCCTCCTGAAACTAAAAGTCACCCGAGCATAGTGCATCGTGCTTATTCACAGAATTGTTAAAATAGTAGAAACCCCTGCAAATGGCTTCCATCCCAAATAACTAGAATTACTATTTTGATTATTAACCATTTTGTACAGTCTCTTTATGTATAGTTAATCACATATCATACCAGAGGCTTTTTAGGCCAACTCACCCCAGCAGCTTGTTTTTCCAAATCGTCCTTTGATGACTAACCTTGCCCACAAGAGTCTCTAAGCTGAGCAAGCTGCCATACCGTAACTATGTGCGAGACCCAAGAACTTGCAAACAACACAGTAACCTCCACCATGGCCCATGAAGGCTAAAAACAAGCTCTTTCAATATTTGAACCTTGTCTCAAGAACTGTATGAGATTTCTTCCCAAATCCCCCATGTGTCAGACAGTGCAGCATATAAGCTGGTTTTCATTCTGGCCAAATAATTGCAGTGATTACATCCTCAGCTCTGTTTGAAGCTCAGGTAATCAGTTTTTGGCTGGGTGAAAATCGGCATACTCCCCACACTTCATGCCACTGTTACCCATTCAGTAGCGATGTAGGAATGGAATGACACTGCCCAAGGGTTTCGCGTATTGAATTATAGCCTCACATTTGTCATAAAATAATTTTATAAGCACACGTCTGAGAGATGTGCAACATGAGATGTCTCAGTTTGTCTGCTGTCTTTGCATCATGCATAGCAAGTAGCTCAGGAAAAATGTAGACGGCAGATGTAGAGTGCATATTATGCATGGGCTGATAACATTAACAATATACTCACCTCATATGACAACATTACAATAATATTCAATGAAGGAAGGGGGTAATATTCAAGTGAGAGCCACTGGCTTAAAATGAATCATACAAAATGTTTCCACCCTTAAATCCACTGACTGCATATGAAAAATTTGACATTACTGCTGGCATGGCCCTTAGAAAAAGCAGCAAAACCTATAAAGTACATTTCTGGTAAAAAGACAAATTGTGTCAAAAAACGTCATGCCTGCAACTGAACTAATTTCGATGTTAAATGTTGTGGCTCAGAGCAGAAAAAATATGCCCACTGGACAGCCTGTAGTAAGCATTACTTAAAATTAGTAAAGCAATTTCAGTTCAATTGACAGCAGAATATGTCTACATTAAGAAGAGACGGGCTACACAACAGCTCACCTGAGATTCCTCCTACAGGATAATATTTAGTGCTGTGCTCTGTGATATTTTATATGTGAAAAGTTTGGCCAGTATGTCACTTTCTTGTTACATTCCAAGAGCTACTGCTATGAAATGTTGTTATGCAATCTAATTTTTAAGCTTTTTAGCCTGGCTCTGGCTTTTAACCAACAGTGGCGCTAGAATGCTGTGTTTTGCCCACGAACTGAAATGAATTCTCACCCACCGCTGCTCTGTTCCCATAAAACAAACTTTTATTTCCTGAGCGAACAGTGACAACTGATATTTAAAGGGAAACTAGCTTAACCGTCTTCATATTAAAATCTATATATTCAAATATATATTCATTACTTACCCTTAATACCAAACAATTCATTTAAATTATTCTTGCATATGCCTGTTAAGTTTGTATCCTTTAAATCGAGAAACTTTCTCATTGTTTTTTTTCTTCTTTTTAACAGCCAGTGGACATGGAGCATGTGCAAAAATATTGAAATATGAAATATTTTGTTTCCTTTGTCATGAATGGACATAGACACAATCGATTTCATTGATTCACTGGGCTTACTATTTCAAAACAATAGGTGTAAAATGTTGTTGTTGTTGCTGTTAGAAATATTGGTACATCGTCTCATTCCATTATGATCTCAGTTAAGAGAGTCTAACTCTGAAAAGCAACGTGTGATGTTCCTGAGAATAGCAACAATATTATATCGCCTTTTTTCTTTGAGTAGTGATCTCGTGATACAATGAGTTTGTTATTGCTGTTAAATGAGTTAGCAGTGTGGATAACTGTATGTGACTCTGCTACCATGCAAAGGTGATAATTGGTGTTCAGTTTCAATTAGCTGGTGGTTCCCACACTCCATTTGACACAAAATCTAAATAAAAATAGCAGCATTGTTTAAATTTCAATGATGTGTTGCCCCATGCTGAAAGGCTTACAACCCCATATTACCAGTGAAGGGTTGAGCCAAGTATTTTTTTTAATTAAATAACTATTATAACTATTATAATAACTACTATAATTTTTACTACTATAATTTTAAGGTGGTTAAAAATGACCTTTGCGATGAGCTGTTTCATATGTTTGGCTTCTGTTTGGCTTTAGATGTTGGTCTGTGGTTTGTCTCTGTAGTCAAGTAAACGTGTACTGAATATCTTTGCAATTAAAATATTCAGATAACACCTGGCACAGGAATGCAAAAGGATCCTTTAGACTTCACACCATCAGTGAAAACAGCTTTGGGTGTTGAGGAATATCACAGCTTGGTTGTGTGGGTGGGTGGAGACACGGGACATTGTCGGGCCTCTCAGATGGAGCGTGTTGTGTTGTGTGGGACACCACATCGTCACATTATATTATGGACACGAAAGGAAATGACAGGACAACATCAGCAGGGAAATCTCTTATGCAAGAGAACATCTTGTTCAGTGCCAGGAACACTGATGGCATCCATCCCCAATGGACTGAAATTGCAAAGAGAACGAGGAGGCAGAACTCATCTACCTCTGTCCAGGGAATTGATTCCAAGTATACTGTAAACACACCGACAGATAACACTGGTCATGAACAGTCCTATCTGCCTGCCTTTTAAAATGATCCACAATCTCAGTGGATATGTTCTGTGACTAAGGCGAAGTACCAGAGTAACCGTACAGCTCTTTAATCATCATAATTTTGCCATTAGAGGGAGACTTAAAGCACTTTCCGTGCTGTCAAGACGGCAAAGCTATAAATTAGTTTTTCCACTTGCATTGTTTACTTTCGTAAATCATTGTACCCTGTGGTTGGACAAAGCAAAGGTTTATGAAGAATGTTTTACTGAATATGCAAGGAGTGTTCCCTGTCAAATATCCTTGTCAAATTACCTCCTCCAGAGACACCCATGGCAGTGTTAGGTGTAAATTATGCATTTCATGTCTTTTTAAACCTTTGAGTCTTTTATTTGTGACAAATAACTAAATATTCTATATAAATGAGTGAATATTACTGCGTGAGAAATATACACCATGTATTATAAGTTGGTAAACGATGTGTCTTTTCAGTTAGTTGATATGTTTTTATTGAGATGCCTAAACCAGAAAAAAAATGAAATGGTCACTTCATTGAAATAACAAAAAGATATTTTCTCATTTGTCTTCAGTGGTTTGTATGTGCCTAGGTTTGAGTTATCTGTGCCCAAGACGCCTGCTTGCCAACCCAATACAATGAAGGTGAATGGAATTTTATTTGTGCTGCTGAAAGCACTGAAAATTATATTTAAAAAATTTGTGTCCTTCCAGAATCAACGCTCCAGGCAATTTCATAGTTTCTTCTTCAGAAAACTGTTTCCAATAAAAACTGTTCACAGCAAAATCTGTGGATTATCCAGACAAACCAGGGCCTTATTTCTCCAATGTAATGTTGCTGTTGAGCTTTTCAAATGTCATTTCTGATGCTTTGAGGACCACAAATAAAATCCTCCCCCCACTCCATTGTACTGGGTTAACAGCTTAAATCTCAAATTTCCTTGAGATTTCTTGAAACCACTGCACATAAAAGGAAAACCATCTACGCCGCTGCACCACACTGTTAGATGGGAAACTGCTATATTTTTGTGATTTGGAAGAAATGATCCATCAAACAGAGGCTCTGGATAAATAGCATCATTTACACAAAGTCCTCTTCCTGAGTGCTTCCGGGAATACAAAGCCAAAACAAAAGCCAAGCCAATTTAGATGTTCACTCAGTGCAACGACACAAACAAAGCAGGAAGCGAGGTCACAGGGCCATATCCCTAGTTTGAAGTCCCAGGTCCTCTTCTACAATAAGCGACTGCATTCTCTACTCCAACCTCTTCCAAATTAGGCCATCACCGTGGTAACGCGGGGAAACTGCCAAAAGTTGAGGGGATTGTGGGACACAGCAGGACGGAGTGATTGAGGTCAATTCAAGAGGTCAGCATGCCATTTTCAGAGCAAAGTTCTTGTTACCTTTGGCAAACAATTTCTCGTCCCTTGGCTACCAATCAAAGTACTTTGTGAACCCTTTTGCTTTGTTCAAAAGTATTTGAGGCGAACTCTGAGTTGAGCCTCTAGAATTTAATTAGACCTAGTGGTGATATTGACGCCTGTCACATTTCCCCTCGGAAAACTACTTCCTGTACTTTACGGGTCAGTTTAAAACCTTTGAGACCAAGATTCTCTGGGCCCACCTCTTGAAAATGGCAAGCTATAAAGACGAAGCATGTTTTCAGTTGGCCCTTAGGTTTTAAGTGGCCCCGTGGGATAGTGATGATATATCTATGGTTGCAGTTATTAAAAAGCTGGAGAGTGGCATTTAGAAATGACATAGAGTCTTGCCACTGGTAGGGCCGTAAGCACCTTGCTAGTTATTTGAGCGTGAGATACACTCTCCTGTCTGACAGCAGAGTGAGTGGGAGCCTGTTGTATAATATGGGAGCAGGAAAAAAACTGCTGTAAATATTTCATGGCAATAGGTCAACAGGATGTTAATGTTGTTTTTCTTTTGTGCCGTGGCCCCCTGGTAAGGTTAGTCAGTGACAGATTAAATGCGCTACATACAGTCACTTATGTCATGATGTACACCAGTGCTGCCACATATTAAATTCCAATGAGGACTCGGTGTGCTGGTTGGTTGGAGTAATATAACAGAGACCTGAAGGAACTCCAGAAACACACACTGCATGCCATAGAGCTTCTACTGTACAACACTTTATTAAACATTTACTGAAGTATGCAAGTAAGTATTGTGAGGCCCGCAGATATTATATTTTGATGAGATCTTTGTGTTGTGCTTGGTTTGAATATCACGGCAGCCCCAAAGGAGCTCATACAGCATGTCATTGCTAAGATAATTTATTAAAAATCTACTTGACTATGCAAATAAGTATTACCAAGACCCCGCATTTTCAAATCTGATTAGATTTAGCTTTTCACTATCCTATCATGTTTTTGTGATTTTAATTTTGCACCATTTTTGCTAAGTATTTGTGACTTGTTCGCATGTGCAGTAATGCCAGGCTCAGCCACTTGACCATATTTCTGTTACATGTGAAGCACTTTGCAAATTAATTTGATTGTGACCTTTTGATTATTTGAGTATGATTGTGAAATGAGGGTTGAGGCTTGTGGTGACGAGAAGCAAGTAAGGCAAGATGAATAAAAAAAAACAAACCCTTCATAGGAGGAAACAAGCTTTCAATGTCCAACCAAACCTTTTAATTTTCCGCTTCATTAAGAGCTGCAGTGCTGGCGCTGTGAGCCCAAGGCCAGAGGCCGCTTGAGGCAGAGGCAGACCCTTTAATAGCCTGTTTACAACCAGTCTTCTGCAGCGTAGGGAGCAAATGGAAGAACGGTGCTTGTTAACAATTTAATGGCTGCAGTGACTGATTTAAGGATTTGCATACCCACAAAGGTCATATTTGTTAGGTTCTTCACTGGGCAAGACTTAAAGCCACATTCACAGAGGTTTATGATCCACGCTGATCATTTTCAGGGATGGGTGGTTGTAATGAAGCATAATTGGAAACTGCTCCCCTCCTCTGTGGCCCCTTGATAGGTCAGAAATTAGTGTTCAGTACAGCAAACAAAGACAAGTGTGGTGCCAATGTTTTACATGACTGTCAAAACTAATCAATTTGTGCATATACTAGAGTGAAAACAGGGTAGAAATATTAATGAGTAACTTCAGTTTCACACTGATTTTAAAGGCTTATCACTGTTAAGACATTGATCATTGCAGATTTATGGAACCAAAAACAACTTGAAAAGATCAACAAGGGCAGCTGCAGGTTATGGTGAGCATCTAGGAATCACCCCAACCCTATTGTTTAAGTCTTGAACCTTCCTCACATACCAAATGTGTATTCTTTTTTATCCTTTTGTCTGTCTGGCTCTAACTTCCAGACCTCATGTCCACCCTCCTTTCCCCCTTACCTTCCCCACCTTTTCATCCCCATTTTCATATTGTGCAACCATGGCTGTTTTTCTGTATAAAAGAGTTTCTCTTCATTTGCTCCTGGTCAACTCACTGGCTCTGTGACCGTCAGTCCACTAGTGTGTCGGCGTGCTTCTTAATGAACACACCACCACAGCAAACATCTAAACTTGACTCGATGATTTCTTCGACAGGCGCTGTCTTTATGGCATTTCTTACATTGAGTGGAGCTCAATGAATAACGCAGCTGCAGCGTTATCTCATTGCTTTTCAAATAAAAGACCGGAGCTGATAGTATTTAAAAAAAAAAAAAAAAAAAAAAAAAAATGTCAGTTGACTCAAAATAATGAATAAGCCTGACCTTTTTTAATTTAGATTGTACAGAGACCTGAAACAAGGCTTACATCTGGTGTCCCTGATTTGTTGAATCCCGCTTCCTTATCTGTCCTCCTCTTTTTTTGTATTCTGTAAAAGAAAAATGGAGATGGTGACATTATGATTTAAGAGTAGTCTGTGCTTTTGCACCTTAGTGACTTTTGACAGCTCTTTCCTCTCCCTCTACCTTCTTTTTTCTCACTTTCAGCTAGACTCTGTCAGACCATGTCATACATGCAAGGTTACACGTTGTCTGGACAAGGACTAAGGGCATACAAAGTCAATGGACCTTGACTGAAACAAGTGTGAAGTTGCAGCGGAATGGGAAAACCAGAGCTGCCGAGTGTGGCCAAGGCTGCCGCTTCTGTGATGTGAATTTATGTCAAGTGAATGTGTGGGCCAAAGCTGCAGACTACAAACAAAGGCGGAAGACATGCTGAGTACTAATACGCACCAACATCAGATTACATACCTGACCCTGGGCACAACTTGATCAGTGGAGGTGTTTGACAAGTATACATGCTGAATTACCCTAGCAGTAACTTCATCCCCTTCTTTGTCATTTCTGTCCTATTCTGTTCACGTTACTCTCTGCAACCTCTGTATCATAAATTAAAAAGGCCAGGCTCTGACCTGAAAGGAGGGCAGGTCCCCTACAAAGCACGCTTGTGGCCTTTTTGTGGTGTTCTCTTCAGTTCTCTACGGTTGCTTGTTTTGTTGCCTCTAACTGGCTGCGTGCCTACACCAACGCAATTCAGCACTGGAAGTCCTTCCAAGTCACTGGTCATGACAGGCTTTCCCTCGGCTCTTTCTGCTGCCCGGGGATGACCCTGATACCCTCTTATACCTCCACGTTTAACTGAGGGCACATGGCAAGGGTGAGGGCGTTGGGTGCTTCTGGGCATATTGGACTGTAGGAGTTTATTAGTTAGGGATGACACATGACAAAACTTGAAAATGTGTTCGTGTAGAATTAAAACTAAATTATTTAAGACCTTTGATAAGCTCAGATGTTACAAGACGTTACGCACAAGCGATAAAATGCAGTGTTTTTGACTGCAAAACTAATTTATATGTAAATATGGATCCGTTCATAAATTCAGTCAACCTGCTCTGTTATTTTTGGTCAGTGTCTAATTAGAAGAGCATATTAGCTTTCTGGTCATTACATATCATCACATATCTGGTCATTCATAATTTCCATTATTTTTAATGATGTGCAAAAGATCAAACCAAACCAAAAGAAAACCATTAATGTACTAATATCAATAAGTACAATCAGTAAGAGTTGAGGGTGGAAAAAAAATAATTGATTCTTCTAAAAAAAATTACAATGCAATGTTACAGAACTACTGGCTGCTGTGCTTGCGTATGAGGCACATTTTCTCATAAGCTTGGGGAATGTGTGTTGTGCAAGAGGCGTCAAATAAAATGTAGATTTTGGCCACACAACCAACACCTCTTAAGTTTCCACCTGCAGTTGCAGGAAAATCGACCGAGAGTTGCATCGATAATCATTTTAAAATCGAATCGTAGCCCTTTTGAATTGGAAATTAATCAAATTGTGAGGTGTCCAGAGATTCTCACCCCTAGTTAGAGTAGTCGCACCGTTAAAATCTTAACAGTTCCCTTCCCTATGCCTCGTGGGGGAGTTTACTGAGTAGCAACATAGAAAATGTCTCAGAGATGCTGCCCTATAAAAAAGAAATCATGGGATTGTGAGAGAGACAGTGATGCATTGTGAACTGGGAGAGTGGTGAAGCAGGATTGCAGAGATATGAAGCAGCTGTAGCCTTGGCCTTGGCCCTTGAACCTATCATGCACCGGTGCTCTGTCTGTCTGTCTTTCTGCTGGTCTTTCTGCCGCCCGATGGCCCCCTGTGAGGCTGCGGAGTCCCAGAGGAGAGAAATCCTGACCTCCCCCAGCTGGCTTGGCTTCCCATGGCCTACTGTCAACATCCCCATGCACAGCAGCATTGCCATCTGGAGCATTCTCCCTCCCACTCTCTTTATTGTTTTCTCTCGTGTGTTCACAAAGATACTGTCTCTTTCTTTACCGTGCAAACACACATGTACCTGCACAAAGCCGCGCACAATTCACTGAATGCTCAGTATAAACCACAGCGGACAGCAGGTTTCCACTGATGCACACCCAAACAACTGGAAGGTAGACTCATTTGTTTTTGTCTCGAGATGAAAGCCTCTTGTGTGATTGTGTAAAGTCTCTGCACAGGACAGTACATATTAATAATGGATTTTTATTCTGTTTGATATTCTTTCCATGTGCTCAAAAAGACCATCAGACAGTGGAATCGTTTCTGTAGTTGGCTGGGAGGACATGGCCTTTTACAGGTCAACGGACATTTATTTTGGTTTCAGCTGTGCCAAGAAAATAAAGCAAGATGTAAATAAACCACAACCTCCTGTCTCTTGTAGGACATTGCTACACATTTATATTAGCATAGTAAAGGCCAGTGCTGCTGCTTTTCATAATGCGCTCATCTCTGTGCTGTGACTCACTTGTGTTAAGTAGATTTGGACCAGAATTTCTGCTATAGGGCATTTCCATTCAGTCCAAGGTGAGCCCCTGTCTTTGCTGTGTTGACATTCAATTTAGTGCCCTGGATTTTCATATTATGCTTACTTTGTCTAATAAATTGACACTGTCACAGCTCAGGAAAATATTCAGCGCATAATACCTTACATATCCGTTTGACTGATATCGCTTTCATCAGCCAGAAACCCATATGAAAGCAGTCTTTAATCCACTTCTCACTTCTTCTTCTTACATATTGGTCGCCTTATACGGCTTGTCGCATGCCATGCATTGACGGGGTGATTGAAATTCTAATAATTGCCAATCCCTCAGTGTCGGATTCAATGTTCAACCAGGAACATTCACTTGAACACCGTGATGTCTGCATGACTAGTATGCTAGCTATTGTTGTGCTGGGATATCATCAGGATTCAATAGCCTGTATCTCCAGCGTGTGAGCGATGGTGGGACGCGACAGGAGGGACAAGTGTAGGAAAGAATAATTACTAGGCCTATTTCCTCCCCAAGTCATTCACGCATCAGCAGGCCCCAACAAAAAGGACTCTCCCCCTGCATTGTTATTATGAAATGAAAAATGGGCAGCGGATCAGTACAGTGACAGGCCGTTTGCTGTATTTACCTGTCATTTGTCTCCTTTTGGACAGAAGTGGACACTGTGCAGTTTGAAGCTGTGTGCGCGCCCACTGATGATATCAGTTTCGGAGCCCCTACTTTGTGTTGTAGATGGATGTGCTGCAGTGTAAGTGTTGGGTGTAATCTAGCCACATGCTGGTTGTCGGACACGGAGAGGAACACAGTGTGTTTCAGATGTAATACGTTTGAAAGCATGCCTAATTAAAAAGCGAACAGGCACTTGGCAAGCATTGATTGTTTGTGTACCTGCACATTGAGGATAAGGACGAGACCATTCAACTGCAAGGATACTCTGTATTAATTAGTGGCTCGAAGCAAAGGCCACATCTGAACATGGAGAAAATGAATTGGCATGTACTGTGTATTGTCACATCTTCTCCTGCACTTGCGTTACTGAATCAGTTGGACCCCTGCATGTCTGCTGATATTGGCTGTAAATAATGATTGAATCTTTAGAGGAAGGTACACTGAGCACACACATCAATACACATCAGCTAAACCAAACTCTTTTTATTAGCTTTAAAAATGATCAAGTTAAGCCATTTCCAATTTTTTGTGTCTATTGGATCAATTTGCACCAGCTGTCAGACGTATGAGGACTAATGGAGGTGTCATGCTGCGTTTATTCATGAGCTTAGTATTACATGATTCTCTCTGCCTTCAAGATCGTTGCGAGTTATTGACCTTAAAGGTTTTCAGTACCCATTGAGTTAAATGGTGATTATAAACTCAAAAATCATTCCTTTCATAAAATAACACCACAGTGACACTAATTGGTGTTCATTGACTTGGTTGATGTAAATGACTCAGCTTGGGGGAAAAAAAAATCCAAGGACCCTGAAATCTACCACAAGTAGCCAGGAAACTTTGTTTTAACAGTAAAAATGATCTGATGACTGTCAATGCAACATTCACTTTGGGATAGACAGAACGATCAAATTTCATTCAACGTTTGTTTCCATTTTCAAACATCACTTAACAGTTCTGTCTGCACCTTCACATTATTTATTTATTTTACTTATCGTCACAATGACCCTGCCTCCACTTGGTCACCCAATGAGAGACCTTTTGAGAGATCCTGTAGAATATTTTGTGTCTGTAGTTTCCTACAACTGTACACAGTGATGTGTACAATTAATCCGCAAATAGTGGCCATGGCATCTGAATAATAGAATGTCAATCCACCAAAATCCATCTTCACCAGACCAACTTGAGTTGCAGCAGACTGCAGATTTACCTGCAGCTGGACACATCCTTTGGTTTTAGGCAATGTGTTATCAGCAGGAACGGTGTTTGACCTGCAGTGTGGCTGTCAAAACACTAATAAATACGATTTGCTACACCAACAAAGCTGTGTTGTCTCAGAAGGTCTCAGAAGTAAGTGCACCTTGCGAAGAAAACTGTATTGAATTAAATATAAATACCGTGTATATCAGCATTGAAGTGTTATTTTTTCACCTTCCAACATCTTTGCTAGTGCTTGCCACCATCACCCCTGAGTTTCTCACTGACTGACTGGTTCTAGGCAGTGAATTTTTGAAGCCTTGGGCCATTTTAGATTGCTGATCAGACATGGAGGGAGCTGATCTCTACATACACGATAACCTGCATCTGTCTGCAAAAGGTTTGCTGTCAGAAGTAAATTCAGGGCGATCAATCCATGGCTACACTCCGAATGACACACTGCCGTTATTTTCTGGCACTGCAGAGAATGCTGAAAATGATAGTGCCATATGCACTGAAAGGAAAGTCAATTTGCCCTGGCAATTTACGGAGACAGATCATGCCACTCAGCCAACACGATGTTGACTTTGATGGCACCAATCACAGCAGCACAGAGACACGTGCTATGAACTCACTCCTGCGAACTCTGTGGTTGGTGCTTTCCTCTTTCTTTCTAACCCCTTTACCGGCTCTGTCAATACGCTCTCTACACGCATCACTGACAATACTCACTCAACCCCTAGAAAAACACAATCATTAAAAAATAAATACATAATTCCGATAGCAGTGAAGCAGGTGGGAGTGGTAGCAGCGTGAGCCTTCAGACAGAGTCAGACTAAATCATATTTCTACCCACTGACTGAATGCATTTACTCAAAGCCACTGCCGACTTTATGGATTCCAGGCATTGATTTTCTTATTTTAAAACTTAATGAACTGTAAAGAAAAAAAAAAAAGAAAATTCCCCTCATCCAGTGAACTGCCTTTCCTTTCTGGCTGACATTAATAAGTTAGTTTTCCATGCATAATTGAAAGCTTTATGATTTCATTAATGGATAGGGTGGCTTCACAAGAAAGCTAGTCATGATATACAGTAAATGACCTGACCATGAGTCTAACACTTCCCAAACACACATACAACCTCAACAACAAGTGAAATTAGCCTTATAATTGTTATTAACTGACAGATATATTCAATAGATTAGCTCACTAAATGGCAAGAATTAAAGAATATTTTTCTTGCCTTGACACCTGCTGTGGCAAATATTACAAATTTATGCACTTGTGTTGCTTTGTGAAATAAAGTTTTCCCTTTGCTGTACTATTTACTTACGGCTCCCGCATAAAATACAGTGCAAACTGAATAGAAGAAATTCAAAATCTCACCTCAAGGTACGTTAACTAGCCATTCCGGATAAGACCCGGGAACATACAGTCATTATATGTTCATCAGCTAATCAGTAATGGTTTAATTTCTTTTTGTTTTTAAGCAATGGCTCCTTGAGTTTTAAAAGTTCTGGAGAGTTCAAAGCAGTGATGCAGCAAGCATATTTCTTCACTACCAATTCGTATTTCTGTCGTCTATGAGCCTTATTAGCTGGTTGTTTGTTTTGTTAGAACATCTGATTTAGGGTGATTAAAAACTGGATTATATTGAAAGTAGGTTTTTTTTTTTTTAAACAAAGTGCTTAAAAGTCATTGAAACTAAAATGAACCACATAACTCTGTCTTATATTTTGACAAAGTTATTAGAATTTAATTGTTCATAATCAGAAATTCACGGTCTCACTGTCTAACTCATCACTGTCTCGCCCTTTCCTTTCTCGCTGGCCTCGATGAACATGTTACTGAGAACTAAATTTACCAGGGGAGTGTAGATTTAATCCATCATGGCCGGAAATGGATCTTTATAGCAAATGGCTTTTGAATGCTCTGTTTTATGCCGGCAGCTAACCTAATCTCCTAACTGGCTGGCGAGGGCTGCAAGTTATCAACAACCGCTATGCTAAAAACAATGCATGATTGCTCTGTCATCCGTGAAAAGCTGCTCTGGCCAGCTTGATTGGAAAGCAACCTGCTGTATGCACGGTTGCCATTTCAGAGAGGTCAAGATCCACCAGGAACCAAAGACAATGTGCGTCATGGATTGTTTTTCGTGATTAGTGACTCAAAGGCATTAATCCTGATGTCAAACATATCACATCAGTCTTCAGCAAGATGAAGCTCCTGTAATTAAGTTCCTTGAACTATGAGGTGAGATTGTTTACAGGCACTTCTTGTATTTTTTTTTTATACTTAAAATGTTAATATTGAGCGGTTACAGTTTATTTGATTGAGTGATGTGGGAAGTAACAAACATAATTAGTACAGATGTTGGGCGTTAGACTGATAGGAAAAGTCATAACGGGTCAATCATTTAATTAAGCATTTAATTAATAGATAAACAGCGGGTTTGTTTCTGTGGTTTGAAATTAACATCCCATTTGGAGAGTTACTTTACAAGCCATTTTTAATCAGAGAGAAGCTCAAAGTTAACCCCTCTCAAGGAGCCGTTGGCTTCAACAACTGTATATTTGAAGTGCTAGAAACTAGATTGAAAATAATAATTGTGTTAGTCACATTCCAGTATTTATCATACTTTATATTTATGCATTGTGAAAGAGCCAAGCAGAACGATTGTATCTCTCCGTCAGACATCCTGGTGAAGAAAAGTGAGCTAACAGCTGTTTGTATTCTCCAACATGTTATCTTTAAGCGTGTAATTTTTCTCTGAAGTTTCTCTCTGTGAATATCTCGTCGTGGCCTCAGCAAGTCCTAATTATTGTATTCTGAACTGTGCAGCATAGACAGCCACAGGTTCACTTCTGGTGTTTATGCAGGGCCTTCTAAATGATTTTGTTCTGCTTGGCTGCACACTTTAATGAAAGTGTAAATGCTTTTGGAATGGTGGAATCAGCTGAGTTGGGCGGATTAGCACTTCCCTTTTCCAGAGCCTTGATGTTTAATTACCACAAGTTTGTTTTTTTTTTGTTTTTTTTTTATTCATCTGTTACTTTTTCAACTTTCAGACAGCTCGCATGTAGCCCAGGGCCTGAGTAATTGGTGTATTCGGGAGGGGTGAAGGAATATGCAGGGGAACAGTCTGTCTGGCTTCTGTCTGCCAGACAGAAGATGTGTAAAGGTAGTTTGGGAGCAGCCAATCGTTTTACAGCAACTGCCACACTTTCTACACAGACACCTCTGCAAAACACAGCTGAATAGATATTTATATTCAGATTTTCTTTAAATTCCTCTATCACCTTGTCTCTGTTCTCTCACCATTGCTCCCGCCTTACCCTTCATGCATCCTTTTCCCACTCACCCAAACACACACATGCCCCCTCTCCTTTTCTCCTGCGACATCAGATTCTGGATTTTCATTACACCCAGCCGATTGAGTATGTTTAGGTCATTGGTTGGCTTTGACCTGTATTTAGCATTTAAATCAGGCCAGGCTTGGCTGTGATCTCATTACCAGGCCACCTGACTGTATTTGATGTAAAGCCTGGGCATTAATAAAGATCCCTCAAGGGTTGAGGGAGGGAAAGATGAGGCTTGTCCTGCAGCCCAGGTAATTTACTGCAGCAGAACAAGATGGAGAGACTGTGTTATTATAGACTTGATCGCTTGGCAGGCCAGCTTGTAATTGATCTGTGCTCTGCAGAAGTGCTCGGTGGTGATGGAGGGTGTGGTTGTGGAGGAAGAATTCGATGCAGAATGTAATACATACTGTATAACAGTGAGACAGATCCATAGTTTGAAAACCGAGAAGGCAGGCAGAAGAGGGTTAGACAAGTGAGTATTGATTAAAAAATACTCCCAGTGACATACATTTAGCAAATTATGAGGAAGTTTGGCTCCTGCTCATCCGAAGCAGTGCTCCTATAGGATCGCTGAATTCAGTCATTGGGAGGCAATGGAGAAACAAAATGAACCCAGTGGTATACTGTAGTAGACCGAGGTGAACTAAATATTAAAACCGCTCAGTTTATGTCTCACCTTTTCCCTTAAATCTTAAAGGTCATTCACATATTACCCCATTCATAAAAGGACTGAAAATCTTCCCTTAATCTCACCAAGAGTGGCGACAGGCAATTGTGGTAAAGTATGTTTCAAAATAACTATATTACAGCTAATAAAATCCCATTATGTCCTTTTCATTGAAATCCCAGGCCCTCACTAGTCATTTAGAAGCTGGTCATGAATCAGGTTTCATTGTTTTGATAGCCTTTAGTGCATATGTTCAGGGCCTTGTCAGTGCAATACAATACAGGTCACCTCTGTCACAGTGATTATTTCCCGCTTGTGGAGTTTAATTCTGCTGTTACCATGCTGATAAGACGTAAAAAAAAAAAAAACTAATTTAGATAAAGAGACAGATTTAAAATAATAAGATGAGGAAGCACCTTCTACTCTTAATTCCATGACTGTCTCTCTGTTTAGCCACCGTGTGTTACCACAAATGGTAACCTGTTTTAGTCATTCTCGTCAGGAAAATGTGAAATGAGCTGATTCAAAAACATCTACTCCAGCCCCTCAACACACCAGGGTAATACATCTTGCTCAACAAAAGCACAGATGAATACAAATCCTGAAGGGCTCTCCATAAAATTGCATATCCTGACCGCAGCGTCTCTCATGCACAATGTAATGTCTTCTGCTTTGTGCATTTCAAGCATTATCTTTACAAGAGATGAACGACGCAAACTAATCCTCCCTCAACATTTACCAAAACATTGTTTATCGTCTTCATTGAAGAAGGCAGAAATCTCTAAAGCCTGTACTTGATATCAGAGCGGTGGCACAGCCTGAGTGCAAATCTGGCCAGACAGTCCTTTCTCTCAGCATCTGCAACAAGGCGCTATTGATCGTCGAGCTCGAGGGAGTCAAATCTGCAACAAATAGAAAAGCTTCTTCAGGCTCATCTGAGCTACTCTAAATAATTTTGCTGTCTTCATCATGGCTGCTTACAGCAGGGTCCTTCAGGGAACCCTGAATCAATCGGGCACTGTGGAGGTCTGCTTATTATCTGCCAATAGAGGGTCCAAGAGTTATTTCTGGTGCAGTGGAAGAAATTTAATATCTAAGGGGAAGATGGGTGTAAAGGCAACACAGTTTGTGATAAAAAATAATGCTGAACCAAATCAGAAGAAAGTTAGACTTTGAAGTCTGCAAGCTGTTGGCACCCTGCTGCAATGTGGAACACTTCCTGCGTGAATCACAGTATTTGGACAGAACAAGTAGCAGCAACAGCATTTGGAGTTAGCTGTAGTGTGGCAGCAATGTCACTTTATGTTTGTCAGCACAGTCGAAAATGTTTTTGGAAATAAATAGAGATGTCTTTTCACATCAAGTATAGCTTTGGCCCTAAATTCAATTCCCCTACTTACACCATCACCACCCCCCCTCTCTTCAGTCCTCTTGGTCCACTGCTCCTGCTGAATGTCTGGCGAGGGTGCAAGGAAGGGTGACATCTAGGTCAGTATGAGTGACTCAGACCTATCGCAGGAACACAGGGAGTTTGGGAGTAGGAGGTGAAAAATGCTCTCTGAACATGCGCGCACAAACACCCAGGCACACAATCTCATTGCCTTTTTCTGTACTTTCCTGAACATTAAGTGTGAATGTTCTGTGACTTAGGATGCAACAGTGCAAGGACAGATACTGTAACTGTAGACTCCCTGCTCTGAATGTATTAGCTGGGTACTGTACCCAGATCTGAGGCTGCTGCAGAGAAAACAAACACGGCTCCAATTTATCTCATCTTTATTTTTATTACAAAGATGACTGCTTTTTACAGATTAAATTCCAAACCCCATGGCCTTCCATTATTGTTTGTGTTGACTTAAATTGCCAATGAATCTTGCAAGTTACTGTAGGAACAATATTTTGTCTTATTGTTGCAGAAATTCATTAACGGTGGGTTCTTCTGTTCATCAGCTCTCCCCCTCAGATTGATTATTCTATGACACTCTCCATTAAAGCCCCATTAGCTGCCATTATGCCAAGCTATTCTCATTGCCAACAATAACACTCAACCAGAATGCAATCGGAAAAGAGCACAGGATACAAGCACAGTTTGACAGTTACAGGATTGTTCATCATTAGCTGACACTGTCATTCTCTAAAGCGGCCACGGTGCGTCCTTCCCAGCCGAATGGCTTTACACGACAGAGGACATTCCTCTTACATTCGTACAGGGTTCTCCATCAACACTTGTCAATAGGGGGAGGGGAACAAAGGAGGACTCGCTAATGACAAAAGACGCGATTCATTTAGTTTAAGTGCAAAACATCCATCCTAAATATCCTCTCCTGCACCGAGGCTTTGATTAAGAGATTCAGTGAAATCGCTTTAAAAGGAGAGTGTCAAGAGGAGAAATATAGGCCATTTCCCCAGCGCCTGCTATCCTTCTCTCCCCCTCTCATTCTCCAGCTGTATGATAGATTAGCAAAAAGTGGATGGATGGTCATTACTTGAAGCAAAAAGAAAAGGCCGAAAAGAGTTTCTTTCTGAAGTTGCCAAAGTTACTAATGATTAGGTAAACGTACCTATTAGCTGTGAAAAGGACCACAACTCATACACTGTCAACATGAATAATTAAATCTGAAAATTGCCATCATATCCAGGAGATTGGCCATTATTTTAGCAAAGTGTGAAAACACTTCATGCTTTTGAGAGGTACTTGTTTTGCTCTTGTTTATTTTCAGGTTTTCTATTTAATCCTCTACAGACACCAGAATAAGGACTTATGCGCATTTATTTCAAAGTTACCTACGTTATGATGATAAAACCTGTTGTTGGAGCTTTCCCGTCTCTTCATCTTTCACGACCACGGGGACTGCTTGGTGTGTTATCTCCAGAAAGCGTTATAATCACTGACGTGGATGATGTGTAGATGCTTCTAGAAAACCATTCATAGTTAATGAAACAAAGCGACATGAATTAGCAAAGCTGTAGTATACTGATAACCTGAACAATAACCTGTGTTATTGGTGAATGAAGCCCACATCTTCCAGCCCGAATTAGACATCACGTGTAATGTGTCACTCTGCGTGCCCTTGCAGGCGTTTGCAGGTTTTCTACGGGAAGGTCGAGTGCCACCGAATCGGCTCTTGCACATGTATTGATGTTTAATATGCATTTAACATATATTTTAGGAGAATAAACGTGGAATAACAATGTGCAAGTAATTACATGGTGGGTGGCTTCCTCCCAGCATCTGTCATTCCAATCACTGTGCTGAATATCATTGTGTCTGTTCCGTTTCTCACTCTGAGCAGAGACGGAGAGTTTTAATTTGCTTTGTGCCCTAGCCTGGGCTCTCGCGCTCATTGATAATAAGCCAATAAAATTAGAATTTGGAGGCTGTCTAGGGGATATTGAGGAAATATACATAGAAATCAGAGGCACGCGTCCCTTATGATAAAGCATTAATAACTTTCTGAATGAATGTCGTCGTGTAAATGGCAGCAAGCCGCCCGGGGAAATGGGCTCAGTATAGATATTGACATTGCGATGGAAAGAAAATGACAGAGCAAAGATGACAAGAGAGACGCCGGAATAGTGGACAGCAGGGATGTATGCGGGAAAATTAAAGTGAATTCTTATTACTGCTCACAGCCATTGTGGACACAACCACTGCCATGTGTCACTCCGGTGTCTCGGCTCACTTCTATTCAAAGACGATTGCAGCTGGGTCAGTCTGGAAGTATAGCTTCACAGTAGCAGGGGGAGATTGTGCAAAATATTACCTACTCACAAAACAGAAGCCAGCATTAAGATTTCCATTTCCTTTTACACAGATTTAAGTGGAGTCTATACATATTTGATTAGTGTTCTGTGATGTAAATTCTTTTATGCACCATTAAAACCATAAAGTGTTCCTTTAACAAATAGGCTCGTCATGAATCTCTGATGCACACTCGGTACTTAAACTAATTGTGTTTCTCTGCGGTGAATAATAGCGAAGAGCCATTTATATGAAGAGTGCGTTCATGCTAGTGCGCGTGGGGGACTGGAGATGACAAATGATGCAGCGTTGTGAATTTATTGATGTGTGATACTGACTTCAGCACTTCAGCGCTGGTTGCGACATGTATAAACTTCAGTGCAATACTCATGATCGTGAACAGGCTTTGATTTGCGGGGCACCGCTCTGGATGGTGAAATGACTATAACCAGTTTCTCCCTCAGACTTCTTAATATTGATGTTTCACATGCTCGGCTCCCCCTTTGAAAATAATTGATTACAGCTGGCTACAATGTGCGGGGCACATTGTTTGGCAGTGTAAATCTTTTATTTAGGTCAGTGTTGTGGAATGCTGTTTTATAGTTTTATGAGGGTGATTACCTCAGTACATCTCCAAACACACTAATCATGGGCTGACGTCATCCGACTGATCTCGGGAAGCATCTCGGCAGCAGCTTTTTATTCCGCAATGTCAGCAAATGAATGCTTGTGGAAATTTCCGAATCGAAAATTACGATTTTCCATGGAGCCTTCCTGTTGGGTTATATTTCAGTGAAAGATTAATGTTTGAAGTTTAAGACGCATCAATCTTTCACACAGCTAGACCGGGTTAAACTATTCTGAAACCTTAGGGTTCAATATAAATATCAATGAGTGAACCACATGACTCTGATCTGACCCTTTGACGTTTTTCAATTTGAAATATTAACATATTTCATCATGGCAATTGACGGGTTTTGCTAATGATGATAAACATACCAATTATCTTAGGTTATTTGTGATTATGTCCCATAAATAGATGCAGAGGACAAAAAAATTATGCATGAATTAATGCGGCATGAGTAATGCATACAACAATTTACAAGAAACTTATTTTTATTAGTTCTCTAAACCAAGATGTGACTGTGCAAAACTCTCATATTCAACAACTATATCACAGCGCCTGCTGGCATCTCTATTAGCATCCGCTCAGCAGGCTTGTTGGAGGCCTGGCACTCAGTGCCACTTCTTGTTGTGCAGAGAGCGAGATGCCAAGCTGACTTAATTACACCACAACGAGCTACTGACGTCCTAAACCTTTTATCCACTGTCTCTCTTTCATTTCCATCCACTTGAATCGATACCTTATTGTCAATTATCGATGCAGGTCTTCTGTTTTGACGCTATATTATGCAATATTACTGTTGTTAACGCATCAAATGAATCCCTGTAGTGTGAAAAAGTGTGTAAAGTTAAGTCTGCTTTCAGCCCCTGATGAGTGCATAATGGTGTACGCATATGCATATGTCACAGACCACCCACGTCCAACGGTTCACACGCAGACCTTTAGAATATAAGCGACAAACAAGTGCTCCCACTTCATTTTGTAGGCTGCTTACCATCGCCGTGCGCTTTCATTTTAGCAAAAACCCAACCAATTTTGTACTATATGTTACAGCTTGAAAGATTCTCAGAGCTGGAAGAAAATGAGACTTTCGTCTCCACAGCAGTCTGCCAAACAATTGTTGGTATTTTACATAGTGGAGCCAATAGAACCTGTTCTCAGCCCACACACTGTTATAATAGTCATGGTGACTGGTCAGTGTGTTGGATTTATTGCAGTATGTTTGTAAAAATATGATCTTAACAGCATAAGTTGTCTGAATGTGGGCGTTAAAATGTGCTAAAAACATGCTGATGACATAGTTTCTCCATCCAAAACACAGTCACAGTGAAGAAAATTCTGGTTAGTAACACTATAACACAGATGGACATGGGCTTATTATTTTCAGCTATTTATTCCAAATTGCATTATAGTCAATAAACTATACATTCTGATGTAAAATCAGTTTAGTCATTATTTGTAGCGATTAATATTAATGATGTTAGAAATACCTGCGTCATTATACTGATAAGTTAGGAGCCAGAGCTCCATTACAGCCAGCAATATGGAGCAAAATGGATGGGCTATATACAAAGATTTAACACAATGACATTCAATCATAAAATAACATCCAATGATTACAATAACACTTAGCATTTCAATAGATATGAAGCTATAAAGAAGAACATAAGACACATTAGTGACACTAACAGAAAATAACACCTGCAGTAATGATCACATTCAAAGACCAACAAAATAAAATGGTGCAAAGTGCACTTAAGCAACACAGTAATCTGTTCTCTGCAGAAGCGGCTCAGTGGCTTGAGCAGTGGGCTGTAAGAGTGTTTTTTTTATTTTTATTCAGAATGCATTACTTTTTAACTTAAATTAAATACAGGTCCAGAGTTATGACATACCTGTACATATCTGAAAGCCCATACTTGGGCGGGAGGGGGGGGTGTCAGTCAAGTAAACGGGTGCAGAACTGTAGGCAAGCTACAGGTAGGCAGTGGAGCTTGATGAGCAACATACCTAATGAATAACAGCCTCACCACCACATTCTGGATCACCTGAAAGGGTTTCACTGTGCAGGCTGGGAGGGTCGTCAGGAGGGCGTTACAGTCATGGAGTCGTGAGATGACCACAGCCTGTATCAGGAGCTTAAATGTAAAATGCAAATCGGCACGACACAGACAACTTGATCATGATTCATCAGTGTTTTTAAAAACAGATTTCAGTGCATTGTTAGGCTGCAATTTGATCAAGTCTGTGACCAGGAAAGTTACCTATTTTCTTAAAATTAGCACTGTCCAATAGACACTTTAACAATTTGATTTTAATTTTCGCTGCCAAATAGATTTGGCTAACCTGTTTCGCCTGACTGCCTGTGCCTTTCCTGTCTCTTTAGAACTTGCTTAAACAATGTTGACACGTTTCCAGATTTCATCAATTTACTCCATGAGTAAAATGTTATTATCACAGACAGGAATAATGGCCAAAAACTACAAAAATAAGACCCAAGATGTAACGGCAATTACCCTTTAAGCAGCTGTTGATATTGCTTATTGGGTATGGTTGATTATGTAGAAACAGGCAGAAATAGAGATGGCAAGCAGTCACAGGGGAAATAGTATATGTGTGTGTGTGTACAACGGTGTTCTTACTGGTATGTTGCATCAATGACTGAGTGAGTTAGCTTGACTAAGAATACAGTTGACACGCTCAGCTGAACCCTAAATGCACTTAGGGCCATGATAAGTAACGTCATAGGCCATTTACTTCATATGCAGAAAATCAAATCTACATTTAAATCCGACAAGTTAAAAGGTAGCAGTAATCCAACTCGTGTGTCTCTGTAATTGAACAATAGACAGTAGCGCATCTGTTTGCAGAGATATCGCATGATTCCCATATTTACATTTGTTATTCTTTGCCTTGCAATATAGAATTAATGGGGAAAATTACGATCCTGCCTGAGGCAGTAAACAAAGAATTAGATATCGGAGCAGCACAGGGCTTCTGTAAAATGTTGGCAAACCTCTTCTGAAAACACAAGTGACATAAATTCAGTTCGCTTCATTTCGACACTCATTGGAGACCGTGTGAAGCCAAGGTACTATCAATTTAAATATCATAATTTAGTACCAACTTTAATTAAAAGATTTATTTTAATGTCTTGCAAAGGAAAATCTCGTCTGAATCCAAGACGTTCTTTCCCCCTGTAAAACGGTGACCATATTCCAGACAGATCCTCGTGTCGTTTTATAGAAGTCAGTTTAAAAGCCATAACATTAAGGTCATTTTGCACAAAAATGTCTTCAACCTGTGCCCATAGATAGAGTTCATAAGTGATTATCTTCCCCACTGGCCTCGGGGCAAATTCCACCTGAGCTTTCTCTCCTGCGTCGCTTCCCATCACCATCTCGGAGTAAGTTTGCTAATGTCACCAGAGGTTCTTTAATTTCTTATAGAGCCGAACAACCAGGGAAACTCGACCAGTGTGCAGGATATTTAACAAACTGAAAAAGTTGTCTGCGGCTTAACTTTTCACTGGCCAATCAGATTAGTGTGCTTCTTGCTTTACCTACTGGTGTATTTTATTCATGAAGTCCTGTCTTAGATGTGCGGCATGGGCAAAAAATGGACTGCAGCCACGCAAAGTCCTCCTGTTTTTAATTTCTGTTGAACTTCCAATTAATCTTTACCTAAACTTTGGTAAAAATATCATGAATGTCAACGTCAGGTGTGAGTTTACATGCATGAGACTGCTCTTTAGGCACAGAACAAATGTAAGTTTAGGCAATAACGTCATGACATCACATGCAATGGAAGTCAAATGTTTTGGATTTACTGTTAATAACACTTATTTAGCTGTTTAGCTATGCCTTTGAGACACTGCCAATTCCCCTATTATCTACCCTATGTGTAAAATTAATTTTAAATGCCTGTTGCTGTATTTCACTGCCACACAACAAGATGAAACTGAAGCAGCAGACGTACAGCTTGTTTACTCCCTGGTGCATTTGGCTAATCAAACATACATTAGCTGCCAGTCAGTTTAAAATTGTAAAACAAAGATCTAATTTCCCAGGATCCCTTCATTTCAGTCCTAACTGTGAAAGTGTTCTTTGGGAAAGGGCTCGATACTACCACAACGTTCCCAGGCTTTCATCTACCAAAATTAGACTTCAGGCACTCATTTTGTCCACAGGCCTCGGTATTTCCGCTATCTATATTCCCGACTGACTGAAGTCTTTTTTTGTCCTGGCTGGGAATGAGAGAGCTCTTGTAGAGGTGGCCGGAGGGCTTCCTGATTGATTAGAATTCTTCAGAGGGAAAAGGGCTGAGTGGTTCTGAGGCTCGGAGCTTGAGTGTGAAACACTGGGTGACACAGGCCACGCAGGTTGCAGCTGAAAATGCGCACCTTGAAGATCTTGTTTACTGAGACAAGCACAAAGTGTGCTGATTTGTGTTGTGTTGAGGGAAGCATTTCATAGAAATGCACAGGGGATTTTTGCAGGTGTCTATGCAGGTGCTTTTGAATCTACTGGACCAGTGCATTCTTGCACTGAGCCTCAGGACACTGACACTAAACTATGTACTGAAAGTTTGAAACTGCCTAATATAAACATTGCTGATATATATTTTTCTTTGTCTAAGGTGGAACAAAAAAAAAAAAAAAAAGTTTCTGGGCCATGTGCTGTTTTTCATGTTTCACTTTGGAGGACAAATTACTGTAGCACAAAGCAAATTCCATACATGACTCAAGAAGGGATATGGGGAATAAATCTGGGACACTTCAAAGCATGCATAGTCCAAACAATAGTAGCTCCATCAAGACACAAAGACTAAGACTAGATCTAAGTGAGTTTAATGATGCTCTTATACTTACGTAAGAATACCCGCTAGTGCCGGCGCTTAAAATCGGAAAGACTACACAGCTCAGATTTGATGAGCTGCTTCCGTCGAGGCTCCATGCTGGCTGGAGAAAGTAAACACAACATGCCAAACAAGATGAAACTGAGCCAGTTACTAGCACACAGTGTCAGACGTCAGAGAGATCCTTTTACACTGGGACGAGGACATGATATTTCAAGACGAGTCTCATTACATTGTGCAAAAGGCAGCAAGCGGCCTACATTTGCACGCTCGCTTTACATTTTTTAAATTTAGAAACAGACTTTGACTCCTGGATTGTCTGGTTAGCTCAAAGTACAGCTTCACTGTAGTGTCTTAGCACGTTTAGAAGATCCAGTTCTCCAATCTCCCACCTAAAGTGGACATTGATGTCATGTCAGGCCAAAAGGAAATCCTTGACTACATAAACTGTGACAGCAATTCCGGCTGTGTTTACGGACGCTTCTGCGAAGCATATTTTAAAGGTTCACTTAGGGCCGCTGCTCAAATACTTACTGTTGGTGGTTGGACAAATGACATCATGTCAAATAATGAGGAAGAGCCACTATACAGGAGAATCTATAGCTAATTAGAGAAGCAGGCTTTTAAGCCAGACAGTTTGACGAGGACATCAAGAAAGCATGTACGCTGCGTGTCGATACTGTTTATTTTGTTCCCTCCTGCACTCTCGCACCGTGCTCAGCAATATTGGATGGGTTTCATTACCTATAAAACAGACTGAGTGGACAATGAATGAATGCCACATTGCGGTTAGGGTTGGAGGCTTCACCTTATCTGTGGCCAAAATGATTAAAGTAAAAGCAGCTCATTGTAAAATATTTCATAGCTTTAACTTTTGCTGGTCACTGCGCACCTCAAGAATCTAAAAGTAGTTCTTATATCAGCAAATGGATACCACGTGTTGCGATCTTAATAGAGATTTCATCCTCATTTACGTTGACGTTTTGACGTGATATGCAAAGGAATACACAGAGTTGGTCATGCTAATTAAAGCTCGTCATTTATTGGCGTCAGCTTGAAGGATGGATGTAATTGCTGTGAAGAAACACGGAGCTTCATTATTTTAAGGAATTGTCCTAATTGAATTTAGCTCTTATAACCCTTATCAATATATTTAATGAGGCGCTAATGCTCTCCCTGTAAAATCGCGCTGATCAATGTTGACATTTTTCACAGCTCTGCTCTGATTAGCCTGTGAAGCCCGGCTTCCCTGGGAACATACCTGAGCATACACTAACACCGTCATCTTCAACATTAATGTGTTTTTGATTCGATCGCTGTAATGTGTTTCAAGCACTGTCAAATATTTTGATAGGTCTCAGAATTGTCTTACTGCCCTGTTGCCTGGAGGGAAATTCAGAGGCTGTAAAACCCCTTCAGTCTATTCAATGAAAAATTAATATTTTCTCACCAGGTCTCGCGCTGTCTCTTCTTCAGCTGCAACGCGCTCATTAAACCCTAATTTTCCTGAGCCACGTCCTGTTCGCTGTGTGGTTGCGGTACTCAAATGGGAAGATGTTAATTATGTGGAATGAATTCTATCTTTAATTAATCATTAATGTTGTTTCACATTTCAGTTAAATTGGACTTAGCAGAAGACATATGGAGTGTTCCTATTCCAAAATAATACATCCACCTTAGAAATAGCACTGGAGGTTAAGGAACATTTTTCATTATTAGTAATAACTTATAACTGGATATTGTTAATTTTAAGGTAATATAAGAAACAAATTTCTTATTATGAGTCAAATATGAAGATTAGGATAAGTCCTGAATTAATGTAGTAACATTTGAAAACAATCCTATTATATAATTTGCGTACATTGTCTATTCTTTAGGTCACAGCTAGGATCTATAGTGTACAAAGTACCCATGATTTTACACATACATGAATAATATTCTGCACAAACATTCATGGAAGGTGACCATATTACTTAAATTAACATTCCCGTTGGTGGTCTTTGGTACTAAAATGCAAATATCTTCATTTTCGACACTGGTCACACTGTTTCATGATGAGTATCTTTCCGAATGCTGCATTAACAGCGAGAGTTCTGATGGGATTTTTATGGAGAATGAAATCATCGCCTAATCATGTTTTGCAAGGTCTTTGGCAGGAGGAAAGCTTTTCTCCTTTTCACGCAAAGAAGCGCCTTTTGTAAAAAGCAGAACCCATGTGAAGAAAATGAAAATGCAGGAGAAGTGCAAGTGGACTGACCTTGAGCTAATGATGCTTTTATCGTCAAGAGAAAAAATAACAAGCATAACTGACCAGCCTTCCACATCAGACCCATTTCTGTCCGTTTTGCCAGTCTGCCCGTCTGTTTTCCTTTTTTTCCCTCTCTGCTTTTTTTCAAGGCCTTGAGAGGCGAAAGCAAAGCTTTGAAGGACACTGCTGTGAACTTGGGGCCCAGTGCAAAGAGCTTCAAGTCCATCTGTTTCATTTCTCCAGTTCCAAAATGAAGTGCGTTTCCTCTCCCCAAACATCGGTGTGAGATTCCTAACTATCGATTCTGGCAGCTAGGCAGCTCCCGTAATTAAAAAATTCTATGTGGAAGATGGTAAACACTGCTCAAAGCCAACTGTGGCAGGGCTCTTCATCCTTAATGAGATTTCAGTGGAAAAGCTAAGCAACCAACCCTAAGAATCAATACTTTCTCTCTCTTTCTCTCTCAAATGCTTTTGATAATCTTCTCTAAGGCTCTGATCAATTTGGGCTGATGCAACTCATTAATAATACTTGTCCAGGCCCACTTAGACTATGTTAAGTCTTAGAAAAGGATCAGAGACAGTAACTTAGTTATATTACACTCCTTGGTCGTGACACCTTGGCAACTTTCTCTCTGCTGCACCTCATCTGATGTTACCGTAGGACCAGGAGGTGGAGTGGATCAGTCTACATGAACCTTAGCTGAATGCATCACTCAGCAGGTGCTAGACAATGTAGATGTCATCTCATTAAAGCCTCAGTCTTTATTAACATCTCGTCTCGTACTGTAATGTTCTGTCTGAAGGCGGGGCAAAATCAATAAACCATTTACTTCATTTTGTACTTTGGCTACAGCTAATCTGTACACGGCTCCCTCTGCCGCGACCTCAAAACCCAACTGTACTCATACATTAAAGAGAATAGTGTGAATTCAGCATTGCAGTGCACATCTCCATACACGCTGCGTATCTATTTCAGGCCCGTGGATGTGGAATGGCACAAACATACAGGGAGGGGGGAGGGAAGGGAAGGGAAGATAGTGTCCCAGTATTGTTAGCCAATGCTAACTCACCATAATGAGCTGATCACACTTCAGTGTTTACCGGTGTGAGTGACATTAGCTCTGCAGGGAGCTCCTCATCATGATAAACAGCCTGGTAGAAATGGGAAAGTCAGGATAAAAATACATTTATCATCTTTCTGGACCATTACCTCTCAAACTCACTCTAAAATAAAGATTGTGACACTAGGATTGCTTTTCATTATTTAACTCCCCTTCCTTCCTGCGCCAGGTGCGTTTTTTTTTAAACAAGGTGAAGAACATTTAATATCTCTAGTGGCTATAATTGATGAGCATCCTCACTTTTCTTTCACAATGAAAACAAAACTCAGTCATTTTCGTGTGGGTGAGACATAATTTCCCTGAGGTTAAAAAGCAACCGGCGATGATTAAAAGAATTCCTGTTAATTTACAGACCTCAAAATCATTTTCAGCATAACAACATGCATTTATTACTGCAGAGTGCTGAGGGATTTTTTTTTGTTCTTTCCCCCCTTTTTTACTAGAAGGATAAAAGGAGGGGTGACGTTGCATATTCCTGCGTGCTATATTTAAGGCTAAGCATGTATAATGTATCACGGCAAATTTGCATGCATTTGTACGAGAGCAACTGTGCAATAAATTGAAAAAGGTAATGGAGGAACAACACAAGGAAATTCCCAGTAGACCCGAAGACTCTGAGGCAAAGTGTGGAAAAAAAGTACAGCAGCCCGAGCAGCCCACAGCTGGAGATAATATTGTCAGTAATTACTTCCATCCCTACTGGGCAGAGGACCTCACTGTTGTCTGTTTCTCTGTCATATCTGGGCCAGCCGCTCATCTCATTCCGGACTGCATCGGCTCTGTCAAGCATCAACGAGGAAGGGGAGGCATTAGTGGACCCCGGAGAGGAGCGGGATGAGGTGATAAGAACATCACAGGAAATCCGCCTCATTTAATGCTACACACTGCTGAAAGTTGGGCTTCTCATTTGTGTAAACAAGAGAGGTGTGCAAATGTTTTGTTTGCGCTTATATGTGTGAAAGAGAATTATAGCCTGTGAATGTGTTTATGTTCAGTTTAATCCCATTTGAACAATTTTGAGCAATTTGTCACCGGCGATACATTAATAGGACGTGCAGAATGGTGTTTATAGGCGCGTTATTCTGTTTTCTAATGCAAAACAGCCTGTGTCATTAAAAACAATTATCAACAGATGTTTGGAAAAAAAAAAGCTCAACATCCTATCCATCCAATACATTTAGTGATTCACTATAACAGGAATTAAAAGCCAGAGCTAGACGGAGTATTTTACTACTTGGAAAAACTCTTTTAGTAGAATCTTGATGAAGTAGTAAGCTATTACACACCATGATTTACATTTGTAAAGTATTTAAGGTGTATGAGGCATGATGTAAATCAGATGATTAACACACCATTGGTTTCTCTATGCCGTTTGTGTGTATAATGTATTCTGTGCTGATTGACACGGCTGCTCGTGGCGTCCGTCTAAAATGGAGCAGCTGGGGTATCCTCAGTGGAGAAGAGCGGAGAAAGTTTCAAACACTGACTCGAACGGCTGCGATTAGCTCCAGCGGCCACCGCGCACCAAGAATGTGTCACAAAACCTGGTGGAAACTTAGGAAATTGAAAATATTGTGAGTAAAATGGGGAAGAAAAAGCTAGCAGAAGATAAATGACCATCAGATAAAACATGTTATCGACAGATATGAGATAACAGAAAAGGGCTGTCATTTGATTTCATTTCACTTTCAGGTTTGTTTGAACTCATTCGTCACTTTGTAGGCTCCGTATGTCGTGGTAGCCGTATAGCTCTCGTATGACGACGTTACCCAGACAAATCATCTTCACACCTAGAGTTAGACTCAAACAGGAGTCAGGATTGCCAGGATATATTAACCACCGCTAGAAACACAGGCACCAGTGCTTAGTGTGAGAGCACAGTTTCATCAGCAGCGGGTAGACGTAATCAATTCCCAACCTGATAAGCAAAGACCTGCTTCACTTGCTCAGTCTAGTTTTGACAGAAATATTTGCCTTTTAAAATTTGCTCATAAATTAATCACCAAGGTTGCAAAGTTATGCCCAAGACTGGGCTAGCCAGCATCACTTAATGTGAAGGGAGAGAGAGAGAGAGAGAGAGAGCATAATTTGAGATTGATGAACTGACTGACTTGAATTTAACTAATGAACAGATTATATTTCTCTTTGTGCCAAGTATAGGTCGTGCCCAGATTCTGCTGTACACTGTAGCTGCATTAAGATTTGACCTATATGAATGTCTCTTCAGGAATGAGATATAAACCTAATTGCTTTCCCCCTCCACGTCTTTGGCATATTCATTATGGTAGGTGCCTTTTGTGCTTTCATTTCCTATCTGCAGCTAATGAAAGCGTATGGATCTCACACACATAGCACGCTGTGCATGCTGCAGTTATACTTACAGTTGCTCCTCCATGCTGTGCTTCAGATGAGGTCATTCCCTTTGGGATTAGCTCAGTGTCTGCCTACGTGGCTTGATAAGAACCAGCTGCAATCTTAAATCTTCCAGGTGAGACTGGGAGATTTCTGCTTCTGACTCTTAAAATGATTTGCGATGATAATATTTTTTTTCTGAATTCAACTTTTTTCACAAATATTTGTTCAGATTGTTAATATATTTCATAGTCTTTCATTTTTTTTTTTTTAAACTCACTTCATATTTAATTGAAAACTATCAAATTGATTGCTCTGGTTTGAAATCCTTGAAGGCCTTGAAGAGTAGGAGAAAGATGAGATGTGAGAGGAGTCCTGTTGGTCTTCCATACATCCTTGACCTTGTTTCTTCTTAAGGGAAAGTTTATAAAGAGAGCTCTGTCAGATCATTACTCCCGACTTTAACAGAAGTCCTGGAGCTCAGGCAGTCGATATGGTAATAGCTAATGGACGATCGAGCAGGTGGATGTTGTTTTTTCTCCAGCAAACACATGCAAACACAAGCATCATATCAGTTTACCACATACTGGAAGTAATGCAACCGAGAAAGACAATATTTGCAGCTTTGTTCTACCTGGTTACTAATAGATTATCAATGATCGGGAGGATGGTGTAATCTCAGGACTGTTTGCTTCATTGGCTTGAGCGCACGAATGAATCGAGCGCATCGATACCGGGGGGTAGTTCTTGTACCATCAGTCAGCAAGCCCATCTCATCACACTGCTTATTCAACCACGGTAAACAATAACAACCTTCATGCTAGCCCAGGCCTCTTCTACTAATTACTCAAGCATATAGAACCGACATGTATGTACCTGGAGAGTGTCGGGTTTGCTCCTTCTCTCACAGGAGAGCGCGGGGACGCTCCCAAACAGGTACTGCGAATGTATCCTCACAGAGCTGCGAATGAGCAGATAATGGGCTCATATGCATAATACTGACAAGGGAGTTAGACTGTAGAATACTCTTCCTGCTCACAGACGGCATGTTGTGATCCACTAAGTAGAAGCCTGGATTCAGGTGAAATTAGTGCTTCTTGCTTAAAGGGCACGGGGCGAGCTGAATACATCAAGCTTTGCTTTTTGCGCTTTATTAACACAACACTTTATGTAGACCTGCAAAGTGACCCGTGTGTGTTGTTTTCATTTTAAATACAGTGTGACAGGCAAGCAAGTATGCCGACTATTTTTAAACGGGTGGAAATTAAAGTGAAATCTCTCATTTAAGCGAGACAGCATGTGTACACATGAGCCCAACTAAGGCTGGAGCACAGTTACAGTCGCGCATTCGTGACATTTGGTCCATTAATAACACAGTGTTGGCTAGCCATTACAGTGACTCAGAAGTGTCAATTGTGAAACAACGGATCATTACATTGGTGAGATTAATATAGACAGTGAGATAAGTTTAATGGGTACAGTAGTTTTCCCAAAGGGAGAACATGTGACACAAAGTCAAGCAGGTGACATATGAAGACCAATTACGGGGCCTGTACTGCCTGGAACTTGGTGTGTTGCACCTCAGAGTGCTTCCCTAATCCAGCAGCGAAGATCCGTTGCTATTAATATTGCACTTCCTGCTGAACAGCAGAGGACATCACTGCCTCAAATTGACAGAGGCAGACAAAGGCCAGTAATCAAAAGCCCTTCTACTGTAATGAGGTAGAAATATTAAACAGTACATCCTTGCCTTTGATCCACGGTATCACCTTTGGGTATGATAATAAGTCGGATGCTAATGTGTGAAGTGCTAACAATAGAGACTAACTGCTCTGGATGGGGGCTGAATGCTGAATATGAATTTAAGATCTGGCCACAGGAACGTGTCGTGGAGCATATAGGCAGAGATGTGAGGCAGTGCCGGATGAGGGCTCCTTGAGTCATTTTACTGATCTGCAGTGTTCCTGCGTGGAAAAGATTCATCAAGGCACCAAGGGGCTAACTGTGACTGCTGAAATATGTATTTTAATTTGGGTAAACATGCAGATTCATTGCCAACCCCGGGATGAATCACGACATACATGAGGGACGCAGCTAATGAACCAAAACCCGAAATTTTTCGGCTACATGCAAATATCAAAAGACGCCGTTGTAAGCCTCCATCATCTTTTCACCACGCTGAGCACAGCAAAACAACAGCAAATCATTCTACGGCCGTGCTGAAAAGCCACAAAGAGTGGCAATTCATTTGAAAACCGGGCTGCTTGTTAAGTTTACGAGGGGCACCTTTCAGTTCTCAGGCTTTAATATAATGTATAATACTGTACAGTGGAGCATAATACTCTTGTACCCATTTGCAATGAGATGAAATGCAATTGGCTGCTAGGATACAAGGTAACACGGGCCAACACCGCTTTTCAGTCAAGTGCCTAATCCAATGCGTAAGGCAGTCAGACAGCCGCTGACAGAAATGCACAAATATCAGCCGCAACACGATTAAGCATCATCTCCTTATTTTCAAAAGCCAGCTCAATTTTGATTGACCCGTGCTTCTTTATATTTAGGTACACGCAGCAGGTCCTTTTGATCCTTCAGTCAGCGCTGTGTAGAGCCTTCAGCGTGAGAAAAAGTTGATCGATGTAAAACCTAAAGGATGCTGCAGAAGAGAGAAAACCGGCTGAAAGTTTGTGCGCTGACACTAATTCTGAGTGTAAAAATGTACCAGCCAAGTGACGATTAGATAATTAAAATTGTTTAGAGTGCCTGTCTGTTTTGGGACATTTGAAATGACAAACATGCCAAAACACATACTCCCTCATTTTGCTGCTTAATCCTCCAACAATATTCCAGATTTACTGTCTGTTTGCTGTTCAGTTTGTGTGCAAACTGCCGTGCTGTGGGATTACCTGATTCTGGCTCACCTAAAATCAAGCTTTTATCAGTCGGGATTATTTGGGAACATGTGATCAGGTTTTTGCTGCTATAGACTAGGTGCAACCAGTTAGATCCGAGCCTTTTCTCTCTGATGTTGCCTTTAGCGCATTAGTGTGTCATTGTTTCATCCTGGCTACGCCTTAACTGGAAAGCCAGATGTTCGCAGTGCTACAACAGAAGGTTGAGCTCGCTTCTACGGCTCACTGACTGCAGTACCCTTCTGGTTTTCTGTGAATGATCCTCTCCTGGCTTGGTACCACCGCCATTAGACAGGCGGCTATACAATAATCTCTCGTTATCGTGAAATCTTCAACACCCTTTGGGAAGGATATTTGACCCGGGCTGGGAGCTAAACACGAGCAACTGGCTTACTTTACACCCTCTGCTCCCTGGATCGCCATTTCTCAGAGTCTAACAGTCCCAGTTGTCCTGGAAATGGCACCCGAACTTAAACAGCACTGTCTACCCCAGGGGCTAATGTGTGACATAGGCTGGTTGTACTCTCCTCCTTGTCTGTCTGTAAGAGACAAACACATTCCCTCCCTTTGTTCTCAAAGTATCTGCTTCTCCTGTTGTTCATCCTCCTTGAAACACATTTGCAATGCAAGCATAAACAATTGACAAGAGCCCATTAAAACAAACTTTAAGCTACAATATCCCTTCATTACCAAGTTACTGTCATTAGGACTTAAAGCATTGCTGCACTAACCTTTTATAGGCTGAAGATATCCTGTTGTGCTGCCCTTCTGACAAGCAGCAATAGAATTTCACTAAAGGTGCAGGTGCATCATTTTGGATGCCGATAGTAGGGATGTTCCTCATCTCGCTGTCGATTAGGCAGAAATCTAAATCTAGATAAGTGGACTAGTCAAAATTAAGTTAGATACCCCATTATTATGAAGTCTGTACTGTTAGATGCATCTGGCATGGGAGCAGTTTGTAACATTATCTCCACTGTATCTCCATACAGAGGTTGCGATGCTACTGAAACAGGAATTGTGGACAACGTCTTCCTGTTGGACAACACTGTGAATCATTACGAAGACCCATTAAACAAAATGTCAGTACATCTTTTCATCATATTGTTTGAATTAGCCGATGATACAGAGGATAATGTTTCAGCTTTCAGAGAGCTAATGTTACTGCTGTCTTCTCAATGCTTAAGTCATTGTAACTTGCCATACTCTGGGTATCTTCTTTTCAATGCCAGCCCCACCATGCCGTCTGGATATAGCCGTCTCAAACTGATTTGTTGTGCGAGGTGGTAGAATCCCAAAGCGGACTGCAGTGGCAAAAAGTTTACTTTGCTTTACTTCTAGAGCGGGGGAAAAAATATGACATCTCGTACAACCAGCAGGGGCATTTGTGTGGGGAGGGGAGGGCTGCCGCCTGGCAGCGCTACCACTCTGCTTGTGACAGATGGCTGCCTAAAGACAAGATAATTGGCATTGTACATCAAAAAAAAAAAAATTCTAATTAGCTTAACTGACTCGTGTCAACTTGCTAGGTTAGCAACAATTAACTGACTAGTCGACTAATTATGCACATCCTTAGCTGATAGAAATTCTAGAAATATTGTGTTTTTGTTTGTTTATAACGGAACCAGCAAAAGACACTTTTCTCACTTGTTATTCCGATACATCACTGTTTTTGTCTACTAGGCTTTTCTGCAAAGGTCTCATTTGCTACTTGTGCTGTAGTCTCAGGAGAAGCTCTCGCAGTACAGGATTATTTCAGAGCATTTGCTGATTTTGGTCCCCAAAAATTATATCAGTGGCACGTCCTAATAGTCACTTGATTCACCATCGATAATCATTGCCAATTATCCATTCCAACCCTTCCATCAGGATTTTCCTCTGATTTCGGGGACAGGCAAATCCCCTCTGGCAAGCATGAAAATAACTAATTATTTCTCGAAAGCGAAGAAACATATTTCAACAAAAAAAAAATTTAATAACTCAAACTAGATTAGTGTCTTTGTGCGCTGGAGTGACCACTTACATTCTGACCCACTAATTAGGCTGTCGACTGGCTCCATCCACTGTTAAGAATAATTGTAATTCTCCCGTCTGCTGCAGCTTTCAGCCAACAAAGAGCTATTATAAGACTTACTTTGATGCTGTCATGTGACTTGTTTGGAGGCCTTTGTAGGTTAATGGCAGGATAATCTGAGTATTTGATCTCAGCAGAGTTTTAGCCGCTATTAGCCTGTGACAGACGTGTCTTGCCTCTGCAGTGGTCCAGAGTGTTTTTTTTTTCCACTTAAAATTTCTAGCTGGTTTAGCATTATTTAAGTTTATATTATGAAGTTACAGGTCATATCATATTTGCATCAACTTCAGGGCTTATAACATATATATATACACACACACACACACACACACACACACACACACACACACACACATATATATATATATATATATATATATATATATATATATATATATATATATATATATATATATATATATATATATATATATATATAAATTATGCAATTTACTTGCAGAAATGTTCACATAACACTGAAAGATAACTACATTGTCACTGTGACCCTGTGCAGGATTAGCAGGCATAGAAATTAATGGATGGACAAATAAATGGTTGACTACAGCACAAAATATTTTAGGTATCAATGTCTGCTCTTTGACAGCACCTCTGTACAGTTCTTGCTATAAAAACTGAAGTTTGAATGAAATTTCTTTTTTTTTTTCTGGTGCTGACAAAGTCTGACTAATGCTTTATGTTGGCTCAGCCATATAATAGCAGTTTGACGGCGAACATATGACGTGGCATGTTGACGTTGCACATTCCCCAGGTGGCTAATCTTTGCCATTAATATACTGTACATATGGTGTTGCGTCTTAACACATTTCCCTGTAGCACGTTGATTACTGTATGTGATTCTGACACCTTGCTATGGTTCCCGGTGAGTTTCACAAGCAACATGAAAATCCCTGACACTGTTGCCTCACCTTATGCTGTTAAAGTTGGGTGTAGACGCAAAGTGAAATCAGCTGACTGTGGACAAACACATGCTCTGTGCATAAGTGTATAACTCCTAACTAGTCTATATATATATAAACAAACACAAGTAACCTTTCTGTCAGCTTAGAATATGTCTGACAAAAAGTTGTAGTTTCTGCTTCACACCACTTTATGGTCAAATTATTATATGATGACTCGACAAGATTATCGGCATGCAAACCCATTTATTGAGCCCTTTGTTGTCCGTTTTTTACTGAACTTTCCACACAAACGCAGGCAGGACAGGGCGAGGTGGACCGAGCTTCTATCTGAGCTGGATGAGAGAGAGAGAGAGAGCTTTCAAGCTAACATTCCTCTGCGTGGTTTAATTTACTGACAGCATATTTTCATGTAGTTGATATATGTGTCTGTCCTCCGTAACTTAATATAGTATTCCGAATTTTTTTTTTTTTTTAAATACAGCACATTTTTGAGTCCAAACTCCTGGGTTGTCATCATTCTTAGCCAAGGAAAATTTCATGACATAATGCACCACTAAGGGTTTTAGAGATGGGATTTCAGCTTCGGTGTCTCTGGTTGAGGAACATTTCACATAATTGCTCTCCATTGTCTTGAAAAAGGGAAATTCCTGCGCCTTGCACAGAGCATTCTTGCCACTTCAGTCAATCCTGGTGTCATCTCAGTTACCCATCATGATCCTCCACGTACGCTATTGACGAACGCAGCAAAACATTTTAATGAGGTTTTCACAGTATGTCTTCTCATGCGGCTCCCATTATTCTGCAGTGGAGGTTAAGTATTTGTGTGAAAATGGACTAAGTAATTAAATGTAGGCTTTGCCGTTTAGGCCAATCCTGCTTTAATCATCGCAGCCGCATTGGAAAGACGTCTAAAGAGGATTTATACTGTTAAAGGAGAATTCTGCTCTTTTTTTTTTACTTTTTGTTTTACAAACTTTTTTGTGTGTAATGTTTTTAAATTTGGTTGTCCAGTCACTTTTACTCCCTGAACTCTGGTTCTCTAAACTCGGAGAAGTCCTTTTTTATATTCATGCAGCATTCCAGGTCCAAATCAGTCCCTATTAGATGAATAAAATGAGATACTGCAGAGCTTTGGGTTATGATGATGATGATAATTAGCCGAGGTGGGAAATGCATACAGCGTTTGACTATTGAAAATTGCCTGCATGGCTCGCGAGTACAGTGATTTTCATGTCTGTTCAGTGTATAAAAGTTTTAATAAGCTTTCAGAATACTTATGAATTTATGATAATTTCAGCATTAATTAGTATTTTTTAGTTTTCAAGAGACATTTTAGATATTCAAATGAGGCCACAGTGATGTCTAACTTGTCTATTTAAATCTGTAAATCAGGAATCTGATTATTTACAGAACCTGAGAATTTATTTAAAGACCTTTCCTAACATCATGATTCATAAAACTTCAACAGTTTGTGTACCTACTGTCCTGTAAGGCAGTTATGAACACAGATTCATGCTCTCCTTGGTACAGTGTTTTACTATTCCTCCTGAGCATTGTGTTCTCACCCAACTCCTCTTTCCTCTTTGTTATTGTGTCTTCAATCTACATCTTACTCGGGCCACTACACACTTCCAATTATCTTTGCCCTGAGCGGGCTCTTTCGGGTGATTGAGGCCCAGGATTAGGTGAGTGATGAAAGAGGGTGACTGAGCAGGTAAGAAGAACTCTCTGAGACAAAGATACGAGTTGGTGAGCGAGGGGGAACACTGAATTAGTGTGGCGTCAGGGATTTTCATGTTCATGGTTGTGAAACTTACTAAACCATGGCCAAGTGCTAGAATCACGTACGCTTTCCACTTCACCACAGAGGAATGTGTCAGGAGTCAACACGGCACATGTACAACAAATATTATCCACCTGGGAATGTGCAACGTCATGTTTTTAACATCAGACTGCTATGAATGGTTAAGAAGTCACTTCAAAAAAGAAATACTTTTGAGCTGTAAATATGCGGATGCCATTTACAGCTAACAGCTGTACATTAATGTAAAAAGGAATATTTAAACATTATTCCCTGCTGAGCTGACTGAACTGACAGGGCTGATATCTTGGCTCATATTTGACTCTGAAATTCATTTATATATGCACTAAGTAGTAGAGTACTGTGTATGTATATATGTCTACAGCTACAACAATAGACTTTTTCACAGCAGCCATTTTGACATGAAATAGTCGGGTCAACGCAGGTGTTTCCATTGATACTAATTAAGGTTCCATTCCATTTTTTGAAGCGGAGACCTTCCCGTGAGCCAACATGCACCCTGACTCTGTTTGAACTGAATGGAACGGGACCTTAGGGATTAGTATCATCGATAACACCTGTGCTTACCTGCTATTTTAACGTCAAAATGGCTGCTGTGAAAAAGATCTATAGACGAGACTATTGCGGACTAAGTCTAAAAAAACGAGTCTCTTATGGTTGTTGTACGGAATGTGCTGCAGTCTAGCCTCAATCTAGCCTCCCTTATCTCACCAACCAATTTTAAACAACAGCTTTCAGTTCAATTTATATAATATGGATAACAAGTTATCTCATGACACTTTCCACATAGAGTAGGTCTAGGCCATACTCTTCTTTAAAAGAAGTTTGGACACCCCTGAGATATAATACTGATTTTCAGCAAAAAAAGTAAACATTTGTTGTTTTTTCTACAAGAAATTCTACACAGAGCCATACGTCAAGCTGTGGAATCTTAAGTAAACACATATACCAAACCTACGCACAAGAGAAACAATCTTTGTTTACTATTATAACCTTGAGAAAAGTGCTACACGCATGGAAGTCCATCTCCAACATTCTTGGAAACTTAAATGTCGTGATGAGTGTTTTTCGTAGTGTTGTTTGTTTGTGATGAGACATTCCACCTCGGAACATTTTAAAAATCAAGGCCATGCTAATACAACAAAGTTTTTGTATTAGCAACCCCCCTCCTTCCTCTTAAGAGGAAATAAAAGTTTCAGCATGCGGCTTCAAACACTTTTGTTGTAGCCCCTTTTACAAGTTTGTTGAGCCGTTCCTGCCAGAAGCAAGTCTGGGAGTGAGAAGAGTTCCATACATCATTGTGCTGAGGCATTACTGTGGGTAATGAAGTGTGAACTAGGAGCAGCACTTCGTTTTGTCATAAAGAGTGGGAGGGAGCTCACTGTAGCACAAGGAGATTGTGGACAGTCCTCAGGCGATCACAGCCAAGTGCCTCAAATTACAGTTGTCAGTTAAAAAAAAAAATTAACTCACATTTTCTGCCTTTGTTTCACATTTCACTTTGAAGTTAAAGGCAACTTGGTCTGTCTCTGTGGAAGATATCTCCAGGATTAGCTCCGAGTTTAAAACGGTTTAAATAAGTATGATTTTTTATTTTTTTTTTTTTTTTTTTAGATTAAGTGACATTCACAGCCACATCTCAACAGATGAGAAGTATACAGTTTATTTACTCTGCGCCACACAGCTACCCAGATAAGAAATACAATATCTTTTTTTTAGTGTTGCAAACCATGCTTGCTACACATCTGGATAGAGTCCAACATACTCCCATCCAAAGAGCTGATGTAAAGCACCAAAAGCTTGCAAACACGAAAAAAGAGCCTTTTTAAAGGGAAAGAAGAACAGAAAAAAAAAGACAACGAAAGCAGCCCAGCATTTCTTGATAAATTATGTGGTTAGCACTTATAAAACACTGGGGGTGGTATCTTCCACACACCACTTATTGGTATATTTCCATCTGGGAGGAGTAAATATTAATAATGTGAGAAAAACATATATATAAAAGTAGAGTGAATGCATATGGGAGAACATACTGTATGTTTTAAATGAGGCTTACTCAACCTATTGATGGGAAAAGTCCCACCTGTTTTGCTGCACGCTGGATTGCTTTGATATCATCCCTTTGTTCCTCTCTTTTCTATGTACCTCATTGAGCAACCAGCCATTTCCTGTAAATGCCGCACAACCCTCAGGTAAAACAGAACCTGCAGGCTGAAGCAAGCTTTCTGATGGAAACATTTACAGGCGTACATTTGTTTCTAGGCTGGCACACATGGTTTTACAGCATGATTTATTGTCCGCACCGACAACATTGCCCCAGGACATGTTAGATAAGTGCACTGCATTAAAAAAAAAAAGAAAAAGGGGAGCCTCTGTTTTAAGCAGCTGCTTATGTAGATGTCGGATTGGATTCAGGGATCACTGGCAAGGTGGGAGTTATATTTAGTTGACATGTATTATGATAGATGAGCGTGTTGGAGACCATTTTGCAATGATGAACACCCAACATTTTGTGGTGTTATGAAGGTGCTCTTCAATATTGTTGAATATTTGACACGCAGCTAACAGCTGGATTCACCTCTTCATGCGGTATGGAGACCTATGTGACATATTGATTTATAACGTAAAATCTGACTGCAGAACTGCAAATAGGTGACATGGGATGGACTTGAAGCAGGCGTGAAAGCAACGCTGCTGCTGCATCTCTGCAGCAGGATAATATTAGATGGGTCAGGTTTCATGTCCTTTGCGTCAGTGGCATAGTGTGTCCTTACTCATGTGGAAAAAGCAGCGTACGACGTTACCCATTTTGCCTAGAGTGAACAGTTAATTGTTAAAACTGATGGGTACAATCCTGAGATAAGTGTTTTGATACTGCTTCAGGCTAACCCTGCGGGATATCAAGAAATTACGCAACTATCCATCTTGCCTGTGCTTTGTGTTCGAAAACAGTGGTTACGGACCAATCAGCATCAGGTATTACGGCATGAGTTACGCGTGTGGATTTACCTTAGGTGCATCTGACAATATATATATATTAATTTTCTCGAATGTGTCCTGTGTGATATGTGAGTACTGGCGTTGAAATCTGAATTAATTGAAGGTTCACTGCCTTGTGGATAAAGTGTAGCAAGTTTTCTGCTGTAGCTCAGACAGTCACGATGAACAATCATTGTCTCCATTCTCATAAATCCTTAACTACCCATAAGGAATCTGAATTCATTGTCTGCACCATTGTTCCAAAGGGCCCAGAATTTATTGGTTCCTTCAGCTGTGATAATTGCAATTTGCAGTTGAAAGAAACAAAACACATAGTCCTAGGGGAGTATATTAATATATTGTTTGTTGCTCAACACAGGGCAGGTCATTTGTTTTTATCAGCCAGCTTAAGCAATGCATTTATTCTTTACATTACGGTATATTAATATTTGAAGGCACTATTATTACCCATTTTAATCAGCGAGTGTTTTTGATGATTCAACTACTGACTGTCATTCACAGACTAATGTTTACGGGGTTAGATAGCTGTGAAATACGAGATGGCTTTTTTATTGCATTTATTCATTTTGCAACAGCAGACAAAATCTTGCTTCTTTGTACACTATTTTAGTCATTACTTCTGAAGTAGCAAGTGTACCAAACAAATAATATAGTGTGATGGGATAGATAAATAGATAGTTAGACATCACCTTTACCTCCCTGTATCTTTATAAATTCAATTAACATTTCAAGATTTCTGCATTTCAACCCAATGTTCAAACTGATTCCAAACCCACAGGAAAATATTCACTGGCTGTGAGTACATCACACTTTGGCATAATTGCAAAGCTGTCAATCAGCGATGTCTATGCATCACATATGCAGCTTTTCATCATGGGACATCATGGGAGAACTGGCACTTGCTATTGATTTATGACTTTTTTTCCTAAGATTTTTCAAGCCTTTTTCAAGCTTTTATTTTGATAGAGACAGCTGAAGACTGACAGCAATATGGGGAGAGAGAGACGGGGAATGACATGCGGGAAAGAGCCACAGGTCGGATTCGAACCCCGGGCTTCCGCAGCAAGGACTGAGCCTTCGCACATGGGGCGGCTACTCTACCAACTGAGCAAAACGCCACCCCTGATTTATGACTTTAAAGTTTGCTGTATTTCAAATCTCTTTTTGTGTTTGGCCAGCCAAGCTCAAATGCACAAGTCAGGGTTTACTGTAACAGCTGACACAGCAGACAACAGCCATGCATCTGGGGTGGTACACAATAGGAAATCAATCTGATATAGAGAAAACAAATAACTTGTGTCAGTATTGAAAAGAATAGACTGTTTTTTTTCTAAATGTGTATTTCTGTGTATTTACACGGGTTGAGTAGAGTTGGGTGTGAACTATTAGTGGTACATTTCTTGTATCCATATAACCTATAATATCTGCTGTATATGTACATGTTCTGTGCCATGACATGCAAAAAGTGTGCAAGTAGTATCAGTAAATATGAAAATATTGCGACACTGACTGAGTTGAAAGGTTCTTTCCATGACAGGTTATGTGTATTAGCTGTGCTTCTTACTTTCATTCATTTGAAGGCCAAAGAAAGTGCATCTTTTTAGTCAGTCAACAAAACAAGACGGCAGAAAAAAAATGAACTTTCTTCTCCTGGTTGCATCTGTAATTATAATCAAAGACGACCACGGGTTGAACACATTGTGTCCTTGTGCATGGTGCTTGCCTTCAATTCAAAACAAGACAATCAGTGCACAAAACAGCATGATTTGCTAGTTGGTGGACAGATGTATTTAAAATGAATGGCCTAAGCCTACAACAGCTTTCTACCCCCTCCAGATACTCATAACACACTTTCTCATTGCCAGATATTGTTTTTGCTTGAACATATTTCGATGCTCTGCGGCTGTTTCAGTCTCGACTTCTGGGTTTGTTAAAACAATGACTAGTCTTTCTTAGACAAAAGTCGACAAAAGCCCATTGTAATGGCGCTATTATATCCTGTGGACGTGATTTCTGGCTGTGTTGTTAATTTATTGTCTTTCTCTATATCTATTTCTGGCCTAGTTTCATGTTATTGAAACAAGTTGGTTCCAAGGCACCAGCAACTTAATCTGGGGAATTACATGCCATGAGCCGTCAGAAAGGCAGACAAAGACAGGTCCTATGAAATATTAGAAGATGGTATTTATAGTTCTTATGCTGCATCCATGTTCCCTTTTGAAAACACAATACTGCGGTGCATCTGCTTATTTATGTTCTTTTCTGTGTAGATCCAAAGATGACAAAAAACAAAGCGACATTTAGACGTTTTAATGATGTGTTTTACATTTGAAAGTGTATATAGGTGTTGTCTTAGTTAGATATTCCAACTGGGACTAGTTGCGTGACTCCTGACAAGAGCATGAGAAAGTAATGATATCTTCTTCAACAGTGTGCTGTTTATGTCTCCAAGGGGCTAATTACAATAGTGGAAGCGTGAACCTGTCAATTGAATCCAGGATCTCACCACTATACTCGTCTTGACTTGTCTCTAAAGGAAGTCCACACTCAAATGTTGTATAACTGAGATCTGATATATATATATATATATATATATATATATATATATATATATATATATATATATATATATATATATATATATATATATATATTTATATTTTCATTTAAGTATTGAATCTACACTTCAGAACTGTCTCCTTTTCTTAACACATCAAATCATTCAGAACCTCTATTTCATACATTTCCTTAAAAGCCAAATAAGGGATAATAAAGTCATTATGACAACATGAATACGCAGACAGTTTCTCAGACAGGTAAATACCAATGTGTGAACAAATTTAGCATTCTGCGATAACCAGCACAAGGCCAGATGCTGTCAGAATAGACAGTGTATCATAATCTTGTTCCATCTGGCATATGGTGGTTCCAGTCTTCAAAAATGTTTCACTTGAGGGATGTGCTATCTTAGGGCCTGGCATATCCCCTGCTGTCAACATTTGAGCTATTGCACTGACTGTCTCCAAACATTCCATTTTAGCTGGATGTCTCGAAATGTCACCCCTGACATCTGTACAAAGAAAGCCATCTCCACCAATCAGGTGGCTCAGGTTGAAGAGATAAATGGCATTCTTTTGGAGAGAAAGTGCAATCTAATATCTACAGCATCCGTAAGTTGCACAGCCCTGATAGCCTTGCACGTAGCTCTATTGCGTCTGCCCCTTTGGGAAAGCAGACCATTTTTCTTTTTGGCCACAGAGCCGTGCAGGAGCCAGCCGCAGTCAGATTGGCAATATTTATCTTGCTCTGAAGAGGGACTGAACACAAACATTCAGGGTAATTTTTACTTCTGGAAAGAGTGCTGGGGAGGGGTGCAAGGATTGTATCACTATCAAAGTGAAATAAAGCATTTCATTGCCATCCGCGACTTTTCCAAGTGGACGCCGCAATAAAAAGGAACATCAGTGGGGATGACGAGATGAGAAAAAGATAATCGTAATGCTGTGATTGTAATACATTAGTTGAGCTAGGTTATGTTTTAGTGAACTCTATATGGCTAGGATGGATCACAGGCTGTTTCAGCAGATGTATGCCTCTTTTTGACACAGTGAGCAAAACACAATATCCACATATACTGCTTTGGAAAGCAGAGCTGTTGGAGCCAAAGCCTATTGGGAAATGTTTTGTTTACCAGTCCCGCCAGACTGCCAATCAATAAAAAAACTCCAAGCCTATTAGCCTCCCTGAACTATTTAACACCAACTGGCCCCTATTACCTAATACCAGTCAATGACGTTTGTCACTTTAATGCGATTAGTACCATTTTCGATTAAGCCTATCACCGATCTCTACCTGCGACTCTAGGGGTCAGTGGTGGGCACCTACCTTCCACTTAACTAACCTTTGAACGGCTAATCCCTCTGGTTGCTTCCACAGGTCTGTGTCTAATTTAACATCAATAGTCTTTAAAATAGCCACATTTTGCTTCTATTGCTGGCTTTCTTGCGATTATTTCAATCCTATTGTCCTTATGTTTTTGTCAGTTTTAATCCACGTAGCAGATGCTGATTTTAGAGACCTCTGAAAGCTGGCATTTAGTACCAACACTGTGTTTCAAGGTTCAGTGTGTAAGAGTTACAGAATATGGCAGAAATGGAATATAATATTCTTAACTATGTTTTCGTTAAGGTAAAATCAGCTGAAAAAAGGAGTCCTTGTGTTTTTCACACACAAGGACTCCACTGTCACTGTAGGAAATGCTTTTATGTCATGTCTGATTCAACCGCTAGTGCGAGTATTATTTTCTTTGTGTATACTGACTGCAAATGAGGACCAGGTGTATTAATTAGGTCAAGGAAGATCAGTCCTGGTTAATAGGTGCACGTTTCTTACTGTAAACTGATCAACTGCAAACAAATGTGAAAATCTATAATTAATTACTCAACAGTGCAATAAATGGGAACATAATCTAAAAGGAACATGCCACCTATTGAAGTTTGGATGGTAACTATGGAAGAGAGTCCTCTTCCATGGAGTTTGCCAGTTGGACCTGCCAGGTTACTACCAGAATGGACAAACTAAATACTGGTGGTAGATGGGGCTAGATGCCACACCTGACAAATGTACGTTCAGTGTTCAATCTCCTTTAGCTTCTGTTCCACCAACTACCAAGAAAAACACCTGCCTATTTAGTTTGCTAGAGGCTTCAACATATTCACTAGTCTTACCCTGTTAACTAACCTTGTTTGTTTTTTAGACCTGCGGCAGTACTATATGGTAGATGGGAAACCATTGTGCTACAGTTATCTGTGATTTATTCACTTTCACAGTACACCAACATTTGTTCCATTGTTAATAGAATAGTATTGATTAGTACATCCCTAAATATCAATATAACACTTTGTCACATATACACATGGTCAGCACACTATCAGTAGCTTGTGGTCCTGAGTGATACAAGTGAAATCAGTGAAAGCAGAGATGTCAGGAATTACAGCAGGCCCACCACTCTACATTTTTTAAATTAACATTATGTTTCTCTTGGACTTCACACATTGCCATTGGTTGGAGTACTGCTTGTGATGTTTAGTCTGTCCTATATTCGTTGTATTATTGAGAAACTTCAGTGCGTTTGTAGGAACAGCGCTGTCATGCTTCACACTTAACTGTAATTTACCGGTGTGATTGAGTGTGAACACAAAGGTATCGATGACTTCCTTGCCTCGATCAGCCGCCTGTAGAGGTGGGTGAGTTCAGACGGCACCTTTGCTATTCTCCTGTAGACAGGAGACAGAAGGTCAATGGATTGAGTTGAGATGAAGCAGACAATTCAGTCGGCTGGCAAGTCGACCAAAGGAGCTCATTCTCTTTCCGCTTTTTATTATTATAATCATGATTCTGTTTGAGCCTATAGGGAATTGGAGTGGGGAAAAAAAAGCCATACGACAAAATTATATTGAGAAACGAAGAGGAGGTGGCGGGGTGGGTAGGCGAGGTTTGGATTGCAGGGAGATGAAAAGAGGGATATCAATTGATACCCTCTGTAGTGTGCAGCTTGCTTGTGGCACTGCTGGCGCCATGAAATGCTCCCTTTGTGGATTTGTGACGAGATGTTAAATATAGGAGAGATGCTGTCAGTAAGCAAAGATTCATACATAGCCCATGATTCAATGCAAGCAATTATATCCACTAACTAATTGGCACTTCTGTTGGACTTGAACCATTTAAAGGCCGACGTGCTGAATCAGTATTTGCCATTTCAAGTAGTTTAAAATTTCAATGACATAACTAACCGAAGTAAGTCATTTTGATGTTGCCGATTGGTTTTGAGACAATTACTATTTCCTACGAATTGTTACCCGTCATTCTGAAAACATATTTTTCTAGGTCAGCCAGTATGTTTTCTAGTATTTTTCGGTTCCTCCACTTTGAATCTGGAAGTGCACCATTTGAGCTATCCACTTTTTCTCGTTACCACATTATAGATAATAGTAATTTTCTTTTCACCTTCCAGCCGCTGGAACCAAAACACGATTAAATACTTTCTCCCTTCCCATTCTTCTCTTCCTGCTCAGTTGAGCCCATAGGCCAAGATGTATGCTTGTCACATTACTCTGAAAAACACATTAATATTCTGGCCACAAACTGTTCTTGGTACTGTATGCTAATGAAAATGTACTACACTCCCTCTACATACTCTGTTTTTACAAAGACAGTCGCCTAGAATAAAATGTCTCTCATAGTTTATATTCCAGGTGTTATATTATAGGGTACAAGAAGAGAGCTGAATGTCAGCATCATAACTAATACAGGAGAACAAATAGCTGTTCTTTGGGGAAGTGGTTGCAGGGCAGAGGTCAGTGAGTGCTCATGTTCCGGAAATATCTCGAAAATCCTGTTGTTTGACAGATCACATGCAGTGCCGCCTGTTTTTTTCCCCCAACAAACCACACCAAACTATTTCCTCTCGCTGTGTTCCTGTTTTCCTTCATTGTATGTGCTCTTATCATTTATGCGCCTTGCCACTGGAAGACAGAAGAAGACATCTTTTCTCTTCCCCATACATGAATCCGCGTACTACAGAAAAAGACATCCATGTCCACAGCATGTGTAAGTGTTGTGAGTGCGGTGTGAAGTATCTGTGTTTGTTGGGGAGAAGAAGGGGAAATGAGAAAAATAATTTGACAGGACAGGGCCCATTGTTGCAGTACTTCACTCATTCTAATTGGCTGTGTGTTTTTGTGTCTGTAATGGTTTCAAATTAGTTTTCTCAGGAGAGTTTGCGATACATTTCCCATTTCATCCTGTCAAGGACAGACAAACTAAAGTCCTTGGTAGCAAGAAAAAATTAATATATTTCACCACAAGACAAACATTTTACACATATTTATACATTTATGTATATCATCATATATACCGTCTATATAGAGATAGATCATAAGTGTATTTGTTAAAAAAAAAAAAAAAAAAAACCTCTTGCCTCTCTTTTACATTCAGGGGCTTGTTATCTTTAATAGTCTTGTGTGCTTGACACCATTTTACACCTAAGTGCATTCAGACAGGCAGCTACTCACTGCCAGCCTAGAAAAAGCAAAGGAAGTCCTAAAGCCATTTACAGTTGGAGACAAAACTTTGGATAGAGGAAGGCAGGTCTTTATAATTTTCAATTACACCTTTTTGCTGATGTTTCTTATCACAGAGTGGCTGACATTATGCCTTCAGTGTCTTTGGAATCGATTTTTAGAGTGTCTGCTGGCCCTGTAGGATTGGACGGTCCTACACTCGGGAAGCAGGATGCAAGTAGCTCTATAGTGAAGCAATTAATGAGATTTTGGTTCGGAATCGATCTGTATGCTGAAAAAAGAAGAATGGAGTTCAGCAGCAAGTCCTTAGACATCAAAAACAAAACTTTCTGCTCTGATACTGAATTGTCGAGTAGTTTTGTGAATCCTTGAATGCTTTCTTCAGCTTATGTCCACATTTTGATATTTGACAAGCAGGAAGTCAGCCTGATTGACTTAAAAGAATCCAGATCATTACATGTCATTACAACACTGAACTATTATTTTCTGTGTTTTCTCTTGAATGTGTTCAAGGATGCAGCTCAGTTCTTCACAGCCCTGGTTTCTCTTTAGCCTAGAAACTGCACTGCTGTCAGTAAGGTGACTATGCTGACAATGAGCTGTGTCACTGGTGAGAATGCTGAGCAGACAGAGGAGCATGGGTAATGCATTTTTGATGCCCACAATGGCTACCATTTCCTTGCTCGGGGAGTAGTGTGGCTGCACTCGGAGGAACTTTGTGAGTCTCCAGGTCTAGCTTCTGAATAAGTGTTAAGTGTCCTATTAAAATGGATGTCCAAATCAGCAGGGAGAAGCAGATTCTCTTGCAAGCTCCTAATCTCTCCTTTCAGCCCCGCTTATCTGCACTATCTCGGCACGAAGTTCTCCAAAGGTGGCACAGTTGGAAGTCCTTGTGCCTTGCCCTTGAAGGCTCACATCTTTTCTCCCCCAGGTGTGTAATCAAAAAGTTTACTCCATCACTTGTGCTCATGTCACCTCTGTTCTTTTTGTTGCACAATGGTGGGCTGTATTTTCAGAATATGCAACATTTGCCTGTCGATACCCTGAAACCTAGAATTCCTAGGGTACTATTGTAAATAGGCTATAAATATAGTGTGTGCACATTCTGTGGTGTCAAAGATTTCGTGTATACAGAATGTCTCTGCTTTCTCATAGTGATTCTTTCAAAAAATAATTCTATTCATGACCATTTTTTTTTGCATAGGCATGCAAATATTTAGCATTTTCTGTCCATTTTAAGTTTAATTTATGTTGTTTTTTTTAAAAAAAAACAATTTTCAAATCCAGTGTCGGATCACTGAGCAGTGCCCTCTTCACACTCACACAGTTCTACATAATTACAGAAGGTGGGCAGAGCCATATAGCAAAAGCACTGCAGGAGTAATACTATTTTATACCCCCCTCCCCCCACCCACCTACACATGGTTCCATATGCAGGCACACATCTCATGAAACCTGCGACTTTTGGCTTTAATAGGAGCCCACTCAGATCCTCGGGGGCGGGTCCCTGTCATTCAGGCATTGAGCGGACATTATTGAGGAAGGTAATTGGCAGGGAGCCTCATCTCTGGAGGTTTCCCTGGGCTTCAGCGATCTTTCAGAGGACTGTGGGACCGTGCCATTAATCAGTGGAGGGATAAGAGAAAGGAGGGATGTGCCAGCGTCGGCACAGACCCCTACCTTTCCTTCGCCCTGACAGAAAAATCCTTACCTAATCAAACTGCCCACTCTAATCTACACTTAACATCTTCGTGGATGTGGCAGCACACAAAAGGAGGAGAACTCTCCCCGCTTAAATGGTCCTGCCGTCTTCGTGGATCCAATTATATTAAAGAGAGAAATTGTACACAGGAATGCATGTTTTCTCGCAATAAATTAGTTGATTAGATGATTTCACGCTTCGCAGTTAATGTCTAATGTGAATGTCCGCTGCCAGTGCAGGAAGTGGTAGCCCTTTTATGTAACAAGGTGGAAACTAAGGGTGTTGATGTTGAGATATCTGTGACTATTCCAAACTTGCAGTTGTACCTTTTGATTATCAATTACTCAGGATCTTTCCATAACCTTTTAGCAAACAGTAGTTGCCATTTGCAGGAATAGTAGAAACCATAGACATTTTACCAAGCAATGCCTGGCCCATAGCATTGCTTTCAGCTGCTATGTTCTCTGAAAATAACACTCAGAAAACAGCATCAAGAAAACCTAGACGTCAACTGGGGTAACTTTTTTTTTTTTTTTTTTTTCCTGTGTGATGAAAACGACCGCCACATCAAGCCGGGTGTTCCCACAACGCATGAACACACCACGAGACAGTAATAATCTTTTGGGATATGCACACATAGCAGCGTGTAGTAGCATATTCTTTCAACTTAACAGGATACGGCATGCAAAAACATCAGTATGGCACTCGAACATTACTATAAAAGATGCAAGAGTGAAGAAAACAAAAGCCGAGCAGCACTTTAAGGAGGGAGTTATCACACGCATCAAGCGAGGCTTGCAGTACACCATATGCACTTATTATGTCTTTTTTATGTTCATGCCTTATCAGGGAAAAAACACTGTCACATACTGAATCCTAACCACTGGAACTGATTGTCATTCAAATTTAGCAAAAATGCATTCCCTCATTTCTTTTTACATTTATAGAAGCAATAACATTAATATTTCTTTGACTGGGATATCAGAAAAAGAATGTATCTGATATTAAATGCCTTATTTTACCTGCAAAGGTGGGGAAAAAAAAACCCTCACTCAGAAGAACAACAAAGGAACAAATCTGTGCCCTCTACATCTAATCCCATATGTCATCCTGATTCTCACTTGCTTAGCCTTGGATAGATGCCGCATGAACATTGTTTTGCAAGTCAATAAGACCGTAATTGCGTGCGGTAAGTAGGTATCATCTTAGTGGAGGTCAGGGTAGTGAAATCATTCTGTGGCTATTTGACTTTATGTTTTGCTCAGGGGAGACGCACGCCGCAGAATGCAAAGCGGCCTCTTTTCTCAAACTGATGGAGAGAAGATTGTAGCAGATGCCTGACCCCTCCCAGTGAGGTTACTACTAATTTGTTTGTCCCCTTTTCTCCCACGGGGTGCTTTGTGCGGGAAAAAGGAAACGATTCAAGAAAAATCTTACTCAACATTTCTTCTCCCGCAATCTTTTTTTTTTTTTTTTTTTACATTTCTTTTTTTTTTTTTTTTTTGCAGAAGCAAATCACTGATTTGTTCCTGAAATAGCAGTGTGGTTGCTCACTCAAGCTTTAATCAGGCTTGCAATCTCGGTCTGTGTCATGCTTTTGGGCACAAACGGCTGTGAAGTACAAAGATAACTCTCAGGGCTTTGAGACGATCGTCTAAAATGACCCACGAGATCAAAACGAAGCAGCAGACTTTTGTAATAAACAAAGTTCTGTGATATGAACTTTGAAATGCCTGACCTTAATCAAAAGGCTAAAGCTGATTGGATAAGTTTGATCTGGAACAAACGCCTTTTCCAGTGCCTTTAGACGGGCATTATCGGAAAAGATTACTTTCAACAGAGAACAAATTACACTGTAGCTGTGTGTGTGTGTGTGTATATATATGTATATATTGTCACTGTCTGATTAAATCCATGTCTCACAGCCTTGGACTTAATTATATATATGAAATATACATATTCTCTTCCATCTAAGAATCTTATTGGCCAGTGAAAAGGTGTTTTGACACATCATGTATGTAGGACTGATAGAAGCTTTAGATAAATAACGTTTGACGCAGAATGACGCACATCTATCAGTGTCAGGATAAAGCTTATTTAAATAGGAAGAGAGCTTTGATTAGGCCAAGGTCCTATGTGGAAACGTGTAGGACAGTCTTCATAATGATAGCTTACCAGCTGAGGTGGACATAAACAGGTGAGTCGCCTTTGAAGCATCCGCACGTACCCGCTTCCGCACACAGTCCACGTAAATCTATTTAAAACATTAATCTACATCTTCATAGCTAGATAGATGTATAGATATAATGACTTTAGAACAATAGAGCATTTATCTCAGCATTCAGAATCTGTCTTGACTTTTCAGCAGTGACCCTTATAAGCGGCCCATGAGGGATGATAAGCAGGTTCACATTTTGCCCCGTGTCTATTGATGAATACAAATGTGATTTTTTTTTTTTTTTTTTTTCCCCTCCTCTGACAACGATGATGGATATTCTGACAGGTCCTGCTCCCTTTTCTGATGAATTTTCAAGTCAGGGTGGGGGTTGGGGGCTGACGCCGGGTATATATATATTTTTTTTATTTTATTTTGGTTTTGGACTCAGTGGGCATATCTATTCATGTTTATCCTTGCGAATGAATGCGAGATTCGGTTCAAGGTGACATGTCGGTGTACGGCAAAGAGAGTACGAACTCGGTGAAAAACAATAAGCCCGGTCATGGTGAATCATCTGAATAGGAGCTGCAATGCCGTATGCCTTTTTTTTAAAGATTAGATCAAGCTGTCATTACTGGCATATTCCAATGAAAACAAGTTTAAAAATATGATGTTGAATCATTCTTTACTTTGTGGACTATGAGTCAGAAATAGAGAGCCAAACTCGGCATGCTGTACTGACAATGTCTGCTTTTAATATTCCACTCAGTGCCATGAAATCCCCCGCTATAGTAAGCCAAAGTCTTATCAGTCTTATGCCATTGCTTTTATTACTATAAAAATCATTGTGTTTCAGAGCACAGCCTGTTGATGTCTTGTTTATAAAGGAAGCCATTACATTTGACCTTGAGACTTGTGTGTGCCTAATTGCTGTTCCTGCATAACAATTTGCAAAGCACTAACAGCACAGAGAAAACGGCATCCATCAGTGGCACGACTGGCAACCGGCTAACAGCTTTGTATACACGGTGGACAAAGAAAATGTCACGCACACATGCAATTGAAAGCTCTGGAAACACACTGAACTCGGCTCCTCGAGGAGAGAAGAGGAGGCGAAAATAAACACTTGTTGAGAAATTGGAAGGTTGTGTAGCATCTTTTTATTTTTTATTTTTTTAACAATATTAGCAGCATGCTAATAATAGTGAGATGGAAATGTTGATCTGTGTTTGTTTGTTCACCACTTTTGTACAGACATTCGTGATTTGCAGAGGATTCTTAACATTTTTCAGTGAGATGGTAACTTTTCCTCTAGTGCCTCCAGCAGGTCCAAAATCTCACCATTGAAATATGGATCTCACTATTTGTTCCTGGGTGATGAATTTTAACGTCTTTGGTCAGTCGGTGATCCAGGATGAATCGTAATTCTTTGGCTTATTATAATACCAAATACAGCTGCGCTTAGGGCTTATTAGCGCATGTTAATAGGCCTGTGGTGAACATGGTACAACATTATACCTGCCCAACATTAGCATATTAGCATTTTCCCTTTCAGCATGTTGCCATGCTGTTGTCAGCGTTTAGCTCAAAGCACCGCTGTACTGTACCTACAGTCATCACAATCCAACTCTTAGCATGGCTTATAGACTGCCAGAGAAGTGCCACATTTCAACATAAAACGTTCATGTTTATTTAAATAATGGTAATATTATAAAAGACCTTAGCCCTATAAGCAGTAAATACACAGTCAAAGTGTATTTGACTGATGACAACAGGGGAATATGCTACATCAAGCTTTGGCTACACAGGTAGTAGATACATTTATTGTTCGTTTTGGTCTTTTCATTGGATCTGTTGGATAAGACAAATATAAAATATCAGACCTTTCTTGTTTAAGACATACAAACCATCACCATTAGAATATATTTTAGAATATCATGGCCATTGGCCAGTATTGATACTCGGCTCAGAAACTGCAGCATTAAATAACTAGAGTTCAAGTCGATATAGGTTCCAGTGTGAGATATCGGCAAATCATGCGGTCGACCGAGAGCGTGCTTGAAATTCATCTCGATCTCATCCAAAGCCGTAATCATGCTGCATTACTGATGATCTAATCGTTATGTTAGAGGCTTTTTTCACCCCTTGAAAGCAAAAGATATGCAATGTATTTTTTTGGCATTTCAAATTAAAGATACTGTGAATATATATTAAAAAAAAAAACTTTATTTTCAGTTCAGTCGGCTTCAAAAAAAAAAAAGAAAGAAAAAGAGAAACCCGATGGGTTGAACTGTGGTGAGAATGTTCAATTAAAGTCACTTTCCCATTATACTTTGATGTTCTTCACTTAGGACTGAAAGCAAACCTTAATCATTCTGTACAGAACATCGATACCTCTAATGCATCAAGGGCCCGGCACTAGTACACGCACGCAGTGTTTGAGACTTTGGACCTGCTAACTGGTGACTTATTTATGTGGAGTGGGAGAGAGGTGTTCTTTGACTCGTCTTGACTGACAGTCTCCTTGAGTGATTTCACGTAACGCGTCGCTTGAAAGGGAATTTCTCGTACACCAGAGCGCAGACGCGATGTGCTAATTAAGTGCGGTAACAGCTTAATCCCCAGGGACGTAGCTCCTTTTTAAACTTTCGCATTTTTTGCGTCACGTGGAAAAAAAACTACACGCTGGAAAAAAGTTATTTTCAACCGAGCGGAGGGAAAATAGAACTACGTGTAATTGTAACAAATGGAGGCAGCTAAAAATTTTCAATCACATCTTCTCGTGAGGATGATAGGTGTGACAGATTGGATTAGAGAATCAGCAATTATAATGGCCATTGGGCAAAACCCCCAGGTTTATCTTCATTCTGCGAGGCACAGCACCTGTGTCACATATACTGTGTCAGATTAATCATACCCGTCTGCATGAGCATAATCACTCTTTCTCCCTCTCTCGCGCTCCCTCGCTCTCTGTTTTTTTTTTGCCTGTGTCGCATCTCTTTTCTGACATTCATTACATTTGGAGCAAAAGTACAAATCTCATGGAACGTTGCACACCCAAGTTCTCTATGTAGAGACATATGTGCGGCGAAATTACGCCGTATGTGAAAAAACGTTGATGGTGTTATGATGTGCCGCAATGCCGTGGAAAACCTGTTCGAATGCAGAAAAGGGATTTTAGCTGTAACTGCCAGAGAATGTGTAATCATCGCTTTCTCTTTTTTTTCACAGGCTGTATGATCCAACGGTTAGCTGTAATCCATATTCTGTGCCGCGCATAATTAGCAATCATAACCAACAACCCTTGGTCTATTACTCTTTGCGTTTAACATGCATCACAGCGGTAGGGCAAGCTGACAAGGATTTCAGTGAGCGCCGCAGTTAAAAGTAAATATCTGGATCGCTCCTTGCAGGGATTTCTTAGACTACTTTTGACTTCTTCCTTCAGAGGTGTTTGAAAAGGGAAGAGCACGCGGTCTTGTTATAATGGCACAGTTTGTGGGAGATCAGGCCACGCAGAAGAAAGTGAAGCAGAGCCTCATGACAAAATTTCATTTCCTTTTGCTTTTCAGATGGCGACAGTTGTCAGTGAATGGTTCCAATATGGTACATCATTCCTCAGGAAATTGTCGCACGTGTTTTACTGCTGAGGGTCTTGGTCCTTCTGGGACTCCGCAGTATCAAACATGTTTTCTATTACTTCCTTCAGTCCCATTGGTCCTGTTTGGGAAACGTTGTAAAAAATGCAGAAAATGGTCCTTTCGTAAAAAGACCAAACGCGACATGAGTGTGGTCAGGAATTAAGGATATCTGCTGTAATAGTCAGCAGTAATTACATAACAATCAGACAGCTATAAATAAACTGTAAACAATAAATACAAAGTTATTTAAAGGCCATGCTGCAGCAGGAGCGAGTCAGACTTTAAATCTATTCGACATCCTGGCAGGTTGTAATCTGCAGCCAGCCAGACGGAGCCTGAACTCCTTAGACATGGGGGATCAGCCAGCATAGACCGGGCCTTGTATATGTGTGGACGATTATATCTCATAAGGTTGTGTCTGAAATTTTGATGCAGACTTTTAACAATAATCCATACCAGCTAACTAATGAGAGCGTAAGGACTGATTGAATGAAACATTTTCATCAAGGTGTTATTAGCCAAGAGGAACGAAGGGAACGGATTGAAATGGAAGAAAATGTGACTATTTGGAGCACATTAGGTGGACAGCAGAGAAGATTATGCTTCAGGAGGGGTTTAAAAAGTTTCTTTGTCACTTGATACTTGCTGACCACAGCTAAAACTAAAATCATTATATATATATATATACAGAGTTGCTGTTTAATGCTCAAATTATTTAGTCTAACATCACTTTAAATCCTGAATATTCAGGTCTCCTTTTAATTTCGGACATTAGTGATATCCAGCAGCCAGTGTTTGGCCCAGAGATATTCATATTATCTAATGGCAGAATGGTATGTTGCTGGTGTTTCCTCCAGCCACTACAATGCCTCCAATGTAATTATCTGTTAGTGCCTCCCGTTAGTGATGTTGATCATCTTATGTTTTTAATCAAACACATAATATAAACTGTAGCTTTGCAGCTGCTGTGGCCCAAACTGCACCTTGGCATTACAACCTCTCTCCCCTTTCAGATCACACCGCCGCCTCATGTTACACTTACTGGGTTTATTATTACATTACATTTATTTAGCTCACGCTTTTATCCAAAGCGACAAGACTGCGCGGTACTTGCAGCAATAAGTTCAGTGAACCATGGAGTTAGAACCCAAAAAGTACATGAAATTCATCAAATGTGCCGAACTGCTTCAGGTGCTACATTTAGAGATATAATAAGAGATAGAAAAAGAGTTTTTTTTTGTTGTATTTTTAAATGGGCTGAGGTGCAGACGCTGCTGAACAGTTGATTTTTCTTATTCTGTGATGGAAGATCTGAGGAATCCTGATGTGAATAAGGAGCCTGTTCAAACATTATGGAGTGATTTTGATGAACAGTAAATGAATGGCAGTAGCAGCGTGTAGTGGAGGAGTGAATGGTTTTGACCATGTCCTGGATGAGTTGTGGACCTATTCTCAGCATGGTAGGGAAGTACCGGTGTCTTGAATCGGATTCAGGAAGCCAAAGGTAGGTAGCCAGCGCTGTAGTGTGGGAGAACTTGCGTAGGTCGAACCTGCGCCACCTCCTGGGTGAGGGATGGATTATCCCCCTGATGTTGTAGAGGATGAATCTGCATGAGCGGGCTTGTCGCAGCGACGTTGGCAGCAAAGGACAGCTGGTAATCCCGGTTCCTTGCGGTCCAAGCGGGGGACACCACAGAATCCTCATATCAGCTCTATTGAAATAAAGTAAGACACAGAATGTGTGCTACTTATTTCTTTATTCATTATAACAGATGCTATATATTGCAGTGTAAATATGAGTTTTAAATAAGATGCAAGAAGTCTGATTGAACTAAAAGTTGCTTGAATTGCACAAAAGCTGAGAGCCAAACGATTCAGAGGAATGCATAACAAAGCTGACAGAAATACTTGTCTTTAAGTTGCTTTGCATTGAAAATAGAAGGAAAAGAGAATCTACTGATGATTCATGTGCCTCGTTCTGTTTCTGTGAACAGATGCAGGGAAGACATCAATATTTCACACATCCTTTAAAACATGAAAGATCCGTTGTGTCCAAAATTTCTATCCCCGATAAATTATTCAGCCTCTTTGCTTTTGAAATGTAAAAACATCATGGGTTTATTTGTTCTCATAATTAGCTGAAGGAGAAAAAAAAAACTTTTTAAAGGGAGCTGTCAAGTCATTTATACTTTTATACAACTGGTAGCATTCCTCTTTAGAAGTGCGTTCACATCTGCATGCTTATCATGTCAGCGTTCCGATCAAAGAGAAACATTACTCAGCTAAAACATTGCCGCTGATATAATAATACATTTATCCTGTTTAGTTTATTGCAGCTTAGACACCTTACCCTATTTGACCACAGTCCACAGAGAGCCAGAGCTCAAACCAGCCTCCTGGTTGAAGAACAACAAAAGCATTCCTGTTTATTTCTCACTCTCAGCCTCTCTCTCAAGCCAACAATAACATAAATACATTTTGCAGAGTCGGCTTTTCATTATTAATTTTCATGAGCTGAGGAAATGTTTAAACAGTACTTCTTTATTTTAGTTTTTTAAAAGCAGGCTTCACGCCGTTGCTCATCTCGATGGATTTCCGTTGTGTTATGTATATGTATGTTAAAATTCTCCTTTTTCTGGCTACTGTTAAGACATTGTGTGGCCACAGAGATAGAGACGCAGTAAGCAGATATATTACAGATAAGGGGATTATAAGAAACACTCCTTGCTCCTCATTTGAGATTTCAAAGCAGCTCCAATGCTCCAGGAGCAGCAGCTGGATCCATCTGGGTGTTAATCTTGGCCTCTCAAAAGTCAAAGAGATGGCTTTCAAAACCGTACTGGGTCTCTATGCCATCATCATTACTGAAGCTACAGATGGTCCCCATTTCAGCTTGGCTACTTGAAGGCAGGGGGCATTGAGCGAGGCTGAGCCTGAAAGGGAATAGACGGTTTTGGTGAGAGTGGTTTGATGTGAAGCAAAGACAAAATGTTGGAAATTAAATGTTTCACAACCCACATCACACAATTTTCTCCAATCTTGCATCGACCGCAAATGCAACCCTTTGTTGTCTCCAATGCTCGTACGCCATTTTCCTTGTTTACCAGTCCGTAGCACAATGACTTTGTAATACATGATCATTGAGAATTAGGCTACTGGGTGTCTTTTCTTAGTTTGATGTTTTTAAATAGTTCAAAGCTATATAGGAAGTCCAACAAACCTGTACTGCACCACCAGGATCACGCTCAGCAGGAGCAACAAGGTTACCATGGTGAAAGTGATTGAAAGCCCATTAGTGCACTGTTAGTATTAGTTACACAACAGGTTGCTGTTATCAGTGTGGAAGGACTGATGACGTTTTTTTTATTTCAGCTTTCATTCTTGTGGCGGGGATCAGCCGAAGATGAAAAATTACACTCTTGAGAGACATTGTAATTACTCCTTGATCGAAAACTTAATGGGCTCAGATTCAATAATTTCCTCAAGCTAGTTATCGAATGTTGGAAAATCAGCCAGCGGACTTGAAAAGAAGAACAAAGCATCCACAAAAAAGACATCTTCAGCAATATTTTGTCTCTGACAACCCTGCAAAAAAAAAACTGCAAACAACCTTCATCTGATCTATGAAGCACCCGAGGCTAAACTGAAAGGTTAAATTATTTTAAATGCCACCAAGGGGCAATCAACGATTACTGCCAAACTGTCAGAGTTTGTGTGCCGGGGCTATCTTTTCACACCGTAAGCCCATGATAACTGCAGCATTGATCCTTGGGATTTCCCAGTCATTTTTTGCCCCCTAAAAGTTTCAATCTTCCAACAATCCAGTCGAATTCTTAATCAAACCAGCTACACAATGCCGACATAGCTCAGTATGTATTGTATTTGACAGCTAAATAGCTCTGCATTAAACAAACACAACCTGTTTCACAGCTTTCCATTTAAAAAAAAAAGTTTCTTATAGTGTTTTGTATACTATGTGAGAAGAATAATAACACAAATCTGTTTTAGCTGGAAGCTTTGGACAGGGTGTTGACAGCCTCTTTTCAGAGGTTTAAATGCACTTTTCAGCCAACAGTACCACTTAAGAGGCATGGACATACCGCAGGCCATCTACAGAAAAAGTAGGGGCAAAATGTCTCTCTCTTTTGTGTGTGTTTATTCTCTGTGCACATCACTCGCTGATGCACACTCTCAGTGTGGAATACATTTTTAATTAAAGAGATACCCTCTGCTCTCTTTTGTGTGTTTGTTTGTAAGCTCTGAAGGTAACTTACTCATAATACTTTGCATTAATGGGGTCCTCCACCTGGTTTACCCATAGTAATCTGTTTATTGCAGAGTACTACTGCATATGTGGGGAAAAACTGTATTCAGCCTTTTGTGGTTTCAGAAGGAGTTGCACAAAGTCTGGGAAATGTCCTCGAGTGATGTCACTTAAGCTCTGTTTGGGGAAAACTAGAAAGTTTGAAAATAAAGTAAATTTCAGGGTTTGGAGTTAGAAAGGAGTGAGAATTATTCAGTACACTCCTCAGCTTTGTCTGAAGCTAATGGCTCAAGGCAACATTAGTCACCACTAGCATAAATCTCCCGATTCACCAGCTGAACTGCCTGTGGTCGAGTTGCAGTGTGGGTAATGAAGGCATCATGAATTTTGATCTCTCTCTTTTTTTTTTTTTAACTGTTCATCACATGTCTGACAATGTTATAGAAGTGCAATGCTACATTGGGTCTGTACTCTTTCAAGGAATAGAAGCTCAGAGTTAAACAATGGGCATACTGGGAGTAATTGATTTCAGCTTAAGATTGAATGAATTTCAATTGGTTTCACATGGAAGTGAAAACACATTAATTTGGTCCTGATTCTCTGATAAACACCCTCCAAGCGACTGTTGTAGGGTGACCTCTTGATGCTCAGTTTCCTCATAATGCAGATGCATTGTCGCTGACCCTGGGACATTGCGATGTTGGCCTCTGGCATTTACCAATGGCAGCAACCCCATCACAAAGCCTATCAGCTCTTGCAGACCTTTAGGAAGTCGGACCTACTTAAACGTCTTGCCCAAAGCTGAAGAGACAAAAAGAAATGGAGTAATCTAAAAATAGGGAGCCTCCAGGTTATCGCAAGGAGGTTTCATATCTCAGTGGATCCGAGGTCTGTTTCCTTTTTTCCTGTTTCAACCTGGGATGTACAGACTGAGGGGCGAAGGCTCATTTTACTCAAAGACACTCAACCCGCAGGGATCAATGGAGTTGGAGGGATTATTTTTCCAGCGCCGCTGGAATGATTTTCATGGTGCGCTGGGCTGCACAAAATGGTCAATGCATTAACATCAGATCCTGAAAACATTTCTGATTTTAAACAGAAGATGGTCCCAGGATTTATCAATTCTTTTGCAGGGAATCAGACTTGTTCTGTTAAATCACTGCTGGCTAAAGAATGCTTCATCGTGATAGATTCCACAAGTGAAATGTTGCCAGTCTTAAAATTGTTGATCGTGCCTGCCTGCCTGCCTGCCTGCCTGCCTGCCTGCCTGCCTGTTTGTCTGCTCTGTTCATTCTCCCACCCATCTATTAATATATCAACTTATACTTTTAAACCCTTGGTGAATTATTACTGCGTGGTTTTCCAAACTGATTTTTGCTTCTCACAATCCTCACTGTTATTTGGTCAAATCAATTGGGAATGCTCCTAACATGCTCAATGTACTGTAATATTGCCTTCGGTCTCTCAGGATCTTCTCAGCATTACAAATATAATACAAAATTTATATTTGCAAGCATCTGAAGTCATGACTCTCAATCCACTAGACAATGAACTGGCAGAAAACATTTGCTTTGCATCTACATGGATATATCTTGTGGGAATATTTGCATACCACCTATCATTTGCGTGTATTTATTTAACAGAGCTTCCCTGATATGATTAGTTACCCAGCCTGATGTTGTGTGGACAAATAGTAATGCATTGCCAGCTTGGTCTGCAGGTGCCTCCAGCATGTGAGACAACAGCAGTGACAAACTGATGGTAATTTCTGGCAGAACAACCTTTCAACCACCCACCTCACACTCCAATCCCTTTTTTCCCCCCACTCCTACCTTGTGCCCTTGTGATTAATGTGTCTTACTCTCCACATGCTGCCCTTAAGACAAGAGCAGCTTACTGCTTCCCTTACCGTGCCACAGGTCCCCGAAAAGACACAGTCAAATAGGATTAGAGTTCACATTTGGGGCGGTGGGTGTTTTTGTGCTTGCGTGTGAGGGCGCAGAAGAAACATCCATGAAGTAGTTTTTTTTTTTTTTTTTTTTAGCCAATTTCTGTCAGAAGAGAAGAAAGGTGCAGCAGCTCGGGTGGGTTGATGCCTTGGCAGCCGTGTTGTTGCGAAAAACAAGACTGGAGGGGTGAGATAGGGATTTGAGGGGGTGATTCATTGCAATCTGCAACAATGGTATATGTGCCCAAAGCTGAAATCTCAGGCTAGGTTCTGCCTTAATAAAGCCTGTTGGCGTTAAGCCTTATTACTCAGCAGTCAAATGCCAAAAGACATCTCGTGTTCCACAGTGAGACTACACTGTTCTCTGTCTGGTCTAACATTTAAGAAGCTGAAGTTTGTCTTTGAAATATGATGTGAAAATACTCAACAGATGTTGATATATTATGTGAAACCTAATGCCAAACCAATTTGATTAGGTATTTATCAAAATGTGAGTGAACTATAGGACCAGACTACAGGGAATAAAGTCAGTCAATATAATTTCATATATGTAGAATTCTAAGAACTAAGAACTATACTTTTTAAATTGTTGCCACAAAATATCTTCTTTTTTTTTTTTTAAGGATTGCCCGTAGGGAACAAAACAAAAACAAACCAAAAAAAAAAAGAAATAATTTTGCCAAGTTCTCAAAGTAAACATGACATCTTAATAAACCTCTCTGCCATGCAACCTGAAATGCAAAAAATTGAAAGCAAAGTCAACACTTTTATAGCTTAAAGCTCCAGTGTGTAAAATTTAGAAGTTTTTGTAAGTTTTCTTCAGGCTTGGTGAGTGGTATTCAGTTGGTTGTAATTTGTAGCCTCTCGACTAGATGTCATTCAGTCCTACACAGCGAATGATAATAAGTTAAATTACATTCTCACTTGGAGCTGATGCAGCCTGAATGATTATAACAATTAACTACAGAAACATCACAGTGTTGGCGTCGTCTATATATTTTAGTAGTGTCCTCAAAAGACTGGGGCCTGTCAAGACGAAGAAAATGGGCCGGGACCTAAATGTTAAGTGATGTCAACTCAGTTCATCCGTTGTCACATTTTCTGTCGATTTTATCAGCCTTTCCATCCATGACAACCGGCCCTGTTTGCAAGGAAGGCAACCTTGGATAAATCGCAGCCCAAAGGGAGGGTTGCAGACTGTGCCTTTTTTCGCCTCATCACCCACTCTATCCCCCAGACAAAAGTAACAACTTTCAGACAATGCAAGGCCAGGAACACAGATGTTAAGCAATCTGGGTCTCAATAAAAACGTGTCTCTGGTTTCAGCTGCAAATGAAAGGAAATAATAAAGAAATTCTTTTGCTGGCAGTAAAATCCTCTGACGTATCAAGGGTGAATCCTTCCAACATGACTGGAACAATAACAAGGACCCAGCAGGTTTCTGTTTGTTCGCACAGCGCATGTGGTTTCTGACAGTGATATTCAGTGGCCATATATCTTACAAATGACCATCACCATTTTTCCATTTCTTGTTACTGCAGATGATGGTTTTGTTACTGCATGATGAAAGTGGAAGATTGGAATTGGTGGCAAATATAAAGACCAGTCCCCACAGAAATGTCTGACTTCATTGCACTGGATGAGATTGAACCTGTCTTCTTAACCACCTTTCTGTCCACCTGCCACTGAACGCCAATTGAGTTGATGCAGGTGCACGGTGGACTCTGCTGTCAGTCAGCAGTCTAAAGGCTAATTCAGAATGACACTCTCTGTCCATCTGTGCAGCCTCAGTCTCAGTTTATTTTGGAAAGCACAACTGGGAGACAGCTAGCTTTCTTCTGAACCTGCTTATCTTAAACATGTGTGTCACATTTTCTTTATGATGGCATATTTTCTCTGTCTTGATTCTGCTGTGCATCAGAAAGCGGGAAATGGGAGCCATTTTCTGCACCTTTCTAATCCTCTTACACTTCATCTTTGGCCCCTTATCTTAGTTTTTCTTAAAATTACATAGCCTAATTACATATCAGGAGTAGAAATTGAGCTGGATTTGAATGCAGTCCTGGGCCATATGTGATGTAACAAAATTTGCGGTGCAACTTCTGGTGCTGAAGCTAATCCTATCAAATGAGGATAAGTACAACACAATCCCAGGTGTAACATAACCACTTGGGCAGCTGATACAGATCCTCTCATTTCAGCCTGCCAGAGCTGATCTGAACCAAAGGGATAAATGTGTCTGCAACATAGCAGCACAAAAGATAAAACTCTTCTAAAGGCAATTCTGAGATTTTTTGGGGGCAGTCCTTAAAGGGTGGCTCGATGACACGCTGAGGCCATCCTGAGCATACCCCTGCACCCGCTAGCAGAGAGATAGAGATGAATTCATCTCGTCCAGCGTGTTTCAAAGTTAGTCATGTCATTTTCTGAACTCATCTGACATGCAACAACTGTTGGTGACTGACAAAATATTATCCATTTACTTGACTTTTCCTTTGTACAGTAATAATAATATATAAAACGATGATTATTTATTCATTTGTATAGTACTTTTCAAGTTACAAAGTGCTTCACAAATACTTGAAAACAAGAAAAATTCCAGATTAATAAAGATTAAAAAGTAGAACCCATAGTGTAACACAAGCAAGATGTGAATTACAAAACAGTGAACTCGTACTGAGGAGTAACCCTAAGTGTATTTTAGGTGGATTTAAAAGAAGAAACAGAGGCACGCCGTTTCAGGGGCCTGAGGCACTGTTTTTTTAGCCTTGACCAAGAAAGACATCTGCCTCAGGCTGCATTCAGGTTCATAAGAAGGTAATAATTCAGTGATGAAATCCACAAACATGCTTAAAGAGTAATGCTTAAAATTTTAAAATCAGTTGTGAAACATGAGTAACCAGTGTGCAGATGCTAAGATGGGCGTTTTGTTGCCTCTTTCTATTGGATTTTGTTGTAGTTACGCTGCAGCATTTTGAACTAGTTGGAGCCGGGAGGGGTTTCATTGAGCGAGACAGGAATACAGCGAGTTACAGGAGTTTAGAAGGGATGTAATCAAAGCGTGGATGACAGTTTCCCGATCCTTAACGGATAAAAAAAGATCAAATCTGAGATATTATGAAGTTGCGGGAAGCACAAGTAGCAGTATGTTGCATGCATGTCGCATTTCAAAGAGAAATCACAACAAAGTGACTGAGAAAGAGTGAAGCCATGAACCAAGAAAATATGACAGTCTGCTGTACCTTTGCAAGATGTTTTTGCACAGAGCTGTCTTGTGTCAGCACAGACTGACCTTCTTTGCTGATATGAATTACAGTTACATTTGTCCAGCAGACAGTGGAAAGCTTTTAAAATCTGTCTGTCATATCCTCTCATAAGGCCATATCTAAGGCAACAAATACTCAATTATTGTCCAAACACATCACAGAAGAAGCCAACAGTATATAGCTGTGGCCTCTGTAAAGCTGCCAAGTCAGGCTGCTTCTTCGCGGGCATGTTATATATATTTGCTGTCAGGGAGTGTAGTCATAAACGAGCAGGTCTCTGTCCATAACTTTCCTCTTATTGTTTATCATCTTATTCCAGACCACAGTCACCATCTCTAGACCCCTGCAGAACGGGTCATCTCTTCTGAAACATAGATCTGAATTTTGACACCGCACCTGGGATGGAAAGGTGGAAAGAGCAGCAAGGTACGAAGAAGAGAAAAGGAGGATAGTATATTTCAGGAATGACAGACTGTTCAGGGGCATCTAGCAGCAGTTGCTCTCACCTGTGGTCTTTGCAGTTGGGTCATGAATCAAGTAAGTCAGCCAAACCGTCACATATAGTAGAGGTCAAACTTTATCCTCTCAAACACAAATTAAATTTACAGTGACAATGATGAGGCAGGATTGGCAGAGCTTTAGAGGCCGCAATAAAGCTGATAATACAAACATAGAACATAGAGGTGAGAGTTTTGTTACTCACCTCCAGCTCCATTTGGGTCCCCACCAACTCCCAAGAAAAATATGAAATTAGCAATTTAGCAGCCCGTTGCTAAATTTGTGTGTCTGCTGCTTTGTTGTTATTTGCTCAACTGCTACCTGACGCTGCTGGAAACAAGCTTGATGAGAGCAGCAAGACTGAACCAAAGCAGTAAACCTGCACGCCTTCAAACCAAAACAATTAGCGACCCCTTCAATGCAGCACATAAAAATGATAACCATTAATACTGTAAGAATATGGATGCAGTGTGGGAAATTCATATAAAGAGTAATATACAAATGCACAAACAAAAAAAAACAGGTCATGACTGAATGTACTGGGGAAATGCGCTTCTGTTTACTGTATATTGTGTGCAAAGATACCAGGAATGTTAAGAGGTTAGTGCACTGCAATTTGTGATCCTCATTAATTCTGCATAGTTTGTAAATATGCATAGCAAGTAGGAGAACTGAAGGTAAGATGGATGGTTTCGATGGGAAATACATAATGTACAAAAAGTCCAGGAAATGTGGGGAGTCGGGGACGGTGCTGCAGTCGAGTCTACAGTGTGTAGGGAAGACATTACTCATGTAATATATTCAGTTTTGGCGTTGCTGTTGATATTCCGACATTGTGATGAGTCAAGGTGTAAGTAATTGAAAATCAATAATATAAAAACCCCAAAAACTTCTGCAAATAGAGTGAAACACTTTATGCAAGCATTCTCTAAGCACTAACTTTGACATATCCACTGCAGTCATTCATAAAGCCTATGAAGAGCAGAGAAGCTTGTTTGACGTCGGACTTGGCAGGAGGATTTATGTCACTTCTGACCTATTGTTGGCTGCCTTCTTGGTAATCTGAACGCCGAGTAAGTCATCTTAAAGAAAGACCTGTCTCACCCCGTGGAAGATGATCAACATCCCTGCTCCCTTCTAAACTGTAATTACCTTTAATAACAGTATATTTACTGTATTAGTCAAGCTCATCTGAAAATTATCTCTCTAATTGCTCTATTAGTATGTGTAGCATCAGCCCCCACAAAAGCCAGTTCTGTCATTATGTGAAGTTATCTTGTAAATGAAAGACTGCACTGCATGGAGATTTGCTTTTAATTATTTTATTATTATTATAAGTTATGCAAATGTATCATTCCTGTTTTAATGATGATTACATGTCGGCGTCGTCTCTCTCAGTAAGTCACGAACATCACTCTTGGTTTCGGGTTAATGCCATCTGTGTGGGTTTTCTCCCTCCCCCTGCACATTAATAGAGCAGAGCGTGGTGTGGCTTTTATGGACCGAAGTCAAACACCTGCAAAATCTGCACGCTCGCATTTGCCGTCATTGGTGGTAAGAGAAGGCCAGAGGACCAGAGATGTTTTGCAATTTCCCTTCGTACAGAGAGATAATTAGGAGAAGAATTTGATTCATTAGCCTATGGAAAGAAGCGTACCTTCCTCCCTGAGCGGACGGCCCTTCCACTTCAAAGGGAGCACGGGTTCTTTGATCCACGACCAGGAGTAGGAGATGGGTAGAACAGTACAGAGTACCACTGTGATTACTGCGCATTTCATGGATTCGCCTCTGCCTCTGGACACCAGCTCTGGAAGATGGATGGCGATCGTCAGCCGCGTTAGAAAAGATAGTGTGATCTGATTCCGAGAGGATTTGGCCCCTAAACTTGCTTGGCCCCAGCTGTCGAGATTAACTCTGTGTCATGGCCTGTGACATCCACCTTTTAGTTTTTTGTTGTGTTTTTTTTTGCACTCCTTCTTTCTTTTCTTTTTCTTTCATGCCCTTATCCACATGTGGTCTATTTTACAGCTCACTGACTTCAACGCTGATACAGTCACACAAACTTTGGAGACAGATTTCTGCGCACTAACATACACTCTCTTTCCTTTTCTCTTTCTGCTTTTTGAAGAGAAGGACAAGGTAATATTCCAATTCACTTGGTGGCTTTGGTTCTTGCTATGTACCAGTCACCTTCATTTCAGTTACAACATATCGGCTGCTGGTGGTTGATGCAAAGCTTGTACAAGCCTTTTCTGAATTCTCTTTTTTTTTTTTAGTCTGTCCTATCTCCTTTTCTTTAAAAGCTTTTCTACAATTCTTATACAGATACATGCGCTACTTCGGGGTGGAGAGAATCCCAATTAATTTAGAGGTCGTTTGTTTAGTCCTCCTCATCAGATCAATTTTATGCAGGAGGGAAACGGGGAAAATCGTTACACAGCTTAAAAGAAACCTAAGTGAATTACAGTAATTATTTAATGCTTGGTCTTGATCAAGCTAAGTGTCTGTACAGGCTTTTATTTATTTCCTTAATAGCCCCCCTCATCTCCCAAGGTCCCCCTGTGGACTGTGATAAAAGAAACATTCATGTACAGAGGACGAATCCGACTGTAAAGAAAAGTAGATGCTGCTGGAATGCTTGTACTTATTTACCAACTTGGGGATGTCTCATCCTGCTGTCCTGGCTATCAAGTACTCACATTTTGTCAATATATAGGAAACAGTTTTTTTCTGTGTGTGTGTGTGTCCTGAGATGTTTTCCCATTTTCAGCAGTAATCAAAGAGAGTGGGCAGTTTTGTGTTTGTGCGAATGAGTGTTTTCGTGTAAATTGGACAGTAAGCGAGGCAGATCTATGAGAGAGATCACTTTACCTCTGTAAGATGCTATCCGAGAAACCTGCCTGTGTATGTGTGCAGGTTTTAAATTTCACTATGATTGAACATGTGTATGTGACATCTTCACTACCATAAAATAACACATTTTAAATCACTTTGATGCTACATCGACTCATAATGTGGTGAATGGTGTCTGTAATATGCCTTTTCTTGCACTGTATAACTTTAGACCTCCGGTAGTGGGAAGTATGTAACATAGGCCTTGAGTCACACACCACCGTTTCATTGATTCTGGTGAAACTGGATCATAATTTATGGAGAAAATGTTTTCTAGTTTTCTGTCTGATGTCCTCCCAGTTCTCTGTGATTTACAGAGATTCTTGACGGACATTAAAGTAAACCGGGCACAACAACGGAGCACAGCACGGGTAATTGTAGGTGGTTATGTCGCTGAGAAGTTGGAGGTGTGCAGCCTGTTGCCTGCACCTTCACACAACAGCTCAAGGTGACTGCTCTTTCTTCTTCTATTCCCTTGCCGGAAAAAAAGAAGAAAAAGATCCACTGACGAAATAAAATGCCAAAAGTGACATCTTGTTTTGTAGATTTAGTCATGGTCTATCGTTTTTAAGGAGTCCCTTGTGCATACAGTATGAAGGCAATTTCAATTCAGCTTGAAAATGGTGGGCTCTGCAACTAACAATTTAAAATAATACATCAAGAGGTAATTACGGAATATAAATACATTTCAAGACCATTAACAACCGTAGGATTGTAATTTTAATGTGCACTCACTTTTCGAAAAATGCTTTGAAAAGTTTTCCACATACCAACCATTGTCAAAACTGTGGATTTGACACGTACATCAAATGTAGTCATACGTACATTGTATGTGTAATAATGAATGAACAACCAACAAAAGTAGGTGTCTTCATCTCTAAACATTATATTTTTAACAATTAAGCTAAATTTCACTCCCCATATCTTAAACTTGGCCGGTGTCAAGTAAACTAAACATAAAAGCAGTAACAAGATCAGCTTTTTAAAAAAAACCTTTTAGAAATTCAGCCAAACTCAGTGACTTTATGTCAAAAGCCAAACTAGAAAAACTCAATTATGAATTTACTTCAAGCAGAGTTGAGTACGAGTCTTTTGACATGGCTCCTCAAAAAGGCCATTAATAAGCTTCGGCTTATTCAAAATGCAGCTGCTACTACGCTGGCTTCCTTAAAACTGAACACAAGGCACCGCTGCTTGTTTATAAATCAATATGTGGAGCGGGACCAAAATACATTACAGACATGTTTTAAGGAGTGCACTCCTGTCAGATCTCTCGGGTCAAGTGGGCTGCATATGTTAGTAGTGTCCTGTGCTGGGGCCAAACTATCGAAGACTGACAGGCAGTCTGTCGAAATCCTAAGAAACCTTTGAATCAGGACTGAAAACAACACTGTGCATGGATGCTTTTGCTTGCGCTGTTACAAACTGTTAAACTTATTTTAAACATTTAGATGCACGGCTTTCTTAGTTGTTCTTAATTCAGTCTGAATAAATGACCTTGAATTGACACGGCCTTTGAAGAATGTGTTGCAATGAAGTAAAGTTGCATTGAGTTGATCAAAGGAGAATGAATGAATTGTTGTGTCGACTGGTTGGTCAAAAACTCTACTCTGCTTCACTCGTCAAAAGGCAACACGTATGAAGGACAAGTTGGAGTGGGAAAGTTCTCTCTGTCGTGCCTACTTGATAATAGTCTTTAGTAAAAATTGCTGTTGGTGTATGATATAAATCCATTACATAGCTGAAGATGATTCCTGTTATACATGTCCTGACAGCGTTGAGAGAATAAAGAATTTAATTGAAAATGACTGTTCCATATTAGTCTTTTATTGGCCAATAAAGTGTCCTGACATTTGTGTATACCAATACTTAATAGATGTTTGTGTTACCATAGCCCTCATCTCTGCAATTTCTGTGAACTCCATACAGTTTCTTTTATGCGAAGGAATGCATTATAGAGTCCACCGTTCATGAATGTTTCTTTTTATCACATTCCACAGCGGGACCTTGGGAGATAAATACTAATACACTGGATTGATTATATCTTTTTTTTTATATTAATTTTGAGTCGGTATAATTCATGCTAGAATTTGTTCAGTAACCATTGCTGTTATAACATTTTTTAATGAAGACATCCATTTTGGTCGGTTATTACCTAATGCACCATGATGTTATATTTCCTTTTAGTGCAACTCTGGGAAATGTGGGGGGAAAAAAATCATTACATATTGTGTTCAGGCTCTTTATTATGAGAAGCAGCAGATCATTGCATAAACACCACATTATGTAATAACTCAACAAAATCTAATAAAGTATAATAGATCACAATGAGTTGTTACACCATCTTAACGGAAGGTTAATACGATTTTTATCTGCACTAACCAACCAGATGTAGTTTTGTTCTGGCCCAAAGTGAAATTACATCCTGCCAGGTGGAGTTTCCCTTGAAGCACTGAGGGTTTTTGTGTTGTTGTGGTGCTCAAGTCAGAACTGGTGGATTTCTCTGTCAACACCTCTCATGCCGCACAGCACGGAGCTCGACACTCTTCAGAGAGTAACAAAGTGCTCCGGCACAAGGAGTCAAAAGGGAGGTCAGTTAATGATTTTGTGAGATGCAACCTTAGGAAAAACTCTGCCTCTCTTTAAAAGGCCACTGTCTGAGAAAGAACAACAGTTTTCCGTTCTTTACTCGGGATTGAAGTATGAGAGAAAATAAGGCAGGAGACAAACCGTTCGGACTAAACAAATGAAGATGAATCTAGCACCACATTTGGCAGACCAGTTGGAGCTGAATGAAACCCACCTGCTAATTCATATGGTTGCACAATCTGACATGGCTGTAACTCAGAGAACAATGTCTCTGCTGCCTGGTTTGCAAGTTTAATTGCTTCTTGTTGTAAATGTGCATTGAATAGAGGGATTTAACTGAAGAGTAAAATTGGGGAAACGCTGTGCAGGGGCGGCAAGTATACAAGCTTTTATTTGGACTGTAAAACAGTAGCTTCACTAAAGCAGTATAAATTGAGCCAATAAAATGTAGCTTGTAATCATAGACGACATGAAAACTTGCTTCACGATTCTGTCATTTAAAGAAGGAAATATGGGTGTGCAGTGTAGCCAATTGAGATGATATTTCCGAATAAAACTTTTTTCCTATAATGTAATTTCAATTTCACTGTGTCCTTTGAGGTCAATGAATCTTTGTCCGACTGTGCCCTGGGAAGGTAAACTTAATTTACTGCTATATCTCTTTCCACTACTAAGGCGCGGCATATCCAATAGTGAACCTCCTAAACATAATCAATTATCTGAGCTCCAATGGCAGAGAATGCAGAATGCTGATAAGACTTTGTAGACTTTTTTTTTTTCTAATGAAGAGAGAAAAGACGATTTGGTTCAATACCCTGGGGGAGTTTTTTTTTTTCTCTTTCCTGGTAAAAGAGAATTATTCATTGCATTCTCTAAGGGAAAAGTCGATCATTCCCAATAAGTCACAGAGTTGTTGTCCCTTTTCGGTTGTGCTGAGTAGGACCCTAGGCAATGTCGATTTTATGTCATATGCTTTGCTCTGCTTTTTCTTAAAGGCATGGTTGTCAGGCTGACGTTGAAGGGACTTTGACTCCGCTGTATTATATACACAGCTGACAGTCGGTGTTATTTATCAAGGTGCAGTGAGACTGTCATGTTAGAGATGCTGGCGTAGCCTGAAATCAGCATCGCCTCTGCTCTCAGTGCAGAATCATCTTTTCTGTCTTGTACTCTTCTGTACTCGCAACAACAAAGCACGAGATTATCAATAGCAAGATATTGTGTGTGCGTGCGTGCGCAGCCTCCGTTCCTCAGCGTTATTACTTTGACTACCTCCCTACGGCTGTAATATTTCAAAACTCATGTTTTTGTTAAAAACATTTATTTTGCCCCTGGGTCAAGTTTATGAGAGGCCAGCTCCCTAATGCATTCTATTGATCATTTCATCCAGCTGATTTGCATGTGAATAGCTCGTGTGCAGAGATGTGCAATGTTGCACATAGATAAAGAATGACACTTCACTGTGGATCAACTATATTGATTTCTGGTTCAGGTTTTTTATTTATTTATTTTTTTTTGCCAAGCTTTGATGACAACCTCAGGCTTGTCTTGAGAAATGCTACACATGAGGGGGGGGGGGGCTACGCAAAACAAATGAAACACAACGGATTACCCTCTTCTGCCTTTTTTAATTCCTAACAGTAAAATGATTCAAAGTCATGCTGACCTTTTACAAGTAGCATCTGTGGGGAAATAGAATTTATGTTCCGTAGGCCAGGCTTTATGCCAACACACTGGCTGCTGTTTTTCTACCATTAAACAAGAGTTATGTCACACTTCCCATTTAATCACAGGCTTTTTTCAGGGGCCTGGGCTGAATCAGAGCACCAAGCCAATGACTCACTATGAGGGGCCCATTTGACAGATTACACCTGCAGTCACACTTAAAGGTAATGTTAGCAGGCCCTTGGCGTGGGAGGAGGAGAGCCTAACAATTCCATTAAATGTTCTCAATTGACCTTCACGGCAAATGAACAGTCGGGTTCAACACAGTGCTTAATGCAGGCAGAAGCCACAACATTCAGTATTCCTGTTAGAAAGCTCTTAATCATCAATTCTGCCAAAGTAATGTTTGCCATCATTGTATTAAGTCTACCTCTTCTCTTATTGAAGTCAAATTTTATATCCTAAAATTACTTAGGCCAGAGTGTTTCCTCAAGGGTATTCCAGCAGCTTTGAGGGCGAGCTTGGCAGTTTCATGGTCCAGTGGTCTGCTGTAAGCCCCGTACAGCTGCCTGGGAGACTCTCCGAATCATCTAGACAGCAGAGTGACAAAGTGTGCAGCAGAAACCTGTTTAACACTTCATCATCACTGTCATAGACATCCAGAAGGAGTGAGGCAATTCGCCACATACAGGGAGAGAGAAAGACTCCCGGCAAGGTTGATCACATCTGTGAAATTAGAAATACTTTAGGCCTAAATGGCCACCAAGTGTGTTTGCTTTTGTAATTATCTGCAGCCACTCGTTCCTGGCCTCCCTATTTTTTCCCTCTGAATAATGCTGCATGCTGTACCCGCGCTGCATGCATACTGCCTGAATTTGTCAAAGTCAAACAGAATTTTTGGGCAAATCTCACGGCCATGAATAGACTTTATTTCATGCGCTGTTAGATTTAAAGAGTATGATAAGCCATCCAGGAAGATATATCTTAAGGGTGTTAGATTACACAACATATTGTAGGATGTTCTAATGGCGGTTAACTGGCTGAATCAGTACACGATGACACACTAGCAGCAACAGTCCCAAGTTATAAGTTCATTAAAAGGGCCACGGGTGACCTCTACTTCACGGGAATCTGCATTTTTATGGGATTGTTATATTGCGTATTTTATATTTGGAACAGGGATTTTTATTGCTGTATATTGCTTTTAAGATCATCAAAAAGTTTTATCCAAGACCGGGCATGTGTTTCAACCTTGTCTGATATTAAATATCCAAGCTCTTTTCTACTTTTCATTGCTGAAATTCAGCGGAGTGCTTCCTGAAGCAGGGCAAGTTCCCGGCTTTATTTTAGATAATAAGTACACTATAGGCAAATGCTGGCCTTACTAGTTTTACTCAACCAAGGGTATGACCCAGCCGGCAAACTGAATGTTCCATTTAGTAACGGGAATTGAATAGCAAACACACACTCCACCACATTCCTGAATGTGAGGAAGTACAGAGGGGGGTCAGGAGAGATGGTGCACCTCTTAAGGCCACATGGGGTGAAGGATGAAGACTTGCTCTGTGGACGTTTAACAACAGCTAGCCATCAAAGCTTCTGCTCTGGAAAGTATAATTTGAAAGCTTTGCTGTGAACTGGCTCTTTCAGAACGGTGAACAGCCTGATCCGTGGATCCTACACCCGTTTGCAGAAGTTGCGTTAACATTTCTGAACTTCACAGGAAAGCAGTGTTTTTTTTTTTTTAAAGAAGCCCCAGCTTGTGGGAACTGGGAATCGGTAGAAGCGAAAACACAATGAAACAACTAATTCAATTGGTATTCATATTAAAATCACGTACACATACTTGCAGTAAAAGCTGTTTTGGAAGATTGTAATATTTTTCATTAAGTAGACTTATCAGACATAATAGTTTCTGAATATTTCAGATTTTGATCTTTCAGGAGGCTGTGAGTGAGATTGATTTTCTTATGTGTGTAAGAGTGCAAGTGTGTGTGTGTGTGACCAGAACATAAAACAAAGGCAGAGCTGCTCGACATTATTGAACATTTACCAATTAGGATTCTCCGAGAACCTCACCCCAGGTTTCGCAGTGTGTTAGTTGAGAAATGCTCAATATGGGAAACGAAAATGAATTACTTTTGTGAGCTTTCATAGTGTTTTAGTGCACATGGCAGCTTTTGCGTAGTGATTAGGGATCTCGAAAATATTTAGGAAGGGCCCGGCTAAATATACAGCCAAGGAGACGTTCTCATACCTTACTTAACCAAGTGTGAAATAGCTTTGGCTAAGTAAGGGGACAACCATTAATACTGATAAAAATGGGAATAGGTGCTCTCTCAAGGTGGAATGTGAGTTCTCACTAAGAAAGTGATTTATGTCACCTTCAACCAAGGTAAAAAAAAAAAAGCTGGCACTCTCCCCCTCTCTCTCTCTCACACACACTTGTATGCACCTACACACTTTCTTGGTCGTCATACTCAAACAATGAGTTGCAGTCGTGATATTGCAGACCTTCTATAAATCTAGACGATCAAAGCACATATCATGGGCTATTGACACCAGACAGCATGACTCAGGATATTTTCTTTATATCAGAATTTCACTTAAAGGTAGTATATTTAAGACCTGAAGTTTTGTCAGTAGTGAGAAGTTTGTGGGTTCATTATATTGGGCTTTGTTGTGGTGTAATAAAATATTTCTTTCTTTTTGACAAATCATCTGTTTGGCTACCATATGCAGTCGTACTATCAACCCAGTTTTAGGAATCAGTTGTCACTGCTCCTTTTGTTTTCTCTCATGTCGGCTCAGAAGGATTGAGGCTGCTTGACAACCACGAAGAAAGCAAAAAGTTTTTCTCTTAGAAAATACTTGGTTATTGATTATCTTTGGTTTTCTAATCTAAATCTTGATACCAACCCCGCTTTTAGAGAAAGTCATTTTCTGATTACGATTTCAAAAGCTGTATCTTTGGCCTGCTCCATCTGATAATGGATGTGAAGAGACCAAAGAGTCTACTCACTCACAGCAGCAACATGTCGGTCTTCAGACCTTCATCAAGTAAAACTGTGATTAATGGCGTGTGTGAATGTTTAGTTTCTTCACAGCTGAGATCTTTTGATCCCATGCACTGTGACTTTATGATGTGCAAGAACTGATTTCTGAACAGGATGGTAATTTGTAAGAATTAAGGTTTACAAGATTACCAAGCCCACGAAGCCTCTTTATATAGGTTAATACAGTGCCCCCTGGTATTAATTAAATTTTTGCACTATTTGCAACAACGCCTACAGTCAGTTTGCCACAGGGGCTTTTGGCACTTGACCTTCAAGTCACAGGAATCAGTGGTTAAGAAGGATCAGAAATTGCTGACTTAATGCCAGTGAATGTTGTTTACCCTAACCCAGCGCCAACAAAGTGGCAGAACATGCAGCTCTGTGACGTCTTTATTATCATATAATACATCCTTTGCAGTCTGTCAAATGACCTTAGAAGAAACGTGTCAGACTGCCAGAACCCCCATCCGTCTGGACGCTGATGCTCGCTAGTACAGGTTTCTCTCATCCTTTTTCAAGTCCAGTTTCAAAATTCCTCCCTTGCGTCATTATCATAACATGAGATTCTGAGTGTCCGCATAGAGAATACGTCCAGGGTTTGTCACCTTCCTAATTGGCCAAATCAACGTGCAGTACATGCCTCTGGATATGCTTTATTAGCCTAATCAGGTCTCTAGAGGCACGACCCCCAGCATAAGACCTCTCTCAAGTAGTTAATAAGGTACTTGGTTGAGATCAGGTTGTAGCACTATAGCATGCCAACAATATAACTGTGGGGAGAAGGGTAGTGAACACTGTATGTCTTTGAGAGAGGATTAGGGATTTATGTGTGAATACTAAGCAAGTAATGTATGCAAGTGCACTCAGCAATGCTGAGGCCTTTTTTTGTACAGAAGCCTTAGCTGAGCTCAGCCTTAGCTTGAAAAAGACCATTGCATTATAAATGTACATTCAAGACTGCAGCAACTGCCCTGGTCAATAGCTGTGTGGAAACTGTCTTCCGCGATCCACAATAAGAGCTCCTGCACTGAATGACTATTCACTGGTTGAGTCCTAAGCTAATGCAAATGGTAACCTATAAAACAAAAACGCAGTTAACACCATATTTTTAGCCAAGAACTCTGAATTAATGGATGTCTGCACACATGTTCTTCCTTTCACACTCTTCCTCAGCGCAAGGTGATGTAGAAGTAATGATGAAGGCATAATGGCAGAAACCTTCTTTAATGCCTAGCACAAAGACGCTGGTCCCTAATGCTGACGGGTATCCGCCTCACTGAAAAGCCTCTGGATAAAATAAAAATGAATTCCCCTTTTCAGCTGCAGTAGTTTGGATATCTCTAAACAGCCTACAATTGTTTTTTGACTCTGCGCCCTCTCAGAAGCCCAATCAGGGTATGTCACACTAATGCCCATATTCCAGAAAACCTTCCATGCTATTGTGACTAATGGTTGTCAAGGGTGTCCACACAAGGATGACAGAATTCAGCACCATGGACAGGGATTCATGCTGCGTCTTTGGAAAAGGCCACGGACAAATCGAGAGTATCACTGCAGCAGGAAACAAATACGAAGCCTGCTTCTTTGTCCAGCCTTTCTGTCCTTGACAATCTTTAGAATATCAATCTTTTACTCCAAGAAAACATTGTTTCAGTGAACCATTTCACAGGTGCCTCGGCTCAGCAACTGAAAATCCACTTAACTTGGCGGTTCACAGTTTCCAACACAAAACTATTATCTAGCATTAGCAGTTAAGTGTCATAACTGTGATTTACAGCTCTTAACAAATTTATTAGACCACCACCGATGTAAAGTTTACGTCACAGCCACCCTAAATGAACACCACTGGTAATTACAAAAATCATTTTTATGTCTCTGTAATGGTTAATACATCAGTATGTATTACATATACATATACATATACATTATTTCTTGATTAAGATGTAGTTTTAGTGGTTGAATATTATGCTTGATTAATTAATTATTTATTTATAATTAATTATTAAGCCCAGTGAGCTGCCACAAATTTGGGTATAAAAAGATGAATCCAGTTTCAAATTCCTCATTCAAGCACTTCATGATGCTGGTTGGCCTCTGACAGATGGTCTAATAAATTTGTTAAGCACTATACATCTAATCACGATAATAGGCCCAATGGAGTCTTGGATAGCTATGTGAGCTACTGTGTTTTATAAATGACCCTTAATTATATTCTTAAAAGATAAAGACCACACTTTCCAACACTCATGAATCTTGGCTCAAGATGCCTGGGTTTGTAAGATCAGGATACCACTGATGCTTGGTTAAACACAAAAAGTACTTTCCTAATATATTGGCGACTCTATATAAATGCATGCATCCACATCCAGCTTTCTTGTGCAATCATCTTGTTTATGCCCAGTTTTGCAATGATGTCCACTGAGCAGAGACTCCATGACATAGACAGCCCCTGGCTCAGAATGGCCCCATGTCACCGCTGCCCTGCCTGTTCACTGCCGCCCGCTGGCTTGTGCCTTTCCCTACCATATGCAGCTGTCTCGCACGCCTCCCAGCAACAGCTTGTGTCGGCCCCAGCTGCTTTATTAAAAGCCCAACAGCGGCATACAGACACACAAGTGCATAAACATGCAGTCTTACTGGTACACACACTTCCCTTCAACACCACATTTACACCCACTAAGTCTGTCATGGAAATGTATAAGCATAGATGTGGTATAGTGCACATGGAAAATCTGTCCTCCTGCTATCCTCGGTATCAACAAGAAGGTTAGCAGTTATTAGCCGTCATACAGAAAAAGCAATCTCATCCCAGTGAACATATAGCTCTGCCATCACATATGCGCCAAGTGGATGTGAACCACAGTCCCGAGAAACCTCACGCTCCCTCGCGAAATGCCTCTATGGCGATCCAACTAATCTACCTACACAGACCCAAACCTTTATTTATTTGAGTCTCTGCTTGTCTGCTCGTTTGTTTGTGTGATAGTGGGCTGGGATATAGGACATGCTATTCACAATGTTGATGAGTGACAGATCGGTCTGCCACAGTGGCTATTCTCAGGGTATCGGATGCATTTCCCATGTGCTCGCATTCCTATTTTTTTCATTCTGCTGTCTCATATTGACAAAGTGCAGTAGATTCTGACATGCATCAATATTCCCCGCTCCAGTAACGAACAAGGAAAAATGAGCTGCTGGGAGCCAAGGCGGGCGGGGGCTCACTGTTTAGCAGGACAGAAACAGCAGGAACAGCAAGAGCACAGGAAACGACAAACTGCTACACCAAAACTTTGGTACTTATACATTATAATAAAGATGCTTCTTAGTGGAAATATTGCAAGATTAAATCAGACGGTGTCAAGTATTTGCCATGTACTGCAGCTATTCAATTTTACGAGGAGAAGTAATGTGGCAGCGCTCTTTTGTCATTTTAACATTTTTATCAGATGAGAAATTTTTAAGCACAAAGGGGCCACAAAAAAATGTGTCGTCCAAAGACAGCCTTGGTAATTTAACAAGTCTGGTATTTGTCTTTGTCTGCAAGCAACCAAAATAAAAATAATTCTTGCTTCAATTACTGAAAACCTCATTTGCTTGATTACCAGTGTAAGAATAAGTCAATACTGAAAGCGCACATGGCTTCAATACCTGTCGCGATGTCACTGAGTTATTTGAAAGACGTGCAACTTGGAAGTGGCAGCGTTGACTTGCATTCGATAAGCATCGAGCCACACTGTTCTGGCTGATGAACTGCTTGTATAAAACAATAATTTAGCCTGTTGTTGATAGTTGCCAAATGGATAACAGTCATATGAAAATGTCATCACATTCACCGTGACTTTACTCAAATCTGAACAAACAGATAAGTTATTGGCAATAAAGACTCCAGCTTTCATCAATATTTCACTTTTTTTGACCTCAGGCAATGTCTAAACACTTTTTAAATTTACTGTATGCGATCAGTTTTTTTCTTTTTTGCAAATTGTTATTTTTTTACTCAACCAACTATTTGCTTATTTTAAGAGCATATGAAAAGGATTTTTGAGATAACTGACATACTATTAAGTTGCTTTCTTCTACTTCTTCTTCTCTGATTAATGCCTGTCCCTACTCTAATACCTCTTACCTTCTCTTCCTTCCATTAAGAATGGCCTTGCCCATACAAAGAAACTTTTAAGCAAATTGATCATAAAATTGGTTACGTGTTTTTGACATTGAAGTTATCTTAACTGAATCATCTGCAGCCTTGATAGTTTACTTAGCAAACCAGTGCGGCTGAATACAGGAGCTCAAAAGAAAGAAGAGGCAATTTTGTGTAGAGCAACCATTTTCCACACAGTAATTTGGTCAGCATAGAAGGTCAGCGCTTATACCGGTTAGCAACAGTAAATTGGCCACACTTAACTGTGCTCTTGACATGTTGTGTGGCATAATGCATTCTCTTATCTAGGATAGAAGAAAATATTACCAAGTCACGTCCTTTAGTAAATGGCAAGTAATGATGCAACGGCGCGGAGGGACCTTTTTATTCGCTCAACCTTTTTACTCAAGACCCTCATTTACAATAACAATGAGTCAATTACAAAAAACAAAGAAAAATATAAAAGTAACAAAGAGATATATACGAACAGGGAAAAGGCAATACCACAACTGGATAAGAAGCAATTAAAACTTGAAGATAAGTCACATTGTTTTATGGAAATGCTTAAACTGTGTTTATAAAAGTCTATTTTGAACTTATTTCACACCTTGAATTTCAGAATTCACTTGCCTTATATCAGACAGAAATGATATGAGTGATATTTCCAAACCAGCGAAATTTAAAGCGAAATAAGCTCGTTTAACTGTTCCTGTTCGTCAAGCTAATGCTTTAGCATTGTGTTAAGATAATATTACCACGATCGGAATTTATGTTAGAGCGCTAATGATAATTCACATTGCGTGTTAGCATCAAGCTAACAAAGTGCCTGTGAGTGTAAATTGAGTGTAACGACGACGGGTGGTAAAAACCAGTTCAGCCAAAGTATCATGATTCCTTTATACACTCAATGTGAATCAGTCAACTCAGTGGAGTGGGTGAATTTAAAGGTCTGGATACCAGCCAAATAATTCACGTCACCAGTGTACAAACACGGACACATAATGTCGCACTCGCAGCCTTTTTGTCATTGATGTCAATCATGTGGCACAGATTGCAGCTTTGTCCTTCTTTCCCGCGGAATGATATATCTCGATGACGACTGAAGTCAAGCAACAGTAGTAATGATTTTTCCACTGTGCTGCCGCTACACAAACACTAGGCCTGTATCCTGTGGCGTGAGAGGCTAGTAATCAACCAACCAGTGGGTTAGATAGACACCAATCAACCAAAACTCTCGTCTCACCCAGCATGGCTGCCCATATCAGAGATGGCCGGTACCACCCACAGGGTGCCATCTGCTCTGCATTTCATTTCAAAGTGCCTTTACCGTCTCTCTGCTCGCTTGTTGCACACATGGGGGAGTTTCTGATGGGTCGGGGTTGCAGTTGGATTGTGACATTCTGTGGCTTTGGTGTGGAGGGGGGGAAATATTTTTGTGTTGTTCATGCTGCCCTGAAGAATAATTTCTTCTGTCCACACTAACTTGCATCAATACACTACTTATTCAAGAGATGACGCCACGCCATGGCAGTGCCGTCAAAATAGCACCATGTACTTATGGACATGGTCACAATTTTACTTTTACTTAAGGTATAAAGGAACAGGTACTATAAACTACTTTTTTTTTTTACTTTATAAAAATGCCAAATTCAATGACGTGTTCCCATTCACATTCGCACTTATTACTCACAGGATTATAAACATATTCATGTTACAAATATATTGTTTTATTTTTTTAAACAGTAATTTCCTTCTTTTTTAAAAAAAAAACATTAAAACTAAGGAAAATATTTCGTTTGTTGCGGCCTATTTTTATCTGTAGATTAATACACATTTGTTGCTTTGCTTGACTGTATCTTAACCAAATAAGGAAGAGGAAGATGAAGATGGAGGAGATGTCTTCTTCATAAGCATAACCCTACTTGGTCTTTTACATTTTAGCCTCTAGCCTGATTGATTTTGTTGTGGTCTGGTATTGACATCATTTACCTTTTGAAATGTCAAACATCTGCACTCAAAGAGCTCTTGCAATCTTTAAAGTCTGCATCTTTAAAAAAAAAAAAATCACAACAAAACACAATTTTTGGATCCAGAATCAAAGCAAATTGTATTCTTCTAACCATATTGCACTCTCCAGGGGTCCAGCTCATTAAAATATAGCATATGAAAAAACTATTTTAAACCTCAGTAGCGTGTGTTTTTGTGGTGTTCCTGTGCTGGAGGGTGCTCATTGATTTTGCAGCTTCGACACAACATACATTACAGTGACATTCATTCTCATCTTTGTCTCCGACTGAGGATTATGTTGTGCAAACCAGATCCAATCAGCATGCAGAAACAATAGTAACATTGTCTGCTGCACTCCATTGCGCTGCAGATTATATTATTACTCGCCAAACCTACAGCAGCTCAGGAATACCTTGGAGTCTGCTGGCAGCCTTGACACAGGAAGCCTTAGATCCATCATGCCATATCTTTGTCTTAGGGTGCTTTGTTACATTTTAGGGGCTTGCTCTCGGGTGAAGATAAATGCTGTAAACACTGCTTTATGAATGAATAAATTCCTCCCATGCCGACACTGCTCCATGGCCCACCGTTAATAAACTGATTCATGGCGTAATCCACTCTCTCAAGCGTTCACAGCCCCTTTTTATACCCCCTATTTATGTTTGCTGTTATTTCAGAGAGTCAGCTGAAAGGAACCACGAGAGGAAGAAGATAAATCACTTTTCCCTGCTTTAATTTATGGAGGTGAAGCGGGTGTTATATGAGCAAATTCTATCCCACAAAACGGCGCTGGTGAGGAGCAGTGGAGGGTAGCCTGAAAGGAAAGTTCAAGTCGGGCACAGCATCTTTCTCAATAACCTGCAAGCACGGAAAGTGAGCAAGTTCATTACAAACCTCATTGTCCGTAACCATGACGGAAAAGAAAAGTTAGTCCAAAAGCGAAGGATATATTGCACTTCAGCCCCTTAGAAAGAGCATGTCTTTCATCATTGTTATCCACAGTCATGAAAAATTGAAGGCCTTTTTTCCACAGAAGTGAAATCATTTTGCAGAAATGCTGACAGAAGCGTCATAATTTTTAGAGCTACTTCCTGGGGAAATATTTATGGCTTTAACAAATTTGTCAGAACAAATGATCGTCCCGTTAAACCCCTTACTTTGGGCAAGTGCGGTGTGTCACTTGCATGTCTTATTTCACGGAGGATGGAGAATTACAGTTTGTGACGAGATTAATCATGTCCGACCAGAGGTGTACAGTTTATTCTGACGTGACTTTGCCATTTCGAGCTGAGCCCATACGTAGAGCACACTACAACATTTAGCAAAAAACAAGATGACCTGCTCGGTGTGCACCGACGCCACCGGAAACCGATGTCAACATGTAAAACACACAAGGCTGGGATTTGAGACACTACTGGGAGGTATAGTAACTGTACAAACTACTCGACCGTAATGCCTCCTGTGAGTTTTTCTTGTTCTTTTTTTTTTCTCTTTCAATTAATTTTTTTTATTTATACATGTGAAACTGTATACATGCACACAAAATATACCAACTGCTCTTTGAGGATGAGTGAAATAGGTGAGCGCAAGCTGAGCGACTCCTGCTCAGAGAGTGATTTGATATGCAAATAATGTTGACCCATGGTCCAAGTCTGACAGAGTGGCCATCTGTTAGCAAGCCAGAGAGAGGCTGGCGGACGAGACCTCCAGCAGTAATCCCTCTGCCTTTCGGCCCACTAAAAATAACCTACCTTCAATGTTTGTTGTTCTATTATTGCAGCAATAATGATGCAAATGTGTTTTTGCACGCTGCATTTTTAATGCCGTTAATGTTTTCCATGGATGTTCATCAACACATGTCCAGAGGCTGCATATGATATACAGGTACATGTTTTAATAAAGGTACAGATTCTTCACATCTATGACACTTATTATTGTTATTATTATTATTATTGTGTAAATTGAATTAGATATTGATTTTTTTATGTATGATAAAAGTTCAATTCAGGGCACACATTACTGCACCTGCATCGATGACATTATTACCATGAAAAAAAAAGGAATATAAACATTGTATGTGTTTAACCCTTGTAGCCAGTAGCAGAGAACAGTTTCTGCGGCCAACAACAATTAATAATTCATTATCATCGCTCCTGCCACCATCACCTCTGGAGAATGTCTTATTATGAAACTTGAAAAGCGGCACGCTGAATATATTCTCGCAAATACCAGGGCGATTTCTTCCCCTTTTTTTTTTCATGCAAACAGTGGGAAATGTCCTTGAAGTTTATCTGTAATGAACCACCGTGCTGTAGTATTTAAATGGGAAATGTACTTAGATGTGCAGAATGCACCTGATATAAGGTCTGACAGCTTGAGAAATGGAAGTAGTAAATGCATATGAATAAGTCAGAAAACTCTACAACACAGTACAAATGTACAAACAATCTGACCGAATGTGAACATGCTCTACAGAGAGTTAATTGGATAATCATCTTTAGTAACTGTATATGAAGGGCTATAGTGCAACATTTTCATGCAATCATAGAAAACTGGAACGCGAGGAACAATAATTACGCCGTAGACCGCAGTCAGGTCAGCTGCGTAGATATTGATTACAGACTAGAAGCTCCACAGCTGAGCACAATCAGGCTAATTAGCTATTCCATTACCGTCACTGATTGGCCATGTCTTCCGGACTCAAGCGGAGTGCCAACTTCGTTGAAATGGGGACTTAACCACGTCTGACCATCCACTGTAGCTAACAAAAAAAAAAAAAAAAACACCCATTCAGTCCAGAAGAGTAGATGAAACTATTGGGGAGGCTTTGTTAAAATGAACCCACTGAGCCGCCCGCCACAGGGCCAAGACATTTAAAATGCCATCGTTATTGAATTGGACCTAACGTTATGTTTGAAACAGCCAAGTGAAAACTGGGCATCTGCACAGTAGTTTGTCAGCTGGGGAGCTGAGATTGAAAGCACATGATATTTCGGAGAGGTCAGAATCAGGAGGCATGAACCTTTTTAGCTTGAGTCCATTAATTAGCATTTATTATTCCTCTATAATTCTGTAGAACTGTAAGAGAGACACAAATCACTGTTTGTTGGCTGGAGAACCATATATATGAGCTGGGGGTTATACTTGAGGTTATTGGTCGTATGGTTTGTAGTGGGTGTCTGCCTCTGAAGTGAAAGCACACTGATGAAGGCTCACTTAATCAGATCTGTCCGGAGCATACGGTAACTTGATGCGAGAGCTAAGCTCCAAGTTGCACAAAAAAAAAAGAAGAAAAATTTAATGTTTTCCATCTACTCTGCTACCAAAGAAAAACCTTATGCCCCTCATTTTCTGCATTGTGAAAGGCAGAAATAATGATTTCCTATTTGGTATGCATTTTTCTGCCTCTCTCTGGTGGAATGTTGATTCTTGGGGAGCAGAAAGGCAGTGTGATGCCCGCGCCTTATTAAAAGTCTGCTCTGTGTTCGCTATCTTATCAAATACAGAGACAAAAAATTACGAAAACAACCCACTATGTTGAATTCCGCGGCTGAATGGTAAATATCAGGTGAATAATTAGCTTTCCCTGTCGCTGTTTTCCTCTTTTGTAATGTAAAGTGGTTGAACACCTCTGAGAGAAGGGTACTGTGATGCTTCTGTAAACATCATTTCCTCCATTGCTCACATCCCTGGGACATCTAGTGTCTCTGCGGCATAAAAAGTAAACTGCATCTTCAATAAACCCAATTATGGGGAAAGTTCGATCAGCTGATCCCGGCCTTGTTGAATAACCCACGCATCTCATTCCCGTAGAGGGAAGTACTGTAGAGTGTGAAGCAGAATGGGCTATGCGCCTCTACCTTGATGCCTGTGGATAATTAGAGTCTAACTTCATCAGTTACACTTTAATTAACAAACCTGAAATGAATCACTGATGATCAAATCAAAACATGTGCAAGAAGCAAGTGGGAAAAAAAAATTATCAACATTTGTAACTGAATTACACATCTGTGAAAATGGCATTTCATTGATTTCAAATGTTTTTCATACTGATATCATCGTGATAATTAATGTCTAATGTTATATTTAATTAGTGTTACCGTAAATCATTAAAGAATGCGTAAATGCTTTAAAACATATGCATGTATTTGCTAGTCTAAAGTTGATTTTTTTTTTTCGGCTTTAGCCTGGAAGAAATATTGACCACAGATCATTTAAAGCACCGCTGATTTATTCATCATGAACACAGTTTTGGTGAGACATGAATGTAAATAAACAAATGTTTTGCATCATGGCCTAACAAACTCACAGACTACATATTGAGCAACACAAACACTGCATTATTTAAATCAAGGTCCGGTTGCGTTGTCTTGAAGAAGTTGCTGAAAAAGAGAGTTTTAAAGAGAGATTTAAAAGAATCAACAGAGTTAACCTGCCTGCTCTCCTCTGGCAGGTCGTTGCTGGGTTGTGCGGGCCCTGAGGCTCGGCCTCCACTGGGCTTTAGCCTTGACCTACGAATTATAACAGACCTCTGCCGGAGGATCTCAGGCTGCAATCGGGCTTGTAAGGGGTTAGTAAGCGAGTTACATAGTCAGGGGCCAACTCCAAATGTGCTTTAAAAGTAATCATTAAAATTTAAAAATCGATTCTAAAACATATAGGTCACCAGTGATGCGATGGCTAAAGGTAACGTGAACTCTCCTATTGAATTTTGTGAGAAGTCTTGCAGGAAATTTTTGAATTTTCAGTTTGGGGAGCGAGTAAGACGGGAATACAACAAGCGTTCAGCGAGTCTAGTCGGCGGGGTTGTAATGAAAGCTTGAATGACAGCTTCCGGATCCTTAGTGGATAAAAAAAGATCAGATTTTTTGAGATTTTACAAAGTTGCTGAGAGCGTGATGACTGAGTTCATCTGTTGGTCAAAGTTAAGTTCCGTATCAAAGACAACAACCAGATTCCTGCACCTTCTATCTGGGTTTTGATGCACCGCACTGTACTTTGCACATAGAAAGCTTTAACATTTGACACTTTGTCTTCTGGGTTTTGTGACAATACATACAAGACTACAATTGCCTTCATGCACACACTCACTTTTACTAGCATGAATCTATCCATTGTCAGCCAAAGGTCTAAAGTCCCAATGTAAGATATTTCTTGTTTCCCATTCTTCTCACCATGCTCAATTGTCTACATCCACACACCGGAACATATTAACTTGTACCTCTGCTTGTTTTTTTGTTGATTTTATGATTTGTGGGTTGTTGTTTTTTTGTTTTAGTTTTATAAGCCCATCTGTATTTCTGTTCTTTTCTGCAGGATTTTCATTGTTTTGTTTTGGTGTAAATAAATAATGCAGAGATTCTTCCATTTGATTTAATACTCTTTTATTCGGTTGATATTTTTACCCTCTATTTATTCAGTTTCATTCTTGATAAGCTCTTTCAATTAATGTAGCGCTTATAAGCTTATATCACCTCCATAGTTCACAGTCTAGACTGCAATAATTAGATATATAGAACAAGTCTGCTCATCATTTGTTTTGTTTTCTTCTTGAAAAAGCGCTGCATGTTTTAATGATTGTGATATCTGTGGAGGACTCCACCATAAATGAATGCTGAAAGTATGCGAGCTACAGACTGCTGTTGCATTTTTGAATAGATGGCTCATAAATGTTAATGATTACTTTGTCCTGCTATTGATAGACCAGTCCGTAGGAAAACCAATGATTGCTGTAGTTTTGCATGAACACCTTTTTTTTCCCCCCCCCAAAGAAAACCTTCTCTTCAGTATGCAAATATATAACATGATTATGCTTATTATCCGTCTAAAGTGGACATTTTTGTCCATTATCGTTGCAATACATGTACGTACACTGACTGTATGTTCACATTCATTCGTTCTTTTCTCAAATCTGGGTCTACTGCAAGTACCAAACAAACGCTGTCTGTTTGAAGTCTTGTGAAATTAGTCAATCAATGTCACATCCATCAACAGCTCCAAAAAAAAAAAAAAAAAAAACATACTCTCACAGCAATATGAGAGGGGATGTTGCACAAGAGATTTTCAGCCCATGATTTGTATTTTCTTTGAAATGTCAGACTGGATTCATACCATCTGTTACAGAACTACCGTATGTATCTAATACTGCACTCAAGTGCTTTGGCGGATTCTACCGTGGATCCTAAAATCCAGTCCTGTTAACAGTGTCTGACATGGATCATCTTGTTTTTTTTTTCCTAGCAAGAAAAGCACAATCACACTGGTACATGTCCGTAACCTTGAAATTCACAGTATATTTTAAACATTTTTCTAGCGTGGCAGTTTGGCTTATACGAAGCAACGGGGTAAATTCAGTTTGCGATTAAATGTCTGTCACTGCTGTCATTGTTAATAACTTCACTGAAATTCCAAATATAGATAAGATAATATGCATTATGAGCATGTGTTTGTATCATGGCTTAGACATATTACAACAAAGACACATACTATGAAATGTTACAGTGCTATGCTACAGAATGGCAGTCTAACTATTAACATAATTACAAAGAGATGCATCTTAGGAAATGCGTCATAAAGACAGTAGTAAGTGCTTACCAGGTTGAAAGGGTTCACCTCTTGATGAGTCCTTAATTAGCGTCCCTTTGGTTTACGTCAATGCACGCAGTGCTGTGGTTGTAAAATAAGGACGGTGCTGTGCATCAAACCTCTTGTGCTCTGGTCATTAAAATGGTATGCTTTTCATGAAGGCCAGCCACTTGAACACGCATCTCACGTTGTGATGTCACTTGGGTAACCCTGGCAGAATTCATGTTTCAAAAGACTGCTTTTTTTTTTCTTTGTTTTGTTTCATCAATGGTTTTATGTTATTACGTTTATGGCTCTATATGCTCCTTTTTTTCTTTTTAATAACTCATAGTAACCTTACAAATGTGTCCCATTTTGTGCGCGTGTGCTTATATTGAGCGCTATATTATCGTCATTAGCTGCAAAACGGATGTAATTTAAAATCACAATTACGGCAATATCAACACGAGCCTCTCATAAGCGTTATGTTCCTAACACACAATAACAAGTTTATCACGGCATTTATATCCTTGACAGCAATAGAAAACTAGCAAATTGCGCTGTGAAGTCCTGTCATCTTGATAGCTTTTGTACTTGTGCATCTCTCTTTTTTTTTGCCTCCTCTGGCTGAGATTAATTGCTCCTGCACCCAGCAGTGACAACAGCATTTATGGAGGGAGGGCTACGGATATGGGATGCTGGTATTTCAGGTCCGCTCCAACTCTTGCTTTTTTTTTTCTTATCCTCCCTCTGTCCCTCTTATTTACCACATTGGTGTGATTCACCAGAGGAAAATGCGGCAGGAGTATGTAATGGGAACACGGTAGATATGGCACTACAGGCAACTGCCTGCAGGGGTAGGCGAGAGGTGATGTCTCAATTTATGATTCACCACCCACATCTTTCTTAAATTTGTCACCAAGATACCACCTGCTGCCCTTCTGCCACTACTGATGCCTTTGTCACCCACGCTGTAATACTCTGGAGAACCAGTTAGATGCCAACATTGCAGTGCTCTTACCAAAAAGTACAGAAAATACAGTACATGTTATAATAAGGGCATTTTTTTTAGCAATCCATTTTAGCAGCCCAAATATTTGCACTTCTATTTGCACAAAATTCAGACTAGAGCTGTAAGGTCATAAAATAAAACAGTTGCGATTCTCATGACTGTGACATTGACCTCATCTTCCTGACAGGATGGTGGGAAATCAGATTGGCAGTGTATATATACGCAATGTACAGGGAGTAGAACCGACTGTTAATAATTCATCTACCTTTCCCACATGTGGGACTTTATCCAAGACATTCAAAGGTGTCTTTGGATCTGAATAGGTTTTATTCTTGGCTGAATTAATTCACCTTGCATTGTCCTGTTGCACGGTTCTTGAGATGGGGTTCTGGAGATGAGCACTCTAAGATACTCTAAGAATTCAATGTGCTTCCACACTGAGATACTAGCATAATTTCCTCAGTTGCTATTGAACTGTGTGTTACATGATAACTTAATAGACAAAATCTAAACTTCTCTGACCTGATCTGAACTTCTCTGACTGTCAGCTAGCCAGCCATTGATAAACTTTCCATTACATAGTCTTTTCGAGATGATTTTTGTTGTTTGTTTTTCACGAAACTCCTATATTAGCAGAGATAAGTCTCATTTATCAGCCTACCAGATGTTTGGATGACTCTATTCATTATGTTTGGTGTGAAAACATCAGAAGTCCAAAAAGGGAGAGAAAGTAAGTGAAAGTGCGTCCTGGTCAGAGTTCAGTTATCAAATCCCAGTACATCACGAAGTGTCTCTCCTGCCGGGCTGCTGAGAGCACTGTCAGTCCCAGAGGCGGTGGTATCACCGTCTGCTTCATTAGTCGACTTCGCTGACAGTCATCAGCCAAGCAGAGAGCATCGGAGCAGCCACTGTCCGACACCATGCTGATCACCGCTCCCCATCACCCATTTCCACCGAACTCACAGTTAGTTTTGTGGTTTGAGACTTAGTTTGTAAAGTTCACAGTCTCACTGTTCTTCTGTGTACAATGGCGCAGCTAATAAATAAATGCAGCAATTCGGGGTGTTCTCGTCTGATGACTCGGATCAGCGAGTTTTCGGGAGCAGCCCTGCTTCTCAGTTGATAAAAACATGATTGAATGGCTTGTTGTTCAAATGAAAGGTCACTGTCAAATATTACACCTGGGTTTCTGACTGCATGTTTGACATTTGTAGTTGGGGAGCCAAGAGGTTTGTGTAAAATTGGGATAGACTTAGAAGGACCAAAAATTTAGTGAGGGAAAGTTTGGGCACATCCAGAACTTTATTTCTGTTTTTTAATGGAACATAAATTTGTGTATTATTTACATAACAATTGTACTGAATATAGTGTATGTGTCCCAGTGGCAGCATCTTCACACAGAAAAACAGGAGGGCTAAGATTGAGCCTTGGGGAACACCATGTAAGTTCTAAGCTGAATCTTTGATGCCAACCCGGTTTTCAAGGGGATCCAAATGAGTACACAGATTAAATGTGTCAACTTCTGAGCTAAGATCAAGAATTGAAATCTCCAACATTAGCTGTAAGTAAAAGATCACTTCTTGTATCATCCTCGTTAATGTATTGTACAGTATAATAGTATTTAACGTGAATGGAAGCCTGAAATATATGTCAAGGACATTATAAATACTCATTGAAGAAAACAACTTTTGATTTAACTTTAACAATCTTCTATAAAATAAAAAGACAAACATTTGTTTGGTTCCTGTTTATCTTTTATAATACTAAACGGGATATCTTTGGGATTAGAACTGCTCAGACAAAAGAAGCATTTTGCAGAAGTCGTCTTTGGCTCTGGGACTTCATTTTTATCTTTTGTCTGACATTCTAGACCAAACGATTAATGGAGAAACTATTCTGCAGACTAATCTGTAATGAAAATGATTGCAGCCATATTTTATGATAACAAGCAGAGAAAAACAATAAATCCTCACATTTGAGAGGCCAAAATCAGCAAATATTTGACATGTTTTTTGTTAAAGGACAATTAATTGATAGTCAAAGTTGGTGGAAAAAGTTTCTGGGGGTTGACTAAACACTTAATCATGTCAACCGGAAAAATAATTTTATCATTGTTTCTTATTCAGAATATGGGTGTGAATGTTTGTGCTTTTACCATTCACGGTGTCTATGATATGAGTCACTCCCTGGGATTTGCAAGCTGATTCAATAACGCGAGAGCAAAGTGCTTGTGGTGCCGTCATTTGTCAGACACAAAGAGCAGGATGAGAGCCAATTCCATTCCTATGCCACCTGATGTTGTCTCTCAGGACCGCAATTTTGGTAGATAAGTGTCCTTATCCTTGGGTGATACGGGACCCACCTTGAGAAAAATCCCTCACATTCTATTATGCTTCTGCCACCCAGACAACACCTAGAGTCATGGTTACTACAGACATCCATCATATCTCCCTGGACACAAACGCAGAGAAGATAAACCAAGCTTCCACCATGACCATTCATCTCCTCTTCTTGTGCAGTCTCCTCTGATCTACAACGAAGAAGGCAGAATAACAATGCTCTGTGACACAACACATCCCAACTATTCCCCCTCTCTGCTGCTGACACCAATATGTTTGAATCTTCAAGGGGAAATATGTTGCAGATATAAGTTTATTACAAAGGATATGGGCCATTCAATTTGTTTATGAGAACAGTGCGGAGACTAAAAGCACATTTTTATGCTTTTGTCAAACACATCAGTGATTCCCAAATTGTCGCCGTGCCTCCATAAAAAAACATTTACTTATACTTGGCCGACGAAGCTCATTTCTGATCACAAATTCACCGAGGGCACAGAAATCCGCCAGGCAGCCAGCGAATGCGCACTGCTGTTTACCCCCTACCCGCTCCCACACACACCCCCCGCCCCAACCCGCTTTCAAGCCCCAGTGGCATTCCTCTATTCAGCTGATGAAAGAGATTGCTTGGGTCTTGCACTAATGAATTGGCATTATTATTAAATGATGTTTGTAAATTATGACCCAGTTTGCTCCCAATGAATGGCGCAGAAACTCAAAACCCACATCGTCAATTAGGAGCTCACAGCCACTGCGAGCAGCTGGGGTGTCGAGTTAAACTGGATTTTGGATGCAGGTTGTGAGTTTGGAAATTCCATTCCTAGCTCACTGGCGCTGCCTTGTGGTGTGAAGACAAACATCCTAATTTCCCCCTTGAATATCTGCTTTCTTAATAATAATAATAATAACAATACATTACATTATCACGCATTATTATTCAGTTATTGTTATTATTTTGATTGTTTAAAAAAATCACTAAACATGTGGATATATGTAAAATAATTGTGTTAATTTTAATCACACAGAAGTAAAACTTCACGAGAATATTTTCTTGGCCGAGGTATCAAAAGGAAAGAATTAACACATTTAAAATACGTGCTTGAAATTCTGATGGTGACTCCTTCATTAGGGCTGATTTTGTGTCCCATCCTCAGCCACAAGGGGGAAGAAGAGTGGAACAGATGCAGGCTTCTCATCTCAGTGATCAAATATTTCTTTTTCATTTGAAATTCTGCTTTGTTGTTAATGATGTTGACAACAACTTCACTCAACTTTTGATAAGTCCGATGAATGAGCATTTGACAAATGCAGATGAGCAAATGTTAATCAGTCCTTTTGATCAGAATGTTTTTTTTAAGAAGCATATTTTTTTAAATCTCCCCCTGCACCACGTTGATTATCTTGTAGGAGCACATCTGCTCAGGGTCATTCTCATAGTGACACCTTGTGGAGGTTGCCTGACATAAGCAGCATATTTAAATTCAAGTGCCAAGTCTCGGTACAGCTTTAGTTACCCAAGGGTGACAATTCTTGAGCGATTGTTCCATCACAGAATATATATAGTATCTGAAATATGCCAAACTCCTGCTGTTATTAACTGAAGATGTGTGTTTCTTTGCTGCTTCGTTGTGGTCTTTTCTTGTCACTTTCCCTCCTTGAGCTCGGGCATCTGCGTTGTCACAGTTTGTTTGCTTATTACGCAACCGGGATTTGCACGTTCTGGCTCTCCCGCATGTGAAAACATCATCAGCACCGTTGACTAATCTTATAGATCAAGAGCAAACCTACAAAGAGGAGGCGGTTCAGCGCGAAAAAATATGCGTTACATAAACGTAACTAAAAATTAAATTGTCATAACTGTTTCCATGCACACTGGATTTATGAAGCACCGAACCTTTTGTTGAGTCAAGGTTTAGTCTAACAGTGTTGCATGATTGGCGACTTTCCACTCTCATACTTCGCTGACCAGATGTCTGTCCCACTCCCACAGCAGAGAGGCAGAGAGTGTTTCCAGCCATAATGACTGTTCATCGCTGTCCTTCGCACATAATTTATCCATCTTTATCAGCACTGAGTCACAACGTCAATATGGGGGAGGTAATTCTTGGGAAAAGATGTCATGCTCAGGAATCTTTTTGGCCTCTCTTTGAATACGCTTCTCTCCAATGTGCTCAGATCCCTTCAGGATATTTCACGTCTGATATTCATATTCAGTTTTGCATCTTCAACATGGCCCCATTTAAATTCACACTATTTCATCGCATTGCAATAATAACACCATTCAATTTGGTATTTAGCTTTATTTTCCACCCATGCCTGGGACATAATGGAAGCAAAACTCACTTAATGCCTATTTTTTGTGGCACAACCCTGCAATTTGAAGAGGCTGGATTACAGCGCATCTCTGTAAATAGCAGTGAGGAAAATATCTGTCATTTTAGGACTCACTATTATTTTCTTTATGCTTCTTAAAGCGCCTCAAGTGAGATCGTATTATCATAATGTCTTCTTATCTGTGGATCCCCACAAGTGGCGAGGTCGCTACATGTCTCATATTTGACTTTCACTCAGAGGTCTGGGGGTTGGCGAACCCTGATTGTCTCTGCGGTAGATGAATTTCACAGCTTTGTCCAAACCAGACATAACAGGAGTCGGGGCTGGAGGGTGGGCGAGGAGGAGGGGTCACATTCCAGAGCGACTAAGGCTATAAGGAAATGATGTCACCCTTGTCCAGACTACCATGACTCATTAGTTTCAGGCGGTGTTTTAATGTTGCCCTACATTTAGACTTCTTGGCAGTGCCAGGGTAACTCTATGAGGAAGAACACCTTGGCTATGGCATTTTTTCTCTCGGCGCCCATTTCCATGTTTTTCTCTGCATGAAAAACAAGCCAAGGATTTGATCAAGCTTGTCCAAGGTGCTGAATACAAACTGACTTCTGTCTCACAGCTCACTTATAAAGCACATTTTAGTGCCTTGTTAGCAAGCTGTAAATTTTTACTTCTTGTATTATGTTCCTCTTTGCAACTGCGGAGCATGGCACAAATGTAGATCAGTGCTGTACATGCAGGTTTGATGATTTTGGATTTGGCACAGGAGGCAGTCCTGCGAGTTAAATGTGTTTCATACCATCATGACTCACTTGAGATCTATTTTAGAACATTGACTGCTAATGTACATATAATTTTCTTGCACATTCTCTGGATCTTTGCATCGTGAGTTGTGCAGCTGTGGAGAATTTCTCAGAGTGCTAGTTTCGGTTTGTTAGCTTAATATGAATGAATAGCTAGGAATACAAGCATCACAATTTAATTAGCGTTTACTGGGTTTTTCTTCGGGTATTCCCATTTTTATTCTTAATGTATAATGAGAGCAGATTGAGCAGCAAAGTCCTAAATCTGCACAATATACTGAACATGCAGCAGTAAGGGAATTCCTTGAAGTCTGGAGGTAGACTGCAAGATTTCAGTAGCAGAATCAGCACATTGTGGGTGGGACAGAAGGCAATCAACACACCCAGCGCTGGGTGGCCATATGTGTACATTTAACCGGCTTCCTGGGAAAGTGAAAATTATAGGAAATTATGTGTGAATATGCACGTAGGCAAACATAGAGCAACCACTGATTGACCCGAGTTATTTCAGCCTACCGACTGATTCAAATGAGTGGCTTGAAATAGTCTGTGTACGTGAGCAGACGAGCATGTGGAATGTAGCATTGCCCGTCTACAGTATGCAATCTAAGAATTTGCTCATAAGACATATAGAGGCATATAGCGTCCACTACTACTGTAGTATTTTTATTATCATTATTACTACCTTTGATCATATCTGCTATCATTCTCTCTATTTCTCATGCCTCCACCCACCCCATCTCGTCAACTCTCGTCAACCCTCCATTAGCTGGGTTCTGCTCAAAGTTTTTGCCTGTTAAAAGCAGGTTTTTCCTTGCTGCTGTTGCCAAGTACTGGCTCATGGTGGGAATTGTTGGGTCTCTGTAAAAGTTATTATGAAGACTGCAGTCTAGACCTGCACTCTATGGAAAGTGTAATGAGTTAACTTTATGATTTGGTACTATATAAATGAAATTGATTTGAATTGAACCTGTGGCACTTGACCAAGATCCTCATTTATACACATAAACTGATCTTTGACAATGACAGCTTGACTATTCATGATATTTCTTTAGCTCTCAACAAATATACGGACCAAACGTGCATGCTCTCGAATGGTTTAAGTGCACATAGCACATAAGAAAGAAATTTATGATTAAGGAAGTTGACTGAATAAACTTCTCCGTTCTGGATCAACTTCCAGTCCAAGTCTGCTTTGATCACCTGCAGGAAAAAAAAGGTGCTTAACCAGATATTTCCCATATAAGACATCCAGTATTCCAGCTGTTTTATGAGTATTCATGAGCATGCCAGCATAAAGACAAGCAATGAGCTATGAAGCTATCTCGAGAGACTCGATGTGTGTTTGATGCTGTACATGATTCACATGATCCACGGCAGGTGGAGATGTACAGTAGATATAAATGTATGAAACAACAACAACAAAGTATTCAGGTCCTACTTTCTTGCCAGCAAAGCTTTGTATTTTCTTAAATCTGCCAGACTTTAAACGGACAAGCTGATTTAACCGCAATATGTAAGGGACAACACAATTTAACTATCGCGGACCTTGTGACTCTGACTGTAAGAGGCTCAAAACAAACCTGTGTTGCAAGCCTGAAATGATGGTGTCTTTGAATAACGCTCTCTGGGTTTTTGTTTTCAAGCTGCAGTAACAGAAATATAGCCTTGTGAGAGCTACAGTGTGTGCGATCTGAGGTTAGGAGCCCCGTATGTCAGGCTTTACACGAGTAAGACTGTATGTACAAAAGTGGAAACATGTGCAGCCTTGCAGTGTGCCCATTTCCAGCAATAAATCGTAGATATTGCGGAATTTTGCCACATGAATGAGCTCACTGACTACTCCCAAGCCACACAGCAGAAAATATCAAAAACATCCTGTGACTATTTTTAACATTAACGTGCTTTTATGGTTCAAAAAGGAAAAAGCAGTGGTGGAGGAGAAGAAGAAGAAGGAAAAGTGAGATACAGAAAGTGATCTGAGAGAGAGGGAAGAACCACTCTTGACCTTGTGAACCTCTCAGACTTCACATTCCTGGGAGGTTGTGTTACTCGAGAGAGTTGTGTGATTTCTAGCTTTCACAACTCCCCCCCTGGTTTTAAGCATCTGTGTTTATGTGTGCGTCGAGGGAAGAAGGGTGCGGGTGTGGGGGTTGGGCCTCCCACGTGTGCTCCATCATGACCACCACTTGACTTTGGCATTGTGCTCTGCACTTGTTTCTCAAACAAACCCTGACCTTCAAAGATTAAATTTGCTGCCATTTTTCAGAGACGACCCACTGCTATGTCCAGTTTACTCTGTAATTGTAACCTCAAACTAACCCTTATATTACACAGGGCAGCACCTGACAGTTATGGCAGCGTTGATGTTCATCTTCTGCCACAACAAACAATATAAAATAACTAATATGGTCAATAAAGTCATTTTATGATCGAGAGAAAAGACATTTTTGACTGCCTTTTTCAGATTTCCTGTAATTCAAAACATTGTATTGCAAGTGTGCTGACTTTGGTCATGGAAAGTTCAGACCTGCAAACACATAATTTGTAGTTGAGTCGTCAGTTTTGGTATGATTTGTAAAGATACAGTAGACTTTGTTTTTGTTCTGTCATTAAGAACAATTTGCACTGGGAGATTTGAGACACGGCTAAAATTGGTGAAATGAAAAACAAACACAGTGAACCCTTAAATTGACTCATTTTCTCATTTTCCTTTTTTTTTTTTTTTTCTTCAGCCACGTTGAGGATGGCAATGACTGCCAATCGGCCCTCCAACTTGGACTTTAAGAAGCTTTTTAAATGATTTCATTCTGTCTCACTAAAACATGGGTGGATATATAGGTATGAGATCTCGTACAGACATCCTTGTTCTCAGAGGATGAACCCTAATGACTTTGACCTGCTACAGACACTAGATGAACAGTCATCAACAGTGATCTCAAGACTTTTCTTGTTGCGCCATCATGAGATCGATTTGTGGTTTTGAATGAACTTCCCCAGTAGCACGCTGACATTTGCGTTTAGGCCAGTAGACCTTCACACAGCCGCAATTGTGGCTGTAGACTCTTAGTCTAGTTCATTTATTTATCTTGGGAGCCGGATCACAGTATGACTACAATCACAATTCTTCAACATTTTGTGGTAAAAACCTAAAACCTCTCTTTGATTGCTATTAACTTTTGTGCTGCGTTTACAGAAAACAAGAATATCTTTGTGTTCTTTCGAGGACGAAGCTGATAGAAAAGGGAAAAAAAATATATTTATTGAATTGTCTTACAGAAACTCATCCCCTCATAATATTTGTATGCATGGCATGTGCCTTTTTAGACAAATCCTCCTCATGAAAACTGATATAGAAGGATTGCATGGCTAGTTACACTTGACCCAGATCATAAATTATCCCTCTGTGTAAACTTGTGAAAGTCAAAAAAAAAAAGCTTATGGCAGGGTGCCCAGATGGAGGCAAAATGCCACAACACTGAGCTACAGACCACAACGTCCAATGTGGAAGATTTCCTTTGTACATGCACCAGAGGTATCCAAGGGAAAAAAAAGCCCACACTTGTGGTTGGCCTTTTAAGTTGGAGCCAGGGAACCAATTAAAAAGGATTAGGGTGGATCACCACTGGTTTTGTCTTGATGTGCTGTGGTCACCAGATTGCCAGTCTGCTGCTGTATTGCTTCTGGCTTCTCGGAGGGCAGCAGGTTCACTTGAATGGCTGAAAAACAAACACACCCCTCCCGAGGGATTCTTCGTCTTCAGTATCTGATAGGACTTGAAGACGAAGTGCTAACTACAAATCCAACAAGAGCCACACAGCTGAAAACATACAATTATATCATACCGATGGATAGAAAGGCACTGGGAGAAAGCCTTCTATGGCATGAGGTCAAGAGCAATGGTGGGAATGCACGCATGTCACAAACGCTGCTAGAACCCAGTTCTTTTTCTCAGCGAATGAACCGCTCATCTACAAATAAACAGCAACATAAATATAGACTCAGACCCCGGAAAAAATGAATGTGGCGGATCCATTATGTGTTCCCGGATGAGCCTTGATTATGCCTTGTAGCACATTGAGATTAGCGAGATATTTGACTCTTACTTTTATCATGGCAGTCGCAGGTTCAGATAGGTGGTTTTTAGTCAGTGTGTTGTTGAAACCCACGGTTATGCTCAGGGAATTATTGATGTTTTTAAGGAAGTACTAAGTAATGTTTTACTTTGTTCCTCCTTGCTGGTATAGCTGACATGACTATCGGTGGACTGTACTTTACTTGTACCTGTCTGGCAGAAAGCAAACATCTTTGGCATCAGCTCAAGAGGCCACACTGATACCGCTGAGTGCAGATTTCTTTCTTATTTCTTCAATTCTTTTCCATCTCAAGGCCTCATCATTTCTCCTTTTTCAACAGTCCTTTCACGTCAGCCAGTCAGATACCAGTGATCTCCAGTTCTCCTTAGGTAGCTAACACAAGAATGCACACAAGCCTCAAAACATACTCAAAAACCTTTTGTTATGTGAAGGTGAGATATTTTTTTTCTACTTTACTATAGCAAAGAAGGTAAGAACCATACACAGCCTGAGGAGAATGTTTACCTGCAAGGCGTAGACAATTAAATCTCTCAATGAAATGAAATCATGCCCATCTGACAGATAGACCTGCTACGCTGAATAACATCTTTACAATTCTTAACTCGCTGTGCACAAACACCACATTCGTGCTATGTATCACGGACGCGGTGATCGCGGGTGGTCGTCTCGAACACTGCCAGAAGTAACAGGGAAATGGGAAATTGAGTGCACGTAAACAGACAGACAACTTTTTTGATGGCTATCAACAAACACTGCATTCCATTTCCCCGTCGGTCTAAAACAAAGAAACGTCAGCGCAGACATTACATCATCTTGTTCCTGTCAAACAGAAACACTTCAATATCATATTTTGTTTGTGTGAACACTGTGATACAATAATATTGTTTGTCTGCTTTGGACCTTCCTGACATGGATGTTACTTTTTTTTGTAACATGTTAGAAGAAAACAAGAAACATTTTGCTTCACTGTTGCATCAACCATCCTGAATCAGTAAAGATCGATTTGCTGTGATACGTCCGGAAAGACGAACTTCTGACATTGGTACTTTATCTACTCAGTATCTGTTCATCTTTCTATGGCAAAACTTTGTGGTATCCACCCTAAAAATGGCACAGACATTCTGTACCCACACGGGGGCTCTGGGGGTCTGAGCACAGGCCCTCCTGCCGCTCTTCCGTCTAGACCCCACGATGACCTCAGACACGGAGCCTCCACATACACTGTGGCACCCACACCCTGACACCAGACCACCATGCCGTCCTATTCTTTCATTCCTTAGTTGCAAAATACTGATTGAAGGAGCAAAACCAGACCAAACACGCCTGAAGGATCATTCAAAAGACCCCAAAATAGCTCATAAAAGGCACTTTGTGTGACTTATATTTTTGTATGCTTACTATAAACGGAGCTTCTGCGGCTTTCAACAGCTCCCCATCCTCCACCCGTCTTCCATTTCACTTTTGTCTTTTCCATAAATCAATATCTGTCTGCGAGTGTGGGGCTGCTGATTGTTTTTACAGAGCGTTGCTGTGTAATTTGGCTAAATGGCACTTCCACCCAGTTTACTCTGAAATGGTAAACAGTCTGGCTAGTAAAAAGGGAGTGTGCTGATAGTTTCAAAGCATACAATCATCTATAATTGGTATTGTGCACTGTGGACGTATCTGATTACTTACCTGGGAGATAGGCGTGATGGCAGGCTCGTAATAACAAGAAGTATTTTGGTCTGGTTATACAGCGTGGTTCACTATCTCGCCTTCTACCTGATGTGTGTGAATCCATCTTTGCATCGCGTACCGTATAATCCTGAATATCAGTAAAAAAGACAAATGACGGGGGACTGCGTACACCTCTTACATACCATGCCTCTTTTTAAAGAGCCCATAAAGTTTATTTAAAATAAAAGACTTTTACGATGTGCTAGAGCGGCTGCTGTTGCCAGACTCAGTGGTATTTAAGTTGGACAAATTAAAGAATTAGAAGCTCCTACTGTTCAGCTGGTGAAGCACTTAATTTTGGCATATGACGATGATGATGATGATGATGATGAAGGTTTTAATTAAAAGGGAAGATTATAGAGTCTGGTTAAATGTTAATTCTTGCAATCTATCTGTGATCAGTACTGTTTTGTCGTTTTTAATTTATTGCAGAAAAATACTGGTGTTCTTTTTGTTTGCTTTGCTTTATTGCAAGTGTAAAGATGATAAACTACAGTCGCACCAAAATAATCCTGATATGCTCATATACAGAAATAAAACAGGAGTTCGTCTTTATGAGCCTGAAATTGTGGAACTTTCTGCCATCGTGCACTTAGCTTCCTCAGACACATTTTTGTTTCATACATCTTTATTTCTTTGTTATTTTCCTTTGGTTTCACGCAGGTACCTTTTTAATGAACAAATCACAAAACAACAGTGATCCTTGTTCCTCATCATCCCCATCTTTTTTTCAAGGAGTGTTAAAAAATGGAGAAGCTCAGCACTCTGCAGAGGTCTCGTGCTGCCAAGTAGCAAATTATACAGACGGGGGTCTTGTTTCAAGCTTTCAAACATTCCCGCATTAAATGTATCTAGCCCAAACACACGCGTAAACAAAAGCAAACTGTTCCTAGAATACTTTGTCCTTTGAAATCCCATCAGTTGTATCTATGCCCAGCAGACGTTTCCTCGCTGGTCTTGTGTTCTGCCCCAGTACTTTTCCACTAATGTCTGACTCACTATTGCACTATGCCTGAACCCAGAGACCCCCCGCCTCCCACTCCTCTGTCCTCTTCTTAACCCTGAGATACATTGTGTATAACGCACACATATTTAGCCTGCTACATCAGATTTACAAGTTCCATAATATCCTGCACAGATGGCCTAAACCTTAGGGATGGCCGTTATATGTTGATTTAAAGTAGATGTCAAATGAGGCAGTGACTTGTTTACTACAAGAGTATCTGTTTTAGAACTGTAGCATAAGACACAATTAATGACCCAAAAGGACAATTTTATTTCGGTGATATTCTTTATTTTTACTCCCTCCATTGTGTTAAAAGCAATTCAGTAAGCAGCCTTCTTGCATTGGGTGACATGTTTATGCAATATGATTAATACAGACACTTCTGGTTATTTTGAGTCACCTCCACATACACCACGCCGCTGCCAAAAATACTCAGCGCCACATCCAAGGTGTGTCGATGTGTAGTTCCCAATAAACAAACTTTCCCCTCTTCTTCTTTTCTCCACCCAGGTGTTTTGAAAGGAAATCAAGTTAAATAGGAAATTAGAATAAAGTTCATTGAAACTATTCATTGTGAGGCCTCACTGAGGAACAAGAAGTGCCTGCGGTGGTGTAAGGGAATATACTGTTTAACCTCGACAGTTCCCCACTATGTTTTCTCTTTCTTCAACGGTATTTAAGAGTGTGAGAGACGCACCAAATATGGCCACACATCGACTGGCCTCAGGCACTTGCATTCTCATTTCAAACACTTAATTTAAATCCCATGTTTAGTCAGGACCAGAGTATATGCCACAGTGATGGGTAAATCACTATATCTCACTAGGCACCCTGCAGTTAGTGGCACACTTGAATTTACTTTGGTATAAGATCTCATTTCCCATCTCTGGAACCATTGACCTTAAGCATGGGTATATAAACAGGGAGTTTTAGCTTCCCGGTGTGTTCAGCGTTGACTGTAAAAACACCCCAGAGTTGAATTATCTTACAATTCAAGGATGGGAAATGATCTAAAACAACCTGCTTTTACATTTCATAACACCCACTGTGATTTATTCTGTCTGACTTCAGAAGTAAACCGGGCTTAAAACATTTTTCCTCCATTTCTGCCTTTTGATAAAGCCATTCCTGTGAGAACCTGCTAGTTTAGTAGGTATGCAGGTTTCCTGCATGCCTGGCAGGGATCAATGTCACCTTTCAGTGTGTCTGAACACAGGGCAGACCAGGGGAAATGATGCCCACAAAGGGCTCTTTCAGCAGGAGAGAGCCTTTCCCCCATGCTGACCTAAATCTCCTACCCCCGCCCACCACCCCCCCCACTCTCCTCTCTGCCTCACAGCAGCTACTCAGACATTCAGCCTTCGTCGAGGCTTCGCGGAGAGCAGAAACGTGCGCCTAGTCAGGGAGTCAACCCAGCAGGGTAAAAACATAGACCTCAGGGAGGGCGGGGGGAGGTTGAGTCCCCAGAGACTGTTGGTGCTAACAAGTAATGAGATTTAATAGCGAGGTGAGACCTTAGATGATGTTTCACAAGTGAAGCACTGATCTAAGGTTGAGATTGTGTTCTGTTTTTGAGGCTTGTAACTGCTCACAGCTCCCTCGCTGATCAGATTTCATCAGTTCGTCCCAGTTGTTCAATCCAACTGGCTGGTTAAAATGGTAGAGATAAATTAAAGAGCACTGACACTCCCTTTTAAAAGATGACAGGTCTTATGTAGATCCCACCCTCCATACTTTCCCCCTCTCTTCTGTCATCAGACTCACAACCTCCATCTGTGGAACTTTTATAAGGTTACATGTACATGTTTACACTCGGCCCCTAAGGTAAACTGAACCACATTTGCACTGGTGTACATCATCACACCACACCCCGAACACTTCACTGAGGCTCTGGCCTGGACAGGCGGGACCCGATTGTTTCTACATGTGTTCAGTTTAGTGAAGATAACTTGACAGACTTAGAAGCTGATCTGGTTGAGTGATGATGCAAAAGAGGACTGTCGAGTGATCTCTTCCAGACATAGCTTTGCTTCAGCAGAAAGGACTGAATTGTGTATGTTGAATTGAGTATCTGAAGGCACTGTACGCTGGACTGTTGTGTGCTTTAAATGCAAAATAAGAAAATAAAAATAAGAAAATACGTTTTTATAAAGACTTTTATTAAATTTTGAAAATAAGTTAAACAACTTTTTTTTTTTTTGTTTCAAAATCCATTCACACACATTTCTTAGAAAAGAAGAAAAACCTGTCAAGTAAAACATTGAACTTCATTCAAACAGAATTCATATTGAATTCTGCTGTCTCGTTTTTCTGGTGTGCAAAATTCCAAAAATAGATTTCTTTTTTTTCCACTGGGCACAAAATAAACTTTAATTTAAATTGAAATCATCAATGGAATCTGGCCTGTTTCAGGGTAGAAAAGTCCACCGCTCCGCTTACACTCCACCAAATACCGACTTAAATCTCTAATGTTGAAAACATGGATTGTCGAAAAAAGCACCTCTAGTCATTTTTTTAAAGCAATGACAAGTTTTTACAGTGTAAATGTGTTCAGTGACGCGTAACCTGAAATACAAATAGATACACAAGAGCCGTCTGCATGCTAGCATTATAAATCTAACTGCTAGCAAAGCAGCCACTGCGTATTGAAGACGGTTACCATGACAATGATAAATCAGTATTGTAAAAAATCACGACAAGCTACAGTAGCAATGATTCCTGACAGGATGTTGGTTTTGACTGTAAAAATAAATGCGTTTTTAGGTCCAGTGTGTAGGATTTAGTGGCACCTAGCGGTGAAGTTGCAGACTTTTTGCAACCAACTGAATACTCTCCCATGCCACGGCGTCTCCTTCCAAGCATGTAGCAAAAACTCGAAATTCACAAAAAATCAAAAGGCTGTATCTGTTTGGTTTGTCTGTTCTGGGCTACTGTACAAAAATGGTGGTTCAACATGGCAGACTCCATAGAAGAGGACCCTCTCTCGCTATGGATATAAAAGACAACAAAAACACAACAATTTAAATTTTCAGATGATTCTACAAGGAACGGAAACATACTAATGAACACTGTATTCAGTCCCTGCAAAGTAATATTCCTAAATCCTACACACGGGACCTTTAAATGGAAACAGGAGTGTGACACAATCGGGTACCCTGTTAGCATACTCTTTCAAATCTGTGAACCAAAATGCGAATTACATTTGTCAATTCCCTTTCCACTCAGCACTCTGTTTGACAGAGAATCCTTTACTGCAATTACTGATTCTTTTAAAGCTTTTGCTTCAGAAAAAAGAATTGCATCAGAAAAACATCTGGGGCACCACATGCCAATGACGAAACAAAACAGACATGACAGAGAAAAGCAAAGCACAAAAGAAGAGACTAATTTACAGTCTAATCTGGTCTTTCAAGGGTCGATGAAGGACACTGCTATGTAGCGGGTGCCGTTGGTGGTGGGCAGGCCTTCGTGAAGGTGAGTCAGTCGTCCTGGGTGCATGAAGCTCCAGCCTTTCTTTGGTGAAACTATAGAGCAGTTGTACCTATGGAAACGGCAACCCCCACCCTAAAACAAGAAAGGTTAAAATTGGATTAATTGTGTCAGATAATTAAGAACAATGTTAGGACGATGATGTAAGTAGCAAACTTGATGACATCCAGATTCACTCAGACTTTCCTCTCCAGCATCGGCATGACTCATCTCCCTGAACACAGCACCCACCTGAAAGTCTATGTCTTTGTTATTGAGGGCGATGTTGATGGTGAAGGTCGAGGAGTCGTGATGGGGCCTCAAGTACGCTTGCCTCTCAGGCGTGTATTTTACAACGAAGTTCATTATAGCGTAACCCTGTGATGGACGTGCATACATACATTAAGTTAGCTGACAAGTGTGTCTTTCAATGTGTCATCAGATGGAAAACCTTTCAGTCACCGTTTAAACTCAGATTAGGAAACACAATGGCTCATGCTGTACTTGTTTAAACAGGTTAGCTCTTCAGCTTTAGCTTTTGGGCAAATAGAGGTAGGAGTAACTGTTTGTCTTTCTTTCATTTCTCCAATAACTCATTGCTAACCTTAGTGTAGTAGCCAGAGAAAACTTTTAACGTGACAGGTGATATAAACTCTCGAATGAAGTGCAGCCACTCTTTGTCAAAGCCGATTTGCTTCATATGAATGTCATCTGTCGGCACGGTCTCGTAGCCTCCGGCGATCCGCTTGTCCTGAGAAAAAGGAGAGGAAATAAAGCGCACTGCAGTGTCATTAACGATGGAACAAATGACCCACCATCCTCTGCGTGTGTGACCGCACTGATGGTGATGATTGTGGTGTGTGTGTGAGTGTGTGTGTGTGCATGTGTGTGTCTTTTAAAACCGCAGGCTGTACTGTTGTCTGCCTGCATGAGGCTTAATGACGCGTTCAGCTTCAGCCTTTTCCCGAACAGAGTTAGTCAGAGTATCTGTGCACATTTAGTCTCTGAGGCAAACTTTTTAAACACATTAATTACCAATTTCAAAGTACATAAAACAGGCCGCATGAATTAGGAACGATAAACATAAAACACAACATCATAACCATTTGTTTGGCTATATTTAAATGGTCGACCTGGAGAGGATAGTAATGAAATCAAGCATGTGTGTACAAGTACAGCCATCATGTGTCTGTGTGTGAGATTGTGCGCGTCGTAGCAAATATATGACATAAAAATTCAAAAAGTAACTTAAGAAGAATAATCCACTTTTTACTCCCCACATCTGGCTAACATTTGACCCCACACAAAAGGATCTAAAAGGTACTTTAAACAGCTCACCCAGCCACCAAAGACGACAAAGACACGGCTATTACAATAAAGTTTACAAGGCAACATATGAGGGATTATTTCCTGACGTCCGCGTCTTTCGTTTGGTGTCTGGGCTTGATTAATTACAGCACGCACAGACACTTACCCAGAAGACTTCATCTTTATGATAATTATCTAACTCACTCTTGTGAAAGTGTTTTATTTTCATGCTGAATAAATTACACCAAATGGCTTCTTCTGAAGGTTAGAAAATGAGCCCTCGTGTCTCCAACTGTGCTGACGGTGTGCAGCCATTGCCGGAAACGATGCCAACCTATTGTCACAAAGTTTTGGTGGTGTTATTTACTGCAGCGCTGAAATAATTGGTCTATTAGGACAGGAGGCACGGATTTGAAGAAGGTAGTTTATCAAAAAAAATGACTGTTGTTTTGCTTATTTTTTTTCAGTCTCATAAATCAAACATTAAATCAACTGAACATCAACATGTGTTCAGTCATTATGAAAATATTAGCCTGCTGATGGTAGCTTTTAGCTCAAAGAACTGCTAGTGTGGCTGTTAACTTGCTTAACTGTTGTTCAGACAAAGTTGGATGAGCACAGCTTGGGCTGTGGTTCAGGAGAAAGAATATTTTGCTGCCATAATATTTTTCTTCAAACATTCTTGCCCTTATGTGCGAACCTAACTACCGAAAAAGTTGCGTCTGCAGATGTAAGACATCAACGGCGTCTCAGCTACCGGCACTGACCTCATGCCTGCCTCCAGACCAGGATCCGTAGTGCTCCATCTCCTCAACTAGCTCATCACAGGCCTTCACTGAGAATACTGGAAACCAGAACACATCTGGGCAAGGCTGAAATACACAGATACACACACACACACACACATACAAGGTCAGACTTCTGAGAATAGCCTTGAGTCACACCTCTACCTTGAGCTGTAGTGTCTGCAATGTAATATCCAGATATATTAAAAACAGATGTTGGGGTTTCTGTGCGTTATTATGTCATTCTCTTTCACTGTCTGCAACTGAAAACACACACACACACAAACACACACACACACAAACACACACACACACACACACACCAACACAAACCTCCTCCAGCTGGTTCTCTGTGAAAATTCGAGTGTAATTTTGGTGGATGTACTTCTCCTTCCAGTCCTGCAAAGAGAAAAAACAAAAAAAGTCTGATTAGTCTGATTAGTTTTTCGCTCCGTTTGCTGACCTGCATACCTCAGAGCTAATCCCCTCTACCACAGGGGCGTGTCCCAGCGTGCTAGATACAGAAGTAAACCATAAAGCCTCATCAGTCAGCAGTCTTATCACGCTGAAGTCATTATTTCAAAATCGTCTCACATCTGCAGTTCTTCTGTTATGGCTAATAACCTGTACAGGTGGTTGCTGTTTATCTCAGCTATTCGGGAAAAAAAAAAACGTCTTGTGGTTGAAGAATAATGAGAGATCATAATGACTTACCACAGGGTTTTCAAATATCTGCCACAAGTCATTGTTATAATGAGAGATGTTATAATTGGCTGTGGAAATGAGCCTCCCAAAGTCGTGCCGGTTTGTTATGTACATGAAGACTCCCTGCAGCAAACGGGGAAAGTTCAGTCAGTCTCTCAAAAGTTAAAGTTGAAATCTCTCAGAGGAGCAATTCCTAACAGATCCATATCTACACAACCATAACAACATGCAGATGTACAGTATGTAAGCATACTGCAGGCTATATTAATGGTAGCTATTCATGACTTAAACATGGTTAGCACAAAATCTGCGAAACTGTTACTTGTGGCAAACTACTTTGTTTCATTTGCACAAAAATGAAAAGTGTGATTCAAGTGTGTTTAACACACTGTAATCAAGTATGTTCAACTTAGATAGAGACACAGATGCCATATAAATAATCTTAGATTATTTAGGGCTGCAGGATGTTGGTGGGTTGGGAACAGGACAGGGTGGGGGGGAGTGAGGTGAGAGGAATGGGAGAACAGGAATAGAGGGGTAGCTTGGGACAAAGCAAATCCAGGAATGATATTCCCTCTACAGTGAAGCATGGGGAAGGGCGCTGTGTAGGGGTGGATTTGGACTCACTATCAGACTAGGCTTTGTGGAGGACAAGAGAATAATGAATTAAGAATTGTTATTTCCTGGTGTAAGTTTCCAAATTGCTGATGCACTAAATCAACGCGTGTGATTTAGACCAGGTGGTTTACATGAGTGGAAAAAGCATATTGCTGGAGCCTAGTCTGAGATCAGTCAATGTGTTTAGAGGGAGCAGCTGGTTATGTGTGTTTTCTTTAAGGTTTGACTATTTGGTGTAAAGCATCAGGACAGGGGACTTGCATGTGAACCGTCTCTCCAACCGTCTTTTTCCTCCTTGATCTCCACTTGGAAGGCATTATAAAAACAGGACAAAAAACAGGTCTTTCTCTCTCTAGCTCAGACATATATCTGCGTTTGAACCTGAACTCAAGCAAAATGTCAACATCTATTTCCAAAGAGCTGCCATCCTGGTTGCTTACATGAGAATATAGGCAGCAGTTCAATCTTAAAATATTGTTTTCTATAAATATGTAACAGCCAAATCTGCAAGAATACTTAAGAATTCTCATATATATTTCAATGGATGATACAGAAACATGAAATTTAAGTGTTTAACTTTCAAAAAAACCCCGACACATTTACAGAATTGAACTCAATGCAAAGAAATCTTCAATCAAACCAAGTACAAGTCTTTTGCATATGAAGATTCTGCCAATGAAATGAGCCAAAGTTTGGAATGGCTTCTGAGTGCTAACCCATTGGAAATGGATGTTTCAGAAAGCAGAATAATCAAAACAAATGGAAACCTTTGGGGGCCTGAGCATATGGAATGATTCCGGAGTAGGGGAGTCTTTTTCTCTGTGACTGGTCTAAAATAAAGGAGAAGCATCATGTAAATAGAATAACATGAATTATTGTTTCAGAATATGAGACAGGGTGACAGTTGAAATATATATGTCACATACATAGCAACTCAGGAGGAGAGGAAATGCACCTGCATGAAAAAGGAGCAAGGTTCCCTCTGAAGCTGATGTTTTTTCGTGGGTTAACATGGGAATAGTGCATGCTGTGGGAAAAGGGCCAAGCAATCCAAAAGTGCATCCAGTTTGGATCAGGCATGCTAGTTGTTATGTGCACAGGTGAGGTGTCGGTGACATAAAACACAGCTGGATCGATGGATTACAAGTGTAGAGGCAAACACTTTACAAATAAGACTACTTTTGTCAGCTAGCCAGTCAGGCACTGCAGCTGGTTGTCATGTGACAAGTGAAAGTGAAGGATGATGGGATACAACTGGAGCAGAAAACCTAAAAGCACCATAGAGAAACCATAAACAGAGAAGATTCATGCCTTGATGACAGACAAACATTTCAAACCGCTTATACTTGCCAGCCTTTGGTTTCCGTTGAGCTGTTGACTTTTGTCAGGTTAAAGTTCATAATGTTTCAAAACTAGTCCTACTAAATCTTTTCTCTGTGTAAATACATAATTTTCTCCTCTAAATATCCCCTGCAATGGCGAAGTATCTTCACAATATGTTTACACTGAGACACAAATCCCTAAAGATGAAGGTTGCGCGTTCTTACCATTTCTCTGGCATTCCTACACAAAGCCATATCTGGGTCGAGTTTCTCCAGAACAAAGTAGTTCCTCTCTTTCAGTTCATTCCTCAGGACACTGCCCTTGACAAGGTATACATGTGCCATGTAAGGAATGTTCCACACACCCCTAAAAACAACAAGACGTGAAGGAAGCAGGCATAAACACAACCAGCAGTTGTATGGTGAAAAACATGGTTAAATCAAGGCAACATGTCAAATGTGGTAGAGGCCTTTCATTTGGTATCTTTTGGTTATCTGGTTACAATTACATGGCAGACTTTTTTTGCTCTATTTGTTTGTTTCTTTGTTTTGTATTTAACCCCTTTTCCTCCCACTTTTCTTGTACAACTTGAACTGTCTTGGAGGTTTAGGCTATCCCCTTACCCCAACCCACTCTGCCCGCACATTGCAAGTGCAATTGCGAGGACATGATCCCTTACTGTCTTCCTTCCCAGAGATCCATGGGTGATTTAACCTGGGTTTCTACTGTGGTGGGGGAATGCTTACTTCTTTGTACCATCTGGTTGCCATTTCGACTTATTTTTAAATGCATAAGAAGAGAGTCGGGGAAAGTGAGCGAATTTGGCTACAGGCTTTTTAATGCCTTCGTTTTGTGGCTTTAATGACAGTGCATGTGTATTCTGGGATGCAGCTCATTTTATGCATCTTGCTGTTTATGGCTAAACACGCATGAGAACCATTGCAGCACAATGAGAAAATATTTAATTTAGCTGTGGACACTGAGAGGTCTAACCTTGGTGTGCAAACCATAAAAATGCTAAACTGTTGCTGTGTGGACCATTTTTGCACTTGTGACTTACACGCGTTTCCTCTGCACAATGTCGACATAATCTTCAGAGCGAGCATAATAACCATCCAGGCTCAAGGCTCCCCAGAAGTTGGACCACAGCTTGCTATGACGAGTGACAAGGGGACCAATTATTTTTCTGTAGGGAAGCAAGAGACAGAATGGAGAGATGGTAATTCTGTCAGAACAGATAAAACTCAGTGACAATCTCACAGACAGCCAACCACCTAATGTGCTGGCTCCTTACGCCGGTAGAAGCAGCGTACTGCATCAAGGAGATCAACTTCTTTGCGGCAAGATATGATTACTGCCAAGTCTGTAACAGATCGTAGATGTGCATAATGCAAACCCGACCCATAGATCATACTGAACTGGAATCAGATGATTGTAATGGCCTGCTGCAGCAGTCTGTTTTTTTTTTCTTTATTCCCTGAATCTGGTCTATTTGCATGAAATGCAGTAACACAGAAGTTTTCCACTGCTGTTCTTTTAGTCTTACAAAACCAAACCACAATGAAAGGGATTTTTTTTCAATTTCATGAAATAAACTGGGCAGGCCTAAAATAATTGAGCCATAAATCACAGTCTTGGTTGATACGGATGCTCTACTGTACTGTATACTAATGCTGAATATTCCCGGTTAAGATAGATTGGCATTTTCCTCCCACAACTTCAGTGCCAGCAGAGAATTCCCATGCCGTCTTTAAATATCCTAGAAGAGGCTTTTACTTTGCATGCCTCCAACAGATCACAATACCATGCCACTGCCACAATGACATATAGTTTATGGGAAGGTTACTTCACATTCATGAGCTACAGAAGGGAAAAGGGTTTGCATGTTTGTTTTTTGTATAATGCAAAGTGGCATTTCAGGGTTACTGCAATTGAATCTTTCAGTTTCCATGTGGCCAGGCGAAAACAGGAAACCGGAGCGACGTTATTTTTAAACTTTCATTCACTCGGCTGTAATGTTCCTGTGGCTTTGCCACTTGAGGGATGAATTCAATGGTTCAACAATCACGACAGCGTTGAAAGGGCTCCAGTGCAGCTTCTTCTCCAGTTACTATATGATTACCTGTTCTGCTCAATGAGGAGCTTCAGTGTCTGTCTGTTGGTGAGCATCACATCTGAATCTATGCTGAGGTAGTAGTCACATGTTGCATCCTGTCGGCAAATATCCCTAATGAAATGAAAAACACAGGAATGGCAGAGAAAGTAGTGAACAGTTTATCCAGAATTGAATGCAGTATGAATGCAAATAGACTCTCGCTGACTTTATGCTTCTAGCGGATAATGTGATTTTAGGAAGATTAGAGACTGCTAATAAACCTTGGACTTCTTCATTATAGTTAGTGTCTGACTGATGCTTTTAGGCGTGCTGTGCTTTTGATCTGTTCTCTGTGATGAGACCTTACAGATTGAATTATCATCATGACAGCAGCCTATACTTAACGTGAAGCAATGAGAAAGCTGAGCCATGTAGTCAGTACAGTATATCACATGCATAATTTTCTGTATGCTTTAGCCAAGAACACCACATTATGACAAGTCTGGCAGGTTAACTATTGAGCTGAGAATATTGCATACTGTTAAATTCATAAAACATTTAGTTTGAAATTAATGCCTAAGGGCCAACGAGCACAATGATAATCACCTGGGACGCAGTAACATAAGAGGACTGTTGAAATAAAAATAGAAATGCATGCATCTTTTTAAGGTTAAAAGTTTTCCTTCAGACATGATTAATCGAGGGCAAAACCTCATCATCTGTTTTCATCAATTTTGTTCTTCAAACCACTGAGTTCTGAAAGATGATAGATGAGGAGAAGAGGCACACATACATGCCCATGTTCCTGGCCTCCCCTTGGCTCAGATTTTCTTCTGGTCCCACAACCTTGAAACTCTTGAACACGTTCCTGTTCTCTTCCCAGAACTTCTGGATGTGCTTCTCGTGGTAAACCTCCTGGGCAGGGGACCAATGTTAATGGATTAGAAGCCACATATGCAGAGCCATGCATGGTAGAGATCAAGTGTAGATGAGATCCTAAGAGCAGCTGCAGCTCCAGCTGCATTGACTCACGTTGTTGTGGACAAAAAGTTTGAGTTTGTCCTTAGGGTAATCCAGCATTAGCAGCCGCTGGAAGAATTCGGGAAGAAATGGAGTTGGCTGCTCAATAAATACTCCCACCAAAACATTTGGATACTCCTGTTTAGATAAGAGCAGAGATAAATTGGTACCATTTTAAACAGAACAGCTTCATTATGGAACATTGTTTAACATGAATCACTCATCAGTGACATTCCAGGTTAGACATCAACTGCTCGTCAACATCACTAGATTTGCACTATGACTTCAGATTGCCACGTATAACTCTTTTCAGAAGACACCCCATAGACAAAATTACTGCTCAGACAGCTGGGCTAAAGAAGATATAAAGAAAAATAAAGCAAGCGACACAGAGAGGAGAGGAAAAAACATTTTCCCATGAGACTCCAGTTCCAGCCCACACAGCTCAGTCTGGATCCCTGATCTTCTTGACCAGTTCACAGCAAAGGTCTGGGCCAGGGATGAAAAGGGATCGGTGCAGAACCGTCTAATTTTCAAGTTCCGCAATGACTGTGTTTTAAACGCAAGAACGGGAACTCGTGCATCTTGCCAATCTGAGCTTAAATTGTTATGGACATACAACTGGACAGGCAGCAAAAAGAAAAGAGTGGCAAGGATACCAGGAAAAAGTATAACTAAAGTATTTATTAAAGCAGAGAGAAGCAACACCCAAACTTTCCTTTGAACACGAGACAAGAATTGAGCTTTGAAAATGAGCTGAAGCCTTGCAAAGAGACAGTGACTGTGACACTACCAAAGTACACAAAGAACCAAGCTAGACTGCCAGTGACCAGGGTTTACCACAGCATGACCTGATCTCCCAGAAGTCTCAAATAGTCTCAAACACCCAGTGGCACGGTGGCAGGAAATATCTTAACTAACTTGCCTATTATTGAAAAGATGTTTTTTCCTGCATTCATTATGGAGGGTCACTGAGAGTAACTTTCACAGAGATGCCTTTCATGTAGCTGAGTTTGTTTTGAACCAACTCCAGGTAAAGATTGAAGCACATCTGTTTATAGAGCCTGCAGCGTTACTGTAAAAATCCAATTCATCTTAGTATTAAATATTCTCATAGACATTGTACTGTTTGTTTAGTTTTGAGACCTTGATGCTATACATGTATCAAGAAAGATCAAAGTAGATAAAAACAAAGATAACCAAATAGATTGGGGTTTTAATCAGTACTATACCCGCAAAGAGAGAAGTACAGTAAAGTTTGGTAGCACTGTTGACAGACGCAACCACACAGTGAGAGTCATTTCCAAGTGCCTGCCATTCCTGCTCTCTATACGTTGCCAGACTTGGCTGAACTCTATGACAAATTTTCAGTAAAACCACTATAACTTACTATTGTGGATAAAACCCATACTGAAAAGCCCACTAAAAGGCAGGCTGGTCGACAGTGACACCCCTTTAAATGAACCCTTATGAAAACCCCAGAAGCCATATCCTGCACCACAGCAGTCCAGTGCTTCCTCTTCCACCAAGTAGTTTCCCTGGCACTTATGCTCTTTTAAGAGGGTCCAAAAGGACCAACGGGCACATAACCCATTATTGTTGGAAAGCGAGTACGTGCAGCACCACCAGTCTTGCCTATCTGTTAAAATAGGGCAAGCAGAGTTCCTCTCCAACTGTCTAGACAGACACTGATGAATGGTTAATGCTGGAAGACCAGGTGATGTTTCATCCTTTCCAATGTCAACAAGGAGGTGACTAAATACAGACCTTCCACAGCTGCGTTTTAAATTTTTTAAAATGGATAAAAGAAGACTGCAAAAAGAAAATCTTTGAAGTACTTACTTTTAACTGAGACAAGTCCACAAGATCGTCATCACAGTGGCTACAGCCATGTTCATAGTTCCATGCATTGGGAACATAGTTGGCCAAGTAGTTCAAGTACATCTGTAAAGGAAAGAATTCACAGCAGGTGAATGTCTGGTCACAGAAGATAAATATAAGCATAAGCAAAAACTCTGATTCAGCAGAACTCCCATTTGTTATGATGTGTTTGGAATATCAACTGCACCTCGGAATATGACAATGGATATTCAGTCCAACGATTTATTGTCAGAATTTGGGAGAAGATAAGTTAAAATCGTCATGCAGATTCATTTGTCAGCTATAACTGTCTTTTCCAGTGAAACTGAGACTTTACAGTCTGTCAGTGTCATTTTTACGGTCTCTTCTCAGTTCATTTATACAGATCAACATGCTGTGATCATAATTATGTCTGCTCTGTATTTAGTGCGCATGAAAAGCTCAGATTTATGGGCAACAGAATAGTTCCAGTGCACTAATGTTTACAAGTCTCTTATCGCAGATAACCCTGCATTTATAAGCAGATTGAACTTGGCATAATAACTGGAAAGTAGCTAGAAGGCTCCAAATGGTTAAAAAAAAAAAAAACACTGCTTGGACCAGGAATCTGTGATCTACCCTTTAGAACCTCTCCTCCAGATGACTCCGGGAAGGATGACTCAACAGTTTTGTGGATTTGGGTCATTATCAAGGAAGACCAGGGACGAGTGGGTGGTGGTGGAGTGAGACTTGTCAAGAGACGAGGAAAGGAAAATACCAGGAAAAAAGAAACCCTCCACAGGATGATGATGATATCATACGGACATCCTGCTTTTCATCTTCTTGAACCAGTCACTGAACCAGAATGTACAGACAGTGATGCTGCAAAGAAAACTGGGGACATATGGACAAAAGAGCTGTAGACTAGTTTTGGGCAGACTTCTCTTCTTCACTGAATAACGAGCTGTTTTTTGGCCAGAGTTACTGGCAAGTGTGATGGAAACGGCATGTATATTTCCTGAATGTGTGGGGACATCATGGACTGAAATGCAATCTTTGGTAATTGTTAGTTGGATAAAAAGGCACAGGCTAGCAGAAACTCATCTGCAAAAAGAAAGAGTTCAGTATCTCAACCCAAAGCCAATGTCCTTGCTGAGAATGATCAACTTAAAAAGCATCTATGCAGTAAGGATACTATGTTCGAGGAACCATTTTTACTCACTTTGGTGTTTCCGTTGCCATGGACAACCACTGGCAGAGAGTCGTACACTGTGTTTCTAACTCTTACGCGGTCTGTTCCAAACTTGAGAAGCACTTCGTCTGCCAAAAAGAGGAACAAGAGATATTTCAGTCCAGGTTATGAAAATCGACTAACCACATGCACAAGAGTTGTGAAGGTTTATAACCTGTTAGGTGAACTGCCAAGTCTACGAGCTCTTTGAAAATATGTAGTCTTTTATAGAGTGTGGGAGTATGACAGTACAGTGTTTTAGTGCAGTAAGTTATTTAATGTCCAAGTTTTTACTTACAAAATAAAAAAATGGGGCCAATACATGCTTTAAACATAGCATACAGATTAGGAGGAATTGAATCAGTTTCTGTAATTTCTCACCAACAGCCCCGTTCAAGTTCTGGAAAATTTGGCACTTGTGGTCCAAAGTCATGTTCAGAGTTTCCTGAAAGACATGAAAACACAGAGATTATCTTCTCTGGTCCAAGATGTTTTCTAGGAATATGTTTTCACATCAAGCATTTAAACAAGACTTACTCGCTGTAAAGGATCCAAGTATATTTTAGTGTAGAAGAGTTGGTCGTCATCATTGTCATGGAGGCTCCATTGTGAAACAACTCTGTTTACGTATGGGGCGTAGCCGATTATACCTGCAAATAATAAACCGTGTGAAACGCATATCCAGTGGTAAAGTATAGGGTTGAGAGACGTTTGCGAGGTCATATACAACTTGCATACTGTTGGTGACAATTATACTCTATCTGCTGGCTCCTTGGTCGACGGAACTCACTCCAGGAAGGCTGAACGCTTTACACAAAGTGTGATTTTTGGCAGTAATCCTAGGTACACAAGAAATGGGCAGGCACTTTCTCTTCCCACAGTCTGTAGCACAATAAAGTGCAGTTAGAAAGCTGTAATATGTGATAGAACGGCCTCACAACTCACTGAGTGTCTGGAATAGTATGTGCTAGTACAGTGTCTCACACCCTCTCTAAATGTATACTCACATGGCAAGCTCTACCCAGGTTTTCCCGTCTCTGCTTTTTTTTTTTTTTCCCCTTTACTTGCTCAAGGATACTGACCACAGTAACAGATTGCAGGGTTTGGCTATGTTGCTGGTGTGCACCGTTTTGTATCCCATCATTTAAATAAAGGCCTAGACACTGTCAACAAGTGGATGGATAGACATGACATAATCTAAATGGCTGGACGGAGCAAGAATAGATCAAAAGAAATTGTGGTATTTCACGCAGATCTGTAGGTTGTCCACAAAATGATGGACTAAAAAAAAAAAACAACAGATCCTAGAAAGTTCTGGGAGATGCATGCCATTGCCTGCCCCACTGCTTTCGGAGAAATTCACTGCTTTTGCATTGCTTAGGTGGAAAACACAAAATATATTATTCTGACTGCAAAGCTGCAACAAAGAAAACATCTATCATGGAACAATAGAACTCGTTATCGTGATGTGTGTCTGTTTTGACACTTAAAACTTAAACTTTTTTATTTACAGGTTCTGTGTCCCTGGTTTCAACCCTTATTAGTTTTGATAGCGAGCAGATTTAATACCTCAAACACAACAAACACAACCCTACTGTGTCTTGATTTCATCTCCTAGACACTGTACAGTCTGTAACACAGCAGCGTGGGTCTGTCCAGATGCTATAAACCATTTCCCAATGGTCATTTGGGCGGTAACCGTAGGAACATAAACAAAACCTGCAATTTTACACAAACTGCGGCAGATTCTGGAGGCCAAGACAAATCCACATGTCATGTCAATGACAATGAATGCTAAAAAAAGTCTCTGATCAGTCTGAGGCAGCTAGGCTCCAATATGGGAGGTCAGACCAGGCTGATGACCACAGGGTAAGTAGTAATTGTCCCAACTGGATCCTGACTGGCATGGTGAATCTTGCCGTACTATGTGGATTATGCATATTACTGCTATATATATATATATATATATATATATATATATATACATACACACACACACACACACACACCTTTTGTATACTCTTACAATGTAAGAAACTGCCAATGCAAACTTGAGGTTAAGGAGGGTAAATTTTGGGCCACTTGGGCAGGAAATACCACAAGGGAGCCATTTTACAGAAAAAATATACTTCCATTTTACAGAAAAAGATAATTAAAAAAAAAAGTCCAGTGGTTTTATATTTTAAAACTAACACACGTCTGTTGTCATTCCTTAGAGTCTCTCCCCCACTCAAACCAGTAACACTGAGGGTGTACTGCTGCTCAGCCCCCTGAATTCCAACTAAGCCTGCAAGTCTTCAAAGTTTGACAGCCAATGGTGTAATGTAAGCCAATGTACAACCACATCGGTTATGGGTTTACAACCAGGTTACTAAAACACCAGAAATGAATGCACATAATATAAATAAAATTGCTGTCATGTGAAGCACGAACCAATTGGTTCACTGATCTTTTACATTGCATGAGGCAATGATTGACCCACAAAAATAATCACAATCCATTGGCATTATTCATTCTGTACAGATGAGCGTATTCATTACAGTTAATCTCCAACGGAAGGAACACAACTATGCTGATCCAAAATTCAGACACAAGCTGTAGAGATGCAATAAATTCCACCTGAAAATTGAGAGCATTTTCCAAACAAAGCATGAACACAGCATCATATCGGCCATGACAAAGGATTTAACATTCCAGCATTTTTATAATATTCTGAATTTTTGAACCCACCTCCAGAGTTGAGGTAGCGTTTGCCGCTGCGGATTGAGGGATACTTGTCAGCTAGCCGTTTATCTGGCCATATCTGTCCCTCTGCAGCAAAAAGCACTTTGTGATTCGCTTGTTGGAATTTCCTGAGAATCTCTTCTGGCCCACCAGCAAAGATAAGATCATAGCTAAAAGGAAGGAGTGAAGATAAAATACAAAAGATTATTAACATTCTTTTTTCCCCCCCTTTAGGGACAGTTCTCCTCTCTGACAGTATATTTTATCTCGCATCTGACACACTATCTAGGCTTCTACTTGCTTGAGATAGACATCTAAATGTAAACAGTGGACATTCTTCATGACTGGGCATCTGTACCAGCAAGCGTTTCTGGATTGTACTGTAGCAGTAAGGTATTTCCAAAAGCCTTGACGTTAACACAAAGACATTCAAACTGCGCCTGGCCTCAGCCAAACTGAGCTGTGTGACATGACAGAGGAAAAAAGTGCCTAACCCTTCACAAGGGCTGGTGGTGACTTGTTTAAAAGCATACTGTTATTCAAAGGGCAGATATTTTAGGATGTGGAAACTCTAAATGTTTCGGGTGATTTAAATTTGAGGTGTGAAGTCATAGCAGTAAAAGAGCTGATTCATTTTGGTGGCACTATTTCCAAAGAATCACTGGCTATAAAATACCCACTTCTAGATTCTAGAGTTCAATTCTATATATATATATATATATATATACACACACACCAGTTTAATTAAAGATCGAAGGAAAGGTTAAAGCAGAAGGGAAGGCTAACAGGCTAATAGATGAGGAAGCCTGTATGCTTTACACTATCCACATCTGGCTAACACATGTTTGTACAAGTGTCATCCATCGCTTGTTAAGTCATCAGTCATAGTTGTTGATGAAGTATAAAATAGCCTGAGAGTCTGTGCGTATTTTATGTTGATTGTATGAAAATAAACGTAAGACTGACCTGGCCTGGGACTGAACTGCCCTGTTTTACATTCTCTGTGTTGGTGCCTTGTTTATCATCTAAGATACTGAATTAACTGCTTCTATAAGAAGCCAAACAATGTTCTATAAGAACGAAAAGTTGCAAACTACAGTGTGCTTGTGATATTTGACTTGGTTTGTGGGCTTAAATGAAGACTAAAACAGCTTTTCTTTTTTTAAGACAGAAACCAGGGTTGTGTTTAAAGCTGCATTATGCTGTATGTTATACAGGACACTAAATGCCAGTGTTAAATATGTGCTACATGATTAAAGATGCACAATATGCATAGTGTGTTTTGAATACTGTTATTTTTATATACGTTTGCTTTAACTCTAGTCATCTACCACAAAGCAGCAAACTTCACAATCTTAATGTGTAAGTGAAACATGTTTCTTTTTGTTTTTATACTGTCATTATAAAGGTGGGGTGTTAGAAATAAGGTAACATCTTTAACCGGTTTTCCAAATTTCCCATTATGAAGCCCAAAAGTCATTACTATACGCTTCACAAATTTCTGCCAATTCAAATATGCATGGAGCGACTGATGTATCGCCAACTCGAGCAAAATGTTCTGGCTGCGAATGTGCAATTGTGGTCTCCGTTTAAGGCTGTATGGCTTTTGAATTGCATGCAGTCATTTTCTTCTCACTTTCAAAAAGCTCAACAAGACAGCGAATGAATTTCAATGTCAGTCGCTCACTCAAGTAAGTGAACTACATATGAAACAAAATGTAAAACTGTGACTGAATCAGCAACAGAAACTGTCAAAACAGCCAAGGTGGTCCTGCAGGATTATAGATTTTAAAATAAATATGATTGGCTCATAATCTTCTGAGAAATGCATATGCAGTTTCTTACACTACAGTCATTTCCTCTAAAAGGAAAAGAAAAGAAAAAAAACTATTCCAATTACCTGTTTCAAGGGCGTGACAACTTTGCTCAGCAATTATAGCTAACATTATTCATGTGACATGGTGCATAAGTATCATCATCGTCTGCTCTATTTGAGGAAATATGGCTCGCAAAGCTGTTATTATTCTAAACCGCTCACATTATCTCAGGAAAACTTTCCATTGGCTTTGAAAACTCATAATTCAGCTACCTGCATGTGAAAATTACTCTCCTCATATATTTGACGATAGTCTATAATAATGCCTTTACATGAATGAGCGGAGGGCGGTTTAGCACCACATAAATGTGCAGAAACACCTCTCACTAAGGAGACATCACTTTCAAAGCAATTATTACAGTCTGTGATTGTGAAAATTAGTTTAATTTCTAATTCAGAGATCTACATAGCAATTAAAGGTATTTTGCATCCCTTTCTTGTTGTGGAAGTGTTCTATATTTCAAATCAAAGATAAATCAGAACAAAACTCAATCACACTGATGTTTGGGTAGAAAGTGAACATCCAAGAAGAACGACCAAAGAAAAAATGAATAATAATTAGATTTCTTTCTTATATTTGTTGGCTGCAAACGTGTGGAACCAGAATGAGAGATTTCACTTCTCTACAGTGTTTTAAAGTAATATATCTCTCGGCAGTGTCACCATTAAAGTGCATTCCTGCGGGAGGGAGGATTAGTTTAGGCTTTCAGATTGTTGCTGCTCCCACTCAGGAAAATAGTGAGTCTGAATTATAAGGAAACAATATTCTGAAATTAAAATAACATGTCATGTAAAGCTAAAAAGTAAAAAATACTGTACCTGTCCACGGAAAGGACAACAAGATCTTCCTGGTCAGCCAAAGCCTCCATGGCCTCCTTCAGTAGTCTGACTTTTTGCCCTCCACCAATAGAATGACCGACGTCACCTCCCTTCCAGGGGTCTCCCATTCCCAACACCTGAGACGGGACACATGAGGGACAAGATGCAAAGCACAACATTAATTGGCTTGTCACAAGACTTCACTAGAAGGCAGCCTCATAACCATACATGTTAGAAGTTCTGCCAATGGGAGGAACTTTTTCACTTGTCTTAGGGCAGAGTAAGATGGATCTACTAATATCGAGAAAATAGATTAAACAAGTTGTCTTGAAAAAAGGGCAATAATGGTATCCTATAGGCAGAGTTTCCAATGATGTACAGCCTTGGAGTTTGGGGCTTCATACTGAAAATTCACATAGGCCAAGCTACATGCGGTACTGAGGCAACACCTTGCTGTCAAATTGTGCTTGTTATTTTGAAATTGGTGCACTTTAAGCTCCATTATCAATATCAAAATAAGGTAGATATTAAGAATCATTTGAAATAATGGCAAAGTAGCTTGCGAGTATGTGTGTGCAGGTGATGGAATGTTGTTGCCATTGGTGCAGAGGGCAACGCAAATGCTTGCAGTGCACCAACTCTGAGCTCGGAACCAAAAAAAACTATTTAGTTTTACTGCTGGCCTCAGCCACAGAGGGGAATTGTGGACCCACATTGTGGACTGTCCATTTAAGATGGATGTTTTTGCAGCTTGCTGCACTTCATTGTTTCATTTTTAACCGGCCTAATCAATCAGGCGTGTCAAACATTTGGCTGGTGTGTGCGATTGCAGCATCGTTAACTAGGGCAAACTGCTCATTTTAGAATATGAGAAGGCGGCCTTACCTTCACAGTGTAGTTGAAATATCTTGCAGACTGCATAAAGCGGTTGAAGCCATCTGTTTTCTCTGTTGCAACAGTGAGGACGAGCAATTTTTCTGGAAAAGAAAGAAAAGTAAATTACATTACATTTTTTGGGCTTCTACATTATAGGTATGTGGTAGATATACTCTTGAAGCTGAAAATAGGAACAATTAAATAGATGTTTATAGCATATTTTTTATCGCTTCCATTGAAGGATATCCACAGAAATATGCATAGTATATGTATAGATGCTTATATATACCTAAGTACTGAGATTCCCATTTCTGTGAAGCAGGTTCCTTGTAAACCTCAGACCTATGTCAACATTCTGGTGACTATTTGGTTTAGCAGTCTAAACCTACAACTCAAATTAGCCACATCTCCTGTAGTTCAGATCTGATTCTAAAACAGAACCATATTTTTAAACGCAGACTCAATAATTTCTCTCTTCTTCGGTTATAAGGAACTCCCACAAACATCCAGGACATTTCCAGTGGCCATGAGTGCTGTAGTCTGAGGTTTGAAGAAGGGTTTGACCAAATACAAATTAGCACCACGACCTCATGCGAAGCTTGAAAGAGACAGACTGAACCCACTAAGCTAGTTTTCACTTGTAGTACGTTTTATAAGAGCAACTGGGGGTCGCCTTGATTAGAAAGATCGCAGTCTGTGATTGTGAGGCGAGGAAGGAAGTCCCCTGATCTCTAGATCTGATTCATCAACTCTATTATTGCATGAAGGGGAGAGAGCTCATTCTTTTCAAGCTTTCAAAAGATAACTTCAGAATGTGCAACATTTTGTTCTCTGTTAGTAATGAAACAAAAAGTTAATGACACTTTAATATGGATTTATGAGACCACTTGAATACTAATCCTGCTTTTCATGTTTGAAAGGCTCATGCGCCTTCTTTTTAATATATTGCACTATGCTCCACTAAATCCTTGTAAATTATTTATTGGATATTGGAAAGAGGGATTGAAAGTGTGAGAGAGAACATATGAAGTGCACTCCAACCCAGTTAAAGGCCTGGTATTCTTTGGAACATAAAAATGAACTGGTTTTAACAGGTTTAATTTCTGTAGCAATTTACTATGAGCCTGGTTTTAATAGTTTTGTTTTGTTAACTGCTCACCAAATCTCCCAATGTGCATTCATATAAATAAAGAAATATGTGCTGATGTCAATGCCTCCTCTACCCATCTGACTGTTTCTATAAAACAGCTGTGGTTGCCATGGAGACGAGAGTTGTGATAATGCTAAACAAATCCTAAAAAGGGCCGTAACAATCTGTGCTGTTTGATAAGTTGTATTTTATTTCTACACCAGCGAAGTAAAACCCAGAGGGCAAACAAAACCCTATGTCCTATTCTCAACCACTCAACTCGTCAGCAAAATCAAAATCACCCGCCTCCCACCCACTCGCCATAACTAAAGTACATTAGAAGCAGTCTCCTTGCAGCTCTTTTCCATCCATTTCCTGTTAATGTGACTTTAGCCATTCTCTCATCCCAGTCTAGCCGGTGGCCCTGTCATCGGTGTAATAGCCATTCCAGTACTCCACTGACACAGAGGTTCTGTTACAGGTTAGAAATAGTTCCCTGTCTGCCTCTAACCTAACAGCACAAGATGAAATATGGCATATGAACTGGGCACGCTCAGAACAACATGAGTTTCAAGTCGCACAGGGGAAGGGATGGCTGTTATGAGTCACAGGTGTGTCGATGTTCTTGTTTTTAGCTTGAAGGTAAGAGACGATCAAGCACAGCGCGGGGGGGAGGGTCTCTCACATTTGGGAAACACATTTTGCAGCTCTGTAAAACAAGCGATTGCAAAGGTTACAGACAAGGTTTATGTGCTTCCTGTCGTCCTGCACCAAACACACTGGAAAAGTTGAGGACCAATTTTGCATCAATGAAGCAATAAGCTATATAATACAGCAAGGGCATGCATGAAAGACACTGTTTGCCTTTTTTCTTCTTTCCTGTGTGAGCAAGGCTTTTTTTCTTAATATTGTTTAAATATGGGATGCCATTTCAGACAGTCTCCCAGAAACCATTCATAATGTTGTATGCACTGAAAGTGCCAGAAATAGCTGTGTAACATGAAAAAAAGCAGCTTGAGAGTGAAGTTCACACCAAGTTTATGCAAACCCGGCCAGTCACTGCTTGAATTGGCTGTGAATGTCAGAAGTTACAGAAATGTGTTGTACACAGCCAAAGCTGGAAAGGTGCGGGCAGGATTCTGAAGTTTTTTTGACCATCCAGCGAGCAGTTCTGTACACTGAGTACACTGCCTCCTTAAGTATTTTCTACTGGGATCTCTTGGCAGTATTTGGAAATCTCCTTAAATATTCTCCATTTCATAAATCTGTGTACAGCCAGAGCATGTTTGGGAATAATATTTAATCTTTCTGTTCTCATAAAAAGCAACTTCATCGCCAATAGTCTACTTGTATTAAATGCAATGACAGCTACTGCCAAACTACATTCGCTGAGATCTTTGCTTTGTTCAGTCAGCATCACTTACTTATTTTGACTTGCTAAACAACTGAAAACAAAACAGCTGCTTTGCCTGTGACATGGGAGACATTTTCCCATCAGGAGGAAATAGACTGACAAACACCAATTAACCCTCATTGTCCCTGCCCTGACCTTATGGAATCACGCACTTTCCCCTCATCATAAACATGCAGGCCACATGAGTGCATCTCAACAAGCAAACTCCCAGTTAAGTACAGCCTGGGGCTACAAACCACCTTTGGATTTAAAAGAAATGCGACAGACACTTTTATTTCCTACATTAAAGTTGGTGTTCAAACACAAGTCTCTTTCATGGCTTTTCCCAATGGGGGGAAAAAAATCCCTTAAGATTTACAGTGGCCTCATGTGAACTCTAGTTGGAAAGCCTGCCTGGCTATTATATTGTCTCCAAATACAACACAGACTGCAGGGGGAAGAATTATGATCTGCTAACATTGTTGAATTGTACATCGTCGTATATCTGCACATCATCTTCACAGACTAACGGTGACCAACCTTACACACACAATTTTTACCTTTACGTTTACCAATATCTTATATCGTCCTACAGCTAAAATGTGTTGTTTTCTTCACCAAAAGACTCCACTGACCCTAGTCTTATATTAATCCCTTCACAGAACTTAAAAATATTTAAAGGGGTCACTCTTCCAGGTGTTGTCTGAAACCTACTTACCGCTTGAACAACATGACGTAACAAAGGGAATGAAGAAAATTAATTAGTATAGTATCAACTCTAACGTATATGCAGATGACATGCGGTTCTATTTTACACACATTTGCATCCACTTATTATTTAAGTTTATTTAAACTATTACAAGAACAGGCTTGTATCATTTATAAAGTTTGCAATGGTACTACCTTGTAGTTGACTGCTGTTCTGTGCAGTTCCTCCACTTTATTAAAGAACAAGGCCATCATCTTATTGAGTTAGTCCTCCATGAGTGCTTTGCTACTTTGCTTTTTTTGCCCTAAACCACAAACAGTTGTAATTTAGTCACTCTGGTCTAGCCAAAATGTCTCACTTGATTAAGCCTCACATACAATTTATAAATAGTGACAGATGTCTTAAGACAGATCTGGTTATTTCCCATTCTCAGACTGTGATTTATGTTCTGACAGTAAGGGTGGCTTTCTTCTATTGCTTCATTGTTCAAATCAGTTCCTAAGGAGAGAAAACAGTAATTGTTTAGAAACAAGCAAAACCACCTTCAAATCGAACTACAATTTTGAATCCTGGGCCGACTGTCCAGTCCTTTTTTCTTTTTAAATATATAAATACTGATAATGAAGCATAACTGTGAGACATGTGGCAAGATTCAAACGGAACATCTTTTTGACAGCCCACCCTGATGTCCATTATCTGTAATCTTCAACAGCCCAAAAGGAGGAGAGGAATGTAGCCTCTACAGTATTCCTGTAACTCCAAGAAGGGAATGGACTCACTCTTTCTCTGAACCACATGGGTCTCAGTCGTCTAGGTAAACTTTCACACTTTGGTGAGTGAAAGTTCTGACTCACCCACTGGGGCCAAGCCTTAAGTAAGCATTTCTTGCAGAACGGAAAGAGGTATAATGGGAATGTGCCCTGGCCTTGAACATAAGGATAACAGGATCTTTCCTCTTTGACAGGACAGTCCTTTCCAGTGAACACAAACACTTTTCTTTCTATTTTGGTCATCCAAGTAAATAAACAGTGTCTAAACTGTTCGACCTAAATGCTCACCAGAATTATCTAGTGTCAGGCAAAGAAAAGTACTTCAGTTGATAGCCCACATTCCTTTGTTCTTGCATCTATTTGACCAAGCTTGTCTTTAATCTTGAGGTGAAGCAAGAATCTAATGGACAAAGGGAAAGGATTAGTTAAAACAATAAGGCCTGGTTCAGACTCTAATACCAGGATTGAAAAGGGATGCATAATTCTGCTGAGCATGACAAACCTCCTGAAATCCTCCTCATCATATGAAATGTGATTTTAACTGACTCCAGTCAATCTGTGTGTTCCTTTATTGCATCTGAAATAATGAACATAGACATCAATATGAGAGTACATGGAAACTGTTTAAATCTGCTGAGTGAAACAGACTCCCAGGCACTTAATTTTCATGGATGGGCCTTGGCCTTTCAGCTGTGCCAGGATTTCAGCAGTAATGCTCTGCCAGGTTGCACAGCTGAAACCCCTCAATGTATTACTCAAGATAGCATACACCTTTTTTTTCCTGGCAACAACTTTATCTAAAAGGGAATGTTGTGGCAATCTTTTGAGCCAGGCTTAAGAAGCATCAGCAGACATTTATAGTAAACAAAAAAACTACAGTTTTCTGTTGCTGTATAATGTATGGTTGGCAAAAAAAGACATCTTTGCTATGTCTCCATGCAAGGCATGTTGAACTTGTGAGAAAAGTGAGAAATACAAATGGAGACATGTCATCAGATCCCAAATAATAAAAAAAGGTAATGTCTAGAGAAAAATGAAACAGACAGGTGCCCAATTTTGTCACCTCAGCAAAAGGAAGACAGAATGTTTCCTTTTTGTGAATCCAAAATCATATTTTGGACCCTGAACAGGCTAAATCAGCCAGCAAACAGTGCTTATCTCTGTTCCTGTCTGCAGAGCATTCTTCAGGTCCATTCTGCAAAACAAACAAGGCCAAGTGTCATGTTCTTGTGTGTAATTCCGACACTACTTGTGCTTCAGTTTATGAATTTGAATAATAATATAAATAAAAGTTAATTATTTGGGTTAGCTGCTCACCTTATTTGAAAAAAAACCCCCCACAAAAATCAAATGTGTTGATCTCGGCTACACTAGAAGGCGCGAAGAAAAGTCTACCAACACAGATTGGGGAGAGACATGATATCATTTAAATATGGGGAGAATGACGTACATTTTCAGACAGTCTGTCCTGAAAGAAAGCTAGAGAGAGAAGTTCAAACCCTGGCTCCTTTGTCACATCCGCACATCTGGCTAATCACTATGCGAAGTGCGGACGAATGTTTGAAAGTTTCAAAAAAAAAGTCATAGAAATGGTCAGACAAGGCCACTTCCAAATCTGACGATGGACAGGAAGGAGTTGCCCAAAGCTTTTTGACAATCCAATAAGAAGTTCTGATGAAGCATATGGACAGCGTAGACACTGTGTATGGAACTACATGTACATGCGTTTTTAGACAAATATGTTTGGTTAACTGTACTCACGTATACTGTTTAACATACTACTTGTCCTACAGCTACTTTTAAAAAATGTCCAGCTTTAGAAAGCATTAGATCTTTAATGTAACTACAAGTAGCTTTGGCACAGAAGAAGCACTTCTGATGTCTAAAAGTGCTAGACATGGCGACATTCCTTTTCACCTTTTAAAAAATTAAAAAAAAAATACTACTGCTAGCCAGGTAAGTACTCCATGTGTTTGTCATTAGCGGTAGTCACCAAAATTGCGGCCAGGGTACCCAGGGGATTAGAAAACCCAATGCTCAACAGTTGGTTAGTCCATGATTAAAATAGAGCTTCATCTCTCGTGAGGCACCATAGCCACCATAAGTGATAAAACACATCATATCCATAATAAAAGAGCCCTGTAGGGCATCCGCAGAAAAGGCCTGTATTTTCAATTACACATGTCAAACCACAGGCACTTCAGCCTTAGGATGTGGCATGATGTCACCAGCATTGGGCCGGGAAACAATTTTGTAGTCTCGTCACACGTCGTTTTCTATAGCTTACTTTCCCCCCCCAGCAAAAACAACCATGATGTAGAACTAATGTAATCTGTTTTTTGTCATGCTGTGCTTTTGTCAGTGGCCATGAATACAGCCATTTCCTCTGTTGGCCACAATCCGATGTCACTGGAGAGTTTAGATCTTTCATTACTGGGCAAACACCTAGTTTTATTCAACACTGGACACTTTAATCAGTGTGCTTTAATCAATATATTCATTATTTTAGTGATAAAATTACTGTGAGTAGAAAGCAGAACATACTTAATGATACAATTTCCTCCAAAGGGAATATGGGCCGAGACTTTTAATCACATTTTAACCATATGCTGTCTGCTGTTTCCTTAGCTAGTAGATTTATTTTAACAGGTGTTAGTGATTACTAAACACAACTGAAATCATTGAAAGTAAGTAAATGTTTAGCCATTTCTGTCCTTTTTAAAATTTGTATCACGCTGGTGTGTTGCGTAAACGTTCTAGTTGTAGTATCCTAAACATCTTGACAACTGTAAATGACTTCGGATTAAAACAAAGTTCTATGAGTTTGAACAGTCAGCCAGCTGTGTCAAGACAACAATGAGCCAACATAGCTCTAGTCAAAGATCAACAGCTGCTCAATTCCCACTCTTATTCATCATTTAAAGTGACTCGCAATAAAGGTAGAACAATAGGATCTTTGTACAATAGCCATAATCCTGACAGCATATCTGAGATTCCATCTGTTTTCGGTACTGTCTGAAAGGAAGATTTTGCGTCATGGGAATTGACCTTTCGATATCCTGCTGTTTTTATCTTTTTCATACTTGGCTGAAAACACCTCAGACATAGCTAAGCGAACAGAGAGTGCAAAAGCAGACAACACAACGCATATTTGGCTGAAAACGAGGCACCGAACCGACGTTGTGGTCATATAGTGACAATGTTCTAAGGCATGATTATAGGCTCGGGCCTGCCAACAGGGTTTGTTAGTTTGTTAGACTGGAATTACAGGCAATAGAGAACACTATTATACAGTATATAAGGCATGGACAACTTTAGGTGGAGTTTCCTTGTCTTGTCTATAAAATGCTACTTGCTGACACGTCAGTGATGTCTGGGATAGGTCTCAACTAAAGATATGCACCCATGGGACAGTGGAGCAAACCAGATCATAATGAGTAATGGTGTTTATCCTGGACTCCCTCACACATACTCCCCAAGAAATATGTCCTCCTAACTGTATAATAAATATATGATAACAGCAAAACTTAATTGTGAAATATTGTTGATATAAACCAAAGTTCAACTTCAAACTGTGGAGAAACTCGTTTTAGTTATTGGGACAACAAGTGACTCCAAAAACAACTCAAGTGATCGAATCAATTTCATCTAAAAACACGATTTGAGCGAGTTTGTTTTGTAGCGTACTACTCAATTGTGGGCCACAAGAACTACGGGTTAAATCTAATATATACTCTGTCAGAAGTGCCGTTCACACAGTCAGTCAGAAAGAAGTGAAAGGCTCCTTTCAGATGGCTGGACAGTGGGGGTCTACACAGCCCAATTTTTGTAATTTTCCAAAACCGACAGACCAACAGCCACGTCCGCTGTTCACATCGGCCAGGTGCACATAGGTGAGAAATGGGCAGAGATCTGCATTCCTACTTCTTCCGCTGTCCCCCTTTTCACTGCTGAATCACATCGTTCACGTCTGCGCTACAATCTGCATTAACTGTGAATCAACAGAAACGGAGAGACACTCGCCTGACAGCTCTACTTGCACAGTAGGCATTTAACACAAGTCAGGAAATATGAATACATGTATTCTACCCGTAAATGCCCTATTTTTTCTGTTTTGAGTCCTTAATAACTACTGTCTGACTGGTAATACTCCGTCACTCACATCGACATCTTGCCCCACCTAAAAGGAAAGTCACTCACAAACAACATGTGCGACTTGACTCGTCCTGATATGGTGGACGACCGACACGTCACCTGACCTTGTTCCAAAGGAGAAGATTTAGGCCTGTGCCCAGCTGGCCCAAAAACCAACACGACTCCAGCAGTCATTTGCTTCACTTTCCACACTTTTATTTCACCACAACACCCTGCATCCTTCTTTCTTCAGGGCATAGAGGAAAAGAAAAGCGTTTGAGTGAGAACTCGGTGGGGGGAAAACATGACTCACAAAGTTGATATTCCAAACTGTTAACACGTCGTATAAGAGGTGCAATGCACAATTGTTTCTGACGTTAGGACCCAGTCGGGCTCCAAAATGGCTGACAACTGGTAAATAGGGTTTTTATCACTACAGTGCGTCCCAGAACTTCTGCGCTGCAACTTAACGTGCCTAATGCAATGTGTTTGGGGTCTGCAAACTATTAATGGGTTTATACTGCATACATTATTAACTGAGTCTGTAGAATTACTCAGCAGTTCGTTAAACGTCTTAAGCAGTTAAAGAACGGTTTTACAAGAAGATATTGCAAAAACTAGTCTATTTTGCACACACAAAATCGGTGCAGAGTCTGATTAAAATACTTTGATATATTCACGTTAAATGAAGTGTTCATCGCAATCATTATGTATGGTCGCATTAAGTATGAAAGCTTTCGTTTACAATGGCAGATTTGCCTCCGGCTCCATTCGTGAGAGGTTTAGTAAATGCAGTGTTTTCATCCCAACAAGCTGTACGACCTGAGCTCTAATCCCTCCCAGGTGGACTGACAAGCCTTTCACAAGTAAACATTTTGACCCTCGTAAAAGTTAATGTGACTACTGTGTGAAAGACACACCAGTTTGGCGAGACCAGAGGACAGAACAAGCCTGTGGAGGCTGAGGGCGGAATGCATCATTAGGAAAGTGGCAGACTTATCTTCAAACATCAGCAGACAGTACTTACAACACCGACGCTGATATACATGAATATATAAAACAAACGCACATGTAACCACTTATGTTGGTGTTTGCAGGTTTTTACGGCATGCCCCGAGTGCATGAAAGGAGCTCTGTGTTTAACACAGAATTTTAGGCCAATTTGGAACAATTTAGCCAGAGCAAAATGCTAGGGGGGGGCTTTTCAAACAAGTCAATAAAACTGTGACACATCTGGGGTGCTTTACAGAAACCTAAACATGTACAGCATATAGGTTGCATGGTACAGCTGAGCAGCCAAGCAGGTTGCACTTGGCTGAACTCCATGAAACTTTAATTATAACAGCTTTACAAGCGCGTCTCCCTTTCTCAAGCACATGGTTGCTTGTTTGCTATTAAATCAAAAGGATTTCTCCGCTAAACCCTCCCCTAATAACTGTATGATTGCTCTGGTGTTTCACTTAAGTCTAAATGCAGAGCAAAAGGGGGGGAAAGCTACTGGAACCACTAAAGAGTCCCCTCCAATTGGTTAGTTATTTCTCGCGCTGGCATTTTACAGCCTGGCATATGCGTATAAAAGCCGGGGCTGCACGCAGCCAAACAACATGATGTAAAAACAGGATTGCGAGAAACCGCAGACTGTTCTTTTGTGTCCAGCACCATCATGTAATTTTGCATTCAGGCTCACTGGCATGCGACCTTGCACCTCCTGCAGAGTAACATCACGCAGCCGGTAAATTACCTCTCGGGAAATAGATTTGCGCACTTGGCACGGCAGCTCCCAGGATCCAGATAAAAGATGCGTGATTAGGGAGTTGGATCAAACGTGAAAAGGCACTAAAAATATCACGCGTCTCTCCGTGCGTCATGGCACCGCATCCTCCTATAGTGTTTAAGACCGGGGGAACAATGGGGAGGAGGAGAAAAGAAAGTTTGCCGTTGCTTACCTTTAGGAATGGGCGCAGGAGCCTGAGGTGTTTCAGTAGAGTAGACGGAAATTGCAAACTTCAGGCAGCATGACAACACAAAACAAAACTTGAGGTACTCCATTGCTGTTTGTAGTGCGTGCTCCCGACTGGACTATTACTTCCCAGCCCCAGTAGTGGTCAGGATCAGCCCTGGAGAGTCTTAATGTACGTTCTCGCGATATTAAAAATAATGAGTATGAAGTTTTGTGGACGCGCAGCTCTTCAGACTGTCCTTTTTTCTCCAGGGAAGGGTAGTATAAGTAGTGCGATGGAGGGGGAAATTAGAGCGCAACAGGCGTGGTTCCTTAATTGCAACTGCAGCCACTCCGGTTCCCGAAGGGGGGAAAAAGTGGAGTGAAAGATAACGGTGTTTAAACTCCTGACGCAGGGGCGTCCTGCGTTAAAGTGTGAATATGTAGAGCTCTGTTTGAACCCCCCCTCACCACCCCCTGTTACTGTTAAATATCCCTCCCACGGTCCCCTCCCCCTGAGCACCCAGCCTGACCAACACACTCTCCCTCTACACACCCTGCTCTGCTCACAGCATGTGGTTCATACAGCCTCATTAGTGTAAACCAGGGGAGGAAAAGGAAGAAACATTTAAAGTATGCAGTCTACAATAATAATCCTTCTTCAGTAGTTGCTTTATAGTGGATATTTTCCCCCCTCAGATATATTGGGGGGGGGGTTTCCAATGTGCAGCAATCTGAAAACTATTCAGATCCCTTACTGAACTTAAAGTAGAAATATATGTGCAGTCATACTAAAAAGTGTCAGCAGCGTGTATGCACAATTTGTAATTTCCGTTGTTGCGTTACTCATTTTGTTAAAGTAAAGCTGTCCTAGGCTGAACTGTGTCTGCTGTTCCCACTCTGCGCCCCGTACACCTGTTTCTCCACCGCGTTCCCTCGGGAACCTCTTGGGTTGCTGTGTTAGCTGCTTAACTCTTTATGGCACAAAGTCACACACCTCCTAACTTTAGTGAAACTGGATCATGCTTCATGCTCCACCCCAACTCTCCCTGATTTACAGTGTCCTGATGGAAAGACGTGAAAAAGAGAGTGACTGATTGAGAGTTCGCCAGACGAGAGTAAATCTCCGACTGGCTTTTAGTTGTTGGGGGGGGGGGGGAAACTTCATGAGATAAAAGGCTGCAATGCAGGCGCGAGCTGGCTCCTGTTGTTGCACTTGATGTTAAGCTGTAAAAAAAGTTGTCGACTGTCTAGTTTTTTTTCATCTTCAGTGATGTAATCATAAACAATACACGTGTACAGCTGTTCATATTTATGACAGTGGTATTGCATGTCAGAACTGAGAGCGCAAAATGGGAAAATAAAAATAGTTCCTACATTATGTTGCTTTATGTAGTTAAATGTATAACAATAGATCATATTTTTATATATGATTATAGTTTTTCATCAGAGATGGAGACATGTGGTCGTACAAAATTTCACTGTGAATTGTAGCGGCGTAGGAGCAGTGATAGAACTTACAATTCACCAGCATATTTCCACAAGTTCTGTACTTAGGTCGAGTAAATAAAATAGATTTAAACTTGATGTATCTATGCTTGAATTTTTATATTTCATCACACTTCTGCTTCTACTCCACTGCATGTCAGAGTGAAACATCGTACTTTCTACTGACTTTACAAACAAAACACATTATAAACTCATAAAAACACATTATAATTGGTCAGTTTTTGTCAATTATTGATCTGTCAGTTATCAAAAAATTGAGTGTTTTTTGGCTTATTCATTAAAGTATTTCATGGTTTCAGCTTCTCAAATGACATATAACAACAATTTGCTTTATTTCTTTGTCCTTAAACTGCAAACTAAATCATTTTGAGGTCTGGGCTGTTGGTTGGACAAAATAAGACACTTAATTGTGACTACAGTGTTGAATGTAGAATCACAAGATTAATCCATAATTAGTTATTTTCATAATTAGAACTTTCATTACTTTAAGTACATTTTCTGATGTACTTTTTATATTTTTATATTTCATATTTTTATTATCAGTATCATTTCACAAGTGAGTATTTTCAGTGTGGTATTAGTATTTTACTCAAGTAAAGGATCTAAATGTTTCCTCGACTGCTGGGTATATAAAGTGGGATAAAATAGAAATACTCAGCTACAACTACCACTTGAGCATTCTGTTACTTTCCTCCATTTCTGCAACTGCTGATTATTTCCTGGATTCATAGACAAATTATTTAGTCTTTGAAATGTCACAAGATAGTGAAAAATGCCCAGAACCCAGGATGCTGTCTACAAATTGCTTTTTTAATTAATTAATGCACTATCGCATTTTCTGCCAATTGATGAATGAACTAATGACTTCAGCTCTTTTCTCCACCATTTCTCAATATCAGTGTTTCCCAAACTCATGGTTGGGACACTATTATTTGCAGACCCGTTTTTATGGGATCCCTAATTGGCAGAAAAAAATGCGTAACAATGTTATGAAATGTGAATTTCTAGAATTAGAGGGCCCTCCTCCTTCTCTTTTAAGAACACCAATCTCCGACCCACCGACAGTTAATTTCAAGAGAAAGTCTGGGAATCCCTACTCTATACAGCGAGTATATAACCCTATGATTATGATGATGATGAAACTATTAAATGATCTTGCAGATGTTAGAGTGGCTCCTTCTTCCCTACAGCAGTTTATATACACACACACGCACAAGGGAGAAATGAAGAGAAAAGCAGGGCTCATGTTAAAGAACAGAGAGAAAAATAGAAACCAAACATTAAACCGTGCCTCCATTTACAGTCGGATTGTATCTGTGTCTCCTGGTGTCTCAGCCGACCTTGAAACCAACGCTTTGTCTCATTTCTGTCTCTCATTCTTTATTAGAAATAACAGACATGCCCCCTGGCTCATACCATTCCTGTCTGGCAAACACTTTGTGTAGCAGTTGAACTGCCAGTGCCCAGATTGTTTTACTTCATGACATCACCAGATTCCAGTTTTGAAAACAGAGAGAGTTGAAGCCAAAGTCAGATGAATTATTTCTGTCCAGTGAGGCCCCCTGATAAACCACAAAAACAGAGCGCAGTGCCAGAAAACTCAACATACAATACTTGGCCTTCAGACAAGATTTTTATTGTATGCATGCGGCCGACAATAAAAAGAGCACCGGGCAGGGATTTTTATGGAAATGAGCATGTCATGAGGAAATGTCCGCCTCATATTTTGCTATCTTACTGTCTCAAGTAGAAACACATTCAGCAAAAAAACATAATCCTACTGTGACTCTAAACTCTGGCAAACACAAAACAATGCAGGGCTAACCCAGATTTGGAAAGATATCAGTCTGATTATTTACAATTAAACAGCTCAGTAACAAACAGTGATTTTTGCCCTATGGGTTGATGAGGGAATTCTACTGCTGGAAAATATAATGTAAGTGTTTGCGGTACAGAACCTCAAACTGATTCTTGGCAGCTTGTTATAGGGAATGGGCAATGTATTTACTGGCTCAAGTCTGAGCACCCACCAAACATTTGGAATAGTCAGTAAAATGCCCTCTGGATTTGATTACCCCCGAAATGTACTGAAGTTATATAAGCAGTTTAATATCCCATTAAAGGCCTCTACTGGGAGATGTGAGATATCGTATAGAAACATGAGGCCATGGATAGTCTTTTACCTTTCTGAATCAGGATTTGCAGAAATGCGACACGTTTTATGCTTGTGGCGGTGGCAGTGGCAGTGGCACCGAAGCTTAGCTTTGGGATGCTTGTGGTGTGGGTGAGAAAATTACATTTAATTACACCAAAGTTGGCGGATACAGTAGCTAGGAGGCTGCTGCGGTAAGTGGGGTGAAGACAGAGTAGAAAGTCAGAAGCTCATCAGGACATCGAGGAATACTTATCCATAACAACCCCACTTTGTTTCTTCTGGGGTATCGGTAGAAGACACTGACTGCTTTAGAATGCACAACATATTGACGTACAGCTAAAATACAGCTGTTTGTCAACCTTAACAGGGAGGATAGACTGCGTGGAACCTTTTAACAGCGCAGGTGGCGTGCTCTTGAGCTGGCTTTTTCATTTTGGCTTATTTCAACGCCAAATAAAACACACAAACCGCCAGCCTCCACTGTCCCTGCATTAGCGAAAAGACTAAACAGTGTTGCAGCTTCCTGATGACGTTAGCCCATCCTCTATTTTCAGCACTGCTGTGGAGACAGCGGGTTTACAGGCTCTGTTTAAATTTAATCAAGCTGAAAGAAGAAACAGATGATTCATTAGGGTGGCAGACTATAAAGAAGATGCCCAATATTGAGCATAAAACTGGGAACTGGGAAAAGGTACACGTGGGAAAATGCAGCTGGAATTGTTCCTCCATTCCTTCTCTTCTTTTTGACTACCATCAATATATATTGGTTAGGCATATAAACTAAAACAATGCATTGTTCCTTTTATTTATTTTTAGTTTATTGTTTGAGTCAATATTTAAGCCAAAATCACAGAACTGTCAGTGGTTGGGACACACCTTAGATTTCTTTCTACTTTCTACTCTATTTTTGACGTAACCCTCCTTTGGTGGTACAACCGGATGGTTTTGCAATTGCCTGGTGAGTCAGTTGATCCCCTAAACCCTGCTTTAGAACCCACAATTGCACCATGATTGTAAAAGAATGGGTTTTTATTTTTATCCCAAATGCTTTGATCCTTTGATCAGTCCACAGAAGGTTTAATTACTAGTCCAGATCAATGGAAAGGGCAGCGCTCCATTATCCAGTCAGCTCGTCTTCATTCAGTATTTATCTTTACGTCATCCCCGGCTTACTTCTGTCTACGTTGGTCCCACTTACGAGGCCACAGGGCATCCACTGGCCCAGGGTGTGGTCCAGGGGTTCTGGGAGGGTGCAAAGGAAGGGGATTTCATCAACACCACATTTAATCCAGGACCAAAGAAGTTTAACAAGCACAGCAAGTAAAATTTTAATGTCACCTCACCCTGAGTCTGGCCGCAAAAGGGGAAAGAGGTTCAACGTAGATTAATTCACTTTGATCATGGGCGGTCTTTCATCTATTGTCTCCCACTAGAAGCACGAGCTTAACGTAAGATTTGAGCAGCAAATTACATAAAATTCACAGCTAAAGATGTTTGCAATTTCCAAACCTGGGTGAGTTTCCGTCCTATAAATTTGCATTTCTCCTGAATAGACTAGGGTTTTAGGGCAGTGTTGCTTCAAAATTACACATAATGAGCTCCTTTGCTAGCCTTTCATTTGAATGTCATCATTAGGCAGCCACGTTGAAACCACAAGGCTTCAAAATCGTTCCAGAAGTAGGTTGAGGAGAGGAGGATTCAACCATGCATTAATCCTGTCCTTCCAGTACCACCTTATTGCCTTAAGAAATGTTGTTTAGCTCATTTGGCAGAGCAGCCGCCCCATGTACAAAGGCTCAGTCCTTGCCGCAGTGGTCCAGGGTTCAAATCTGACCTGCAGCCCTTTGCTGCACATCAGTTGCCCTGTCGCCCCTCATTCCTGTCGCTCTTCAGCTGCATCTATACAATAAACCTTGAAAAGAGCCAAAAAATATATTTAAAAAAAGAAGAAGAAATGTTTACTCTATTTTTTTTTTTTGACAAAAAACGGTTTGGAGGACTTGATTCATCAGGAAGGGTGACATCTTCATTTTGCTCTGAAGTCATAGGGAGGAGGACAGGGTGGGTACAAATCTCAGGGCTTTTGGTTCTGGTCCTGTGTCTCACATGTTGTTAGAACTTTAACACTCCGTAAAAGGTTACACTTTGGTTAGATACTTTTGGCTTTTTCAGTACTTCACAAAAAGTGTTGGTGCTATAAAAACTAGCCCGGAAGAAGAGGGAGAGGGTAATTCAGAGGATTTGGCATGGAGGTTTGGAAGGGATCTGATCAGGGAATGCACCTGGCTCTTTTCTTTTCAAGCATCCACAGTCCGACTTCAGCAGCCACGGAAAAGTCACAACAATACCTCCAGTCTTGATTTGTTTCTAGGAAAGCCTGTGTAAAAGCAAATAACCATCCCCCCCCTTTTAAAATTTTACATCTGCTCTCTTTCCCCCAGTTGTGTGTGTATATGGTGTTTTCTTAGGCTGCGTTTGCACAGATGTTGCTTTAGTCATTTGTTTGTCAAAGTGAGTTTAAAGCACAGATACCAGAAATTCCAGATACTGTAGTTCTGCTGTCTGTAGTGAGTCGATTCACAGTGTGTGTTTCATTCCAGTAAGTAATCAGGGGAGTATATTTTTTTCCCCATGTTAGCCATAATTTAAACAGACTTTCCATTAAGACTCTGGCTTCAGTGATTTGTTAATCGTAACTGCAACAAGAAATGCTGACACCAATCAGACTTCACGCTGTCATTTCACAGTCATTTTATGGTCTTTCAGCAATAAAATATGGCCAATACCACAACTAAGTAGTTCAGTGAAACAAACAATAAGGATCTCAGCCTGAATGAAAGTCTAGTTGCCTCAACTGAGTCTGTAACCTTTATTTGTTGTTTGTGTAACCAAATGTGTCATTTTTAAAGACATGTCCAGTGATCACACATTTGATGTTCTGCAAAGCTAGAATATGTGTTTAATTATAAGGGTCTAAATGAAATGGGACGATGCTCAGAACCCAGTGTGCTGTATTTGGAGAGATCATATGCATTTTCCCCAGTCTGAGTCATGTCAGCCAGCAAATCACTGCTGCACACAACTGACATCAGCAACATGATTTATGTGTGGCCTGAACAATGAATTCATACCAAATGTAGAGAGTTCTTGGGAAATGTAATATCGCAGCACAATTCCCGCACATGTCTTCTTGAGAAATACCCCCAGAGAGGGTGATTTGTAAGGAAGTCTCCTCAGTCCGCTCAAAAGCAAATACATCACTAAGTATAGTAATCCTTGAAGACTACAACTGTATCTGGATTGACATGAGGTTGGAGGAGGCTCGCCGTGAAGTCAAAGGTGAGAGTTTAACACTTTATGGTACCAACCAAGCACCAAATTTACAGCACAGGATACAGAGCAAACAAGAGACAATGTAGCTGAAAGATAGCCACATGTGTCACAGCTGCTGATAAGGCTGCACAACAGATTTCTTTTTGGCTGTTAGCTAACTCACAGGACAGAGATCAATCACTTACTGTAGTTTTTGGTATATGGATACAAGAATTTTTACTAACAAGACATTCCCACGAATTTCTGCAGTTACTCGAATGAAAGTTAATTCCTCTTGACTGTTATGATGTGTATAAGGCACGCAGAGCATGATCCAGATGTGCATTTCTCTTCACTTTTTTTTGTTATCAAAACTGATCACATACCATACAGACACAAAAGTCTTTGGCCAGGCTTTTGGGTCGGTGAAGCTACACTTGGCCGATGGCGCTGCCATTAGTTTAGCAGGTAATTGGTCATAAAAGATAGTAGGGAACAAATTAGAATTTCAATCCGAGAATAAGTGATGATGGTATTGTTGTCCCCAAGACCATACATGACAAAATCTTCCAATGATCACAAGAGAATGTATTTAAAAAAATCATCCCTACCCATGTCCCCTCTGGGCCTTCATGTGCATGCATCCACAGTTAGCAGGTTTTCCAACCACAGCTTCATTAACTACAGCACTGCTGTGTCGTATATTCCAGAAAACCATGCCAAGCAATGTGTGAAATCTATCATTATTGCAAAATGTGGTACTTGCCATGACTCACAGAAAAATTACAGTATATTCATGTGAAATTTTAAATGGGTGACACTGCTTCAGAAATGTTTTTTCTGATATTACATTCTCATATCAGGATATGTTAAAGAATTAGCTAACCTGTTAAGCTCCAAAGGGAAACAATTGAAATCGTGCTTGTTTGTAGGCTGAATATCCAAATAATGCGTTACCTTCAAATGTTAGAATATTTCCACAATCGTTTTTTTTTTTTTAATGGTTTGCGAAAAAAACATGTATGAGCTGTTCCAAACTGCACCAGAAAAGACAACCTTGGTCTTTACTCAGCCTCTTTTCATTGATGTGTGATTAAAAAAAGCTTAAAAAGGCAGTTTTAAATGGGAGTTCTTTAGGTTCGTCCAAGGTTAACAGCTTCAGGTTAATGGCTTACCAGAAAAGGGAGAAAATGAAATGTTCTCATTTCCCTTTTCATGTTATCCCTCAAGGACATCTATGTTTGACGTAATCGGCCCAATCAATTACTCTGCAAGCCAAATCTTTTTAAGCAAAAAAAAAGGGGGGGGGAATTACATTTACATTTCACACAGAACGTTCCAAGAAAAAATGCTTAAAAAGGTGAAGGTGGCAATTACATTAGGTAGAGACCTCTACTGATTAACAAGCACGGCTGCTGTTATAGATGACAATTTACGTGGTAACACGCATACAAACTGTATTAAACGGACTGTAGACCCTGGTAGTGCCGTTTTTAAAAATCTTTTTTGAGGATCAGTGTTTTTTTATGCTAAATGCATTTGGTGATTAAAGAAACAAATATCAAAAGAACAGCACACATCACAATATTATTTTTTATTGAAGTGTTTTCATGGACTATTTGCACAATTTAAGCTTAGCTCACAGAGTTTATTTGCATTCATGGCATGACTAAATGGTTTATTAGTTCACAGTATTAGTGCAAAAGTAGAAGAATAAGTATGTTTTTGTTTTTTAATATATAACTGACTGGGAATAGCTAAATTCCCTTTGTATCACATTCTGACTTTAATTTTTGGCTGGTAAACACAATCAAATAGCCTTCAGAGACGTAGCACCAGCATCTTATACTATTAATGCAACCAAACAAGACATGTCAAATGATTAGGCTAATCGTAATGGCAAGAATCTAATTCATGTTTACTTAAGTAGAGTAGTTTCTCAAGAACTTAAGCCACGAAAAGAGAACAGACTGCAAAAAACATCCATGTTAAGGCTTAAGCACGAATTTATTCTCTTATCAAGTTGCCTCTCGTCAAGTTTAAGATAAATCCACTTGTTAACTACAAACAAGTGAATATATTAAAGGCAGAAAATACTATTTGAAACTGTAGCTACGCCGCTGGAAATATTAGCTTTGCCAAATGGCAGTTAATAATACCTTTTACAAAAATGAAAACATTAAAGCTTTTAAGATTCAATATCTGTTAATAAATGACTTAAGATGGATGTTTCTTTCCAGTCTTTTAGAACCACCTATGGATGAGAAAAACACTTTATCATAATGCTACAAAAGAGCATGTACATAACGTCTTTGCTACAATACTTTGTATGATCCCTAATCTGACTCACAGCCACTCTCATATTTGAATTTTAATTCTATCAATTAAATCATTTAATGGAAATTAAAGTTGATACACCAGGAAATGTACATTAAATATATATATTTAGATGACTGAATGACAAAACCCTAATCTTAATATTCATAGTATCAGGTGCAGGTGTGTAATTCCAGGAGCCAACGATATCCAACACTGTAATACAATAGCATGCATTTCAACCTGAGTTTGTCCAAAAATATACAATGTCATTAGACAGTGATATCTGAATAAAAACCTATGGCATAAGCAGGCAGTTTATCTGTGTGGGGTTATTCTTAAATGAAAAGCTAGCTCCCTCTTGTGGACAAGATTGGGACATGACATCAAGCCATAACCCATCTGTTCCCGAAGACCACCTCTGGGTCGACAGTGCATAATTATTATGGCATCTGAAAACATTATTAAATCCTTTTGTAAGTTGTTTTAAACTCACACACAAACTCTCATAGCACACAGACACACAAAGTCACACACAAAGCAGTGCGCGCACACACACACACACCCAGTGCTCTATGTTAACAAAACAGACCAAAATATAAATCAATAAATAAGAACGTTAAATATCTAAACTACATACTACTACATTACATGAGTCCTTCGGTTCTCACACAATATAGCTACAAGCATAGTGTTCTATATAAATAAACATCTCAACTACTAATATGACCAAATTCTGCCATTTGGCTGACCCACTTTGCATACTAAACATAGTAACACCAATCTTTCTTTCACAAACTGTATAACAGCACTTCTCTGTAACGGTGTTCCCTTTTCATTACTGGTATATTAATATTATCCTTCTATTCATTTTTAAAGCAGTAATTATAGGTTATGGGCCCACATGGGCTCGGCAACCATCATGTAAACCGAAATGAATACCTCCTCAAAACATTGCCTAAAAAAAACACTGCACTGTGCGCTCACAGCCTGATAACGTGTTTGAACAACCAACCTGAGCAGCTACGACTAAAACAAGCCTTCTATTTCATTGTTCATGCAAAGTTATAACATTTAGGTACCTCATGGTACATTCTTCAAACGATCTGTTTGAAGGTTGTCCTGTGTTAGGGCATTTGGGACTGATCGTTATGGCTTAATGGCCTTGTTCTTCCAGGAATGTTGTATGCTTTCATGGATATCCTGATTGGCTCCTAGTTAGTACTCTCAAAGAACATGAAATCCTGCAAGAGAGAATAAAATGAAAGTGAAAATCAAACTGACAGATCTAACGCCTAATTGCAGTTAGAATCATATCATATCATATCAGCCGAAGTGTACAATCTATTCACTGATATGTCACTGCCAAATTAACTGTGAAAACATGCTGAGATTTGAACATTTGAGCATTTTAGCAAATGGGACTCGTGCTACTACAGACAAGTCTCACAAGCTGTTATGCATTTGTGGTGACTGGGGTGATTTCAGGTCACATTTCCCACAAATGTAGGCTAAGTGGCACATTAAGTGGTAGGTACACGAAATTTCCGGCTACCAGTGAGGAGAAACACATAAAATCTGGGTCATATGAGGCTACTGCATCGGTAACAGCCACATTTTGGTGAATAGGCAATTGGAGAATCCTAAAAAAGGAAATTTAACTTCATAAATAACTGTTATTTTTCTGACATGCCGAATCAACAACTAAAGACATGTAAAAAAAAAAAAAATGCTGGTTACTTACAATGAGAAAACATGCACCAATCATGACGGCCTTCATTTTCACGTCCAGATCCATGGGGAACTGGATACCGAAGTTGTCTGAATCTGTGAATGCTTCCCGAAGAAGTCCAGTCCACTGCTTACTGATTTTCCCAATCTTACTGACTTCATCCATTGTCAAAATCTGCAGAAAGGGTTACAGAGAAGAAACAAAATGCTGACACATGTTGCATTAGGATCAAGATCAGTCACTAAACGTGTTTGCTTTCATTGGAGGGAGATCACGGAACAATTCAAGATCCCGTCCACTGGCAGTATTTTGCCTGCTGCCACAATAATTGAAGTTTTGTATCCCCAGTAATGACTTCAAAGCCGCTACGGAGGAACAGAGATGGTAATATCATGCTTCAGTTAACCCTCCTCTGGGTCTGGTAAAAGGTCTGTATCACTGACCCAAATCCCCTTCACAGCTCAATCTAATAAAACCAGCTGAGCTGTGGAACAATGTCCACACTGTACCACACAAGAGCATGCCCTGTGCGATGGCTTCATCCAAGCTACAGCCCGCTCTGATTGGAAACATATTTCCTGCTTCAGTGCGCGAGGAGGATCCCTTACAAAAAAATGCCCAGAGGGCGAGAATGTTACCGTGTCGTGTTATGTTTTCACAAATTTAATGGATTTCTGTGTTTAGATAAACCCACCTCAAAGTCAACATCTGGAAGGCAGCTCCATCCACAGAAGGGCCCATGGATCTTCAGTACAGGCTCACTGTGTTCGTTCGCGACGATGAATTTAGGGGAGAACGGGTGCCACTGTTGTATAACATACCCTACTGTGTTACCAGGGGGAGCCTGCACCTCAAGCTGAGTGAGGGACAGAGGGAGAACAGAGTGTGATTTGTAGAGATATCCTCACAAGAGATTGTTTCCAAGAAGCATTAAAAAAAAAAAAAACTAGACGGCGTCAAGTTTAAACAATACAAGGTGCGGTGAGCAAAAACCACCTTCAGCACTGTAATTTCATGGACACAAAGTGAGGGTGCCTAAAAGTGGTTTCACTCACCTCTTGTAGACAACAAGGGAAGAAGCAAGACATGCACTTAAGCGGCCTGGTTACAGAGATGACCTCTTGTCCAAAATTGTCCAGGACGTGGATGTTGAAGGGCCGTAATGGTCCGCAACACTGTCGACTCAGGCAGTCGTTTTCTTCGACAGCGTAGAACACATTCTGGCCCATTGAGTTACGGACTTCATACTTGTTGTTGCTTTCGAAACCGACAAGGGCTGTGTGGATAAACAATATATATAAAGATGAAGTCAGACAGACTTCATGTGCCATGTGTATGAAACAGAGCTAGCAGCATGAATTATATATTTTCTGAGAAGGCGATGCGTGTTTACATACTTTACCTTCGACTAGTTCAACTTTCTGCTTGATGAGTAGCTGATCGACCTAGAAAAATCAGATTACAACACACACTGGATTCAAATTCATTTTTTTAAACTTGTTAAAAGGTCCAGTGTGTAGGATTTAGTGGAATCTAGTGGCAGAGTTACTGATGCAACGCTGTCATCTCATTCCTAGCCTGAAGGAGGAACTATGGTAGCCAGGAAAAATGAAAGGCTGTACTAGAGCCAATGTTTAGTTTGACTGTTCTGGGTTACTGTACTGTAGAAACATTACGGCTCAACATGGCAGACTCTTTGGAAGAGGCGTCTGTAGATATAAAAGGCTCATATTTAGGCAACAAAAACAAACTTCTTATTTTCAGGAGATTATACACTAATAAAAACACAGTTGCGCATATTACATTCTTTTTCCGATATATTATGTAAATGGGGGCACCTAAATCTTACACACTGGTGTATTTATGCAGGAGGGCTTGGAAAAGGAAAAGTTGGCATAGACATGCTCACATATTGCAAAAAAATGGTGTGGGCCACTGAGTTGTTAAAATACCTTTGTACCTTTTGTATTTTTCAGTGGGCGTTGTGTACTTTCCAAGCAATACTTGTTTTATACATAACTACGCACTTTGCTCAGTTTCTGGACTTTCACTCTACAGAAGAGAGGGGAGGTGGAGGGGTCAGTCTATAAGCTACTCCCGTCCCATCAGGCTATTTTTACAGCTGACAATTTGACCTGTCATAGCAGCAAAGTGTTATTCACAAGATTAACGATGGCTCTCTTCTCCTTAAATGTCCCAGCCAGACTTGACTGTTAGCCAACATGCACAACAGAGGACTCTGAAAGTGAAGCAGCTTAATGAAATTCAGCCATCATTCGTCACGATGAGGACCTTTCTTTTGTCGGTGCGTTGTGATATCAGCATCTTCGCATTTTCGCTGTGAAATATGTTTCCAAAACCACTTTGCTTGAGGGGAAACGTCATACTTCTTCGGTTTCCCCCGTGCTACTTGGACTTGATGGTGGTACTATATCCTGCGAACGCTAAGGGAAAGAAAGGGAATACTTGCACATTTCCCCTGGTATCGATTAAGAGACTTTATAGCACGGAGACTAAGAAGTGGCACTAACGTGTTGTGGAGAATTCTTTTAATTAGATTTCAGTTCAGGCAGTGGAGGGAGCGTGCACAGGAATCTGAGATGTATTATCCTGAAAGGTTTATTGAAGCTTGGCCAAGAGGAGGATGAAGGATTTATCACTACGCTTGTGACATGACATCGGCTCTGTCCTGAAGAAGATGTCCTCTCTGGCCCCTCGAATAGTACCACAGCTAAACGGTCATACTCAATGCATCTACGGTATGAGGTATTGATCATTACTTCACAGATAAGGAAACGTGTTTACCCTGAGGGTACCTATCTGTTGTGTCTAGAGAGTGAGACGACCCTAGTAGTCTGACCTTGGTTGCCATAATAATGATCACAATGGTGCCTGCAACACAAACCTAAATCTGCTTTGTATCTCCAGGAGAATAACTCATAACCAGAAAACATGTCTTACCTGGGTCAGGTATTCTAATCCAGGTGGACAGCCTGGCATCCCCGGGTTGGGCACAGCATACATATTCATTTTGTTAGACTCGAGGGAGACCTGTTGATAAATGAGAGTGTTTAAAATGCGATATGGCGCCACCTTGCGCCTATTTCGGCGACACGCATAAACAAATGGAGACAAATCGCAGCAGATGGACAGCGGTTCGTATATCTGTGCTATGTTGTCAAGTTAACCGGGAGCCGCCAGTGTAACTATCGAGCCCACATCCGTCCGTGTCGGGGGTGTAAACGAGTGTAGCAGGCTGGAGGAGGGAGGGGGGCGTACATGGTGGGCGACACAGATAATCTTCTGTCTGGAAGTGACGGAGCTTCTGACGGGAAGACACCACCGTGAGGAATCCTCTTTACTCCGTTTGTTTAAAGCCGACACACACACATGTAGGTCGCTACATCTCGGCTCCCTGTGACTGATTCTGCTCAAAGTGGGACGTTTTCGTGAGCTGGCGAGGAGGAGCGCACGCCGTGGTTTTTCATCTGCCTACTTTTTCATTCAACAAAGGGAAGGCGACTTGGTAAAAGCGTCGAGTTCAGTTCAGCGACACGTCGACACTTGGATCGCAGCCCGCACACTTTATCCGAGCCACGAAACAGACAGCTGTTTAATCGGAATCAGAAGTACTCACCGATATTTCACCTGCTACTTAAAATAATAACAGGCCACTCCGCAACCAAGCCTACGGAATAAACCTCTAATCCCATTGGTCGACGTCATTGTACTTCCCATCTCCGTGCGCCAATCACAAGACGGGAGTGTAGAAGAGAGCTCAACAGAACACAGCAGACTGGACTAGAGCTGAATTTAATAGAACATATCACTATCACATGAGTGACAGTTTGCAGAAATAAAGAGTATAGAAAGCATGCACAGTTCATTTTAACAGCAATCATGCATCTGATGTTGTTTTCTGATGAATAGGCACACGTTTGATGCGTCAAAGAGGTTTCACTGGGCTTTTCTGACGAATGTTTATATTGCATATATTATGTAATGCGGTCTAACATGTAATCCAAGCTGAAGTTCAGCTCCATATCTCCCCCACCACTCATATTCAGACATTCACTCAAACTCCTGCACACTCTATGCTGAAATTACTACCTATCTAATATATATGAGGGTTGATGTTGATACTCGAGGTTTGTATGAAGCTGGCAGACCTTGTCGAGCTGTGCAACTCTGAGGCCTCAAATCTAATCAGACGCCTGAACCACCTCAGCGGCTCCCCCCGGATGTCTGAGCTCGATGGGTTCGTTACTTATTACTTTTATCGATCACTTAACTAACTGAATTGTTTATCCATTATGTTTAGCTAAACAACATGCTAGCTAGTTTTCAGGTGCTCTGAATAAGAGCGATTACTTGAACTAGTGTGCACCCAGCGACTACAGAGGTACCCACTGGTGCCCCAGTGCAGGAATCACCCGTTCAGTATGCTGGGAAATGCACGTCCTTGCTTTCTGTAGTAAGCTAACAACAACTTTGAACTCATTCAGTCTATTAAGACATATTTTTATTGTAGGCTCCCCCTTTTACTTTACATTTATAACAAAACTTCATAAAAGCCACAATTAAGTATTGACAAGTGTTTTGATTTTGTCCTCCCAAATAATAATGTTACTTCTTGTACTGTTACATGTTATGCATTTACAGTTTTCAGTCAGTTTATTCATGTTACCATGTCTGCAGTAAGACTTTCCCCTCTCATACAATAATGCTGGCCTTTGTCAGACTAAAATAAAGTTATTGGATGTAGAGTTTAGAAATAAACACTGATGACAAATGACAGTTTGATGATTTCAAAGGTTCTGTTGTTGTGTTTGGCACAACGGATGCTGAACAAACAGAAGGAGATTGAAAGCATGAGGCCTTCCACCAAAACATTCAAATTTTAAAATGCCTCACCCAAAACCACATGACGTTCATACACTGTGTGTATACATACATATATATACAAATATGTTAGACATTAGCCATACGATATTTGTAGCCAGCGTGACTCAAGACGCATCACCTTAAAGGGTGACTTAGACATTTTTCAACCTGGAATTTATTCTCAAATGTTTTTTTTGTGTGTCACAGTGATTAATGGAAATAAGAAGTTTTGAACTTGGTCCAGAATTGAACGAGAACGCTGCAGCTGGCAGCTGCGAGAATGTAATCCTTATGGACAAGTGCACACTGTCAAAATATTTCCATTAAAGCAGCTTGTTTTTGTGAGTGGCTGCTTCAGATTGTTATTATAGGTCTCTGACCACAAGACCAACCAGAGACATTAAACATTTTCTGTTCTGTTTCGCTGGATCCGCTGCGAGTCAGGGAGAACTCTCGTTCTGAGGTGACTCGTTGCAGGATGTCGCCGGTGGAAATACGAGTGGAGTGATGCTGGAGACAACGTAGCTCCTCATAGCTGATTTTGTCATAGCTGATTTTGACTATGTGGATGCGGCCTTTGAATGCAGTGGCTGCTTGTAATAAACTGAGCTGGAGTACATAGATAAGGCTAAAAACTGAAGAGTGGACAAGGAGGGGCAAAGGACAGAGGAGGTCAAACAGCTGCTGCAAGGCTGTGAAGCTCTGGAGACAGGTGGTGTTCCCGTGGGCGCTGGGGCTCACAGAGGAGATTTCACAGACCTGATCAGGAAAAGTTTCAGAAAACGACTCATTCTACTGTAGCGTGCTTTCCACAGTGACGTCGACACTCCGAACAATCACTTTTAGTGGACGTTGATGGTGCAGTGCTCTCACTCAGTGCTGGACCAAAAACTCACCACACTAGTTTGGAAAGAGAATTCCAACCCTGTTGAAATGTTTTCTAGCAGATACTGTTTTTAAGGATTAATGCCCCTGTAAATGTCGCTGTAAACCATCCTAACAGTCACAATCTGTGCGGGTCATTCACAAAAAACAAACGACGACGACAACAACGTGCACAGACACAACACAAAAGGATCGAACGAATGCTGCTGCTGCTTTCGAGAATAGCATCGCTCCGCTGGTAAAGGTCATATTTATGCTATCGGATGTCAAGCAATGTTTCCACTATATCTACTGTGTTCTAGCAAATTGCATGTTACGAGAAACACTATCGTTTTGCTGTTTCTACAATGCAGTGGGAGAATAATTGTTAACAGCTGCAACCGCAACGCCAACCATGCACAGGCAGCGGAGACGCGATGGTAAAAGTTCTCTGGATATGTTTGTGCATCCTTTAAAAAAAAACCTACAGGCATGGCATCTTTTAGAGAGTTGTTGGTGTGGTTACTATTGGTGTGTGTTAACTAAGTGATGCATGTTAATGCCTGTTTCTGTGAGCTTCATTCTCATCTTTGTAGTTGTTTTTCAGTATTAGGAAGGTGCCTATAGCAACATTGGTGAGACAGCTCTGGCAGCCATATTGTAAACACTCAAGCTTGGATAGTCAGTTTCTAAAGAGTGCTTCCTCCTTGACGTGAAACACCTTGTAGTGTTTTTTTTGTCTGCAGATTCATTATTTCATCATTAGTCACAGACTATTTTATTATTTCGTCAGTGCTAAGCCAGACTGCTCTTTCAGAAAAATCAAATCTGTTAAAAAAGGCACATGTGTGATGTGTCCTGTGTCAAGTGAACTTTTTCACATTGCCATATGTGTGAAATGATCATGAAGTGGCAGATAACTTAAAGATGGGCCTCCTAAAGAACGTCATATTCTCTTTTACAATACGTTTGAAGTATCTGAGTGAATTTTATGTCAGAAACAAGAAGAAATGTAATTTCATCTCATCATATCTTAAAAAAAAACAAAAACAAACCATTACAAAGCTCAGTGCAGTAACATAACTTCATCTAAGAGAAAAATCTTCACACACAGCTGAACTTGAACTTTATATGCCGGTCATTTATGCTCGGCGTCCACTGGAGAGCAGTGTTGAGCTAATGATGCCCGGCCTCATGGCCATTACCAAGCCTAATGCAGATATTGCCTTTTCATTGTAAAACAAAACGGACGCAAATAGACACACCGATAAACACACAGTACACGCGCACACACACACACACAAAATACACTTACTACTCTGTTACAAATGACATGACGTTGTTGGGTCGAGTATCCTTATTTGCGAATACAAATTACCTGATTTCCTCAAGCGCTACTGATTTCTCCAAGAAAACACTAATGAGAACAAATGATGACTCGCACACAGATCTGCTGACACTTCAGGCAGCGGACAACTAAAAACACATTTTAATTGATTCATGTTACAGTAATTGCCCATAGTGACCTGACATAACCTAGAAAACACTGCATACGCACTAAGTAGTGTGTTTTCTGCTGTACAAATAAACACGTATTAAATATCTGCTTATTTCTTTACAATACAGATATATATATATATATATATATATATATATATATATATATATATATATATATATATATATATATATATATATATATATTTAATTAAGCTTTAAACACTTAACTGCTGGTAGCACCAGGTGCCCCCCCCCCCCCCCCATTTTTTTTTACCCCAACTGCCCAACAAGAACACTAAAAACTTATGTTCTTCATCAGTGAGGTCAAAACAAAGTAATGCAATGACTTTGAAATGGTGGTGTTCTCTGCTCCCATCTGAATAAACAGACCCGACAGTCAGGGGTCTTTGAAAGCCAGTCAGATTGTCTTTCTGACTCCAAGAGCCCAGTTACTCCCACTAGGGGTTTGTATGTTTGCGTGTGTGTGTGTGTGAACCAATTGTACAGTCCCCGCAGTCTACATTCCTACCTGTTTTGTCCGTGTGTTTGTGTTTTTGTATGTTTTTCTTCTTCTTCTTCTTCTTTTTTTTTTGCGCGTGAAGGTGGTGCTCTTTACCCGCATGGGTAATCTTTCGTGCACTCCTAACGAGGTTGTCATATCGGGCGCATAATGAGGAGCCTAAAGATGAATGTAAAAACGCCTCCATTACACCGCTTTCATCCTCTTGTTCATTAGGTTAGCATAAGGTTACAATACATTACGCCAGTCCCAATGTCCCGCGCACAAAATTGCATGTGTCACAGAGGGGTTGTGTGTTAGTTTGCCGCGATAATGTTCATTCATACACAAACACACACAAATGCATAGTGTTACTGTACACTGCCTAAACTTAACCCCTGACTGAACCTCAGCATCAACGCTCACATTCAACCCGAATGTGACTTTTTCTTTGGGATGTTTGAAGAATGGGTTGTATTAATGTCCACCTCACAAAGGCACAATAAGTCTGTAATTTACACACACACACACACACAAAATATGCAAATCTATCGGGTATGTTTCCATCATCTGTGGATGTCCAAATTTGCCACATTCACCGCTTTTGTTATTCCGTCTCTGTCTCTTCACCTCTGCCCATCCCTCACCTCCCTCCCTCTTTTTTTTTTTTTATTTCTCCCATTTCTGCACCCCTGTCAAGTGCTTTGTTTGCTGTGACTTTCCATGCGGTTATCTGAGCGGAGACAGTATGCCTCACCCTGGCACAGGACCTCAGTTTCCACGGCAACTTTATAATTGTTTTGGATGCGTTCCAAACGCCACTGGATACCGAGGCATTATTGATGTCAAAAGAAACATGTATGAAATGAGGAGATGTGGAGGCGTCCATATGGTTCTGTACACAGCCTCACGCAAAGCCATTTAACCGTTTTTCAATGGGAGTTTTGTGATACCGCTGAATAGATCCCACATGTGTCGCATGATATTTCATAATTTTGATCTTTCTGTTTCACAAAGGGATAATAGCACGCAATACAAGCCACTGAACTGTGCAATATTTCCCCCTATTCATGCCATTAAGTCATTGTCACAGTATGCACTGCTGGGTGGAGTATGGCGACCTTACTGAATACAATATGTCCATCATGATGTTTTTTTTTTGTTTTTTTTTAACGAAATCTGAATAGTGGAAATGAGAATGAAGTCCATCTGAACGCATGAAAGGAAATAAAAGTCTGCGGCACCAAAAAAGCTTTCTCTACTCGCCATAAAGTACGTTGTTGCTGGCCTCATTCACTTCAAGTAGTCTTTGTTTTGACAGGAGAGGCGCTATGAGTTATCCCAGTGCTTGTCACCATAACCATATTGTGACCCCCCCCATTCCCCAACCATCTTTCTGTCTCTCATGCACACACACACACACCAACAGCACCTCTGAGCCATGAGCTGTGGCCACATTAACCACTATGCCGCAACACTCATTAAAATAACATATAGTGTCAACAGCAGTGTGGCCCCAAGTGGATGAACCCAAAACGCTCCGTCTTAACTCACAGATCCTCAGACTCGTCCTTGCATCAGAGAATTGCCCTCCGAGCAGCACGTTCCCTCCCTTCCCCTCGCTTATGAAACTTTGTCTCTTTCGGCGCTGTTATATCGCAGAACGTGCGATTTAAAAACCCGAACTGAAATGAGGTCCTGACTGATCTTTTTTCTCTGATCTCAAGCCTCCCCTCCCTCCGCTTAATTTATGACCTGTGAGGAGGAACCCAGGGAGTGAGAAGTGAGTGAGACTGGTGTGAAAGCCCTGAATAGAGCCGGGGCAACAGGCCCTCCAAATAACACAAAAGAGGCACCACAGCTGTTTGGAGGCAACACAAGCCTTCACGAGGCACTGTCTTCTGCACTGAGCTCCCAGACTGGCACTCACGCTGACTTTGTAAGCCGAGTTGTTATATGAATACTGTAACACAATCATCACATTAAATTTGTGGGTAGCAAACCTTCCAAGAGGAGAAATAATATTACCAAAAGAAGGCTGGCTATTTTGCTTGAATAAAATCCATCAGTTTATGTCACCGTTATATTTATCATTGGCCTTTAACTGGTCACTAAAAAGGAGGATGTTCATACTGTGACATTTGCCTTTGAGTCACTCGATCTTTATATGACGCCAGCGACCGAACAAGAGGAGGGAAAGATGTAAATGAGGTGGAAAAGGGATCAAACATGCTCCGTTCCATCGTGAGAGCCAGGAGGGAGGGAAAGAAAAACAGCACAACAGCCGATCACCTTTACAGAGGGGCTGGATCATTCGAGGGGGCCCGCTGAGCCGCAGGAAAGTGTCACCAGCCTTCATGAGCACGCTGTCAAGTGCCGGTTACTGACTGTCAACTGCAGCTAAAAATGATTTCAGAATCCGGGGTTAGAAGTTCAGCGCGCTGTTTTTTTCCCCCAGACTGAGGGAAAAACGCTGTCACCATCGCTGGGCCTGTAATAATTTATTCCCCCCTGTACAAAACTCTGTTGGCTCCCCGTTCCTACGTCTGCTTCTTAGTTTTGCGCTCACGCCCATTAGCTAGCCACATGCAGGACACGTGTGAACTTTAAGAATGATGGCGGCTCTTCGTATAACTTAATTGCGGCCCGTATTCATCATCGTGACTGTGTAAGAGGAGACATTATTGCAAAAGTGCTTACTGTTGAGCATCTTTGTATGCGTTTAGAGGGGTAGTTTTTCAATGTTGTATTTGCATGTGTTGTCAGCAGTATTGGGCGTGGGCTACTCTGTTCTGTTGCATAAAATCTTGGCACAAACTTGAAACTACATTGGGTAGGATGAAAAAATAACTTGCTCCATACTTGCCAAGATTCAGAAATCGTATTAATTGGAAACTTTTTGCACTTCGCTTTTACACATTTTTCTCAGGTACAAAACGGATGAAAAAGAGCTTAGTCTGCTTCCCTTCTCTTTCACTCTGTCTTTCCCATCCATCCATAAAGAAAGTATCCGGAGCCATCTGCAGACCACGATCCATCCCCAAACACTGGGGATCACAAAGGTGTTATTTTTCAAAGCTGGCCCTGTCCACCTCCTGCCGAGGGTGTGCGGCTGCGGTTCAAGGGAAGGTGGGAAACTTCTGAGGCCCTGTTCCCCTTGTACCCCCCTCCCTGTCGCCTGCCTCCTTGGGGGCAGCCCTTTGAGGGTGTCATAACTGCGGCCTGTATAACATGGGTTACTGCTGACGGCGGTTGGTCACAGTTGATGAAGCCTTTAAAGAAGCCTCCCCTCTCATGGTTTCTGTTAAAATTCTGGGGAGCAGGAGCAAGGCCTGGCTCCCAGACAATTACAGACGTAGTAATGGGAGGACTCTGGAGTGGGCCTGCACTTTGACTTGCGATGGGTAGAGGGTGCTCCAAGTCCATGTTTGAAGAGTGAACGTCTTTCTGTGCATTGCAACCCTACACTACTGCCTTCTCTTCCCCCTCCAAAAAATGAAATCGCCCTCTCCATTTTAGTTTTTGCGCCTCTATGCTCGCAAGTTGCCTACACAAAATGAGTCCTCCATGTTTTGTGCTACAACGCCGTCTCCATTTCACAAACCTAAAGGGGAGAAAAAACATCCATGAAGACTATGAAATATGCTGTAAATGGACACAGCTGCAGAACATGCAGCTGTTGTGGTGCCATCCTGTTGTCTTGCGGCTTGGGGGGAGGGTGTATGCAAGGTAAAATGGGACAGAAAGCCATGACAGTATGGTGGTAATAGCATGAGAGGGTTCGCAGCACCTGGTACTCACCTCTTTCTCCGGAGAGTCCCTGTGGACATGGTGTCCTGCTGGCATACCGTAAAACTTGATTGTGGAAAACACCATCACGCTGAGACTGATAAAAGGAAAAATAGGAGATGTTTTTATTTTCAAATTTTGGTTGTAACAGCAGAGGAGGGGAAAGAAATTGTTGTTCAAATAACATTTTCATTTTTATTTCCAAAACCCTTGTGGATTTCTGACAAATGTTCACTGTTCAGTCCAGAAACTTTCTTTAATTTTGCCTGTTACCGTTTTTCTTCTGAAAACGATCAACTTCGTTGCAATGGCACGTGATCTGACAGTGTGGATAAAGGTTTACTTATGAAATATTCTAAAATTGTTAGGGGGTGTGCAGTTATGGATATTTAGTGTCTAAAAAATATTAGCAATTGTTGCACTTCTTCAATTTCAACGTCAATTTCTTTTCCTATATATATTATTTATATTCTATATAGAGAGAATAATCAGTCTGACTTAAATAGAAATTATTGTCTTGATAAATCAATAGGGATTTTATTTTAGAAGAAAAACGTTGCATGCCAAGGACCACAGATGCTTCGGCATGTTCTAATTAATAACATTTGTCATCTATTCTGCAGTTTGCGTCTGCGAATACAGTGCAATTTAGTTTAAGAGTGATTATTTTCTCTTTGATTTTTAGTTTTAGTTTTTAAAAAATTACATTTTTTTTAACATCTCTTTTTTTTTTCCTGTTGTAATTTCTGCAACTTCTTTTCTAAATTTAAAAACAAACAATAAAACTTAGGATTCATCATCAGTTTCAGATGTAAATTGATTTAATTTAATTTTCCATATCCGTGCTGAATAAATGCTCGCCGAATGCTAAATGAGAAACAACACATGTACAGTGAGTGTGCTGCTCAGGGTGTGTGTGTGTGTGTGTTGAACCTGGCCTGGCCAGACAGATACAGCGAGGCGGCCACCTTGCCCTGTGTGAGTCGTTGTCGGTGCAAAGTGCAAAGGCCAGTGCGGATCAGGACTTCTCCTCAGGCCGTGCTACGTGAGCCACAGCGTGTGAACGACGTGCTCGGAGTGGCCCTGAGGAGGCTCAGCGGCGCACAATGCTCCTCTGTTCTTTGTGCTGTACTTCTATCTCGCTCTCTCTTTGTCTCTCTCTTTCTGTCCTGCGAACACACACTCCCTCTCTCACACCTACACACACACACACACACACACACACACACACACACACACACACCCACACACACACACTCATGCACGCACACTGAAGAGTTCTCTCCACACAGTTGGAAAGACAGGGGTCACTGACTGGATGCTCCCAGCTGAGTACTTCAGTGCAGCCCTTCTCAAACACACACATGCGCACAGGCGCACACCTACATGCGCACACACACACACACACACACACCCGCACATGCACTGTGTTAATGTCTTTTTCCATGCTGGCACCCTGTACAAAGCTTTGGCGATGTTGCAGTCTGCATTTCTCTCTGAAACTCGAGCATTAACTGAATGTTTTTCTCATTCATTATACAATCAGTAAAAATTGTGTCACGAAAACATTCGTAGACGGGTGAGGGAATGCTGCCTCTGTTGCTAAGAACAACAATCTTGATGGTCAAATGTTTTAATAGTATTTAGACAAATCGGTCAGAAATTCCAAATAAAACCTTTTTCTAGTTACGGTTTTAATTTTTATTGGGGGCATTTTAACCCTTAAAATAATGTCCTTAAATTAAACAAAAGAATGAAGCGATCAAGTCATACAGGTGCTGCAAGGATATATTCTTCCTCAATGAGTGCATCAAATTCAGTCTGCTTTCAAACCCCGAGCAAGACAACCCTCTTAGTTTGGGATCCCCGTAAAATGAGTAATTTCTCCGTGAGATCTCCTTTTTATATTTATTTTACAATAATGTGACCATTAATGGTCCAGGAAAATTGAAACCAGACATACAAGATATTGAAAAACAAGGTTTGTGCACTGAATGGGGATTTCATTAGTCCTATAAGGGATGTCCTGCAGTGATTAGCTGGAAAGCCCATAAAGGTACTGAGTTTCACTTTATTACAAGGCAGGCCTTTTATATTATAGTAAACTGTAATAACTTGTGATAAAAAATAATGCTCAACAAAGAAAACAAGCAAAGTACGGAGGGCGTGAGTGATAGACTTTACTCTCACAGAACTTTTCCCAAACTGCTGGACCGTGGTCGGCAGATGATTCAATCGACAACCTCTCAATGCTCCACTGAATTAATTACCGCCATAATGCTGCAGTATCGATCAAAAACACAGTAATCCTGTGGCCGTTAATCATTTGTGTCAAAATGGGAGAAACATAACCCAGCCAGGCAGCGCAGGGGGCATGCAGAGGAAGTGGAATGCATGAGGAACAGGGAGGTTGATCCCTCTGCCGCTTTGACGTCAGGCATCCATCTACTGGTGTTATTCCTTAATCTGATTCACTTGGCTGCTCAGCAGACCAGTGTTGCCTGTTGGAAAGGTTTCATGTGTGTGATGGATGCTATTGTCAGAAATGCCAAGGTCAATATGCGACGCGGCGGTGAAAAAAAAAAGAGAGAGAGAGGACTTTCTTATTTCAAAAGTGCTTCCCATGTATCATCATCTCTGCAATCTGACCTTGCTTCCCTCTGTAATAACATTCAGAGGGAGGACAACTGCTGGGTGCGTGCTCATGGGCTGGCGTTGATCTTTAAAACGGGTCACGGCGCGGCAGAGAAGAGGCCCATGTCACTCATGACAGTATGCAGGCGTATTACTTACACTAAGACAGATTTGGAAATGGAGTTGTGGTGTCTGACGTGAATGCTGGGGGACAATTATGTCTTGATTTGAGCATCTTAACAGAGGGTCCCACCATTTGACTGCGCGCTCTCCGTACAAGAGTAATTAGCCGATATCGAGGCACATCATCACGTAAACAGATTTAGAGTAATGAAATGTCAATTTTGGCAAATGACAGACAATGAAGGAGAACTTGTCGCATAAACAGATCCGAAATTCAATCTAACAGTTTGTCAGACTGACTGACAATGTCAGCCATAGTTACTTTTGCTTCACATTATATGATTTGCTCAACCACATCGCCATTAAAACTTAATCTCAGCACTGGCAGTTATGAATACCACATGAGGCAGTGGGCAAACTTCTTGTGAAGTATAAAAGTGGGATTTTCCTTTCAGCAGATCCCGATGCTGGAAATATATGGGCTGATGCAATGCTGCTCATATTAAAGACCCCCTCTGGACAAGCTTTTTAAGAGCGTATAAAACTACTCTGCTTGGAATGATAATTTGTGTCTGATGTGTTTTTTCCGCCAAAAAAAAAAGTTCAATTAACTTTTTAAATTCTTAACAGAAAAACATCGACTCGTTCTCCCTCATTGAAAAATCCAAAATCTATGATTATGCAATTATCGTTTTTAAATATGAAACACAGGATGTTTTCTGCTTTACTGGGAAGTTCGTTCTCAGCGTTTGTGCGCCGCGGTCGTGTGAGTCGCACACCAGACCGATGATCGCTTCCAAACTAGTTATAAAAGTCCCGCTACACGCACGTCTTGAGCGCAAAGTTATTTCTCTCTCTTTCAGTGGACGTTCATGCATCGTTCTGAACGGCGAAGGTCAAACATCCAAGTGACAAGTGAGCAAAACACTTTCTTTTTTTGATTGTAGGGGAACCATTATACTGTAATTTCTACCTACCACTCAGTTAATAGCTTAATTACTGATATAGTTTTAATGGGATTTTCTAATGAGAAGAAAAACATTACATGGTGTGTTATAACAGGGCTGTTATCGCCCAACAAGGTGGACATCACACCATCGAATCATCTTTTTTTTTTCCCCCCCTTCCCCTAGAGTGATGTAAGGAAATGGCTGCAAACCCAAGGTGTGTTTCCCCACTGGGCCCTCATCTCCGACTGTCCACTGATTCACCGCTCCCACAGGGGGAGACTGACCTCCTCAGCCACCTGGGGACGACCCCCCTACGCACAGTTAAATATGCTCACAGGAAGGAGCCAGAGAGGAGAAAATCATGTCCTTAAGACTCTACACGAGGCCTGCTGCGTTCGCTCTGTCCAGCTTCCTTATTTCTAAGGCCAGGGAATAAGAAATACCCCAAGTCTTAGAAAATGACTTCAATTAACCATAATGTTAATCACTATTGCTCAGAACAAAAGTCAAGCTGAGAAATCCCTTGATGGAAATTGTTATAATTGCCCTAACAACAGGAATGAATATTTCTCCCTGCTTAATTACATGTGACTTAATATTTAAATATACCATTTGCCGGTTTTAAAGTATCTTAATCACAGCCATTAATTTTAAATATCTAGCATTTGGAGTGGCGGGGGAGCAGACAAACACCTTTTACAGTGTGACTGGTTACATGTGGCAGGTAACGTTAGCAGAATGTCAGGTATGTATTATGCACGAGGTGCCGCTGACAGGGCCTGTATGCCTCGACGAGAACAGGTAATTGTGCTTTCCTCGTACAGTAGGAGGTAGGGAGCGATCTGTTACGCACAAGCTGGAGTCTTGACTTGTAGCTCTGACCCATCTATTGTCAACAGCGGCACCTTTCAGACCAAACTCCAACTCGGTTTCCATCCATAGGATAAAATAAGGAACGGGCGCGAGAATGCGCTGTCCTTTTTTTTTTTTATTTACTCCACAAGGCGGTGGTTAAATTCCAACTGCTAATCAGTTGGCCGGGAAATCCATCACCAGCAGTTCTGATTATCAGCTAATTGTTATTTATTGTTGTCTGTCTCCAATAGGGTTTATTAATTTTTAATTATTAATTGTCATTCATGATACGGAAGTGCCAAACATCACCTTGTTCTGCTGCCTGTTTGGGTTTAACGCCGTTGCAAATTGAGGTTGTGTCCGACAAAAAAAGCAATTTTAAGATATCTTGCAAATTGCGATGACCTTTTAACTCAATTTATGCACAACCGATTGTTTAAATAATCGACTTATCCCCTCAATAATCTTAAATCGAAGCCCCTTCAGGTTTTCTTTGTGACCAAGAAGCTAATATTTGACCAAACTCATTGCAGTACTTGTCGTCAAATGTTCATTCCCTCCTCTTCCCTCGCTGTGGTCATTTAGGAACCCGTGGCATGGCTTCTCGAGGTTCAGGGGTGGCAACCCCAGTGTCCTGGCCAGCAGCCAACAGTGACACTCCCAATCTGGCCACCTAAATCACCGCCTCATCTAATTGGCCAAATCACCCGCTGTTCTCGGACCCCCGTTGCTGCGTGGCAAAGGCCTTCTGAGGAATCAGGCAGTGTTTGTAAACTGTTAATGTTGTGTTTGGTCAGTGTTCGAGACCCTTCCAACAGTCAGGAACACACAGGTTATAAGGTCCTGGGGAGAAAAAAAAAAGTTTGGATCAGTATGGCCTTAAACCTAATTTTTCCATTTCATGGTTGATTTTTCAACAGCGAGACAAAGTTTCCAGTTTCAGAGCAATTACTGCAATATACACAAATCAACCCGACACTGGGATGCAGCATTTCCACCATGCTGTCACTTATCGAGAGTTGACAATAAGCTGAAATGCTGCGGGGCTAACAAACCACGCAGACATACACAGAGAAGCGCACGTACCAATAGACAACCGCATGTACACACACACACACACACACACACGCGAGTTAAGCAGGCCTTTGGGTCACGCAGTGTGAGTGAAAAACAGAGAGTGGGAGTGAGCGAGCAGCTGCAGGAGCCATGGGGTGGGTTGGGCCTTACGGCGAGCAGCGAGGGGCTGGGGGAGGCTTAGGGGATGGAGGAGGCTGGGGAGGGCTGCGGGGAGACCCTGAGCCAGGGGCCGCCTGTTTAATTGGAGCTCATTTACACAGCAGTGGAGCAGGAGACACCTGAAGGGCCTTCCCTGCCTTATCAGCTAAATGGCTCCCACTCCCCATCTTCCACGAGTCAGATTCCTCTTCTTGTTTATTCACTATTGTTTTAATCTCAGAATACCAGTCCTGCTTCTGATATTACACATTTTTCTCCAGATTGGTGGTTACGCTTAAAAACCGGAGAAAAAGACGGCGGCGGAAGAGGAAGGTCTGAAAACGCTGCGGCGCACAGGTTGCCGACAAGCCTCGCAAAGTGAATTATTAGTGCATTGTGCTGTTTTTAAAATAATTAAATCACTTAGCGTTGACGTTGATAATACCCACCATACCATCTTCCTGTAGCTTTGAAAAGAAGGTACAGGATGGCGAGGTGGAAAACAGGAGGCAGCGTTGAGGGGGGAGTATGATGAGGAGGAAGAGGAGGAGGAGAGGAGCCAAAAGAAGGAACAACTTACTGTAATCATAGTCATGTTCAATCAGACACCTGCTATTAAGTTGATAAATACACTTTTCCCAGTGTGAGTCCGGATACACTGAGTACCCCTAAGGCACTGTTCTGCTCTTTAACTACCTACTCTGCCTGGCTTCTTCACTCAACCACCGACTCTCTTCCCATTAACTCACATTTCACCCAGTCTCACAAGATGTCCCGAAATCCATTCCTTATAGGGAATTGTGTGATTGACTGAATGCAGTCCTCAACGGTGAGACTGAGAACAGATTTGGTGAGTGGTTTTTCTGGCTGTTGGGGAGTGAAAGGGTAGGGAGTTGGGGACATTTTTAGTCCATTAGTAAGTACTATTTTGTCCTTTTTTCCCTTCGTGCTTACAGTAATAAGAAAAAATGGGAGCGGAGAGAGTCTACGTGTGTGTTGTAAAGGGGGAAGGGAGGGGTGTATGGAGAGGTTGTTGTGTTTGAGGCAGGGAGGGTGCACAGACAAAGCTTCTTGCCTCCTTAATCTCTTGTCTCGCCTTTTCAGCTCCCGTCGGTGCCCACATGCTGGCGACGAGGCCAAGAGGATGCCTCCTGTAGAGAATCTTACTCAGCACGGTGTCATGGCCGCCACGACACCTGATAAACATTAAGTACAGGCTGTGATACCTAAGTGTTATTATTGTTGTTTATTTATTTTATGTCCCCTTAGTGGTTTACAGCCTCCTCAGCTTGTCTGCAGCTGTCGTTTGCTAAGATAAGGGAGCGATACGGCGGCGCGCTTGTCTTTACGTTGACTTTTCTCTGGACCAGAAGAGGAGGTGAAGTCGCTCCGTCGTAGCCCAGATTCCAGATTTAAACTGGCTCTGAGATTTAATTAGCCAAGTTATTCGGATCACTTTGTTCCTTTTGAGTCAAGCGCCTGAACTTTACCACTATTTTAGGGATTATATGAAAAGTACGAGTGTGTCCCTGTTATTAAGATTTTCTCTCAACCCGTCTAGGGTTACGAAAAAAGTAATATAAGTAAGTAAATATGTAAGAAATATACTTGTACTAACTACTACTTGCTAATTGTGTACCCTAACTTAAAGATTAATATCTTATTGGAACTTTATTTGTGTGTCGCCCATGTGCACGTAATTAAAACCCCGATTCAGAGATAGAACCGCTGCTCTTTGCATCGGGCAAAGTACACTTTATGATTCATGGCACAAGTGAAAGTTGATGTAGTTATTTATAACTACTAAACAACTAACTGTACTGCAAAAGAAGAAAATACATTCAGGATGAATGCATGCTCTTCTAAACATATATACAATTTGCAAACTCCTTTACCTTCAACCAACAGAAATTACACTACCCTATCCCTTTTTTCTAAGGACCTCTTCCCTCCTTTTTTTCTCCTGCATTTTCATACAGTCCCTTGCGATCCACTTTGACCAAATACAAAATACCTTCCAGCATCTTTGGTCCTCCTGGCAAGCACCGCACCCCCTGAGTGGCTGCCTCTGGCATGATCACAAGCCACGGGGATGTGGTGAGGCTGCCGTGTACACCAAAGCCAATCTGATCAATAATAAGAGCATAAAATTTGAGAGCCCGGTTCTCCCGTTTGTTGTGTTTTTTGGCAAAATTAGCGGTGCAAAGAATCTGCCACAAATAAGATCTCTTCCCGAGTAAATGAGCTAATAAGGATCTCGCGATCGGCAGCGTAACAGCGCTGCATTCGGGTCGTCTAAACTCCTTGCAACAATATTATGAGTGATCGAAAGAATGAACAGAACAAACTTGTGGAAGCAGCATGGTTAAAAGGCAGACTTCCCAACGTTATTGAAATCTAAACTTGCTTTGAAACATGAATATCCTGTGTACATTGTCCTGAAAATATTTTCTTTAAGTTCCTCTGAGTCTTAAAAGAAAATTCATAACTTTGCGGTCAAAGTTCAAAACCATCCCTGGCTCGAAAAAAAAGAGTGGCATAACATACAATTCCCCTCTTAAAATCGCACATGTCACTGATTGAGTTGCAAACTGGCTGGGACGAGATGCGTCTGGAGGCATCGGAGGGGGGTCTCTCTCCATCTTTCTCCTACCCCTCCATCCCTCTCTCCTCTTCTATCTATCGGCTGAGTGGAATTCATCATCTGTTGCGAGGGCGCGGCACATGATAAGCATGCAAGCGGGAGAGCCGGGGCCGCTATATCACTGGGAGTGAATGAACGACCTCACTTTGACCCGACCAGGGGAGGAAAACACATGTTCTGCTGGTCTTGGCTGGCTGGCTACCTGCAGAGAGGGTTGGGAATTCCTCCAGCAGGAGGGATGGGGAGATGGAGGGATAGGAAGGAGGAGGAAGAGTTGTCGGTCTCCATGTGTCTGCGGCGCCCTGACATTAACTTGGAGAGGTTGTTGGCATATTGTCCTTTTGTCAGACATGACTGGTGTCTTGTTGAAAGGGTTGAATAATTTAAGATGTATGGAAGTTAGGAGATGGATTTGGGTGAAGAGGGATTAGAGGGAGGGTGACAAAACGTGTAACATGGGTGGAAGCTTGGTGCATTATATTATATGTACTGGTACATTGAACTTGTTAGGGGGAACAATGTGTGAGCGTGTTAACCTCTGCAACAACCGTAGACTAATAGACATTTAACATGACGTTATAAAGCTGCTAAGCTCTCTTAGACCCTGCTCACACTGCAAATCCTGTGTTTCCTGCTATGAGCTCAGCAAGCTCTATGGCTACCTATTGTTTTTTATTACGTGTAAAGCATTTTTCCACTCTCTAAAGCGATGGGGGAAATGGGAACTTTGTCCACCATCACCTCAATCCCGAATCGCTTTCTATACTCTCTCCACCCATGTTGCAATGAAACGCAGCTCTGGATTTCATTACTGCTAAGTTCGTGTGTATCTGTGTGCACACGTGTTTGTGCGTGTTTGTGCAAAGATGTGCAAGAGCCGGCCGCACTTGAAAACCTTTTAATTTAAGGTAGCGTGCACTTGTGGCTACACACGTGCATGCAATTTGTTCCGAGGCACGCTCATGTGTTGCGATATATGTACATGTGCAGCTGTAACACAGCACATTTTGTATGTGTGCGTGTGTGTTTTTCTTTTATAGAGCAACGTGTTTGCATTTGTGAATATTTCACACACATGGTGTAACGCTGTTTGTGCCACCACCAGAGCTCATATACTGCAGCTACCCGACTGTGTTTCAGTGTCAGACTGTTACAGACTGTGGAGAAGGGGCCTTGGCCTCATGTCTGGACATGGAGCCGGAGAATGTAGAAAAGGCGGCATGTGGCAGTGGAGGTATGGATGGCTACAGGAAGGCGTGGTCAGTGGATAAAGAGGCCGATTCCTGTTACTGGGCTGTAGGATGAAGGGCGGAAAAGGGGTTGGTAAGGGGGCTGCTGGAGGCGGTCCACATCGCCCCTTTATTTACTTTGACCCCAGGTCCACGGGAGGCCCGGGGAGGGCACATGCCAAACTCCCCAGGCGGGCAGAGCTGCCCTGCCCTCTCTCTCACCTCTCTGCCCGCCCCTCTGTCTCCAGTTAGATATATGTCTGTTTGGAGCCAGGGCTGCACCAGCGGCAACGATACTACTCTTCTCTTTCCTTACATATCTGGGTTAAGACAGTTGAGAGTGTTTGCTTTTGAAAAGCATTCCTCAAAATGTTGTTTTACATTAACCATATAATTTATAGTACTGCTGTGGCTAAAGTTCTCATGCTGTGCACTTTATGTTACAGTAATCGTTTTATTACTCTTTCAAATGTCAATTTATTTTAGTTTTCTGTCAACAAACCTCACTGTAACTGCTTTTTCAAAGGAAAGGCTTCACCAACAGTTCATCTACATCTTTATATTTATAATGTAATTATACTGTAATGCATACATTTCATTTCATCATGAACCAACTATTCTTTTTACCGACGCTCCTCTCCAATAGCTGGGGGGATATTCTGAGGCAAATTAATTTCCGAGTCATAAGCAAGAAGACAGATTAAACTTTAATCGTAAATAAACGTGACACGTGTTATTTGAGGATGCGATTTTACAAATGTGTAGAACTAATTGGTAAATTATGCATAGGGCTCATCAATCCCTTCCTTAATAAACTCACAATTAGTAGCATAAATGGAGGATGATGGGGAGGAAAAAAGGGGAAAGGAGAAAGAGCAGTGGCTCTTAAGATGTTAATTATTCAAATGAGGCAAAATGTACCTGCCTGATGTCAATGTCATCACAGTAGTAATTATTACCATGGTAATGCTATTGCCATGGCGAATCAGAGTGTGATTTATTTAGTTAAAGCAATTAGAGTGTGATTAGAAATACAAACATAATTGCAAATTTAAAGTGATTTTTCACTTTTGGTGGCCGGTTTCTTTCTTCCTTTTTTTTTTTTTTTTAGTGCATGTGTCTTTTCGTAACCTTTGACACGACCCCCCCCTCCACAGTCTCCAACATTCATGGCAGTGTTTAAATATTTTAGTACAAATATGTGCATGCAGCAGTATAGAAAATACATTAAAGCCCGCCGTCACATTTCTTTTATTTTTACTGGCAAAGAAAAGCTTTTAGACTCAAGGAAATGAATGAAGTCAAAACACGACCTCGGAGCCATCATCGCGACTCAGCAGCTGATAGGCCACCTTGAAAACCAGCAGTGTTTTCCATGAACAGTTTCTATTTATTGTTTTTGAAATGAAAACGCACTTTTTCACCTCGTCATGTCTGACAGCGGAGAATAGCCCGATGCTGACGTCGTGGACGGACTGCTTCTCGGTAGCCGGGGGATTTGGAGGAGTCGAGGAGTCTTGTTTAGCGAGGGGACGGTTAATTGATTGTCAAATCATGTCATAGTGTAGAGGGTAACTGAGATGACTCCGGGGCAAATACGTCCTCGTGATCACGGTGCCCTCCTGCCCGGTGAGCTCAGCGGAGTCAGTCGCGGCACAGTGGCAGTGCTGAAAATGTCACCCCAAGATGACAGTCATATTCCATTACAGCTATCGCTCAATATCTTCATGCAGGGCAAATTGCAGCGTTTCGGCGGCGCATAAAGTAACAAAGGAAAAACCATATGGATATAAAATAAACTGGAAGCATCTTCTTGAGGACTTCATAGCTCCCAAATTGTGCTTTATTTGTGGATTTGATAGTTAATCATGATTTCACAGTTGCACGTATGAAGAATAAAGAGGAAAAAAAGTTCCCAAATGAAAATAGGCATGTTTTGTGTTTAGAGTAACATGCTGTGACACATTGAATGACCTATTACTCTACTGTAAACCGCTTTGCTATTGAAAGTTGAAGCCAGTGACAAAATCTATCCAATTCCAGTGGTTGTAAGTACCCAGAATGTATTGGACTTCTATGGGGACGCGAATGAAGCCGCTGGGCATCCAGCGAATTTCAGCTCCATCTTGTTTCTTGCCGAAAGGCTCTGGCGTGGGCCTGTGGTTGCCAGGCGCCTCCTGAGGTGACTCTATCAGAGCCAGTCAAGCCTGAAATCAATCACTCACACCCATCAAAGGCTGCCCTGCACCGCCATTGTGACTGAGCCATCTGGGCCTCAGCACACTGTCTACATTTATCTCTATGAACTATATGTGGCTCTGTGTGCATGCGTGTGTTTGTGTGTATTTGTGTGCCCTCCCGCATGCGAGTGTAAGTGCAAATGGGATGAAAATAATAGAGTAAAAATTAATAAGCCATACTGCATTGCTTTCTAAACCATAACCATCTGCAGTTGTGAATGCAGGAGGGGAGCAGTGGCTGGCCATAGCATCCATCATGCAAGCATGCTTCTTTACACCTGTTCACAGCCTTCCACTACATGCCTCTCCTGCATGGCATCATCTGCTTGAACTAGTTTTCCTGTGTGGAGGCCTTTCTCCTTTGGCCCCGCTTTGGTCCGTCTCATGGTCTCCAGTCCATCCTCTCAGTGCTGAGTGCTAACTGCCCAGCACTGGCACGCAGAACGGGTGTGGAGTGCCGCTGAGTGTGTGTGGCAGCTGCCATTGGAGGGCAGTAGAGCACCGGCGCATCCATCTCTATCAAAGTGGCCCCCATAGCCCCAGAGAGTGCCCGAGTGTAAAACACTACTTAGAGGGATGTTGGGAGCACAGAGACAGGCTGGGGAAAATGTGGACAGGTCAGGCCAACATTGGACTCCAGTGGCTCTATGGACTCTGTGCAGCATGTGCGCTCACAGCTTTATATGGAGAGACAGACTGACTGAAACAAGACCATGGAAAGGGAGGGAAATAATTGCAGTTACACATGAATAAAAGTGGATATTAGAAATAAAACATTAAAAAGAAACAAAAGGAAATGGTCACAATTATTATATCATATTTGCATTTAGCCAGTAGCTCATTTATTATATTTATGCATATACTTATGTAAGTGTAGTCTCTTTCATTATAATATTGAGAGTGCTCGTCAGTACACATGAAATTCCACATTATGCATTTACCAACGTGTCACAAAACATGATAAAATTTCAACATTATATGCTGAGTCTCAGATTTCGAAGCATAACTCTCCTAATCATGAAGTTATTATCTGTGTCCTTTGTGCAAATAAGTCATCTGTCATTTTTGCAGAAGGACATCTAAGGTCAGCACTATTCAGCCAAGAGCAGTCAATGCACTTCAATACTCTCGTTTAAAAGCCTTCTAGAAAAAGAAAAAGGCAGATGTACTTCTACCTTTTTTTTTTTTTTGTCTGGACATACATCCTCTAATCCTTTTTTCAATAACAGTTCAATACTGTAAGGATATTGTGCCGATATCCATCAGCTCCACTGTTACATGTATTATACAAATCCCTTCAAATGCATTTGGCCAATAATCTACTTTCATTTAAAATGAGCCTTAAACCCCATTTAATACAGAGCAGACACACTGTTATGTGGATACTTCCAGACTCAAAGTCATCTTTCAGATGTCAAATAGATGTTACAAACTATGGCAAAGGAAAATGAAATATGCATTTCTAACACTTCTCCAAAAAGTCCAGAGTTACTCCAAAGTTTAATTCCTGCCCTTTATGATTCTCATTTCTGTGTGAGATGAATTATTTCCTAAGGCGCAACAGAATATGAAGAAATATGTTATTGAAATAGTATATCATTTTGAAGAATTAGTTTATTTCTGCAAAATTGCATTTCTATAATTTTTCTAACAGAGTCATTCATTATGGTGTCCTTAGTGGCAGTGGCACCAACATCATATGAGTCTTTTTTATAGTCGGCATTTTAGTATTCATTTAAATTTTAATCCACAACACCAAATATTTTACTGATTACATATGTAATAGTCATTCTGTTTGAAATTATTAGTATATGTTGCCGTGATAATATAATTTTATTATTTTATTGCAGCAGTATTATTTTCAAAAGGGTAAATTAAACATGATTGGCAACAGTTATAACTGCCATAACTGTTTGCAAGTAAGGAATTAACATGTGAAAAATATCAAATTAAAAAACCTCAGGTCCAGCACTGTCCTACATTTAAGTAGCTCTCAATTCACTCAAAACAGACCAGCCTGTAAACTTTCATCCCGGGAAGAAAACACATGTTCCTTGTTTTCTGCTTGTACATTAACATCCATGTTTTCTCCATTCCATTTAGACAGAGAACTGGGATGCCCCAGTCCCGAGTGCAATGTCCCAGACCTTGGCCGGCTCTTTTATGTAAACAGAAACTCCTCGCTGTGAAGGGGTCCCATAGTTAAGAATTCCACTTAGAGAGCACGTTGGACTCTGCAGCGATATGGGGAGATTCATGTTCTTGCCTTTTGCTTTAAAGCTACTTCATGTAGCACTAAATGTAGCCTCAATACCCAGTTGACTGTGTAGAAGTACAATAAACAATTCAGCTTAAGTTACAAACTTGCTTACTTTTTATGATTTTATTCATTTGTGAGTTTTTAATTTTGTCTCCACTGATTCAATGCAAGTACATTAATGTGTGCATTAGAAGCCTGTTGATTTAATTGTTATGTAAAGACATGGTCAATATTTAACAGTTAATATACAATAATAACTCCAGTCCACTGCGGTGTGTGGTAAGAAGATTAACTTTCAGAGATTGTGTCGCTGTTGAACTGCATAAATAAAATAATTAAAATAACCATAAGAGAAAAGTGCTTTCTAATCTGTGCATTTACATCTTTAATTTCTGATTTGTCAAATAGTCTTACACAGGAATCGTGCCCATATTAAATATGCAAATGATTAATTCCAGTTAGTGTATAAATTATAAATAAGCAAATTAGAATGTGTCTATAAATCCAGGAATTTTACTTAAGGGATTTAATACCTTTTCTCCAAATGAGTATAAATGATAGACAGTTTACTCACTGCGATATATAAATTCCTCTTTGTTTTAATCGTGTTTTCTTTCTTTGCCACGAAGTGTTGTTTGATAGTGGTGCCAGATACAGCGGGAAACAGAACTTTGCATGATGACGGCAGCATTTTCCAAACACAGTTACCATGTTTACAAGTGCCAGAGGGCGAAATAGGACCTTTTATTTCCCTCCTGCTAATTGTTTGATTTCCTGTTGCCGCTGGAGAGCTCGGCGTACTGTAGGGGAAGAGAGAAGGCCCAGGTTGGCACAGGAGCTTGCACACTCTCACTTCATTTGTCTCAAACACTGCGATGGCTCCAGGCTAGCCTCTCTCTGGAGCTTTGTAGAAATACCAAACAGTGACATCTGACGTTGTCTGTCTACAGTTCCTTTTTTATCATCTCCGCTTTTTTCCCCCCCCCCTCTCCGCCATCTCAAGCTGTTACTGACACCCTTGCAGTGCCTGCCATTGTTTGTTTTGCAGCCCTCACCTCACTAATAAGGTAAGGACATAACTCCGTGTCTGTATGTTGATCATACAAGGAAATCACCGAAACCGTGAAATGCTAAATCATAAATCTGAGCTTTTTAAAGTGCATATTTTAAAGGGAGAGTCCCACCTCTACTTAGTGTTTTGATTTCTACCCTGGACTGACATTGTGTCTATCTGGGGCTTGTCATCGGTTAGTTTGCATAGAGATACGATCCTCTCATCTCACACTGATCCCAGTTCTTAGTCCAGCAGGTGGTGGGCTTTAAAAGTTCTTGTTTGTAAGCTGCCGTGGGAGAGATGACACATTTACGATGAGCAGCACAGGCCAAACAGCCTGGATACAGCCAGGCAGGGGAAGATTCCCCTCTCGTGGCGTGCAGCGCAGTGCAGTGCATTGTGGGCTCCCTTCTGGCCATAACACCACATAGAGCGCCGGACTCACCTACCACTGTTTAATCACAGAGGGCTATTCTCATGTAAATGTACGTTAATCAGGACACAAGGAGATTGTTTTAATCGGATTGCTGGTTTTTGTTTTGTTTTCGTCTGCCTTCAGAACTTGGGAGTGCATCAGGAACAAAAAGTGCCATTGTCAGGTGGCAGTAAGCCAGTAATTCCTCTTGCAGCTTTTTGACGTTAGCACAATCCCACCGACAGACAGATTCTCTGCGGGGACCTCCACGGTGATTGGGCTTCTGTGCAATCTCACCCCTGAACCTGGGCGCTGTCCTCTTGAATTAACTTTAAGAGAGGGCTGCATAGTTGGGCTGCTACAGCTTCCACATTTGAAACGGAGCCATGAAGAGGGCAGCTGTCAAAAATTAAAAAAATAAATGAAAATCCATAAAACAAAAGGCGTTTTCAGGACCAAACTATGAGGCAAGGTCACGAGACAAAGTTGCTATCCAGTCCGAACATAATGCGATAAAATGCTTCATTGCAACCGCCTGTGTTTTTTTGAACAAATAGATACAGTAAAAAAACAAAGCACCTTCAGCATGAATATCCAGGTTTACCTTCTGCTTATTAACCATAAAGTGCATTTGCATCACAGTGTAATGCTACTGGAACATGGCTATAAGTAAATAAAAATCCAAAGTTAATATAAATTTTATGAAATTGCATTACACCGTCTTATGTGGTTGCGACGAGGAGAACGACAGCGGCTGTCAAGTGACTGACTTGTGCCACATCGCCTTGGGTTTTGTGTGACGGATGCCCCTGCCAGTGCCAGTGCATTTCTGCCTGCCAGCAGGCCTTTAATCCCTCCTAATGGGGGTTGTCATCTCACCGCTAATTTAAATGCTCAAACCACGAAGCTCCCCCACCTGGCTAAGCTAATCCCAGTGTGAAGGGCCCCCTTCCCCACAGCTAGCCGCCTCGTTTTGGGGCCCAGGGGCCCGGGGGCCTCACCACCCTCCCACACAACAACAGCATCTTTCAATCATCTCTCCCTGATTGTATTAATCTTATCTGTGTTTAATTACATTTTTTAAGATTATTGCTGTATGCCATCTTTGCACACTGTGGGGGCCGCAGAGGGCTGCTCATTTCGGATGCATTTTCATTTGGGCACAAATCCCCATCAAAGACTGCCAGAAATTATAGGGGAGCCATTTTTTCATGGATGAGGGAGTTTGTAAACTTGGTCCTATAGCCTGAAGTTATGTAGGTTATAGTACGGATTACATTGTCTTGGACAGTTTGAATTTTTGTAAATTATAAATAATACTTTAGAGAAATTGGATTTAATATAAATTAAGTTCTGGTGGTGAAAAAAAAAAAAATTCTGATCTTTTGTAAAAGTACAATCGTGTAAAAATATTATTGATTACAAGTAAAAGTCTTTAGTACAATATTATATATACTAGCAATACTGAATACAATAATATGGGTCACATTTTATATGCTCATCACATGTTTTTATATAAAAAATAATCAGTAAAGTAACTAGTAACCATAGCTGTAAAATAAAATCTAATATTTCTGTCTGAAACGTAGTGGAGTAGAAGTATAAAGTAAAATAAAATGTGCTTGGCTACACACGTCGCTTAAAGCACGTGTTGTTCTCTTCTGTCGTAGTTTCATCGTTCAGTGGTTGTTTTATTTGTCTTCATGTGACAGACTGAGCCTTCTCGTCCCACAAAGTGAGCACGAAACATTCCGCTTTTAGAGGTTCACGTTATTCAGGTGTGCACCTCCTTATTAAAAATTCAGAACTCTGTCTTGCACCGACAGTAAGTAATTTTGTTTGTGCCATTGTGTGTCACTTACACAGAACCCTGGTGAAAGGGGAAAACACCTGAACGAAAAGAGAAGTTGTTTTGTGTGTGTGTGTGACGTTTAGCGATTGTGTTAACCCTCTGATAAAAGGCTGGGGGGTGGGTGGGGGGGGCGCGCTTCGGCAGGTGCATTTAATTAAGCAGGAGCTAATTCTCCAGTGTTGTGAATGACACATCTTCAAGACGTCATCTTGACATGTCGGGGCGATGCACATGGTCCAGATTAACATTAATGGTGGCTAACAGGTGTTTTTGTATCTACCTCGTCATGATTTCCCGACGCTGCCTAATGAAGCTGCGATGGTTGAGAGTGATTGCAATCAGAGATATGCTTTTCTTTTTTTTTTTTTTAATCATCCAAATGAACAATCAGCCATCTGGTCAGATGAGGAGTTTGTTGTTTGATTGCAAACTCTGGCACTGACCTGCTGCAAAACATCGTGCCGTCACGCCACGGAACGTGAACAAACGTTAATATCTTTGCAAGGAAATATGCGAATCCTGTGTTTTTATACACGACTTAACCGCTGTGAACGCGCACCAGAAGAAAAAATTATAGCTGCCGCTCGACGGTCCATCCTGCTGCACAAACACTCCACCACTTGTGTTTTGTCAATAAAAATGTACCATAGCAAATATGAAGGTGTTACAAACTGTGTGCCGGAATATTTACATACAATAGCGATGAAATCTATCTTCAGCTCACCACATTCATCTGTAATGGTGTTACGCTGTGACTGTAAGGCTTGTAGCAATCAGCAGGACCCTGTGTACCACTTTAATATGGAATAGGGGGGTGATGGCAGGCACACACAGAGCCTGTTGATGATTTTGTGTGTGTGCGTGCGTGTGTGTGTATTTCTGGGAGTGATCAGAGGTTGAATGCGAGTGTTTTTCTATCCTTAGGTGTGAGTTAAATGCCTGTGTAAGTACAGCGAGGGGGCCGGAGGGCGTCTGCCTAGTGGCTCCCCCTGAACCCTGGATGGTGGGTTCACCTCCCGACAGGGGGCGGTGGATGTGATTATAAAAATATTTCCCCCCCAAAAAATAATAATTTGATTTTCAAAGGTGCTACACCTGAAAAGAGGTGACACCGTGTGCGGCTACATCACACAGGATTACATGCGCATTATTGTCATCGCTTCAAGTGGTGCTGTAAAATAAATGTGATGGCAAGCTCCGCTCATTTGAATAATTTCCAGAGTGCGAAGACAGATATGGGTTCTGGGCAGAGAGGGGGTGGCGTTCCGAAAGGGACAAAGGGATGAGACTTGGCAGCACATGAAAATGATCATGTGACTTCAAACGTCCCCATTTAATCAGAGACGAGAAACCTCATATGCTCAAATATATTTGATCTGTGCACGTCTCTTCTCTTATTGAGTGGTTGTACAATCAAAAAGTGAAATGGCCATATCGTCTCAAACACTGATTCGCCGTAACGTCCCCACACCTTACCGGGGCCCGAGATACCAGGTTAATGAGGAAAATTAACATAACACAACAATTCCTTGATGTTATTATTCTGCAAGTTCACAAACCTCAGATGTGGTGTGTAATTCTCCCGGCATACCGAGTGACTTTGTAGCCGTCGCAGATCAGATCACTTCTGAAGCTCCATTACCAGCCATTCAGCCCTGGAACACTGGAAGAGGAGCCCTAGTCCACGTGTGACAACGGAAGAGGAGCCCTGTAATGACTCCCGCCAACAAAGAATCATTGATAAAAGGATTAACTAATTAAATTAACAGAGTAAAGTACTTTATAACTGTTAATTATGTGGTTCCCTTGGCTGCTCTGGGCCACGAGCACCCTTTGTTTGAAAGCCCCTTGTCTGTACTAATTGACCTCTGGGGAGCTTTTGGTGTGTGTGCGTATGCGTGTGTGTGCGTGGGTGTGTGTGTGTGTGTGCGTTGGAGGGTGCCTTAGATAATCAAATGGCACGTATAAACAAACTGACAACTTACTTTGGTGTGGAGTGACACTCTGTAGAACGAGGGGACACTTGCTTAAATGACCTTGAATGTGCCACCAGAGAATAGCGCCTCTCTCTGGGTCTGGCCCCTCAGAAGCCTCGTCCTGCTCTCTTAGGGGGCCCCACTATCTTTCACATTGGGGCGGCACTCAGAATGGAAAGCTGCCCTACTTTTGGAGACATAGATGTTTATGTATTTAATATTTTCCAATTTCCGAACCTGTAATATAAATAGTTAAGTATGTGTGGGAGCCAAAATCTGTTGCTTGCAGCACAATGTCACTGTGCAATATAAGGTTTTATAGAAAACCACAGAAGCCTTGTTTTGTTTATGCACCCGTCCTTTAAAGTTTTCGTACCATCACAAGGAGGCAGTAGTAGAGACTCTTTTATCCTCTGTGGTGTCTCCTCTAACGCGTGGCCAATCACATTATTAATCTCCATGGCTGCAGTCAAAAGGCTGATAGATGTGACCCGGTCTCCCATCCATTCCCGCCTGAGCCAGCTCCATCTTTTCCCAGTCGTTCTTTTAAGCCCCTCTCTCCTTCCAATGGGCCCGGCCACCAAAATCCTAATGACGTCCTTGACAAGTGATCCATCAGTTGGCAATTACAACATCTGTCGCCATGACAAAGCTGCCCACAAAGATGGCTCCGACACTCTCTTTTGCGGGGCAACTCTTCCTCCCCCTCGATTATGTCTGGGGGTTTTTTGGGGGGGAGGGGGGGGCGGGCAGAGATGCAGAGTTGGTGGGGTCGTGTGGGTAGGGTGAGGCGGAGGGGTGGGTGGGGGGGTTTGCCACTTTGTGCATTAAAAAGGGGCCGCCCCACAACACAGACAGACATGTTGACAGCAAACACAAACATAGCAAAACAAATGGTTCACGCCTACCTCTTTAGATTTCCATTCAAATGCACTCCACAACTCTGTGAAAGTGCTCTATCTTCTATAGAGGGAAGAACCTACCAGCTGCCATCGTCTCTCCTCACTATAAAGAGGACCTTTCACTTGGGAACAATGAGAGGGCTTCTCTTGTCTCTTGGCCCCGGAGTCTCTGCCACACCATGTTTAATTTCAATAGCCATAGATCAATGCAGAACAACACTCCATAAGTGATAGGGCTGATCTGAATCACCCAACGGGACTTTTGTTAACGTCAGCAAACATGCATTCAGATAGTGATTCAGCATTAACCTACGCTTGCCGTTGTTCCGCGCAGCATTTAACCAGCGGGCAGCTCATTTCGAACACCTACACACTTTTCAGAGGGCTCCCTAATCTGTGAAGGTGTGTTTTTGAGAGGAATAAATTGTGTTTCAGGTGGATACATTTGCAGATGATGCCTTTCATGCTGTCTTTTCTGTGACTCAGTGGGAGGAAGGTGTGGGACTTTGCCTTGCTTTTCTTTCTCCCCTTTAAGTGGAGCACCGGATAGATGGCATGACATCACGGGCCAAGCCAGCAGCACAATGCAAAGGTCATGCGGCCCATTGATCTAGGGGGCCCCTGATAGAAACCCCCTGTATTATGGGTCCGCGCACGCGGGGTCTTACACACACTGAGCCATAGAAACAGACCACAAATGGAGCCTTGTTGTCTTCCCATTCAGTGCCTGCAATCAGCGGATTTACACTTTGATGTGGAGCTGAGGAATAAAGCCTTTTCGAGCACTGACCTTTATCGACTGATGGATTAAAATCCATAGCCCTCTCTCTCTTTCTCTCTCTCTCTCTCTCTCACACACATACACACACACTCTCCAAACTACATATCTAAGTTACAGTCCAGCTAGCTTGCCACTGAAGCTGAGCATTTCTAAAGCCAGTTCTTTTCTTTCCCTTTATTCCCTTCTTTGCTCTCGCCCTGACTTTTATGCTTGGATGCTAACATTGAACAAGACTTCTTATTCTTGTCAGGAAATGACTGGTAGTGGATTGGTGGCTGTTTGATTCAGGACCTGCAGAACAAATAAAAGAAGTGACAGCCGCAGCTTACTGCCTCACTTAGTGTCAGAGCTGTTTCAGAGATCGTTGTGTGCAACAAATGCAGACGGTATTTAACATTCGATTTTTTTTTTTTTTAAGGACAAATCGCAACTCATGGTATCTGCCAACACCAGTTGTAATCTGTATACCTCACCGTGCGGATTATGTAAGGCCAGTGATAGCTGTCACACTATAAAATGAGTTGGCAGCCCACCAGGACTGAATGAATTTAACTGATAGCAGACCGCTCAATTTCCCTAATGGCATTGACAAAAAAAAAAATGTTTAATGTGAATCGATTTTCTCTGGTCCTCTTTATCAGGCCGGTATTGGTGCTGATACCGATCCAGTGTATCAGATCTTCTTTATTTTCTTTGATGGAAGAGAAAAAGACATTTTTACGCACTGTGGTCACTCGTACAAATACAGCTGTCTCTTTTTTTGGCAAAATCTGCCTTACAGATGTACAGTAATGGGCCTTAAGGCTTTCTATATCAAACTGTGTCTATCACGCTCATTGTGGACCAAACACAACCACACAGCTTCCATTTTCCGCTTCCTAACGCCTGGCTTCCCATCTATTGTTTTTAAAACCTTCCCTGATGCCCACTTGGACATTTCTCTGTCTGCTGTTCTCCCAGAGGTGCCAGCTTGAGCCAAATGAACAGAAACGGGAATCTATCACTTCTCCGTCCACTATCAGGCCAACTGGTTTTGATGGCCCCATTCTGCTTTGTCAGAAACATGCCAAAGCCTGCTGTAATCCGCTAAAGAACACTTAACAACCAAGTAATGTCACGGTAGACCAGCGATCTGTATGCTGTGACGCACTTTAAAAATCTCGCAGCCATATCCACTTAATTCAGCTAGTGCTTTTGGAAGGCCCACCTGAGAATTGTGAGACTGCCTGCAGAGAGCCAACCATCAGCATTAGAGAGCATTACCACCATGCAACAAAAAAAACACTTAGGCTATTTCTCACTTGGAAATGCTGGCCTACAAGCCTTTCCCAGAGCTCTTCTAAGTGCAACGAGAGTTTGAGTCTCTGTTTACTGCCAGCGTCACAGGCCCACAACACCAATTTGACCACTGATACCCGAGTTGTATTCAAGTAATTACTGTTCTGTTACTGTGAGCCTTTGTTAGAGAGTCATTAATTTGTTAGCTAAACAATCATGGTTAGAGCGCCCTAACTGTGAGTTTAAAAGGTTCCGAGTTGCGTAGATCATGAAGCCATCCTTTGTTTTTCGCCGTGCAACGTGAAAAGGTCTCCGAGCAAAACAATTACATCACAGCACAACAAGGTCCTGAGTGTACAACAATGACAAGAGAATTGTGCCTTCAGGCAGAAAACACTTTACACACTGGAGCTGGAGAACGGGGGGGTGGGGGGTATTTTCTGGTTGATGAGCAGAAGGTACATGGTCCATTCAGACAAATGGGGAGAAACAACAAGGTACACTGAGAAAAAAGCTGCAACAAAAGGAAAAAAAAAACAGTCCTATGAAATATTAATGGGATATATTTACTGACAAGCTACTGGAACCAGCAGCTCTCTTCAGGGCTTCGGGGAGAGAGAGAGAGAGAGAGAGAGAGAGAGAGAACGCTTGCGCTTGACTGACAACCACTAGGTGCAGAGGTACATGCACATGACCTGAGCATACAGACACAGAAACACACTCATACACGCACTTGTGAAATTATAACTGGACAGCACCCCCTCACTCATACCTCCAGAGGACACTGAGAGCAGTCTTTGGGTGTATTTTGAGAATGCCAGAGACATGACAAAAATGTCCACATATGGTTGCATATATATATATATATATATATATATATATATATATATATATATATATATATATATATATATATATATATCCTTTTTTTATTATCCCGTGCATTGAAAACACCCCCATAATTTGAGAATTATGTAAGCATAAAATAAGACTCCGGCATGCACCGACACACACTTCTCTATCTCCCTTGGCCCCGCTCCCGAAATCTCGCTCTGTCCCAGAAATTCCAAACTTTGCTTACCTAATTTTTGGAGCATATTTCTTTGCCACAGGAGGTGGTTATGACAAATTAGAAGTCTACAAATGTTCTGATGGTGTAAAGGCTCCAGCTGTCACCAGGGAGATGGTGATCAGGTTTCCAAGCTGCATGGTCTCTTGGCGCCACAAAGAGTTCCATATGGTCATCCAAATGCTGCACCTAAATCTGCTCCCAATCTCCACCCCGGAGCTGAGCACTTCTACTGAATTAGTCACAAGGCTTCTGAGCATATGAGGTACAAGACAACAAAAATCATATGTCCTTCATGGAAAAAACAGGGTAGGGGGTGCAATAGTGGATGGGAAACAGGAGTTTATCAGCAGACATAAACATGTAAACATATCATTCACATTTCTCGCGACTGCCTTTGTAGAGATGTGGCAAATGATCTCCAGCGCACGGGCTGATTTGCGACGGGAATGAGTTTCGGAGTTTGCTGTTGCACTGAAGTGTTACTTTGGGATTTTTGTAAGGGATAATAAACTGGGTGGAAATAACAGACCAGGCTTACGCAGAGAATGCCACGAAACAATCTGGATCGCACTGACGTATCTGTGGCCACGAATTAAAAACAAAAACGGAAGCTGTGTTTAGGATGCAATCTATTTTTTGCTCAGGTTTGCGAGCCGTCCAAATTGTGCGGACCGTTTACCAGCGAGAGTGCACGCGTGGCCATTTACCTCACTTCTTAGCTGTAGGAAATGTTTGCAATTATCATTTTAGGACATTTTAGCCTTGCGTTAAATGGTCGGATAGTTGGAAATTCAAGCGAAAATCACTTAACCATCACGGGTGTGATACTGAGATGGGAGTTTCTGTGGATGCGGGACATTGTGACATTAATCTAAAAAAACTCACAGCGGGGGTGAAGCGAAATAAAAAATTCAACTCGCGGTGTCATGTTCTTTACCAAACCTGACAACCTGCCTCAACAGAACATCTCCCCCATAGCCTCATGCTCCTCTCATGGCTGAACAGTGAAGAGCAGGGGATTGGTGATCTATAATTAACCAGTGGGTCGGTGTTGATGTCATTGACACAGCGTGGAGGTAGAAGGTGGCAGTGCCAAGGCACCTGTTGTTGTGGAGTGTGGCATCTGATATCATTACCTACCCAGCCGGAGCGCCAATGTCCCCGCTGGGTCGCGAACTGTCCAAGCTACCGACCACGCTCACCTTTCACACACACGTGCCCGCACACACACACACACACAGACACACAGTCACACACACCACCATCCACTGTCATCATGTCCTCCTTTACATAACTAACACTGACGGCCCTAACACCTAGAGGGCAGAGATCCGCAGAGAGTTTCAATTATTGTTAATGATATTTTGATGGTAGCTGGTTAACTTATGCAACCGTCAGTATACAGCTGTACAAATATTTGATGGCGAAATCTTCAAAATCTACAGTATGTGGGTTTGTAGCCCAAAGGGTTTAAAGGAACAGTCAAATATTTTGCCAGTGTTTGCAGTCAGACACACCGTCTAATGAGAACGGCTTCTTTAGTGTGCATTAGCACAGATGCTTGGATTGTAAGGGAACTGTGAGCGTTGCTGCTTCAAGAGTGATTTAAAAAAATTATACTACTGCATAAACATTGGACATATGTCCTCTTTTTATCTTGTTTGCTAGCAGTTAATCCACAATATATACACCATTACATGGGATTTACTTCTGGTAGGGTCGAGGTACCACAGCTGGTAATCCTAACAGCCATATGTGACAGTGTTACCTCCGTTCTTAAAAGAACACCACTATCTGTTTTTTATGTATTTTCCCTCACATGTTAAAGGATAATTCCAGGTTATTACAACTGGTGTTTTATTTTCACGGCGTTGGTCATCATGTCTGTGGGTTAACATCATACTTTTACAGGTAATTGCTGTTTTGGAAACATATTGACATCATAAGTGCTCCAGGGCGAGAAACAGTGCTGAGACAGTCAGAGAGGTTGTAAAAAAAAAAAAAAGACCAAAGGTTCAGCCGGGTTTGCTTCGTCAAGGAGGGCAGGTCAAAGTTGAAATAAACGTCGGTGTGTGATCCAGTTTAAGAAATCATTACTGATTCCTCCTCCACATATTTGCTAATTTGGTGTGTTTGTTTAAAGCCTCTCTGACTGCTTGGGTTTCTTGCCCGGTCTGACTTCTTTTTAGTCATTTTCATAACCAGTAAAAACAATGAGCACAACTGCAAAACGCCAAGAATTATCTTTTATAAATAACAAAATAAAATGGAACTGGGCAAACTGAGTTAAACCCCTCCTGGAACTATCTCATTGTGCGGACGCACGCTTTCCTCATCTGACTTTGGGGTTTGACGGCAAACATACATTTTCCCCCAAAACATCAGACAGTTTAACAAACAAACCTCCCGAGGGTTCTATTAGAAGGATATTAGGGATTTTTTTTTTTTTGCTGATTTCAGTAAGACACGATATTGGTGAGAGCGGGACTGCCGCACTCAAAGTATGAAAAATGAATAGAACATTTACAGTGAGACAATGTGACCGTTCCGGGTGAATGCCATTTATTAGTGTAGCAGCTTTCCCAAGCAGATCAGAATGCCTAAGCCCTGAGCACTGACAGGGATTTCACAGCCCAAACTGATTTTCAGGCTGGCAGGGTTCACACACACCAACACACACACACACACACACACACACACACACACTCACACAGAGATGCACATAAAAAACACAGCGATATCATGTCATGGTGATAAGATGTTAATGCATTGTATTTTTTTTTTGTTCTATTCTCCTATCACAGGATCTACAGTACTTCTTGATAATTATTTTAATAATTTGATGCTTCAAGTTTAAGTCAAGCGTTCCTAGACACCGCTGTGATTAGCAATGTGTCAGCAACTAAGAATCACTTCTTAATAACTTTTTACTCTTTAATGAATCATTATTATAGATGCATGCACCAATAAATTAGCAGACATATTTACAAAAGACTTCGATGTTAGACATATTTTTTTTAATTTCAATAAGCCAAACCCCTGGGCAAGCAAATCCCATAATGTAATGTGTTTTTTTTTTATGAATCGGTAGCTCCCCAGATATGCAATAAAGGCACAGCAGTGCTCTACATTATTGATTCAGTTTCATAACAACCCAGAGTGTCTTTATTCACTGCAATTGGTGAAGAAGGAATCACGCACACTTATTTAAAAAATCACTGCACCAATTAGTGAAGTTGGAGCCTCTCCTTTCGCTTTTAATAAGTCCTTTGAGATCTGATTTGTAATGAGAACGGCATTGCGTTCACGGTGGCGATGGCTTATTGCTAATTTGAAATCATTTACTACATTACGGAACGTTTAGGAGGGTATATCACACACCACGAGTATGTACACAGCCGATTTTGCAGGGAACGGTATGTGCACAGGCGCGAGAAAACACAAAGATGCATCTTGTTGAGTCAAACTTCTACGTTTAATCATTAATGCGTTTTTTCTCTTGCCAACTACAACAATCACTACAGGGAGGGCATTGGCTTTCTGTCAGGAATCTGTCAACACAAACAAAGACTTCACGACTGTTTGCCGAACACTTTGTTTATCCGGTGTAGTTCCTGTGAAATTTTTGTGGCTGCTTATGTCAGATCAGTAGTAATGATGACTTCAAAAAAAATATATAGTTTCCAACTTTTGCAAACTTTCTCTGTAAGAAAGTTCCTCTCCCAGTCTCTGGTGGCCATTATCTGGTGCAGTGCTCGTGCTATTTCTTCGGGGAACTAGTTGCCTTTTCATTTATGTCCCTCAGAGTTAAAGCCTAATGTCCTCTGGGACTGCATGTCATTGGCTGACAAGGTTTTAGGGATTTGAGTGAATTTTCCTGCAATAATGGAAATATCTCGAGCCCCTGAGACAAACAGACAGGAGACTGGCAGGAAATATCTTAATCTACATTGACCCTTTGTTGGCACAGTCCCATACCCTTAGTGAGAAGAACATGTGCATGTACACCCAGCGCACGCATACCTGCACACATCCACACGCACAGTAGAGTACATCTGGATTGTGTTGCAGTGACCATAGGCCCCTGAGTGTGCGGCCTCAGTGGCAGTGCGTGGGTGAGAGCCAGGGTCCAGTGCACCATGGTGGGGGCTCTCCATCACTCTGCCTCCTGGCTTGACAGGGCCTGGCTCTGGGGCCCGTCAAGGTCTTGCTGAGTGCACTCAAACTGTGCACTGCTGAGGAAGGGATTCTGTATCCTTCTAATGGATTACTCACCCACATCACCTGTCTGAGTGGATTCTTCTGACCGACAGACACGCACCTCGTGCAGACGTGTACTCTTGTGCATGTACAACCTTCAAGAAAGTTTGCGTTATCGAAGCTTGCATTAACATAGCAACATTACCATCACATTTAATTCAGGCTATCAATATTTTTTTCTTTGTGAAAGCTCTATTCCTCACTTAAAGAAAACAGTGCTCCACCCTAAGAATCAAGCTTTCCTCTTACTGGATGGCGAGTAAAGTTGTTTTCTCTTCTAACTAAAAAGGTCACATCTATGTCATTTACTTTTAATTCGGACAGAGAGAAAGGCTGGTGTCATGCTGCTGGACACCTGCGGACCCCGGTCAGGGCCGCAGTCCTAATCAGCCTAATACATATGTGTCACATCCAATGACCCACTGGCTCTTTTCATAATAAAGGTCACTCGGTGAGAGATACCCTGTCCCCCCAGGTCCTCCTTAATGGGGAGCCGCCGCACCTTTCATAACCAAATGCACACTACTGACTTAGATACTCCAGCATGTATGTAAAACACTGCACAGACGTCTCATTATGAACTCATTACGTAGTTTTTTTTTTCTTCCAACATTTAATTAACTTTTGTGGATAATATTTTTCTATAAAGTAAAAATGACAATTAAACATCATATTCCTTTTCTCTTTAGTGTTTGACCTCTGACCTTAACACGCAAGGGAGGAAGATTTAGTAAGCTTATTGTCATGGTGGCGTTGATCTCCTGCTTAAAAGGTGCAACAGGGAAATATGCATAGAGCTGAAACTACTATTTTGTCAGTTGCTTTTAAAGCAAAAATGCCAAACAAAGGCTTAATTCATTATTTACTTTTTATATACCATATATTTTTGGACAGCTGCGTCTTTATTTAAAGGCAGAGATTATAGGAAACGTGGGAAGAGAGATGGTGAATCGAACTGGGGACGTCGAGATTACAGCTTCTTAACCTCCAAGCCAGTACACGCCCAATTTTCTGATATTTTATCGACAAAAAGATCAATCAAGGAAATACAAATAATCATTAGCTGCAGCCCTACGAATGCCGTCAAAAGATAAATAGGACATATTTAAGCCTATTAGCTCAGTTAAGAACAATGTGTCCCCCTTTCCACTCAGACAGATACTGTACATCATTTCCAGAAAGAGGTGAAATGCTGTTGCCTGTAAATAATGGCTTTAGAGGTCAGCTATTGATCCGGTGCTGAAGGGGACCTTAGGGGCATGTTAAGAAGGGCTATTGTTGCTTGTCAATGAACCCTTTATGGCTTTGGACTTGACAGGTCTGGCACTATAAATCAAGGTTAAACCAGTCCTCTAATAGTAAATCAATGTTAGTCGATAGATATTATCATGTGATTATAATTCAGTGGAGTAAACCATTAGTCAAAACTTAAATAGTCTTTCTAGCCTGTCTACAGTCCTCCAGCTGCAGGGTCTTTGTCCGAATCATGTGTTGATGCAGACTCCTTTCTAAGTCCCCAGTCCTGCCCCTAAGTCATGCTATTGTAAAATGGCAAGATCCTCCATTAGTTTAACTGAGGAGGTTGCTGAGATTTGAGAGAACAATGTAGAAGTTATATTGAGATAACCTTTACACAAGAGTAGATATTTCACCTGCATTAAGATTACCCTGAGAGTAACCTACTTGTTATTTAGCTCTAAGCCTCCTCTATCAATGTGCTTCTACTTGTTTGAAAGTAGCATCAGTCAAAAGTGTCTGCTCTGCAACTAAATGGGGCACAGGGACGTATCTATCTAAGTGTAACCTTTGCAGTACTGATATTTATGATAAAGACCATTAGGCATTTGTGAGTTGCTTGCGCAAGGGCTTTAAGGCTAACAACGATCGTGAAGCGAGCCGCTATCCGGGGTTTACACGGACGTCTGTTTCATCTGTCTGCGCTGCGGCGCAGCCTGTGATGGAAATGTCATTATACTGTACACGGTGAATTATTGAGGGGTCATGATACAGACGCTGTCTCTAAAGCCTCTGCAATGAAAGCACAAAGGATAACAGGACCAGTACATATTGTTCTCTCTCTCTCTCTCTCTCTCTTTCTTTCTTTCTTTTGTACTCGTTTTCTCTTCCTCTTAAGAAGGCATATCTTTGATGGCGGCCCCTCTGCTCCACTCATCACCGGCTGGACAGCTCTGTACTCACCTTGCCGTCTTGAAGGACGGTCTATACTCTAAGTCGCCAGCTACAGGAAAAGGGGAGAAAGGGGAAGGGAGGTATGGCCAAGTTTGAGGACTTCTCTGACTTTAGTTTGGAAAGTGCATTGTAGTGTGCAGCGAGCAAAGGCGTTTCCTCTCTCCTGTATAAATCTAATCATCGTGTATCATGATGAATCCTACATCAAATAACTTTAAACTTTAAAACCGGTTTGGAAAATAAATGTGCATACGCGCAATATTATTAATTTCCTTCGGCGGGCAAAACTGCACATGATCAAGGTGTCTCAGGTTGTGCATCTCAATGCTAATGTGTAAAAATGCAAACCAAATCAAATTCAAAAGTGTCCTATCAATTGCATCAACACAGCAGCGGGAAGCCCTGTCTTTTATTTTGCATATTCATATGATTACTCGTCCAAAGGACAAATACATTCACGTCAACACCATTGTGCTTTGATTCCACATGATAAAAGACGATCTCATTTCATTCTTGCACCTTTCTAGTCCAAACCTAGACACTCTGATTTGGTAAAATGTAATTCTAATTTATCATTTTTCTGCCCGAGGCAAAACTCTCTCAAGCCTGGGGCTGTTTGAAAAGCAGTTGGACACAAAGACAGACCCTGGGAACTTTGCCCATGCAGTCAATCAGTCAGACACCCCAGAGTGCCCAGACCCGAACAGCTTGTTTTTTGTCCACGGATATCAAACAACTTCTCCTCTCCCGTTAGATAATAAAAACATGTTAATAGGAGTGAGTTGTTTCTGTCTTTTTTCGCCGGAGATGGTTGGTGGATACGCGGTGTCTCTGTGGTCATGAGCTGGGCAGCAGAGCGGACATCAAAGGCCGGTAGAGGTCTGTGACAGTGAATGCAGCTGGTGTCTGAGTCTCCGCGCTGGACAGAGCTACAGGCAGGGCCTCAGCTGCCCCACAATAAAGACACACAGGGGAAGGCAGAGCCTTTAAAGGCTAGACAAATATACACACTCGTGGACACGCAGGCAAACAAGCACATGAACACGAACAATGCCCACTGAAAATAATTTACTCCACTAAAACATCACGCCGTCTTTACAGACACATCGTGAAATCGTGCTGAGATTCGCCTCTTTCTTCTCCTTCCTTTCACTTAATTCCTCCTAAAGAGTTTCCGTCTAATTTTTTGAAAGTAACACTGCCTCTTTGCTTTTATATAATCGCTTAGTTTGCTTCTGTGCAGATATTTCTGTACGTGGTTCTTAAAGTCGGGTCTTAAAATGTGGACTGGGGTCTACCAGGGACCCCGGGGAGATGCCTCCTCATTAGAAAAATCTAAAATAGATCCACAATGACATGAATGCCTGGATTTTAGCTTCCCTGTTATGATTATTGACACAACTACATTATGACTAAATGTATTTGTGACTGTGAAATAGTATAATGGAATCATTTTTTCATCCATGGGTAGACGAGGGAGGAATCTGAAGGACAAAGAGTGAAGCCCTGCTGGCATACTGTGGACAGCTTCATGTCTGATGTGGTCCTGACTTCACAGTGGGACTCTGTGTCTACGCTGCTGACAGCTTTTCCCTCGTGTCCACTCGGCAAAGTATCTCTGAGCACGATGCAGTAATCACGCTGACCACTTTTTGGATTTTTCACTGTAAAAACAAACAGCAGTCTTAAATTGTGGTAATATTGTTTGTCAATTTGAAAACCGAGTGTTGTCCTCTGATTAATAATGCCTCTGTTCATGGTTATTTTTGAAAAGATGATCTCAGAGGACAGTTTATCTATTCGCCTGTGGACTTTCAGTTCCGGTTTTAGCCTGTAGAGGGCATGCCAAAACAGCAATCTGGTCAAGCTCAACGGGGAGTCCAGAGACATACAATATCCCCACAGAAGAAAAGCACAGGGCGACTTTCATCTGTCTATAAAGGGAGGAAATGGTTTTGTTAGATAGAGGAATACTAATATTACAATACAGAGAATATGAAGCTAGGAGCTGTGCTGATTAACTCAGATTTTATAACATTTCTTCTGGAAACTACATTTGATTCAAACCGAAGAACCATTACCTAAAATCACCAAAGGCAACTTTGTGGAGTATCCCGGCATTAACGGGTGTGCGCAGAACTTTATTAAGGCCATGAGATTATTAAAGTGAGCAGTGAAAATGCAAAAGAATACATTCACTCAGAGGGAATTTAAACAAACGACTCATTAGAATAACGTCCTCTTTTCTCTTTAAACGGGTTAGAGGTCCTGAATAAAACATGACTTATCTATTGCGATCACGTTAGTCGAGCCATTATTCATTTAACCATTTATTTATTGCTCCATTCATCTACATAAATATTTAACTATGTCTTGGCATCTTTATGGACTGCTTGCTCTGCTGCTCAATTACAAGGAGCAGTGTCCTACCATGGCCATATGCCTTCTATCTGGTGACACTATATCTCCACAATTTATGGATGCCAACTCAGAGCGTTGTCATTCTGGTGGGTTTTATGTATATCCATGCAAGTATTAATCTGGGCCTAATGACTGGCAACAATATGTTCCAGCCTGTGTGCCCAATAGGACGGCTATTGTATACATATCATATGGCATAAAATAAATGGAGTGTTCTTTTTTTTTTTTCGCCATTGTATAGATTAAATTGGGTGCCCATATGGGGGCCCTCCTGAAAGGCATGTAGAATACGTCGGGACTCCAACTAGATGCATGCTTTATTACTCACACACCATATATTCACACCATATATTATAAAGCCCTTACAAGTTTTCACTTCCCCTTCTACAACAAAAGCTCCTGCTCGTTTGGCGAGGGGAGCATGGAAGCATGCAGAACCGAGGGGAAGCGAGGAACCGTAAACACCCGCCATGGGTCCTCCTTTAAAGTGATGAACAGCAATAAAAGCAGCACCGGTTGTCTGCTGAGAGACAAAAAGAGCATTTGACCACCTGGGTGCACATCATTTTCTCATGCAGTTTCTCAAGCATGACTATCAGGAGATGTCCCCCTTAACATTATATGTGGCTAACTCGACCCAATCCCCGAGTCACGTATAGCTCCCTTTTCATTCAGTGAGGCTACACAGCTCGCTCTGTCATGCCTGCCTCGATGGCGAGAGAAATCTCCCCACGCGGCGGTGTGACCTCGGAGCTCTGTGACACTTGTCACATGTCACTTTTCCTGCCAGGTCACCACCAACCATAGCTGCAATTTGATCAACCGAGTTCCCCATTATCGCCTGATAACTGCGGGAGAAGCCAGGATGACTTCTCGAGGTAGCGGAGGGAGTCTGTTGAACTGACATTAAACCGCGTAACTCGGCGTAATCTGGTTCACTTACTTTCCCACACATAGTTCAGATGTGCTATAAATATATATATAAAAATAATGTTTTTAGAGCTCTTCTTTCCGTCTCAGAGTCTCGGTTCCCTAAAAGAAAAAAAAGAGAAAAAGATAAATCACCTCTAGATGCCTTTTGGAGTTCTTGTTGCTGATTTAAATTGCGGGACTCGGCAAATCAACGGCAAATCAAACATCCAATCCACATATAACCCACCCCCATATCCCCAAAATTGGCTTTTTGTCAATTACAATCAAGGGCACTTTCACTGTTGTCGCCCCCCTTTCCTTTCTCTTTTATGTTTCCTCAAATCACAGAGTACAGTATACACTGGATCCTTAATAGAAATCCATGCATTAGGAACATTATTAGTGTGGGTCACTGTAAGAATCACCAGCCAGAGCCACAGACCTCCTATATGAGCGATTTAAGTATAAGAACACCATTTCCCAATCACAAGATAAAATGTATTTACATGTACTCCATCCTATAGTCATGTATTTGTAGTATAATGCACTAATGAATGTGATTTCCAGACCATTCCTTTATCTACACATACCGGTACATGCACATAGACATACACTATGCATATTTTCTTTTTTCATATTTCCTTTTTGTCAGTCTCCAGGCTATGACATTTCTGTCAATAGAGCAGATGTCTTGCTGAATCTTGGCTAAACTCCAAGAGGCAGAATCCACAGTAGAGCAGTCTCACTTTCAGCAGCCCCGCTCAGCTGCAGAACATACGCACATAGTGTTAGTGTACTGCAGTCTGCAATGAAAGTTTTTCCCTTCAAACCCTCGTGTTGCAGCTACTTCTCCGTAAACATAACCTTTCTCTGTATGGTAAAGTTATTGACCAGTGGTGTCCTGCTGGCTCAGCTTGGCCTGAGAAGTCCGCCTGGCGCATGGGTGACATGTCTGGCATGCCACTGCTGGCTCTTTTTGATACCACAGAGAGTGTATGACTGGCAGGCCATGTTTCTCGTGTCTCCAGCCCCTGAAACAGCCATCACTCCGAAAGGATGTTTTCAATCCCCCAGCCTCGTACCCCCTTGCTGCTCTGAGAGAAGGTCAAGTTTGGCCCATCAGTCACTGACCAAAGGGCGGGGCCTAGCAGCTGGTGGCCATCAACGGCCGTTAAGATGTTCAGTAGTCCCAGCCCTATCACATTTCTGATATTATTTTTAAGCCTAAAAAGCCTTAAAATGAATGAATAAATACAAATCTAGCCACTTGAGTATCAATCTCATTATGATAAACTTTAGAAGTGCATTTTCTAAGGCGAGTTTATCACCCTGCTTTCATGTAGATCTATAGAAATAACACATTTGACCTGGCATGAAGAATGCTACACGCACACATGGGTCATAGCTTTGTGCACTGACACATTGAGCCGCACGTCACATGAGTTCAAAGAAGGGAACCCACGAGGTGGTCATTTGCGTGTTTACCCAGGTTTGGGTCAGTGTTTTCAGGTGCATATACACCTTTACATGCCCTTCTTTCACCACTCATCGACGCGCACGCACACACCATTTACACCCAAACCTATACCCATATTGACGCACACTTTCCCTGGTGTTGTTTTAGCAGGGGGAGAGCAGCAATGGTCTGGAACAGGCCTGTTTTTTAGTGCGGGTCAAACTTTGGCCAGGCCTAAAGGCGGCAGCCATCCGATCCCTACCGAGGTGCCTCTGGTCTGGGACCCGTTTGAACCTCCACCTGCTGAGAGAACTTCACTTTAGATACATTGTTCAGGCCTCTCTGAACATTGCAGAGGGGAGGTGGGACATTATGTTAAAGTCAACACCACAGGATCAGTCCGCTCTTTGTACTGGGCTTTGAGGGTGACCTCCATTCTTGGACCATGTAGCGTGCAGTAACTCATGCGGTCGCACACATGGACCGAGCAGAATGGGATACGTTTTTTTTCTGACACTTCTCAGAGTATGTTTGAGCTTAATTTCTTAAGTTGCAATCAGTCAGTGGGGTTCTATACAGCCTACAGAATACATGAGATTGGGCGATATCACAAACGTAACACGACATAGCCGCGACTTGCTAGTTTTCTCAGTTTTTGCGTTTGGGAAAGAAAGCCACAGTCGTGTTTATTATTACAGAAGGACAATGCTTTTTTTAAGAACGTCACTGGCGTACCAGGCCTGTTGCTCTTAAACACAGATGATTACAGGCCGAATAGTTCTCTCGTGTTCAGCGGTAAATCCAATTTCAAATCAAAAGTAATCGCCCTGGGGTGCCATTGCTTGCATTGCTGCAAATCAACACCAATTGATGGCAATCTTGGATTTACTGCACTTTTGCATCAACATGATGAAATACTTTATCATGTATCTGATTCACCACGTTAGCTAAAACAGATATTTTATCTTAGTTAAACTGAATTTCCGCCTGATTTACTATTAAAATATCCAATTTCATAGAACTTGACTGAAGATTCGACTCTCTATCACACCTCAGTTATACATATAAATTAAAACCACCCAAATTGTCCCCCTATGTGATAAAATGTGGGTAGTTATAGTGTATTATCTCTTCTTTCTACTTTTTGTGCTCAGGTCTGTTCGTCAAATTTGATATTTTAGGGGCCAAATTATTTCAGCTATCATGCTAAATTATTAGGTAATACTGCATCTTAATCTTAAAGCTGATTCATGCATTTGATTCACTTGTTAGTTTTTTTTTTTTTTTTTGGTGGGGGGCGGGTTTCCCTCCGCAAAAATCACGCAGCACTGCCTACTGTATAAACAAAAGTGTTACTCCTGGCTGCATGTTCAGGTTTTCCGTGTTGTTTTCTGCCTGTGCACTCTACTTGTCGGAAGGGGCAGGATGAGAAGTCATCCATCTCCAGCTAACAGCCACCAGTCTGGCCCCATGCTGGAGCCCCAGAGAGAGGAAGCGATCGCTCACAGCACAGGAGCACATTCCCCCTCAACACAGGGGGGACAAGGCCATTTAACCCATCAAGGCCCGGTCTACTTTTCTTTGCTATCACGTGCGACTGTGTACGTGTGTGTGTCTGCAATGGTGTATGCTTCTGTCATTGCATGTGCACGTGTCTGGGTGTAAGTTAATGCGTGCACAGTCATTAGTGCCGTGCTCCGTTCTCTCCTGTTTGTGTTGGTGGGCTCTTCAGTACGCCGCGCCTGCCGGTAAGTAGTTAAATAGCCATCCTGGGGTCAGACCACATATACAGTAGCACAGTACATCCCTCACATCCTCCCACCCCTACCCCCATCTCTCTTTGATCCTCAATATATAATTCCTAGAGCACCCACCCCCTGTCTCTCTGTCCTACTGCTATGACGATAGCATCCCTGGACACACAGAGACTTGCAGTATAACCAGCCTGAGGAATTGACACTCCAAGTGTTTCTCCACACTTTTTCTAATGGCATTGTGAGCCCCCCGCCACTGCCGGGATGGAAGGTGTTTAGCACCTCACTGTTTTTACTTTGACAGAGGAGGGACACTAGCACTCCCCTGGCTATATGGGCCTAGACCAGTTCCACTGTTATCATTTCCACTGTGGGCACGCTTCCTTCCATTGAATCATAGGTATTTATGTGGGTGGCAGTTTAGCTTAGCTAGCTAGCTGCGCTAGCTCTGTGAGACAAACGCGGTTTGAGGTGTCAGACAAGTAAAAATGCTCTGGACAAAGCAAGTCTAGGTGACGCCAAGGTGAAAAACTCAATCTGTATATGGGCAAATGCCTCAGACAGACAAATGTGTGATAGGGAGATAATGGCTGACCGTGCACCATTACAGAAATAGAACTGTCCGTGAAGAATGAGGCGACAATGAAGGGAACGCTGGAAATGAAAGAGGTCTTGCGTTGGTGAATACATATGCACTGAAGCCATCGAGTGAGAAGGAGGCGAGAACTGAACGGGTAGTTAGGTCAAGAAATGAAAGAAAATGGAGTCAATAAAGGTTAGCCAGAATGACTTTTAAACAATAAAATTGACGACCCTTGTCTGTAGAGGTAAAGTGTGGACGTTGTGAGCCATGACCAAAAAGCTATTGTTGACTAACGTCAACCGAGTGCGTTATCTTTGACCCCCGCGGCTGGAAATGGGAAAAGAGAGTGAAGGGAGGAAGCAAATATGAATTACAGACAAACGCGTGGTAATATGGCAATGGAAGGAAAAGAAATGAGTCTTTACACATTCAGAGTCAATTCTCTAAATGATTGCACAGTAGTAAGTATCCTCAGGTAATATATTTGTATTCATAAAGAAAGTGCAACAACACTTTTCTCTCTCTCTCTCTCTCTCTCTTTACAAGCAGTGCTCTCCATGACAGAACGGCATTCTGGGAGAAGACAGACTGCAAAGGTCATAATTATTTGCGGTCATGCTGCTCCTCACTTAACAGATGGAGACAACCTGAGTCAACATTTTTCAATTAAAAAAGAGAACACAAACAAACAGAAGGGAAGAGAAAACACACACTCACGCGCGCGCACACAAAGACGTACACACAAGCTTAAAAAAAAAAAACGGAAATGACCTTGAGGACCTGATACCTCATTAAAAGTGATGCTCCAAGCCTGCAAACAGGCTAATTAGACAAATCCTGCTCACACTTAGCAGTACTACACATGGTGGGGGGTTGCAAGGAATCGTATCGTGTTTATGTGTTGGTTAAATGTTGTAAGAAAGCAAGTTTACGCCTGATCTTGGTGCAAACGTCTAAAGTCAATTAAGTCTGTGAAGCAGGAAGGCAAACTGATACAGAGATACACTGAATTAACACCTTAAAATGCATGTACATGGACATATGGATATGGAAGATTAAAAGAAATAAAGTATGCTTTCATGTGACAAACAATTAATAGATCATCATTTTAGATTAAGGACTTTTAGTAAACCTGAGAGTTTAAATGGTCACCCAAGTTCACCCAAATCAAAAAACCACTCACTATTCTCATTTACACTGTTAAAACATTCAGTTGTTGCAACTTAAAAATATGTTTTTGATTATTTTGAGTTAGCTGAACTGTTAATAAAATAGTTTAATTAGTTTATTCAACTGTTTTTCTGATATGAAACTCATGGAGTCATGTAAGTATTTTTCACGCCATAGCGAGCTGCATGGAGTTTGACAAACTGCCTCAAGTGATGTCACTTGAGTCAACGTTGGCTAAATCGGTTCAAGGCAAGATTAACTGCTACTAGCAGAACAGCATTCAAGTTGCAGTGTGGGTAATGTAGGCTCCAGGTTTCGACAAGTTTTTTTTGTGTGTCACGTTTTAACCCTGTTGCCACTCCTGTCAAGCCTTAAATTGGGTAATTTATTTCAGGCACAAGCAGGCTTGTGCTCTCTTGCTTGCAACCATCAATTTGGACAGCTATAATGACAACTGCCACTAGCAGACTTTATCAGTTGTATAGCTAATTAGCTAATTTAGCCAACCATAGCTCCTTGAGTTTGCTGAGTGCATTGTCTGTCTCTTTCTCCGCTTACTCGTTTTGGAATGAGCATCCTCTAGATATGCAATTGATGGCTGCGTATTTGATGGTGCTAAAAACTGCAGCTAAAGCTGCATGGATGTGGAAAAAAGTCAGCATCATGAACAACGGTAGAGCAACGTGTCTTAAACACTTGTAGAAAAATACACATGCAAGCCTACACTGTGTTACTTAAGACTCTCTGGAGAATGTTAACCCAAATATAGTACATGCAGTGAAGTATGCTAATACAGTAATTAGGTCCCCAAAAATGTAATTTGATGAGTTAAGTGTTATTATTATCTGTTTTGTGTAAGAAGGCATGAACTCACGATTAAAACTCCCAAAATAGTTATGACTAGACAAGTTCACCTTGCTCAAACCTCATGTAACATTGAGTTAGTGATAATTAAATTGATTATAAAGCATAGTAATATCAAGCCATGCACATTTTTGGTGTCATGAGCCCAGGCACTGAGGTACACACCTCTAAAATATTTCCTTTTCTGTGATTTGGGTGGACCGACCCTTTAACAGCAAAGAAAGATTCTTAAACAATATCAGTAATAGCAACTTTTCTGATTGACAGCAGCATCCTGGTAAACATCATCTCAAGCTGACAGCCCTGGAGAACTTAGCCAGAATGTGACAGCCATCACAGACCCACATCCACACATGAAAGGGCTTTGTGTTGTGAAGCCCCTCTACTGAGACAGAAGAGGACATGTTGTTCTCAGTTAGAAACAGACATTCAGAGAGACTGGGAGAGCGAGAGGAAGAGAGAGAGAGAGTGAGAGTGTGTGCATATGTGTGTGCGCGCGTGCATCCTTTTTGCGATAGGACAAGGAGTGCTGATTTAGACATAGCCAACCCAAACACAGATGCCCCAGTCCTTCCTTCCTGTGGGTAACAGAAGGAGACACAATGTGTTCAAGAGGCCGGAGCTGACAAAGGGATTAATCCGATGACAACAAATGCTGCAATCTCTGGCAGAAGTCGCGGCAGAAAAATACATATCATATGGTCGCAACAGCACTGACACAGACAAACATGCACAGAGAGCCAGAAACGTCCAAAAAAATAAAAATCATGAGAGAATGTTAAAAAAAAAGGGAGTAACTCAATAGTTTGCTGTCCTAGATGTATGAGTGTCACATATTTTAGCACCACAATTACCTTCAAGAAACCTATTACTTTAGTTCTGGGAATGGATCTGTGGCAGAGATGTTTTTTTTTTGTTATTGACATATAGTATCTCCCACTGGTAATCTGTCAATCTCGCTATTACCTCTTGCTTTCTCGCCATTGTCGGTTCTCACATCTTTCTCTCTATCTCTTCCTGTGTCTGTCTTTTTCTCTCACACCCTGTCTGAATGTCGTTTTGGGGGCTGATATGAACCTGTGAACATCTGCCTGCGATACAGTGGGAGGAACAGACGAGCGAGAGAGAGAGAGAGAGAGACTGAGATGAGGTTGAGTTCATGTGAACCACCCATGGTGCCGGACTGTTACGGCCATCAGTAAATCTACCATCTCACTGCTATCAAAGGTTCACTCTCTGCCTCTCTGTCCGTTTATATATATATGTGTGTGTGTGTGTGTGTGTGTGTGTGTGTGTGTGTCCGTGTCTTTTCAGTGCAAGTCCTCGCCTGTCTGTATGTGTGTGTTTTCTTCTCAAATAACATAATCCCATAAGAGGGTGGGAGAGACATTTTTTGAGGATAAGGGGAGAAAAGAGGAAAAAATGATGGCAGTGAAGAGAGAAAAGGCGATGAAGGGAAGGAGGGGAGGAGGAGGGGGGTGGGGTGGGGGGGCAGAGTAGAGCAGGAGAAAAGCATTAGTAGTTCCAGCCAGCTGCCAAATGATGCCCTTGATTGCCTCTCTTCTTGTGCAGAAACAGAAGGTGTGAGGGGTGATTAGGCCTGGGCCCGATCCCTGATGAACAGATGTTAATAACAAAGCCCATGTTCATTGTGGTTAATAGCCAAGCGCGCCAGGGCTGGCTGCTGAGGCTAGGGGAAAATCTGCCTCCATAGCTCTTCTCCTCCCCTCTCCCTTCATGGGAGAGAGATAGGCTCCCTCTACTAATGTTTTGGCTGTACACTAACGTAATGAGCATGGTATTTGCAAGAAAAGGTAATGATAATCAGTCACGGGGGCAGAAAAAAAACACAGCAAATGATGGTGCGTCGCATTCAGGAGACAGAGGAGCTCAGGGTTTGTGCTGTTAACTTTTAGTTGATGATAGCCTTTTGATGATATCAGAGATAAAGGGATGTTAATAAAGCTGGGCTGCGTGGCTGAAATCACTGTTGCCTCATTTTTGATCCTATTAGGCTATTGTCTTCAGGCAGAAAAGACAACAGCTATAATGTGCGGAGGAATTGTCATAATTCAATTTCATCAAAGGGGAAGCAATACTCGCCATCTGAAGCTAAACCGTCCACCGCTAACAAGTTCAGAATAACACTCTGTCAGTAAATATATCAGGCGTCAGAGGTCAAGCCGGAAGGGGTTAACCGTGCGGAAAAATACATCATCGTCCCATCCTTGTTTATGAAAGACAAAGTTGCATCAGCAAAGATCACACCGTTTACTTATAAAACATTCACATGCAATGAATTATTGAAGTGCAGCAGATGCTGTAAATGGGATACTTTTGCTCTGTTTCTATTGGTGAGGAAAAACTTGCTATTCTTCCTAAGTATATATGCGCCGGCACCAATTCTCTTTTCTCTGTGTGTACACAGCATGGAAGGAGACTCATCTCGCACTCAAATATCTCCGTGGGGAATGAAAAGATGGCAGAGATGCATGCGGAGGCCACTCCTTTTTCTCCGGGCTACAGAAAGAGAAACATTGGCACCGTTGACAGGGAAAATGTGACATTTTCTGCTCTGCGATACCTTACATCTTCAAATTGATGCCTTGTCTGAAATAGACAGAAGGAGGCGTAATGAATGTGCTTCGGTGACACAAAGACATGCCACCAGGACATTGTTGGATCCCAGCTTTGGAGCATTCTGACTGGTTTGCTTTTTAAAGCACGCAGGGCCAGCTGTTTATGTTATTCAAATTTAGAGAGGTTGGAGAAAATGTGCGTCCACCTACTATAGCGGAGGATAATGGTTTGGGCGAAAGCATCCGTTTCTAAAACCGCTCTTTATGATATTTTGGTCAATCAGACTACATTGAAAAGTATTTTTCATGACACTGCTTGAATTTTCTCTTTATATACAGCTGAAATTTGGACAAAAGATTAAAATGATTGTCATTTTCTTCAGTATGCACGCTGTCATCTCCGCATATCAGCCGAATCATTTGTCCTTTATGTGAAATCTTTCACTGGCAGGAGACCGTGTTACTGTATGTGTGGCGTTCAAATAGGCTCATGGGAGGTCATGGGAGTGCTGAGCTGACAATCATGGGACCAGCTGTCATTCATAGCCCCATCACCAGCCCTGCCACGTCGAGTCTAGTGACGACCACATGACTACAATGGCGCATTTCTGTTCTGTTTTTGACAGGTATGTATCAGTTTGATGGATTGGCATCGCAGAGAATCTTTCATCAAGACCCAAATATCCTCTGTAATCATCCTCATTGTGAGACATAAAAGCGCACAACACGTTTTCTTATGGGCTCGAGTGCCATCAAGGAAACTATTCACTTCGTTAAGCCACATACGGTATGCGTATGTGTGTATCACTGGTTTCAAACAAACATATACAGCTCTGTCAGATGAGCTCTTCTTCAAAACCACCCATCTTGTTCCAAGCGGATGCTAACACTATTAATTAAATATCAACACCAATTAAATGTATTCATAACTTGCACGGCACTATAGCTGCTCTGTAATGTCAATTTTGTTTAATTTGTCTATTTTCTGTCTGTTTATTTTTAGTTTTACTTATTTTTAAGAAAACTCTTTCAACCAATTTATCTTGCATTGGCTAACTACTGTAGTGCAACCATTTCTCCATTAATTCTAGCTATTTTAGCTATTTCTACTTTCTTTTAGCTAACTTGTTTCAGCCATTTCTCCATTACTTTTGGCTAACTATCTTAGCCATTGTCATAGCTAACTATTTCAACCAAAACTCCATTCTTATAGTTAATTATTGCAACCATTGTTCTTGTTGACTGTTCCAACCACTTTTCCAACCATTTCAGGCATCTCTCAATTTTGTATCTCACTATTTGAACCATTAATTGATTTAAACAGTTTAGACTTCTCTATACTTGCCAGTTAGTTCTCATACGCTCTCAAAAATTGGTCTGTGCTCTCTGTCTGATATACATCTCATGCCAACACGCGCCATTTCACGCTCCTAACAAGTCTGCTAATAGTTTGTCAACTGTATTTTACAACATTTACTATATTCGCAGCCATAAAAATCTATGTGTGGCTGGAAGGGACAGTCACAAATGCTCACATTGGGCCAGCTGACATATCCCAGGGCACAAAAAAAATTTGAATGCTGAAATTCATTGATATCCTCCTTTAAAAAGAAAGAATTATATAGATGACAGCCCTGGTTCCTCCTTTAAATTGAAAGGAGACAATGCTAGTTAAGAGTTATATTCCCAGCGGTATGCTTCCTCTCACAGGCGTCAAGCACCGCTGTTTAATGTACACTCATGCCCCATCTACCTTCTCTTCCATTATTCCACTCTCCAAACCTCCGTCTCATGCGCTCTTTCCCCAGGCCCCATGCTGTCCCTCTCTATTTATTGAATACATCTTTTACTCTGCAACATTTTTCCACCTGAGCTGGCAGTTGCAACTTTTATGGGGGTGGTGCACGCGGGGCCACAGAGAGAAGAGGACCCTCGTATTTTCATTGCACGCATCATGCTCCAGTGAACGAGGGCCATCTCGGCTGAAATGAACTAACAGGGAAGATGACTTAGACCGTACCTTTTTTTTTTTTTTGGTTGTTGTTCTCGTGTTTATATTATTTAAGAAGGAGTGATAGCAGCACTCGGTATTGCCCCCACTTCACTTCATGAAAAAATAACAACAAGTCAATAGAAGGCCGCCAGCTGAGAGGAGGCAGAATAGGGATTTAAAAGGGTAAGTAAACAGCAACCTGATCAACAAAACAATCTATTATTCAATGCCATTTTTGGCAAGATCAGTTTTTACATGGCCCCAATTTATCAGGCAAGCCAAGCAGACAAAACACATAAACAAGCTTTCAGTGTGGTTTAAAAAAAAAATCTTTGATGGTGACACATCATCAGAAATACCCAAATAGATCTACTTAATGCCCATCAAGAGTGTTTTAAACTGTTTCTAATACAGCTCCAGGGCAAGATGATAATAATAGCTCTTACTTTTTTTTTTCTCCCTGCATGCATGCCTGTAAACATCACATATTACACATCTGTATGTCAGGCGTGTCCACGTTTTACAAGACACAGTGTAAGCTCCGTCAGGTGTAACTTTCCCAACACGGCATGACCCTATCAGACGCAGGTCAAAACGGGACGAGCGTTGATGTGAAATTCACTCCATTAGACTGAAGCCCGGCTTTGTATTCATGGCAAAGGCGAAGCTTTCCAGCAGAATTACACCAGCTTTGTGTAAATAATCAAGGGCTGACCTGTGGGGTTAAACCCCGTAATTGAAGTGATACTTCAAAGAGACGACTACCACCTTCGCTAGGCGGCAAAGCGCTGCATGGAGCAAGGCAAGACAGACGTGGGGGAGCGGTTCACACGCGCGCATAAACACAGACAGGCGCTTACACACATACACACACACACACGGGGCAGAAGAAGGAGGTAATGGGGTGCCCAGATTGGATGACGCCGTGTGAGTGCCTATTCTGTCATACAAGTGTTTCTCTCTGTCTCTCTTCCTCTCTGGTAAATGGATGACCCAAAATGCCAAATTGCATCTCAGCCACACAAATGAAGAAAACGAAATGAACATGTGATGCTTTCACACGGGCGCGTTTTATGGGTGCAGCCAAAGTCACGCCGCCGTGAACTGAAAGTATTCGAAAAAGAGGGAGAAGTTTTGAATGAGTTTTTTTTTTTTTTTTCCAAGATGCTTCCACTAACTCAAACTTTTGAAAAGATTCAGTGTGTTCATTATGCATGCGTGAGTGTGACTCCAGTGTCTGGGAAAGGTGTTAATGGGGTCAAAATCCCAAAATGTATTATTTTGCATATATTCAATCTCCCTGTCTCTCTCTCTTTTTTTACAGTATTCACACAATCACATTTATCATTATTCATGACTATTTGTTGCCAGAGACAAATGGGGTCGTGTAGGTCGTCACGATGATGCATGCGTTCATCATTTCTGCTCCCATGATCGTCATCATTCACGTTGTAATCCAAAATCACATATGAAAATAGAAAACACACGTCGTTAGAAAGTGCAGTGCCGCTTTGACTCCCCACTGAATCAGAAATATCTCGCTGACCCAGAAAAATTCACAAAGGATGGAGCGATTTTGCAAATTTCCCCCAATTTTTGCGCGCATTAAAAAAACCCCACGAATCTAGAAAAATAGTAAAAACACTGACCCAGAAAAAACGAATCCACGATGTAATAAATCCTGATTATTGAGCGAGTGTGTGAATTCCCTACGCCTTGCCGCAACCGTATCAAAAATCCCAGTAATTCAGGAAAAAAACAAAAATAAGCAAACAAACATGAAAAACCGAGAAACTAAATCTGCAATGTAATAAATCCAAAAATAGGGGGAGTCTGCAAATTTCCCTCCTTCTGCTTTGGCACAATAACCCCTCATCGAATGGTGACCCAGAAAATTCTAGAATAATCTGTAATGTAGAACATCCTGAACAATGAGGGAGTTTGCAAATTCCCCTCTTCCTGTTTTGACAGCATCAAAACCCCTTTGACCCCCAGCCGTCCCCATGGCGACAGGAACCACATGCAGCCCAGATGCTGAGCTATTCGCGCTAAACTAGCCCCGCTCTGCCACGGCACAATCGTCACTGCACCGCCGGCGCTCCACGCCGGCAAGCTCCGAGACGTTTGCCCCGCTGCAATTCAATTAGAGGCTGTAAACAAGTGACAAAGGCAAAGACAGACAGACGGGCAGCCACGACTGAAAATTAATCAGTAGGGTGGTGGTGGGTAAGGAACTGTGCTGTCTGTCAGGGCTTCGAGGAGTGACTGGCACTGCTGTAATCACTCATTTACAGTAGTGATCACCATAGTGCATTGTGGGTGACGGATGCCCACGCTGTAAAAGTGTACAACCCACTATCTCTCTCGTCCCCACCCGCCTCTCATCCCGTGCCCCCCCACCCCCCCCCCACCCCCCCCACCCCACCCAGCTTCACACACACCTCCAGCAAAGAGTAGCAACCAGCGGAGAGAGGCAGATTGATCCCTGGATTCTGCGTAGCTACGGGCCTCCTTCCCTCATTAATTCTGCTGATTCCACCAGATGGGAAACAAAATATTAATTTTATTCAGCCCTAGGCACGGGCTCTCTGTTAAGGTGTTCACTAAATCACCAGGGTTTCATCAGGATGCTCTGATATTGCAGCCTGGCTGTAAAATTGCCGGGCCGGTGGGTGGGACAAAGGTTCAAATTGTCATAAATGTAATTAATTGTATGGCAAGAATGATTAATTTATCAGAAATGGAGGAGCTGACGTGACTAGCCAAGATGCCTAGCCATGCCTTCAAAGTGGAAGAACATGCTCGTTTGAATTATGCAAATTAATTGACTCTTTCAATGTGGCATAAAATGCTAGTGCAACTACATTGCATGGTACATTAGTCTGTTCATCCAATAAAACTGCATTCTTTACAAGTGAATCCTTGACTCAGAGGGCTCTGGGATACAATTCATTTTCGGCACAGATGTGAGAGTCTGGCAGCATTTGGCAGAAGGTTTCAGGCGGAAAGTGAGGAGAGGATGAAGGGAGGGAAGGAGGGGGGCGGCAGGCGGGCGGGCTTCGAGAGAGATGTACAGTGTGGACGTATACGTATGAATGTTTGGTGTTCGTCTGCTGACCCCACTGAGAGCTACGCTGGCATGAAACCCTGCACATTTGCGACGCAATCTGAGTAGCTCCGTTGCACTGTGCTCTCCGTTATTTATTTTTTTTCTCCCCCCGTCACCCCTTTTGTTTCAGAATGAGATGACAACTTAGTTTGTTGGTCACATCTAAAGAAGCATGGATCATTGATTTCATTGCAATGTTGCAGTGCTGCCCTCCCACCCGCCGAGCCATAGTGGAAACTGGCAATGACAAGGCATGTGCTCAAATGCGCAACACACATGCATGCACACGCACAAACAAACACACGCCTAATTATAAGCACCGCTTTGCCACAGTCAAACTCCAGTGAAGGATGATGATTTCCTAAAAGGCGCAGAATTACGGACAGATAGACAGTATGACATTTTTCATACCAAAATTAAGCATCCACCATATGAAAATGTGTCATTACATGCCAAGTAAATCCCCATCAGAAGTAATGTCTCATATCAGAAGAATAAATCAAGATATGATTCACGCTGTTATTTATTTACTCATTATTTTAATCCTCTGTGTAGTCTAATATTTCCCAGAATTCAGATCTCATGCTTGACGTTCAATTCAGCCATCCACATTAATACCACCCCTGCTTTTACGATCCCAGAGTTCAGTGCAGCAGCTTACCGGAGCCTGAATGTCTTACTTTATGCCCCCTTATGAAATCAAATGACACTACACCTGCCATTCACTTAGCAGCATGGAGATGGAGTGAGGAGGAGCGCTCCCTTGCCACCTAATGAAAGCCCAGTGTACAACTCTTACACCACTGCCCTCCACCTCCCACTAGCCTCCCCCCTCGCTCCCTCCCTCCCTCCCCTCTCCGAAGCCACCTCCTCACCACTGCAGCCGCTCTCCTCCCCACCCCCACTTTGATATACATGTGTCAAGGCAAAGTGACAAATAGCACATATTAATTAGGCACTAGGCCGGGCGAGATTGCTGTTATTAACGGTGGAAAGGGGTAAGGTTGGATTTAATTGCCTGTGACATCAAAGTCAAGTGACTGGTATTTCAAGCATCATTTAAAATGTTTGATATTGAGGCCATTGTACTCACATAAAAAAACATCTAAAAATATAAAGGAGACTGATGGGGAGGAAAATACCTACATGCTTTTGCTGCAGCTATCTGGAAGCTAATAACATCTCCCCTCTGATAAATTGACTAGATCCTGATGGAAAGTATATTGTGGTTGCCCCTGACTGACTATCACTCCCTCTCTCTCTCTCCGATTTGCCATGTACTCTCACGTATTTCATTCGCTTTTTATATCACTTGTATGCTGAGGGGGGGGGGGGGGGGGGGGGGGGGTGAAAAAAAATCATTTCAATATCAAGTACAGACGTGGAGAGAGTAAATTTGCCTGGTTGGTTTGGAAAGCAAATGTAACAGTGTTTTTATTACAGAGTGCGTCTGCTGAAAGATGAATGAGAAAAGCCAAATGGATAAAGCTATTGTTCCTGTGTTATTACTCTGTGATAGTGTGCAGATGCCAAATAATAGGAGCTTTTGTGCACGATCTGAAGGTGAAGACGAGATTAAGCTTGAACAAAAGGGGAATAAAAAGCGTGCTACTCTCGTGCATCTGTATTTATAGTGTTACAGAAATTCAATGAAATGTTTTAACAGGTCAAAAAAAAAAACAAACAGTTAACGCTTCCCTACATTTTCCATGTTGGAAAAAGACTGCTATAATCGGCTGTGTGTCGTGATGACTGATTATTTTGGGGCTCCTATCAGATTGTAGACAGTGCTTTTAGCTGTTAACTGTTGCCATGGCAATGCCGTTCTCCTGTCGGGCGTTCTGCTAACCCTGAAATTAGTGCAGAGGTGTGGCGCCACCCCAAACTGCGCTCTACTCCTTTGCCGAGCCTGCCCTGATTTGCTGTCCACAACAACCCAAAAACCTGTTGAAAAGATAAGCTCCTGACGCTCCCCTGGAAGCAGTCGCCAGCTAGACGCCGCAGCACACCAAAGCAAAGCAGGTGAAAGTGATAAACAGCAGATATACTCTAATAGTCAGAACCATAACCGGTGCCCACTATAGTCCTTTTAAATGTTTTAGAGCTTTTCTTGGATATGGGACAGTTCTAGATGCTTCTAACATCTGCATGTCACAGCCGTTCCACTTTTACCACCAGGCATGGGCTGTCTGAAACAAGCCCCAATGGGGTCCCTACAGCAGTCCATTCAGACCACTGCTGTCACGCTCCTGTCTACATTAATCTGAGGCCCTGCTCAGTGGAGGGCTTATAAAAGCTGAAGACTGGTCATTACAGGACATGGTGGCCATGTTGAAAGCTCCACTTCCTCTTTATCTCATCCCGCTCCGGTCTCTCGTTTAGCAAGGCGCAGCAACTTTTCGTGGCAATGACTTCATCCTTCTTCATTTTAATGGCCCGTTAATGCTAACATCGTCAGTACCTCCGCTCTGCATGGAAATAACCAAACCCAGTAGATAGAGTGCCATTTCTCGGCACTTGTGCACGCAATAAGACACACCAGGTGCGCTCAGTCTCAAATTAGCCGATCAACAGGGAGGCAAAACTGGCATCCTGATGATCCCAGGCACCAGCATGGCACATCATTTAGAAAATGGCCTATTATTTTTGTGCAAGCATTAAAAATAATTTACTGTCTTTAAAGTCTTTGATTTCCCCAAAGACATGACAAAATGTACAACAACTTGACATAGGGGTTTATTGTGTTGGAGAAAACAAACTAAAGAAAAACACTGGAGGGGAAACTTAAAATCACCTACCACGAGTAGTTATGTAGGTTATGAAACGTGAATTTAATACCGCACGTTGTGTTAGGTAAGTTTTCAGTGGATATAGCCTAAATTAGAGTCAAAATAGTACACTATGATTTTTGATAATATGCAATAAATGATCCCGTAATTTGTAAAAGAATCATACACTTACAGAATATAGTATGCAGGGTCCATTTCTACATAACTAATGTGCCATTGTGTTCCTCTTGACCACACCGTACTGATGTCAACATGGAGGTTCCTATAGTAATTAATAAAAAATTTTAAAATTCAATTTCCAGCAGGTGTGTAACTAAATGTGGTCATTCATTTCTACGAACAGACTTTGCGTGTTCGACGGCTCAGGTTTGAGTGGTCGTTTTCCATCACACGTTTGCATCGCGTTCCTGCCATGACGAGTCGGACGCTATCTTGACAAAGAGGCAGCGAGAGACGCTGGTTAGCCACAGTGCAGTCAGGGGCCACTTGGAGAGGTGAAAAAGGGGAAATACATATTGATAAGATGCGGCGGTAGGCCCCTGTAGTCCCTTCCCCAAGACGGGCCACAGACTGGAATTATAATGAGTGGGATTAACACCCCCTACCTCTCCTGTTTCTAACCCCTCAGCCCCCCTACCCACCCCACAATGCACACACATACACACACACATGCACACATTTGTTCCCCCACAAGCACTTCTACTCCAGGATCTGCCCTGCACGAAGGACAGGAAGCCAAGTGCCAGCGAGGAACATACTGACATTAATTAACAACATCTGACACAGATGCCACGCTTGTACTCGCTCGAGAGGTGGTCCAGCACATTATTTCATTTTGGTTATTTCCTTTCATTTTTTTCCTCCCCTTTTTCTCTCCTTGCTTGATTCACTTCTTAATCTCCTTGACACGCTGTCCTCTCTTTGCGTTAGGAATGCAAGGTTTGAACTGGCTTTGAATGCAATTAACTTTCTACTTGTCAGGCACTTTTGTTTAATTTTGAATAACCCTTTGCTCATAATAAGGAAGCCATCAAATCTCATAGCAGAGATACATGCGGCGATATTCATAGACATTCACACCTTGCTTTGCTCTAATCTATTTGCTCTCTCTGATACCCCAAATATTGTGACACCAGACACAACACCGAGGCCCCAGTATTGCGGGCTGGTTGCTCTGTGCACCACCCAGAAGCACGTACACAAAGAGAGAGCCATTTCACAACGCCGCTCAGGAGGCAAAGGTCAAGCTTTCAATCAAACTCGGAGAAATAAAAGACCGTTTGGTAATTAGCGGGAGCTTCAACTGTGCCGGAGTTGCACCGTGCCAATCCGAAAGAGTGCAAGTGACACATATGCTCAATCCCGTATCTGCACCACTAATCAGCCGACCTCAAACTAAAATAGATGTGTGACTTGCCAACTTGTCTACAGACGTGTTGATAAGTAGCACATATGTCAAGCCATTATTTGTGATGCAACTCTGAGGGAGAGAGCATGCCAAGTGCAGCAGCCGTATACTGTACAAGAACAAAGAGCAGAGGTGAGGATGGGTAATAATCCCTTGCTGTCTTGAGGGACCATTCACCCATCAGGGGCCCTGCGTGCGTTCCCGGAGAAGGTCTGAAGAGATGTGGCATTTTCTAAACTGGCCAGACACTTTCTGCCTCCTCTGCTGTTTCTCTTTGGTGGCAAGAATGACCCGGACTCCCTCCTGACCTGCCTCCGGTAATGACCGTCGTACATCATGTCTTAAGTGCTGCAGCCCTCGTCGGCTGATGTCGCCGGCCTGTCCAGCGCTCATTTCCATCTGACCCACCGAGTCCTGGACTGGGGCCACGGCAGGGAAATTAAAAATGCATCATGTGATTCATCTTCTGAATGACTCCCACCACATAAGGGACCTGACCACTGGGGATAAGTCATCACAAAGGACCTTGATGACTATCCTGTCTGGTCCAGGTGTCATCCAGCAATGTAGCGAGGCTTTTTTTTTTTTTTGTTGTCGTCGTTATGATTTGTTCAACAAGCGAAGATTCAAGAGTGCATAAGGTCTGCAATTCAGATAAAGATACTGACCAAAAACTGGTGTTTTTTTGTGTGTTTTTTTTTTTTTTTAAATAATCAACTCATAAAATCCAGAGATGTAAAAGCAGCTTTGAATTTCACTCATCGATGATCAATAATATCAGATTTGCTGACATGTTGACAGTTTTAATTTCTCCTGAGCTGGAGGATAAAACACCTGTCAATATTACCAGAAAGTCCACAACCCCAGAATCTGAAGGGGTGGGGCCGCTCAAACGTTATGCTGCCGCCACCTGCTGGTAAGCAGCTTTTGAAGCCTTCTCCACCCCTCCTTCTCCCCTTTTTCTGCCATTCAAACACACACCAACCCCCCAAAGTAACCAACAGTAAAATCTCTCCTGCCTCCAGCTTCACTCCACTGCTTTCTTTCTCTCTCTCTCTCTCTCTTACAAATCCCAAAGCTGGAGTAGTGTTTATTTTTTAGCCCGTAAAAAATATTTCCTTTCACCTTTTAAAAAACTTCTAGACATAATATGAGTGGAAATACGGGGGCCTGTGTAATTCTGTCATGCACGGAGATGGGTGCAGACAGGGTGGGGTTGCAGATATAAAAGGTCAGCGCCTAGATAAATGGTCAGTGATGGTGGAGGAGATCCGGTTTCGAGATCTGCAACCTTCATTATTCCATTAAAGGAAAAAAAAAATAGAAGGAGTTGTCATATTTGAGGAGGCACCTGATGATGAGGCCATTGTTGCCCGTACAAAGGCCACGTGTTTTCCTTAAATCTCCTCAAGTCGCCACTCCAACGCTCCTGAGACAGCAGGCCCGGGTCCAAGAGCAGACAAAGACAGTTTTCAGCCATCTATCTTCAAGCTGACATAAGGTGCCTCCGCCACATTACTCTAAACACTGTCTTTTCAATCGAATAAAATAAATTCTAGTGCTCTCGCTAATGGTCACATCGAACATTGACCACGGGAGGTAAGTCTAACAAAATTAGTATGCAAAAGACCTGCCCTCGCGAGGCCTATAATTTCCTTGCAAATGATTTCTGTATTTGAGGATGAAAGAGGTAAAAAAAAAAAAAAAAAAAGACAATGGCATTTTTGAGCGTGCGTGCGTGCGTGTGCAGCCTCCCAATAGAAAGTGCATTTAAATAACTTAACCCGCGTCAGCAGGTGGGATCGGAGGAAATAAGGTAAAAATGCAGAGTGGGAAAGATCCGACACTCCGCATCTTTGATATTTAGTTGATAGGCTTTGGCATGACGCCCCGACGGTGTGAGCTGAGGACAAAAACAAGTGCCTCAGAGAACCCGTCCAGCTTATAGAGAGGAGCCCTGCGTTTGCTCTTTCGCCTACATTATGTGCGGCGGGCAGGCTGCTCGCGGCATGCTGTGACATCTTTTTCATGAGTTAACTTAATTAAACGTATATCCGCCTTACATTGTTTTGCCCAGACAGACTTTGGGCTTTGAAATAAAGGTCTGTCCCCGCGACTGCTTTTCAGGGGAGGGGGGTTCACTTTGCAGGGAAAAAGCACACAATTCTAGCATAATAATAATAATAATAATAATAATAATAATAATAATAATAATCTTTGCACTAACTTCATTAAAGCATCTTGTCATTTCCCACACAGGCCCATAGTCTTCACGCAAGGCTGCATTTATTCAGACCACGAGTCTATGAATGTTAATTGCACCGTTTCCGAATCATAAATACTAACATAAATCATCGGACTATACAATATTATGCTCTACTTTTTTTTTTTTTTTTATGTCCCCTACGTGGTCTGCAGGAGTACATCCTCATCACTATAAATCACATCCCTGCAGCTTCCGGGACTGGTTGCAGGGACCGAGCAGTGCCCGCACACTCTCCACAGCTTAGAGACCATTTCATGGTATTAATTTTAATGTACTTAAAAGATGGAGCTGTACTTCCCATGTTCGATGTCCATTCAGTAATCAATCATGACTTATAATGTACAGCACGGAATATTAAAATCCGGCCAGGGTAATTGTAATTTCTGTGATAAGTCACAGAAATAAACGATGGCAGAGGGATTCGTTCAAACTGTAATAAAATGTGAATTATTATTATTATTATTATTATTATTATTATTATTATTATTATTATTATTAGACTGTAAAATAAAATTCCCTCTAAAGATTATTTCATCTTAAATCTTAACAATTACTTGTCGACTATTTATTTAATATGCAAGCATTTGACAAGCAGTCAAAATATTGAACAAGTGTTAAAGTGTGTAGACACTCACTGTGATGGTAAAACATTTCATGGGGAATCTCAACCTTTTTTTTTCTTTTTTTTTTTAATTTGACATCTTGAAAATTTCAGATTTTTAAATTAAATGTTCTCAGTGACAGACATTTAGTTGGTCCCCTTATTTTAATTTCAAAGAATTATCTATGTTATTTAAGAAGAATTTCTAAGTAGAATTTCAATCTTATGAAATTAATTTTGAGGTCATAATTTATTCATGCTTCATAACGCCAAACTATCCAAATTAATAAGAGCAGAAAACAGAGGAATTCAGCCCGCTTTTAACTTACATCTGAGGTCATATTGTAAGAAACACTGTGTGTTTACGTCTAAAGTCCACAGTGTGAAGTCTTATCAATTCAAAGAACTCTATTTATTTATTTGAATCATTAAAAACTTTAAAAAAGAGAGAGAGAAAGTAGATACCAAAAGATGTCACTAATACAGCAACAATTTTAAATCAGAGGCAAACATTTATTATTGTGTTCTGATCTTTACATTTTGTGACATACCAGCTGAAGAATTGGCTTTTCTCCATATAAACTGCATGTAAGTTTGGGCTGTTTTCAGTCCTCCTGCACAAAACAGCAGTGAGTGCAGCAGAGTGGGCGCCTTAGCCCTCCAGTGTACACGTCTCTCTATGTGTCTGTGTCATAACCTCCATCAGGGTTTCATATTTCCCTCTTCCCTCATCTGTCCCAGCATGGTAGCCTTAATATGCATGTCTCCGTACCGACACGCTCTGACTAAATGGCCACATTTGCACATCTCTTTTTTTTCGCAGCCTATGTCCAATCCCCTCGCTCCGTTAATGTGAGTTAATTTCTTCCTCCAAAATAATACTTTGGCAAATCATTCTTACAAAGTGCTACATCATTTATTGTGAGGACTTCGGTGAACTTCTTTGAAAAATTAATGCCTTTAATTTTGGTTGATGGCAACATCAGTGCAGCTCTGTAAATTGCACTTTAATGAGATTTTGCTACAGGGGATAATCTGCAACTGACAGAAAAAACATCTTGAAAACATCTGTAGACCTATGATTTCACTCTGACGATCCTACCCCCCGTAAATCTCGGAGCTGAGGGATGAGCAGAAAAATGGTCACTTGATAAGTGCAACTTTATGATCTAAACTGCTCAAAGTTAAACTATAAGAAGTAAACTTATGTCACATCATTAGTCTGGATGGGCAAATGGGAGATGAAGCAGGAGAACAGGATCCTCAATGAGATGCTTTATAGAGGGGGTTTGCTGGGACGTTGAGGAAAATCAAAATAATATTAATTATCAACTTGTGTCCACTGTAAGATGCTTAAATAAGCATAACTGACAAATCTTTGACTTTAATAGCATGAGACACAGTAGGCGCTGCGCAAACTTACTGGAGGAAAAAAAAAAAAACATAAAAAGAACAAAAATTTACAGTCTGATGTGCAGATCAAAAGATTGCTCAGACTGATCAAGTACCAGAACAGCCAGCCAACTTTTGCATCTGATGATGAAAAAAAAAGCAAAAAAAAAAAAAAAAAGGGAGAGAGAGAGATATTTAACATTTGATCATAAAAAAAACCCACAGCGCTTCCACCTTTGCAACCAATCCAAATTGAGCCCATCTGAAGCACTGTGGTGTAGATTGCCTTCCTTGGGGTGTCTGGACAAAGTCCCATGGCCCAGTAACTCTTCCAAGGAGACAGATTTGGACGGCGTCCAGCAAAAGTATGGACCGGATCATCTGCGGCCCGAGCTAAGCCAAAGTCCCCCCCAAATTAAAGCTGACACATTTAATCTCATCAACGTGGTATTTTTAATGTGTCTTTCTCGCACTGTCACCTGATCTCTTTGCGGCACCATGTTAATCTCATTTCTTTTAAAGGTTGCCCCCCCCCCTCTCTCTCTTTCTGCAGCTTTAACCCCACCGCTCTCCATTCACTGTAGAGAGGAGTGGCACTGAGAATCTGCCAGGTGAACTGTGAATGTCTCATTACTGTTTTATAGATATGTCCAAAATGTCCACCTGGTCTGTATTTTCCTCATTCCCTCTTTATTTCCCTGTCTATGTTTTGTCTGCCTCTAGCTTGCTCTTGCTGTCATGGAAACAATAGCTTGCCTGAGCTAATTACAGAGCAGACAGCAAAACTGCAAGGTGGGATGTGGTGAGGAATGCTTGTTCTCGTAATGAATGCAACACCGGATTGGAGGCAAGTGATGGAGTCCCACCCTGTCTGATTTGGTCCCGCTTGCCGAAATTCCTGACATTTATTGGCCCATCCTTATTCAATCTGTAAAGAGCTTAATGTTTTCCATGTGCAACCTCACAGCCCTGCAGTGGAGAAAGACATGTTTCCAAATGTTTCATGGTGAGAAGTTCCTCCACTCAGTTTCCACGTCTACCTCTGATAACAAACAACATTACACCTATTGTGGTACGCACCCTACCATGACAATTTGAGCAAAGAAAATATAGTCCCTACTGGAGGCTGAGGGGAGATTTTAGAGTCGTATTAAAGTAAAAGTGTACCAATAAATGTTGTGGCCGTGGTTTCATACTCTACTGCAACCGTGCCTTTCATTTCTGTTTTCCCCAAACTTCCTTTTTTCCCCCAAGAGTGACACAATTAAATCAGCTCCAGTGATTGGTGCTGTGGTCAGTGCCAAGTTGGGATCACGCTCCCAGCACGGTCCTGGGTCTTCTGCAGCTCGAGCAGACAACTCTTGTCTGGTTGGTGGCCGAGCCGCGCTGTTGGGATGGCAGCACCTGTCAGAGCCAGGCGCATCATGCCAGCGTCTCGCTAGGAGCTCCTGAACCCAGAAGAAATGACGGGCCCCTTTTTTTTTTTTTTTTGCTGCATAAATGTGGCATCTCTTCTCTTTCGCATACGCTTCCACCTGAAATACACTGGGCTGAGCCGCTGAGGGCGGTGTGGAAACACAGTGGAGTGTGTGTTGGTGTGTGATTGCGCGCCCCGTGTTGTGCAAGTTGGTCTTGGTCTCTTGCTCTCCTCTCTCTGTCTCTCTCCATCTCTCGCATGATTTCCCTGACTCGGGCTCCCCAGGGGTTAGTCATCTTGGTCATCAGCTCCACTTGCAGGTCAATTGTAGCAGCAAGTGGTCGGCCAAACAATACAGGAAAAAAAAGAAAAAAAAAATTGTTATAGCCATGATCCACCGCCGTGCTCATATCACCAGTGCGTGACAAGATCAGACCAGAAAGCTGGCCATAAACAAGCCAATGAGTGGTGTGAGAGATTTGCTGAAGCACTTAAAATGGATGAAGAGAATATGTTAAAAATGGAGAAACAGAAACCCGCTGTATACATTTGCATCCATCGTGCCTCTGTGACTGAGGCACTGAGCTTTTTTTTTTTTTCTCTCTCTCTCCTCGCTGATCTCCACTAGTGGAAACAGTCCTGCCGGGGCAAATTAACTAGAGAGCCTTTGCACACAGGCCCCATAGACTAATGAAGAGGCCCAGAGGATATTTGCAGGGTCACACAAAGGAGGTGGTATAGATGCTGAATGAAAATTGGGCATTAAGCGGGATGCCATGGGTAGCTTCAAACTACTGCGGGCCTTGCTTCTAGGGAACCATCACTGAAAGAGGATTGTCGTACTATTTTTTATTTATTAAATTTCTTTCAAGAAATGAGATGATTATTCACAGAATATCTGCATGTTTAGTGGAGGAACTGTCATCATTTCTCTTACCCTGCAGACCCACAAAAAGAAAAAATTTACATTTATTCAGGGCCACAGGACTTTTATTGGCTCCATATGCAGGCTGCAAACCCACAGGAAATTTCAATTTGAAGCCACTTAACTTCAACACTATTGCGCTCGTCTCCAACGATGAGGCATTTAGGTTTTAAGTATTGGGAGGGAATCCCAGAATGCCGGTGTCAAAACGCTGTATACCAGTCAAGTGCAGTGGCCACGAGGCATCCCTGCGAACGCTGGCATCAACCGATGCTTTACGGCACCGCTAGTTACAAAAGGATTCCAACTGTTTTCCCAATATGAGGTAAAATGAAATTAATATCACTGACCATACATTTTGGGCTAAGTCCCACAAGCTATTGTGATTCAGAAACCTGTGGTGTAATAATACAGCAGTTGTTGAGTTACTGTTGAGTATTTGAGGATTATAATAATATTAAATTTCCGTTCTTTTCATTTCTTTTTCATCTATGTACAGTCTGCTAAAAGCACAACCGTAATGAGCCATATATCCTTTGTGCTGCCCTATGCTTTGCAGTTTATCTTCCTCCATGAATGTGCTGTGCAGTCACTTTCCAGTGGAGATATTATTCAGCTGTTCATCAGATTCTGGATTTTTTTTTTTTGTCTCAGCCGAAGAAGAAGCTGCAATTACAGAATCTAACTATCCGTTTACTTGATGAATTCTATTCCTCTGTGTTGTTTGATAAATAAGGAAATACGTCAACACTTGCACTATGTATAGTAATTAAAGTGAAAAATACTGTCACAATGTAAATCCTTAATTGGACTCCCAGAGAGATATTGAAAATTTGTCTTTAATAATAGGTGATGACTGGGGACAGAAAAACAAAGCGTGCTGAAATGTGGCCCTGGAAGTTCAATTAATCACAACATAGAAAACAACCAATTTAGCATAGCTCATTCAGGGAATCACCAGGCCCAGGTAATGCACTTTTAATCATCTCACTTCGGCACCTCGGTGCAACGGTAAAATAGAGAGAAGCCTTGCTCTCTGGGAGGATAATGCTTCTCCGGGTGTTGCAAAATGTTCCTTTCTAAAAGGAAGCGATTAATAAAGAGTCGGTAAGAGGTCCACCATCCTTGGACCGCACTTGTGACACGTGTGCTATGTGTTGTGCCGTTAAAAAAGCTGGCGAGCTATTCATCTAAAGACTGTAAATACCTCCAATAAAAATGTTTGTCTGCGAGTCCATAAACCGCATGCTAAGTATCCGGGCAGGACCTTATTAGCAGCAGCAGTCAATCAAATCGTGCGCGTGGATTGACCTGGAATTCCACTCGCTTCTGACAAGTTACAGCTCACTTGGTAAAACAATCTCGCATCACAGATAAAAAAAAAGTTTTCTGCTGTTTACTATTCTCTCATTAACAACGCTCCCAGCCATCTGTGAAGTGCCGCAAACACACCTGCTTCACCCTGGGCTTGTAATGGCTTTTCTCAATGTGCATGTGGGTCTCCAACTATCTCAAGGAGAGGGGGCTGTTATAGACCTGTCATTCCAGGATCATCAACCAGACGCACAGCACCTTGTATTCCACTCGCATAATTATGGATATTGTAAAGCGTTCGAAATGATCAATTTAGCAGGCTCTGTCACCGGAGGAGTTATTAAGCCACTTTGTGTTGATTTCAATGTTCATAATGTGGTTTTTTAAAGCACACCCAACTGCGTGAATTTGGAGCTCTGTTGCAGAACGTGAACTTGTGCAGCTTGAGGCAGAAGTATATTTGTGAGTGGAGTCATTTTGAGCCGTATCCACTGAGTATGTGCCGAGGCCAAATTCAACAAAATCCCCCGCTGCCATCCACAATAGTCACTATATTCAGATTCTTCGCCTTGTCACAAAAATCCATTGATGGCGAAATTAGCACGAGCTCAGGAGAGAAGTGTGCGGAAATCGATTTTTGTTCATTATTAATGAATTTGAATTGTCCGTAAGGAGTGTGCACTTTACGGGGGTGATGCAGCTGTTAGGAAGACAGACCGACTCATTTCAAATAAGAACTCTTGGTAACGTCGCCACCTTTGAAGTCCCGTGCTTTAAACTGAAATGCCTCACGAAACAAGAAGCAGTGAACCACATCAGGTGCTGAGATGAATGAACTCCAGCAAATGAACTTTGGCAAGACCCCTTTGGATCCTTTGAACTTGCTATAGGGTCTGTTTCTGGTCTGTCAGGGGAGGGTGCAGTGTTGTGGTCACTCTGTGGTATGGTCATCAGGTTTTGGCCCCTCCACTCCTCTCCGCCAGTGTATCTGTTTCCAAATGGGACTGACGCAGGCCTTAGACGTACCCTGCTGAGGTCTTCTGAAACAAGAGACCCTTGAAGTGGACGTCTGCCTGTGTCCAGTCTGCTCCCAGAAACCCTTTCAGATCCGAGGACTCCAAATGTGGCCTGCGGCATGAAGACATTTTGGACGCAGCCTGGTCGTTCGGGGGTTACAGGGCTACCCCCGACACCCTGTCCCTCTGCACACTACCACCACCTCTACCATGCTAACCACCAGCAGCCTCTCGCAGACCACCCTGGGCTGGTCAGCAACCCCTGCTTACACCTGCCATAAAACTTAAAAGCTACAGTCTCATCCCCCAGCTTTGAAGTGTTCAAAGCATAGCTTAGTGACCTTTGATGCGACTTTGGCCGCAACACATGTTTTGCACCCATGTATAAACGCAGGCCTCTCGGCAGACAAGGCGGGATTGTTTACCTACATGTGCAAAACGTAAGGGCCAACGCATGGCAGCCATGCATGGAACCTCTATTCCCACACGTCAAGCTCCCCGCGGTGGGAAACTGACATAAGTCGAGACGGACACTGCTTTGAGATAACATGTTCAGCCACCATGTGTTCAACATTACTTAAAGCACTTTCTCTGTGCCCTCGCACTGACCACTAGACCACAGTTTTTCTTAGACTTGGATCGATGCAGCAGTCTCATTTGGCATTACACTGCATGTCCAGAGATTAAAAGCACGTCTACTAAAGCACTGTACTTATGTTCAATTTTGACATATTTGTGCTTAAATTCCATTCTGTGCTACTTTATACTTCGACACCACATTTGAGAGGCGAATATTGTAGTTTTTATTTTATTCATTTGACATTTCTTTACATAAAAAAATATGATATGCTTACATGACATGCGATACTGTATGTCTTATCTACCCTGTAGTTTAAGGATCTAAAATTGGCTCCACATTGACTACAGAATATAATGTAATATCCTATAATGATTCAACACTGTGAAAGAAGACTTTTTAGTGAAACGTCTTTTATTGTATTTCATTAGATAATTTCAAAAGATACCCACCACTACTTCATGTACACATACTTGTACTTTAGTATTTTCATTATGTGCAGATTTATACATAAACTCATATAATAACCTCATAAATAAGTTACATCAGTGTCTCTTCCTGCATGAAATATGACATAAACCACACAAGAAAATTAGTTCTTTTGCTTTTAAGCCTTGATTTAAATTGTGCTGCTAATTGTTCTTTGGGTTTGCGTGAGACTTCTACTTGTAATTGAGTATTTTTACATCGCTGCGTTGCTGCTTTTTGCGTAATTAAAGGATTTGAACTCTTCTCCCACCGCCGCACATATCATTTTCAGGCTTCAGATCACAGCAAATGCATCTAAATGATATAAAATTGGATTCATACTTATGTGAAATGCAGCATACTTTGTTCCGCCGAGTTGCATAATATATGGGTGTTGTTTTTTGAGTCCAAACTTAAGTGTGATGAGTTATTGGTGTCTGCTGGCATCTTAAACTTGCGCACAGTTACAACTATAATCATGTTTACTGGGCACATGTCAGGGATTGTATTTTAAACCCTCTGCCTCTTCCTCTCTCACAGATAACACTGCAGCATTCACTGTACATTACAAATAGCTGGCTGTTTTACAGGGTATTAAATATTTGACAGAACAGTAAGCTCATAATTACACAAGACCATGGCTGTGTATAAATGTCAAACAAAGCAGGCTGATATATAGCCGGCCATGGGGTTTACATGCTTCACATGCTAGTGTCTGAATGACAAGGCTCAAGATGATGTAATTATAACACGAGAGGCTTTATAAGTGCGTGAACCGTCACAGTATGCGCACAGAGTTAAAATAGCACACGCTCGAGTCTGGAATAACCTGGCAGCAAAACACAGGCTCCCCTTTATTTACGCAACGTATGCAAGACCTGCTGTGCATACAGTATAAGTACACCAACAATGAATCTCAATTACAGTGCGCGTAGTATGAAGTTGAAACATAATCAGGCAGCAAATGTTTTCTGATTTTGCTGTTTCATTCTCTGAACCAATCAGCGGCCGGCAGCGCTGATGTCAGTCCTGTCCCTGCTCATTGGAGCCACAGGAGCTGGCCTTTCGCTAACTATAGACTGAGAAATCCCGAGCGTGTTTCTTTAGGCCTCGGGGCTGTGCAGGCCCACACAAATGTTGATGAGGATGAAACGGCAACGGTTGTGCGGTGTCTGCACTGTGACCTATGGAATGTGCCTTCAAAGAGGATTCTCAGGCTGCGTGGATTTCTCAGAGGATTTCAGTCTCATGGCACTATGTTAAACCAGCGTTTATTCACTGGGGTTTACCCAGAAATGTGCAGCATGCTATGATATGGATAGTGCAGTATGAAATGTCATACCTAGTCAATGCTCGTTTGTTTTTTGCAGCACAGGAACCCGACTGCAAACTCACCCCTGTCACCAATCACTGAACCCAGGTCTGAAAAGTAGCATCCATTTCATCTGTTTGTCTGCAAAATGTTGCAAACTCCCACACGGTGATCCCGACAGTAAGCCAAAGCAGCACGAGCCCCAGAACCGTATCGTCCCTCAGCCCAGAATGCCTGGACAGTACACAGCACATAAGACAGCGACGGCAACGTTGAAACAGTATGAGCGAGAAGCTGTCAAGTGTGGCTGTCAACACCTCTATTTCAGCAGACATGACAGGCCCTTTAAACCTTGATGGATATAAATCAGGAGGCCATTTTGAAACAACAGGGTCATATTCAGTCCTTGTTGAAAGTGTGTGTGTCCACATAAACCCTGCCAGCATGGGACTCCCCCGAGGGCACGCCGGTCTCCCATTCCCATCTCTGCCGGGCAACGATTTCATATCGAATTCTTCTAATTGTATCCTATAATCCCTCATTACTGTTAATTAAAACGGCTGGCTTGTAAAGTCGTTTATGCTCTTCATGCTTAACTTTGAGGGATCGTGTCTTAGTGAATTATTTATTGATGAACATAAATCTGTCTTTTGATGGAGGAAATATCCTTTTTTAAATATATTTCTGTGAGTAAATGTTGTCAGTCAGGCCCTTAAATGCTAAATCTTTATACAATACATAAAATCTATAAAATCACATGAGCTCCTGAACTGTAGAAAATATGATTAAGCTCAGTAGTAACACAGCTTAAGCTCTGTTAAATAGGCTATAATATGCAGTGGGCCAATAAATATTATATCTTGTGTATCTTTTCCAGACTAAACAGGTGAGCAAACTCTGCTCTGCTTGTTAAAAGGTGAGTAAACTCAGTTTGAGTGGGTTTATCCATCCACTCCATCCCTAGTTAGGAAGGGAAATCAAGCACAACAACAAAACTTCCGCTCTTTCTCTAAATCTTCCGACCCTCTTTCAGAAACGTCCAGCCCCTTCATTCCTTTCACTCCAATGGGACTCTACGGAGAGCCTTTGTACTCGGCAGATCAGGCTGTGTCCACTACTCCCACTCTTTTCAATAGAGAGTAAGAGGACTGCTAAGGGCTGGAACGACAGTGTTACCCATGCAAGCAGAACATCCCTCTCTTTTTGTGCAGTGGGTTGGTGAGGGGGCAGTGGGGAAGGATGCGGTCAGTCTGCTCCGGGATAATAGAGGGCTGGGCAGCTGCCTTTGGCACAACAAAGGGACTAGTCTCCTGTTAGTCCTGTTTACTTTAGTGTTGTTTCTATGCCGCCTGCGTGTCAGGGTACCTGAAAGGGCGTATGGATAAAAATGTGCGTAGGACTTGGACAATTGAGACATTTCAGCTTCCCCGGGTCCTGTCGGGATTATTATAGGCTGGAAGAAAAAAAAAAAAAAACACAGTTTAACACGACTTTATTTATGTTCCAGGTGTGCTGCGGCTGTTTTCAAACCGCAGATTGAGCATAAAAAAGAAAAAAATATGACTGAATTCATTTTTTTCCACCGATTATATAAAACAATAATGCGTATTTAATCCGTTAACGTGCGTTTATGAGCGTTTCAGTGCGCAAAATCTACATGGGTGTTTGGGTTTATTTCTCTCTAAATGTCTTTAAAGCGTTTCATGCAGATTACAGGTTCAGATTACAGGTTTATTAAAAAAATAAATAAGCGATGACTCCTGCGTAATGACGGAACTTTGGAGGTAAAGTGCTTTTAAGGACTCTTTCAGAGACACATGCTGCAGAAAATAGGTCTCTAAAAAAAAAAAAAAAAAAAAAATCTTGCCAACACTTAAAAGTCAACATCGTCCATCTTTTCTTCACGCAAAAAGCCTTCTTGAGCCGAGCCTTTGATCCCTTTCATTCCCCCCCTCGCCCCCTCTCTCTCTCCCCCCTTTTCCTACGCCAGATCTGTTATGCGCTAAAATTCTTTAGTTTTCCATAGAAACGTGTCCTTTCCGCGGGGATATTGATGTTTTTTTCTTCGCAGGGGTTATGATATGGTGAATCAGAATTTCAAAGCCGGGGACAATACTTGCATTCATGCTTGTTTTTTTTTTTTTTTCCTCCTTCTTCTTCTTCTTTTTTTTGTGTCGGGTTTTGTCTCGTTGTTCAAATCCTCATTTCTCAAATGAATACAAATATTTATTCTGGGGATGTCTGAGCCTCTGTCACTTCGGATGCTTTTCAGCTATTAAAGTCTTTGTCGGAGCAGCAGGTTGCAACGCCAAGACGCTCCGGTGCGTGGACGCGGAGTCTGCCCGTCTCTTGCGTTCGGACCTGACTTTTACGCACCGTCATTTTATCTGCTTTAAGCTCCTTATTTCATGGTTCCTGCGCTGCATAGTAAGCCATGACTCACACGGTTTGGAGGAGATCTATATCACCCCATAAATTATGACTTCCAGATACTCGTCAGCGCTGAATATTTTCCTTTCGACAAACATCATAGAATCCACAATGTCAAATTTGGACTCCCTTGTGCCCTGTTGTTGCCCGTGTTTAGCAGCCCCCCCCCCCCTCCCAGACATGGATCACAGATGCTAACTGGAAGAATACTGAGGAGAAACGACTTGCCCCAGCTAAAAGCTTCAAATTCCTCCAGTTGGGGTATTAAATCGACACCCAGGCCTTTCTCAGCCTCTCCCCCTCTCTCTCCTTTCTGCGGCCTGACATGTCTGATAGACCACGCTTTCTCTCCGCATTGTCGCCCTGTCATCTCAACAATGTACATCTTCGGGACACCAATTTCAGAGAGCTTTGATCTGCGGACCGAAAGGAACAAAGTTATGGAGAGAAGGAGATGATAGAGGAGGATTTTTTTTTTCTTTCTCCTCCACTCCCTCCCCTCCCCTCGGTCTCATGTTTGAGAAAAAGCAGAAAGACAGAAATTGATTATCAGTACAAGCCATAAAGAATAACACTCCCTCCACTGTCATCTCCCATGAAAAATACCTCTAGTAATTTCCAATAAGCAGCTCGCGTGCTACATTTATTTAATGCTTCGTGCAGTTCCTGTACGAGCAAAGAGAGGAATCCAAAGTCCTGCAGGAGACGCGCAAGTCTAATGTGTTTACTGTACACTGACTATTGAGCGCAGCAGCGTGATTTCTCTGCAGAGATTCTGACATCCACTGTTTCCATCTTCTTAAGGAGGCTATAACAGGCTATAACCTGTAATTATCGTACAGAGACGGAAAAACAGAGTGAAAATATGACTGAGGACGTGTGAGCAGTGACTCAATTTGCAGGTCTTTCTGCAGGCTAAATGATAGGCATATGAAATTCCACACATTCCCCCCTCTGCGCCCTTAAGGCCGTCAAGAGTCTACATTTCAAAAAATCTGCCCTAAACATTAATTATGATATTCAGGCTCTGTCTCGTGGGAGCTTTAACATTTGACACAGTCTGGGTAAATCCTTGTTTTCACCTTCTGATCTTCACCTCCGAGCCGCACTGTAAGAACATACAGAAGTGAAGCAAAGGGTGCAATAGCTCCTCTTTGGGGTAACACTCATACCCCTGAAATGTGTTGGCAAGGGCTGCTGTTGTACAGCTCAAGTAGTGTATGCATTAGTAACAGTTTACTGGTGCCAAAATATTCACAATTCACCTTTTGAAGGCGCAGCATCAGAGGCAGAGTTAAGACATCACTCTGTACACTTAGCAGAGCTGTGAAGCGGTGAGCGGAGTTGGAAAATGACTAGTTTAGATGTTCGGATGTTTTTTCCTCTTTATACTCGGGATACAGTATAGATTTATTGCGGACTGCATCTCTGCACAATTCAGCCTCATAAAGCGACTTAATATCCGTCAGCAGGAGACTTTTGCTATATGAGTCATGCACAATTTCCATTCATCTATCAGCCCTTATTAGAACCAGCTATTTAGCCTCACCCCCCCAAAATGTTGCGCGGGGCTCGTTCTTGCGGTGCGGCGCGCAAACATCACAGATGAACGTCACATGGACGCTGCACCGTTGCATTTACGCTGCGTAAAAAAGAAATGGCAACACCACCAACACTCAGCAGCGTAATTATCGTCATATAGAGCCGTTTGATGAAGCTTTATGATGATGAAGAAAAGTGAGGATGGGGGGGGGTGATGCTGTCTCTGTTTTCCATGTCATCTCACACGCTGCCACTCATGATAGATGAACACATGCCTGCTCTCCCCTATAGGCTGCGATGCCCCCCCTCTTCCCCTCCCCGCCATAAACAGCAGCCCTTTTACTGGCTCCGTTAGTATTTCTATCGCTCCCAAGCAACTTTCCCGCGGTTTGCAGAGCGAGCGCCGAGAGTAAGTGCAACACAGAAATAAAGACACTGTGAAAAGTGACAACTCCAGTGTTACAACGTGTCAAAGAGCCTGTCGGAGGGAGGGTCAGACGCGCTGTGCTGCCGGGGGGGGGGGGGGGTGCATCAAAATAACTCCCCCCAGTGATGCTGCATACTTGTTTAGCCTGGAGTATTTTTGGAGGGTGGGGCGGGGGGGGGGGGGGCATTATTATGACCCTTTTTTTTTCTCACACACTGTTTAATCATGTTAAGTCGGTTCTAAACACACGGTGTACAGATTTAGTGTCGGCCCGGGTTGGCCAGCCTTGCTGGAGCTAAGTAAATGAGAGTTATGGATGTTTTCCCGCGCGTTTTTATTACATAAAAGTCTTTAAATGATTTAAACAGGAACACGTGAAACTTTTCTACGTTTTATTCTACACGCTGCACCTGGATGGATTAGTACTCACTGGCGTAATTGGTTAAAAATGAGTCTTTAAAGCTCGACTGAAACAGTTCAGATGGATCCTGCAGCTAAAGTCACATGTTTTGATATTTCATTTTCATTTTATTGTAAATGTGTCTTAACTTCTAAGTGCACATCTTAGATCATTTTAATGACAGGCGAACAGATTTGTAATTTCTTTCATTTCCATCGTTGTGCAGTGGCCTCAAAGTGAAGCCACCTCGTGAGTGTATGGAGGCCGGTGTTTGTTTACAGTCGAGTCATGGGAGAACAATGACAGAAACCTGGAGGAATCCCACCTCCGAGAGCTCCACTGACCCGTGCGTCCATCCAGCAGAGATGTAGGTAGACCTGCGCGGTGACATGAATGGTAACAAGTTTATCCCTCCCGCGCAATATGAGGCGTGTGCGTGCGGGAGCGTCGCGGGGGGTTCCTTGAACGCGTCTCAAACGTGTTTACAGCACACGCGAGCGAGAAATTAATCACTCCAAAAGGAAAGTGAGCATTCAGACAACTTTTTTTTTTCTGTAGGTTCTGTTTTGCTTTTTTTTTTTCACGCTGCCATATTTCTCAGCAGAAACAAAGTTTACAAACACCTATGAGCCATTGACGTCCTCTCCAAGCCGGCCTGACTGCGAACATCCATCCGCTCAATAGGACGTGTCACGGCAGCGCATGTCCCCTCACAAAAGACAATTGTGATTTAGACAAACATTGGGGGGAAAACATAAAGGCAAAGGTCAAGTCCTCTTTCAGTTCAAGTGTGCTCCGATTCACCTACAACACAACGGGGACAAAGAGTTGCAGCTACCTCCGTTTCTAAAGGGGGATGTGATTACCCCGCTTTATGGTGGATAGAGCGGGGGGGAGGAGGAGGAGGAGGAGGAGGAGGTGGTGGCGGTGGAGGAGGAAGATGCTGATTTCTCAACCTGATTCAAAATAAGAGGAAGAGCGTTTAACACGAATCAGCGGAGGATTCTTTTGGGGGGGGCTCCTTTAAAAGGCAGCCCTCCTCCTCCTCACCCCCCCTTCTTCCTCTTCCTCACCTAACACACACAGGGAGAGAGGAAGAGGGGAACAGAAAGTATAACCTGAATTCTTGATAGGACAGATAATAAACAAATTATTATTATTCTAATTACCATGCCTTAAAAAAATACGCGTTTTCTACAATTTAGGCACCGGGTCGTGCGTGTTATTTATTTTTTTTTCTTCTTGTATTATTATTGCAAGTTCAATTATTTCTAGAACAGAGGGATTAGCAGAATAAGTAGTGTTAATTGCGCGGCAGGTATAACGAGCAGGTCTAATCCTTCTTCCCCCCTCTTTGTATTGAGTTTTTGTGGGCTTAATGAGTGGCAGGTAGGGCTGCTTCCTGCTTTCTCACATGCTCAAATAGGCCTCTCACTGCTTGCAGTCCTGGACCCTGGCTGTGTACAGGAAACAATTGATTTTGAGCATAAAGTTAATTATGCTTAGAAATTAGACAGCCTTAACGTTGGGTAAGGACTCGGAGGTTGATTTCCTGACAGCTCTTAACACACTCTCACGTATCATTCACGCATGTGCGTGCTTTTTCTTTTCTTTTTCTTTTTTTTGTCTTTACTATAGGCTGGAAAGACACTTACCTCGTCTGCTCCCGCACTGTGTTGTGCTTATTTTTAGCATATATACAATCCTTATGATTAAAAAAAAATAAAATAAAAGCGTCGCTCTGCTCATTTTATCCGAGCTTTAATGGCGAATTTTGGAGACATAAGTGGACCAAACATTAAAAAAAATCCGTTGGGTTTGCTTCTGCGCTGCTCTGAGTAGTTTCCAAGGCTACACAAATCAGTATTATGAAGATAGCCTAAGCTCAAAGAATGTCGCAGTGGTCGACTTATTATTGAAACCAAGAAAAAATCTTATTGAAACTTTTTTTTTTTTCTTTTGATGAATTAACTCATGGACAAGGCGGATAAGCCTCACAGAGCGTCCTCTGCGCTGAAGGAGGAATATTTCTTTTTATTTTTTTATAGTGTTTCTTTGGACAGAGTCACATTTAATTCTTGTGTTGTTGTTTTTTTTTCCAAAATAAGAGTTTTGTTGCGTCAAATATTTTAATTATTTTTCTTATTGTCGCTGCTGCTGAAGTGAGCAGCGCCAATAAAGTTTTCACGCGCAGACAGAGACCCGCTGACCTCTCTGAGAGGGACTTTAGCCTACATATGGTTTACGCGTCAAACTGAAATTGCCTGCCGCTGAAAGGGTTTTCTTTAATTCTATTACCGGACGTGGGCTCGCTTTGTTTCAATACTGTCGTATCAAAATGATTGACAAAGTAATAAACGCGTCATGCTGCTGCATCTGATTATGCCGCGGCATTTGCATTGGACATTGAGCGGAATATGACAACCTTGACACGCTGGGGATTTGCTCTGTCAAATAAACACGTCTCCAAGGATCTATATTGTTGCGCTGACAATGCCTCCCATTCATTGAATTTCAAAGTATTTCAAGTTATCGTTTTTGATCAGCGCCCGGTTTTTCTTTTTTTTTTCTGTCTGGTGTGTGGGGGGTGTGCAGCTTTGGCGGGTCAAAGAAAGGAAGAAATAATAACGATATGAACGAATGGATAAATAAATAAATGCCTGGCCTGAGCGGAAATTAACTCTACACTGGCAACACTCTTCTATAATTAATATCTCCCCCTCCTCCCTCCTCTCCACCTCCTCTTCCTCTCTTTTCTTCCTTGCACAGGTTCAGTCCTCCAAGTGCCTCTAGACGTTGTAGTGGTCACACAAAATTAACAAATCATGCATCACACTCTTTGCTTATTTATTTTTTCTCCAAAAGGGAAGTGAAGGGGGGGAAAAATCACATTGGGATACTTTCACTTTTGTAAAACTTGATCCAAAAACGTGCGTAAAAGACATTTAAAAAAATAAAATAATAAAAATTTTGTTTAAAAAAAAACAAAAAAAAAACAGAACTAATATTTTTGTTTTGTAATTTTTTTGTGCAGTGTAATGCTGCTGAAAATTTTATTCATTAAAAAAAAAAAATCTCACTATAACATTTAACACTTTTTTTATACAGGCTACTGGCATTATAGATGGAGGCCATTTATATCCCACGGCGTGCCCACCTCCAGCAGGTGATCCTGATGTCGTAACGTGTCAGCGGTGGCCTGACATAAGTATAATAATAGTTAATAGAGCGTGATAGAGAGAATGGTATTAAACCTAACAAAGATGTGTCAGAAGCAAAAGTCTATGTCTTCATTAGCCTGATCTCCAAGGACCGTCGAACATTTCATTAGTTTGTAATTTATGAATGTTTGACAAATATTAAAGAGTATGTAAATATGAGAGGCGTAATGTCTTTCCTGCGGGAGATGGCGAAATGACCCAAAGTCTTCGATACTGCTAGACTGATCACGTGCATTATGTTTCTTCTCAAACTGTGCATTTGCCTGTCTGTTCGGAACATATTTCCCATCTGACGTGTGAAATAGTGCAGATAAAGCAATGATTCATAATGCTGGCAGCATTTGCATCCCCCTAATACTGTGTGTTATTTTGATATATGATGATATACTGTCTCTTTATCGACTGTATGAACGCACTTTAGCCATTATGGCTTTGGCTAAATCAGTAGGAGGGTTTCTCTTTTTTTTTGTCCTAAAACGGTCCATTTCCTTGTTTGTGAACCACTTCCAGAGCAGAGAAGGAAAAAAAAAAAGTCGTTATTTTATTTTTATTTCAGCAGCTCTGGCTATCTCAACTTGGAGCCAGGGCTGAAACTTGAAGCAAAAAAAAAATGTCTCTGGAACTTTAACAGTAGAATTTCCTTTTTTCCCCTCTCCTTTCTTGAATTGAACACACCTGTTCGCCATGACTGCTGCTTTTGTCAGATATTAGTGTCACCGAACACACACTCTCTCCCTCTCTCAGATCGCGCGGAGGTCAGCAGACCATGATAAATTCAAGTTATGATAAATTACTGTACGACTTAATCGCCATAGGGCAGGTCCTCAAATTCAGAATCATTTATTCTGCATGATGCATGGCCCACTTTTCTCAGTCTGTAGTTTGAGTAGCCTGCACGAGCCTTTTCTTTTTAAATATATATTTGCATTCATGTTGAGTTTTAACATCTTAATTCTCTTCACTTTGCTGCTATGGAAGAGGGAGGAATTATTTTAAAGGAGGACTCTGCAGATTGATGTTTACTCTTTTTAATTCCTCATATTTTCCCTCCTCTTGCCTCTGCCTGAACAGACTCTCAGCGACGTTTAGATCCATATGTTTGCAGCAACAAGTCCTCCTGCATATAGGAAACGACTTGCACTGATGAAGGAAGTCATCACCGCGTCTTGGCGAAGTCTTTCAGTTCAGACATGCGAGATACAAAAAAAAATAGAGAGAGAAGAGATCAAAAGAGAGCCAAATAAGCGGGCTCGCTGATTCATTCATGCAGCTGCATTGAGACCAAGGCCAACAGGCGTATCATACACTGAAAGGAAGCAGCTATTCAGAGTGCAGGTGTGAAGTATGTGGCACATTCTGCCATATAATGTGGAGGTTGTTAGAAATCCGTGTTCGGGCCTATAGGCTGCTAGGGGGCTGATTCGCATTGGAGGGAGCCCCGCTCCTCTGTGAAAGTGAAATAAGTTCGTTTCCTGAAATCTGCGGATGACGGTAATCCTAAAACCTGGGGAGTGGAGGGTGTGTGGTTGGGTGGAGGAGGACTATAAGGTCTTACTGGCACTGATTCCCCCCCCCCCCCCCCCCCCCCCCCCCCCAGCTTCTCCGGATAGTGACTTATGTGAGGTTTGCCTGCTATATACAAAAGCTACCGCAGGGGTGTAGCCTTAAACCTGCCTCAGCTCTGCTTGCTCACCTTTTTATATGCGGAATACAGTTAATTTAGCTTTAAAGGTTCCCATAAATCTTTATGACGGAAGCTCGTGGTAGCCTATACATCACGAGCCACGTGATCTTGTAAATCCTCGGAAACTAACCTTGGTGTGTTATCAGAATAAAATATTCAATATTCATGACAAGCTTTATGGTCGTAGTTAACTTGTGGGTGCGCATAGTTTGACCTCACTTCTGCGCACTCGATCAAAGTCGAAGAAATGAAGAAAAAAAAACGGCGTAATGGTCCTTTAACGCAAAGAAAACCCGGATAACCCTGCGATAATATTTAGATGGAGAGCCTCGAGAATCTATTTGTTTATTTACTGACTATAATAAATCAATACATCCCCCCCCTCCTCCCCTTCTTTTCTTCGACCAGTGTTCCCAGGATGCCAGCCTCCATTATTCCAACCCCTGTCCTGCTTTTCCGGTCTGTTTCTGGTGGCTCCATTGCACCTGTCTCTCTGTCTTTCTCTTTATTTTCCATGCCAATTTCGGCCACTTCATTCCTGATAATTATGACCTGGTTGGTGTTGGAGGTGCTGATGGTGGTGTTGGAGCGTGGGGTGGGCGTGGAGGGGGAGAAAAAAAAGGAAGAGGAGGAGGAGGGTGGTGGTGGGGGGGTGTAGGAGTGATGAGGGGTGGTTTTTTTTTTTTTTTTTTTTTTGGGAGGGGGGTGAGTGAGGCTTTTACTCCTAGACTGCTAATCCCCCTATTAAAAGGGTTTTGTTCAATAATGCCGGACAGTTTCCGGAAGTAGGATTACCGCCTCCATTATTTTACAAAGAAATGATATTTCACACTCAAATGAGCCTTAGGACGCAGCAGCGGCGGTGAGAGGGCCCTGGAAGAAATAAAATGGATTCATTTTCTTTTTCTTTTTGTTGCGCTCTGGAAGTTCAAACCTCCTCCTTCCTTGTTTTTTTTTTTTTTTTAAGAAATAATGTGTATATTTCCTGTGAAACTGCAATCAGCTTCCTGTTTAGTTTCTTGGAGTGGACTGGCATTCGTGTTGCAGCTCAAGTAGCCTCCTCCTCCTCCTCTCTCTCTCTCTCTCTCTCTGTCTCTCTTTCGCTCTCAGACACACACGCGCACACACACGCACCCACACACACACACACACACACCTGTTCTTGATTTTTGACCCCGTGGCTGATATCAGATCAGAGGTTGTCACTCAGCTGAAGGTGGGAAGCCCCGATGAGTGAACCCAACGGGATCAGCTGTTGGAGGGTCCTCTCCCCCAAAGCTTGCGCGCAGCCTGTGGGATCCGGCGTTTCCGCGCCGGGAATCCAAACTTTTACAATGAGCGCAAACAAACATCATATTTTATCTCTGCTGTGGCACAAACACTCTCCACTTCACTACACGCGTTGAACGCGTTTGGATCCAAGTTTGCTCGCAACCCAAACCTACTCGCACCAGCCTCGGTTCTAGATGTTTATATTTTTGGTCAAAGTCGTAAATTATTACGCGTAAAGGTCATTAAACTATTGGGGATCAGACGTGCTGCGTGATTTTATTTTATTTCGTGGCTTTCTAAATGATTTCTCTTTGATCTGTGCCTGCAGTAAAGATTAAACACTTTGGCTAAAAAATAGAGAGTTTGACACACTGACTCATGTTTTAACTCTCGCTTCTTCCTCCTAATGAAACGAGCCTTTAAATGTTGCCTATCCTTCACTTTCAGCCCTGAATGGAAAATGTTTTTACGCGACTCAGTTAGTTCTTGTCCGTTTTGACGACTGGAACTAAAAGCTTTAGACGGCCCAATAGAGAGGAGCCCAATAGAGAGGAGCCCAACAAATCGGTGACAAAAGGCTTTCCGTGTCATCAACGTCGTTCAGACGACCTAGAAGAATCCCTCTGATATCAACTTCCACTTCAAAGACCCCCACTTTCAATTGAGATCCAACTATCTTGTTTTTCTTCTTCTTCATTTCTTTGTTTTTTTTTTCTTCTTTACGCACAAGAGCTGGTGCCAAAAGAGGCATCATCATCATCACCATCTTCTTCTTCTGTTTGGTTGGTTTTAGTGTTTATTCTTTTTCTTTCAGCCGAGCCTCTTCCACAGAGCAAACTGTCATGCACTTAACCAAACTCTATAAACGTATCAGAGAGTTGCAGCTCTGTTGTTTCCACCCACTTCTTCCTCAAGTCAAGGCCGGAGTGAAAATTTACCTCTCAGCCAAAAAGTGTTCCCAGCACAACAGAGCACTTCGGCGGGGTTTTTATTATTTTTATTTTTTTATTTTTTTCTCCTGTTGGCTGAATGTTTTCAACTCCTTCAAACTAATTTTATTTTATATTATTAAAAAAAAATAATGAACACGTCCAGTTCTCGTGCCAGGCAGCGGAGCTCTTATGATTTCATGTAAAGAGCCTAAAAATATGATTCTGCTTAAATGTGTCCATTCGGCCCTCTTGCACTGCGAGCCTATTATGGTGCGGGACAACTGCGTTTCAGCGGCTTCTCCTTTGATTGTCGTAAAGTAGGCCTGGACCAAAAGAATATATTTTTCTTCTTTATACTGCCCTCGTCTGCAATATAAAGGACATAGATTACCGTTTCCTACCCCATGGGAAGCAAATATTACATTCTTTAGAGCGGGCTTTTGAGTCCACGGACTTGGCCCCATATCATTTGAGTTTGACTTGGCTATTGCTATAGAAATCTTAATTCACCATGAGGATTCACCGTCGTGAAAAAATGGCTCTTTGTACGAGATGCTCTTTGAAGTCTGGATCCGAATATTGTAGCCCCCTTCATCAGACTCTGCCCACGTCTGCATCGAACCAAAAGCTCAGCTGAGAAAGTAAGACTTTAACACAAGTGGTGCACAATTTAAATCACCCCCCTCCTCCTCCTCATCCTCCCTCCTTTTTTCTTTTCTTTTTTTTTTTTTAACACCGAGACACACTTTAGAAAAATACAATCTTTAAATGTAATTTAAAGGACCCTTCATTAAATGTTGTTTCTTCGAATTCAAGCAGTTTTTTTTTTTTTTTTTTTGTCCAATCTGAAAATCAGTGGCTGGAGTTTTTCTGCGGGCTTTATGTAAAGAAAGCAACAGTTTCATTTTCAGTAAAATATTATTTTTCAAGCCATAAAAAAATGAGACATTTTGGCACATGTTGCCCAGAAAAAGAAAAAGTTTAAGCTCACCGGTAACCGTGCGTAAATCTCAGATAGACCCGAATGGCTCAGCAGAGTTTTCACTTTAGTCATACAAGATTTATTCAAAATACTCACAAATTACAAGGCAATCCGGTACGCATTTTGAGTATCGCTTGATTTCAGATATTCAAAAAAAAAAAAAAAAAGGGAGAAAAAAAAAATATTGACGACAATGATACAAAACCACAAACTGCCCACTTTGATAAAACATTTATAATTTCACGGTCGTATATCAAATACTGCAGGCTTATGAATCAGGTCGGTTGTTGACCCTCTGCACAAATGGAGGAGGAAAGAGAGAGAGAAAAAAAAAACGCTGTAAACATAAAATGTTTGTACAAATAACTGCAGGAACCGGTAAGAAGCTGCTGTGAGACAGATCCTTCCAAAAAAAAAACAAAAAAAACATCAACATCAACACATCGAAAAGTTACAAAATTTACAAATGTACAGCTTTGCCCTAATTGAAACATGCACTTTGGTTCGATGATACAAAAATCCCTCAAGGTCAGATTGAAAAATAAATAAAAACATATCGAAGGAGGAAGAAAAAAAACCTCGAATTTACAAAATAACTTTACACCAACATGCCTAGCCTAACAATAATGTACCACATATTCTAACGGATTTACACGCGTCTCTCCACAAGTGGAGCAGTGGGCCGTCAGGGCGTCGTAGGCACTGAGCCAACCATTTTGAATCGCTGAGGTTTGAAAATATATTCTTTTTATTGTGCCTGGAAATTAGCACGTCTTTAAGGTTTGCACATTTTCCTTCCAATGTGGTTCAAACGCGTCGCTTGGCTCTTGGGTGTCTGTTTTGGTGGCTCATCCAAAAAGAAGGTGGTGGTGGGGTGGGGTGGGGGGACCAGTGGGGCCTTCACAGGCGTATATAGGCACCAAAGCCAAACCATTTTTAATAGTTGGGCTTTTCAAAACGTGTTCTGTCACTTCTTCTGCCACCGTGCCCGAGTCCGGTTGGGTTAAAACGCGTCCCTCGGTTCTTGGTTTCTGTAAGGTGGCTCGTCTGTGGGGTCGGGCGTGGATGGCCCGCTGGGCGGTGTTTGGGCGCCGCTGGCACCTGAACTGTGGCACACGTACCATTCACTTAAATTCGCGGGCTGGGAGGCTCCCACCGGCTCCGACAGCACCGAGGAGCCTCCTGGCTCCCGGCCCAAGTCTGAGGAGGGGGAGACCAGGGACGGGGTGGATGATTCGTAGCCTGAACTGGGCGGGGGGGACTTGCAGTGCACCTTCATGTGTTTCCTCAGGGAGCTGGGGTGTGTGTAGGACTTATCGCAGCCTCTCACTTTGCAGTTGTAGGGCTTATCGCTGGTGTGGACGTGGGAGTGCTTTTTCCGGTCACTGCTGTTGGCGAAGCGTCTGTCGCAGCCGTCAAACTCACATTTGAAGGGCTTCTCACCTGTTAACGGGGATTGTGACACAATCAAATATAAATCAGTTAATTATTTAAAGCATTGGTATTCATTGACTACACGAAGCTCGCAGTGATCTGACAGTGTTTGCAACAACACTTTGTGGGCTCAGAATAAACTCAGCAACAAGTATCTGTGACCAAAAAAAAAAGAAGAAAATCTGGCACTTTGATTATTGTTTTGCATTTTTTTAAAAATATAATTTGATCATTTTTCTTTGTATTTGCAGTAAACACACCCCTCTCTCCAGTTGCACTTAAAAAAAAATCATAACAATAAAAGTTTGGCTGTTTGGACAGACCTGCCATGAGTCTCAGTCTGGTGTAAACAGGAGGTCTGAACCCCTACTGTCCTGGGTCTATACCTGGCGTCTGCATGCATCAGGGCATACGTCAAAACAGACAAGCTATGAGCACAGACATAGCAGGCCTAAAACCAACTGCAAAGCCATGATAAATGAAAGGCTTCACCTACTGCGTGCTAACGGCACAGCCTGTCTGCTATTTATAAAAAAAGAAAAAGAAATCCTGCAAATGGTTATGGACTGCGTCTAATTCTGCGTCTTAATAACAAGTATTCCTACCTGATTATGACAAGGCAAAAAAAAAAAAAAAAAGACAATCTGAATAAATTACACGGAAATCATCCACTGCTGATTTTTTTCTCCTCCGATTAAAGCTTTTGAGAATATGTAATTGCCTCTGTCTAATTACACTTGCGGGTTGAATATCAATTTGACCTTCAGCTGTTGGGTTGAGAGAGCCAATCAAGGATATTAGTGTAGTACAAGAAACCGTCGAGGAACAGACCCCAGGGGCAGCCCCAGTCATAACCACACTTTCGGATAGGTTTTAAACATGATACCAAAGACCAGGCCCCTTGGGAGTCAACACACAGAAATAATTTAACAGATTTGTACTTAGGTAATGTGAACAAATTATATGAATAATACATAGGGTGCAGAAATGGAGCAGAGGGGGGAGTGCCATGCAGCCAACGACAAAAAAAAAGAGAGGAATGTAATCATTGTATTCATTTACAAGTCTGACTCGACATTTTGAGGCCCTTTTTTTCCCCCCCTCTCCTCCTCTCCTCTCACTGGCTCCACAGCACGTCACTGGGCCACAGAAGCAAGCAGCCATATTGCACTATTATATGTTTTTTAAGGTTAAAATCGGAGCTGCTTTGTGCGCACGTCAGTCATCACAGACGCAGTCAGCTCTGCCAACCTGTTGGTGAATTATTTTAGCCGTCTGCACTTGTCAACTTGTTGCTTTGGCTACAGGCTATCAAAGAGCTGATCATTCCTAAGGCGTGCTTCTTATTTCACCGTGCACACACGTCACATCGACAAAAAATCGAGCTCAGATGAGGCTTCAGATACAGCCACGGAAAATAAAAGCGCTCCCTTCTTTGTAGCTTTAAATATGCTAATGCAAAAAAGAAAAAAAAAATCCAACCCACTGTGAGAACTAATATTATTGCTGGTTGAAATGACACATCATGCATAAAACAGCCAATAAACACAGCAACAAGTGGCTGGAAAATAAAAATAAAAATAAAGGCGTCGTATCGGTTACAGTGAAAGTGAAGATGCATCTTTCCAACTTTGCTGCCAGTCACGCCTGGCATGCACTAAAGCTACATGGACAAGATCTGACGTGGGCCTCCAGTCTTTGTGCTGTGGTGTAAACAAGAGGTTGAACCGTCAAACGCATGAGTGAGCTGTACAATAATCCCCAAAGCTCGAGCTTTTGTGGAAGGAGGGAAAAAAAAAAAAAAAAAACTCTTGCGATGCAACTCATAACAAACAGGTGGCTCGGTGGCTGCAGCGTGCTGATGTATCAGCAGCACGGATTGATTAATTGCCATTGCTTATCAGAGGATATTTTAAATGCGTAAATAAAATAAAATAAATTTTTAAAAAAACATCTAAAAATATTTACTCAGCTCGTGTCTGCATATATGCAGAGCACATATTTGAATTTCAACATGCGGCTCGGTGATTTTATTTGACATCTTGCAGCGCATTCCCAACATTTCCTTTTATGAATATATAGCCACTGACCTGTGTGCGTCCTTTTGTGAATCTTAAGATTCTCGGATCTTGCAAACACTTTCCCACAGCCAGGGAACGGGCACGGAAACGGTTTCTCCCCGGTGTGCACTCGAATGTGATTTACAAGTTTGTACTTGGCTTTAAATGGTTTGCCTTCCCTCGGACACTCTTCCCAAAAACATATATGGTTCGCCTGCTCTGGTCCTCCGACGTGCTCCACCGTCACATGCGTTACGAGTTCGTGCATGGTGCTGTAAGTTTTGGAGCAAAGTTTCTTCGGCGAGTGCTCCGGCTCCAGCCACTTGCAGATCAGCTCTTGCTTTATCGGCTGCCTCATGTAGCGGAAAAAGGCACCGGCTCCGTGGTGGTGGTGGTGAGCGCTCAGATTCATGTTCAGATTCAGACCACCGTAGCCATGCAAAGGCGAGGCGGAGAACGGATCAGCCCTGGAGCTTGCCACTTGACTCAAGTGATCAGACCTAACATACATTTCTCCAGGTAGTCCTAACCTTATTTGTCCATTCAACGCTTGGCCACCCGGTGATCCGCTAGAAGGCTGGTCGTGATGGAGTCCGGAGAAGAGGGTATGGTTCCCAGCGTCAGGATGATGACCATAGTGTCCGGGATAGCTACCTGTTGTTGAGACAAACATTCCGTGGTGAGAGGCTGAACCAGCAGTCTGGTCAGTCAGCACTGGCATGGCTTGAGCTGTCAGATCTCTCCGGATGAGGAAATCCCTGCCTGCGGATAAAGCCTGGGCCGTGTGAGACATAGAATACGGGACCGATGTCGCCTGAACCGGGCCAAAAGCTCCCGTTTGACTGGAGACCACTTCACTGTGGCCTGCCATATGATGATTGTGGTGGTGGTGATGGTGGTGGGGATAATGATGGGCTGGGCTGATTTTGAGGGCCGCGGAGTGCCCCATGTGTTCTGGCCCGAATGGACTCGGCCCCAGGCGGGGTTCCGCAGTAATCTCCCCAGGGTGCGAGTGAGCCATTGAGTGTGGATGGCTGCTGAACCCCGGGAAGCCTGTCACGCTCTGAGGGGTATGGTGGTGATGATGGTGATGGTGGTGAGCCCCTGCCAAGTCAACTAATCTCAGCGCCGTGTTCCGTTTGGAAAACGTAGGGTCCATCACGGGGCTTCCCAATGCATCCACGCTCATTACTTCCTAATTTTAGAATAACTTGACAGCAGGCAAAATAATAATGATGATGACAAATATATTTTAATCGCAATGAAAAATAAAGAAAAAAGACTTTATAAAGTTAAGTCTATCTGCAGACTACATGGAATCCCATTCGGTTGAGAGGCAGCAGCAGGACGCTTTGATACTGAATAGAGATTCATGGTAGGCGCTGCAGCCCGTGGAGCTAAACAATCACCCTGCGCTCTAATTGGTCAGAGCTCGGTGATTGACGTCACCAGTGACAGTTTCCAACGTGAAGAAAAATGTCTTAGTGACAGCGAGCAGCCAGCACGCATGCGCAGTGCCTCAGGCAACGCTTGAGAAAAATAGTTGTTATGCAAAGGTTATTGTACAATAAACCCCCCCCCCCCCCCAAAAAAAGTTGATCCAGATATACAGTCGTCTTTTCTTTGTCGCAGCGAACAAAAGCAGCGCGGCTATGAAATAGCAATTTCCCCACTTTGATTATGCAATTACAAAACAGACTGCCTCGCAAGAGTATGCATATTGTCCCTATAAAAGTTGTAAAGGATCATAAATAATGCAGTGATATCTTCATTTTGCCCCGCAACGTCTGAAAGAGAACTTTACGCACAAATTACGCACAACTTTACGCACGTAAAAGATCGGCGTCAGCGGAGAAAAACTTGTCAAGTTAACCAAAGGAAAACTCCAGGTGGGGGTTTAAAACAGTCCGGAGTACATACCATTAATGTCCGCTTTGATAAAACCCATATTTACATATCCAGTCGTTTGCCCTTCAGCGCGCACTACAGTGTTTGACTCCGTGCTCTGCTTGGTGGGATCCGTGTGTGTAGGAAGTGTGAATAGGGCGAGCTGCGGCCATTGTCCCGAGGAAAAAAAATGTAATGGACGGGACCTGTTGTTATGATCCGGGGTAATTTTGCTTTAGACCCAGGACGGCAGCAGATGAGGGTCACAGGAGGTGGTGCCGTTGCAGACTTAAGTTCAAAATAAAACATGTGTGTACTGTAAGTATCGGTTACTACAATATTATCCTACAAAGTATTATGTTTTATGTGAGTGATTCTTTTCTGCTTTTAATTTGAATGCTTAAAAGAAAAATATTAGTTATGGATCATAACAAGGTGCCGTATAATTATCCATTATTGATTTTTTTTGTCCCCCCATGGACGGTCTGTTTAAACCATCAGCCGACGAACAGGACTATTTAAAAAATCTAATATGTGGTTATTAAGATGTCGAGTAATGTTTGAATGTTGCTGTACACGGATTCTAGTCTTAGGCACGGTGGATAATTTGTCTCTAACAAACATAAATGCCCGAAAATGTAACCAATCTGTGAACTTCAACTCAAATTTAGATTCTTTTGTCTTGTCTTGGAAATGCTGTTATAATTAACAGCCACTGCGCGAAGACTTTTGTCTTAATTGTTTGAGGTCTTTTGAGTTACATCTTGCGCGCTGCAACTAAAATTGTCTGACCGAACGCTTCAGATTTTTGGGGGGAGGATGTTTGGAGTGAACGCTCAGTCTTTGTAGTCGGTTGCAGTCAAAAATAAATGAGTGACTGGAGTGACCTTAAAGACGGTCACATACAGTGCTGGTCACTTTGATGTCGAATATGAAATGTGTTCACATGTGTTACTTAACTTCTGCGGTGATCATGAAGTCATTTGTGAAGGTTGTAAAACTGCAAGCTAAATGTACTGTCACAGGCGCTCGTCAGTATCTCAACCTGACGCACTTTATTATGATTATTATTACTTTTTATTTTGTTGGTAAGAAAATGAAGTTGTGTGTTTGGAGGACTGAGTGCGTCTCTTTTTTTTTCCAGACACAAAGCGAAGTTAATTAACTCAATGTGCTGACTCACATGGCAGATATTTTTTTTATACGAGAAAAATAATTGTAAAAACTGCATTCCACTGGGTTCGTTCTCTCGAATTGACTTGTCAAAATCGTTGCTGACAGCGTCATATCAAGCCCGTTAGAAATTGAGTCAATATTTTGAGACATGACGGATCCAAAAGATGTTTATTAAATGGCCTTTGCTCATGGGGTTCATGAGGCTCACAGCTGTAGCCTTCAGAGGCATCACCAGCGTAATGCAAAACTTTGAAGTGCTATTTCTGGTCCAAGTTGTGCATGCACTCGCTCTTGGAGACAAGTAAGCAGGGGAGTTGTATAAGATCCTAAACAAAAAAGAAAAAAGAAAGGGAAAAAAAAGCTGAATATTACAGAGAGGTCTCATAAAACGCTGCTTTGGCTTAGTGGCTTTCACTGTAAATCCTAAATAGCTCCTGGTAGCCATTTTACATTCTACACTATGACTCCAGCACAATTGGATCATGACTCTAAACGGTTATTGGGCTTTTAATTAGGACGCATCTTTTACGCGTACGAGTCAATTATGTTCGAATCATTTTGAGGCACAGAGGTGACACAGAAACCTTAAACACACTCGCAAACCTCTGTGTAATTCCAGCAACTCTCCTTCTTCTTCCTCTTGGCACACAATTCAGCCTCACTTGTTGCAAGCCTGACTACATGACCTCCAGTCTTGTTCAAGTATTCAGCCTTTCTTACCGTTTTCCACCTGTTGAAAGATCCCTCCAATTTTTGCATAGCAGAGTAGTTGGCTATACCTAAAAAAACGTCGGGTCAAAGTTGTTAAGTTGAGAACAACAAACCTTCCCCTCTTTCCTCGGTCTCTTAAGACTGACTTGGAGAATGCCTTGTAGAAACTAGCCTAGTAGCCAAGATGATATTTTAATGGTTCGCATGGCACGTCTGTGCATGTGGCTTTGAACTCTAGCAGCCGGAGGTTCCTGCAGAGAGCGCCGCAAATCCCACTTGATAACTTCGACAACCCACAACGTTTTGCGCACAGGCTATGCATCACTGGCCTGCAAAAAAAAAAAAAAAAATGTTGCACAAGCACAGCCAAACTGTGATGGATACATTAAGCATACTTGTGCGTCTAAGTTAAATGCTGCCCTATATATTCAAGGTAACCTTTCTGAACGTAGGGGTGCTGCTGGAGAGAGCATGATGATGTGGAAATCTAAAGCACAGATGTTCCACTGGTGTGAGCTCCAGTGGACGTAGAAACATTGTGTCCAAGCGAGGAAACACACACACACACCCACACACTTACAGAGGGAGAGAGCGCGCGAAGGAGTCAGGCAACAACAAAAATGTTTTTCTTAAAAAAAAAAAAAAAAAAAGTGGATTTCCCTCCCCAAAAAAATGGTATAAGTTGATAATAACAGGCCTTTGGAGAGAGTGATGACAGTGGGCAGACTTCATATCAAACCTCAGGGTTTCCCATGGGGGTTTCCTGAGAGAGAGGACGTAAGACTCGACTATGGCACAGTTAGACCTGATGCGTAATGAGGGTCCACCTTTCCATTTGAGGCTTGTTTAGTCCATCCGGTTTGATTGTAATTATTTATTCATCTGGCATTGTCCACAGATAGATAGATAGATAGATAGATAGATAGATAGATAGATAGATAGATAGATAGATCGTGTCTGAGTGCTTAATTGCGCAAAAACGTCACCAATTACACCACCCTGTGATGTCTCCATGTTAACAAAGGCAATCTGACACATTTGCTTTACAAACACTTTCTTTCAGTTACGTTTCCCCAAAACGTGCTCTGACTTTATACGTAGCCTCGCGCTCCTCAACTTTTTTTTTTTTTTTTTTTTTTTTTGCTGTTATTCAGCCTTTTAACCAAATTCACAGTCAGCAATCTCACAATATCTGGGATTGATGATGCAAAGAGGCCAATAGAAGTGTGGGCCCTGCACCGTGGATTGTTATTTGGTGAGTGGATGTTATTGGGGGGAAAGAGGCTCCGCCAATGAGAGCGCCGCGCCGGCGCCACGTGACCACCCCCCTCCTCTCCCATTCATCAGGGCTGGACTGTGTTGTCTTTTCAATTCATTTATCTGCAGGAATGATTGCGACTATCAGTCTAGAGCTCACCGCCTGACTGAGGAGGTGAAAGTTGCGCCACAGGAAGATAAACCGCAAAAGACAATATTGCATGTATACATGATTCTGCGTGTGCATCGGATGAGCGGTATAGGGGAATTCCTCGCGTCTTAAAAAGTAAACAGAAAATCGGTGGATTTGAGAGTTTGCTCAGTCGCGTGAGGTGCAAGAGATAGAGAGAGGGGGAGGAAGAATATCTGTGCGTGATTTTGTGATTTCTGCTCTCAGTCGTCTCGGCGAGTCTAGACTGAAGATGCTCTTGGACGCAGGACCGCAGTATCCCACCATAGGAGTCACTACTTTCGGCTCCTCACGGCATCACTCAACAGGCGAAGTCACAGAGAGAGAAGTGGCGTTGGGGATAAATCCGTTCGCGGATGGGATGGGCGCCTTCAAAATAAACCACAGCTCCCACGATATTGGCTCCGGACAAACGGCGTTTTCCTCCCAGGCGCCCGGCTACGCGGCAGCCGCCCTGGGACACCATCACCACCCGACCCACGTTGGCTCTTACTCCACGGCGGCTTTCAACTCCACCAGGGACTTTCTCTTCAGAAATCGGGGATTCGGGGACGCCACCGGCGCGCAGCACAGTTTGTTCGCCTCCGGAAGTTTCGCAGGGCCACATGGACACTCAGATGCAGCGGGGCACCTGCTCTTCCCGGGGCTCCACGAGCAAGCGGCGAGCCATGCGTCTTCCAATGTGGTCAACAGCCAGATGCGGCTGGGCTTCTCGGGGGACATGTACGGACGGGCCGACCAGTACGGCCACGTTACGAGCCCGCGGTCCGACCACTATGCTTCGACCCAGCTGCACGGCTACGGCCCCATGAACATGAATATGGCCGCACATCATGGAGCAGGGGCCTTCTTTCGATACATGAGGCAGCCGATCAAACAAGAGCTCATCTGCAAGTGGGTTGAGCCGGAGCAGCTGACGAATCCCAAAAAGTCTTGCAACAAAACTTTTAGCACGATGCACGAGCTCGTGACCCATCTGACGGTGGAGCATGTGGGGGGACCGGAGCAGACGAACCACATCTGCTTCTGGGAGGAATGCGCCAGAGAAGGAAAGCCATTCAAAGCCAAATACAAACTTGTAAATCATATCAGAGTACACACCGGAGAAAAGCCGTTTCCGTGTCCGTTCCCGGGCTGTGGCAAAGTATTTGCTCGATCGGAAAATCTAAAAATTCACAAAAGGACTCACACCGGTAAGCTCCGCTCAGACTGACCTCTTTTTTTTTCCCCTTCCTGCAAATCCACGCTGACAATATCCCATCTAAAATATGCATGCGATCCGGCTTATTATTTATTAGGCAGCTGGGGTCTGCTCGCTGGCATGTGATTCAGTGCAGTTGTCAACAGAAAATATTTGACATGCTTTTTTTATTATTAAGTGTTTTTTTTATTTAATATTAAAAGTCTGATGTGTGATCCATATTTAAATTGAATTAAATGAATTAATGCACAAGCCTAAATTGGTTCAACCTAATTAATTTGCTCTTTGACTAACTAAGTTATCTGCGTTGAATTTAAAAGCAAAAGAATTAAAATGAAAGCTGCTTTTTTATTATTCTTCAGAGTCATTAAGTTGAATTAAATTAATATTTAATATGCCACATTGAAATCCAGCGTTCCACGTATTGTGTTCATTATCATACATTATATTTTTTTCTTTATTTAGGTGAGAAGCCTTTTAAGTGTGAGTTTGAAGGCTGCGACAGGAGGTTTGCAAACAGCAGTGACCGCAAGAAACACATGCACGTCCACACGTCGGATAAGCCCTATCTCTGCAAAATGTGCGACAAGTCATACACACATCCAAGCTCCCTCCGAAAACACATGAAGGTAAAACCCGGCGACTTTTATTGGTTCATTCATTTTCCAGTCTGCACGTATTTTTAGGGGAATTGTAGAATGTCGTGACTTGCTTAAAGATGTGTTTTGATAGCTGAGAATAAAAAAATATCTATGTTGTGTGATATGAGGTTCCAGCTTTTAGTCCAGAGAGTTAATTTGCTCTGACATGTTCTTTCTTTCTTTTCTTTCAAGCGATAAATGAGATTAAGATCTTAATGAGAATAATAATGTTTAAGATTATTTTTAATTATTATCGCAGACAGTCAATTCACGAGTTTTCATTTGTTGTGATGAATTTTCCATGTGGTGTGTTTGCACCCGAAACACACCAAACAAACAAACAGAGGGACAAACAGCATGTGCAGGATGCTTTTCAAAAACGTGTTTTTTTTTTCCCATTATTATTGAAGGTCCATGAATCCACCAATCCGGGCCCGCAACCATCTCCAGCGGCCAGTTCAGGGTACGAGTCCTCCACACCTCCCACCATAGTATCACCGTCCACAGAGAACCAGAGCAGCAGCTCCATATCACCAGCAGCCTCAGCAGTACACCACACAACCAGCCACAGCACGCTGTCGTCAAATTTCAATGAATGGTACGTGTAAATATTTTTGACAAAAAAAAAAAAAAATCCAAGAAAAGAAAATCGCGAGAGAAAAAAAAAAAACAAAGACTGCAGAATTTTAAAAAAAGAGAAACTGCTTGGAATCAAAGACTTTATAAAGTCAGCCAGTGAAACATGGACTGAGAAAACACGGGAGGCCCAAACGATCAATTAAAGGCTGTCTTTAATGTCAATGAGAGAGAATGCATGGACAAAAAGGAGGCGAGGACAGCCACCGACTTAAACTTTTTTTTGTTTGTTTTGTTTTTTCCTCTCTCTCTCTCTTCTGCTCCTCAATATTTTTTCTTTGACTCTTTATTTTTACTGAGAGACTTCCTCGAAAGAGATCTCAAAAAAAAGCATGCGGGCCTGAATTTTTGTACATAAGGATTTTACCAAGTTGGAGGGGGGGATGCGGGGGAAAAAAAATGTAATATTTTATTTTGTAAATAGTTCTATCACAGTTTAAGGGAATTTGTGAAAATGTGGTCCCTAGATATATGGAAAAATGAGATGGTTTTAAGAATATTGCGATGAATAGACTTCATTGAAAAGAATGTTATAGTTGTGAACCAAATGTGAATTATTCAGTATTACTACAGTCTACACGTCGACCTAACCGACTCTTAGTATTAATGTGCTTTTGTAGCCTATTCAGTGCAACATTTTCGTCCAAGGTCCAGTTTGAGTAGCACAGTATCATTGTTGTTATTTAATGTCATGTCGATAAATCGTGTAGTGAAAGCCTGAAATTCCGTGTCAATCTGTTTATGTACGTGATAAATATAAAAAAAAATCTCTCTGTCAATTGCTTTGTCTGAAAGGAAGTATTATTACATGTAAGTAGCTCAATTTTCCATATTTATCCGCATGTAAAGGACCGGTAACATGTTAGAAATGATCGGTATTTATGGAGAAATGCGCTCGTATGTAAAATTTAGTTTACAAAAAAATGTTTGGATACATTTCGTACTATATTAAAGGATTAAAAAATACCATAATGCAATGCGTTGGGAGCTTATTGGTTTCATTGGTGTTTGAGGCTGATCTCAACATGGAGTGCTGTGTGAAACTAATGGGGTTCTTTTAAAAACAGTAGAATCACTCGCTGCAGCTTTTTTTTGTGTTTAAAGCAGAACGATGCATTTAGCACGGTGTAAGTGTGCATGTTTAGTTAGCACACATTTAACTCTTTACTGTGCGTGCGTGTGTGTTTTTGCAAGTGTGTGTGTGTGTGTGTGTGTGTGTGTGTGTGAGGCTCCCTTAAAGCTAAAGCTTGTGTTTTAAACGCACTGTCACAACTTCCCTGACAGTCCATAATAAGTAAATTCACTCCCCCCTTCTGCATCTTCTGTTTATCCAAAATTAACATCCAACACTTTGCCCTGCAGTAATGTGCAAATTAAATCGATTAATCACGGAGGTTGTTCCTCAGTGTAAACCGGGAATACTTTGCGTTACTTAATTGTTCGGGAATCTAATTTTCAAATCTAATTTATTTTCTTTTTCCTGCGTTTGTCGGATTTCATAGATTTAAGGGGGGAGAGCTGAGGAGTCAATGTGGCCCCTCATTGTTCCTGGCTGCAGCTTGCTTGACCGCCCCATTAGGCAGAGATCACATCAGCAGCCGCCAGTGATCATGGTTAACACTGCCAGTGTGCACGGAGCCACGATCTGTCAGTCTGCAGCTTTGTCACACACACGCACACACACACACATGCAAACAAAAAACTGCTGCACACACCCCGAAAAAGAAATTTTAAAGCTTTAAAAAAAAAAAAAAGAATCTACACAGCAGCAGCACAGGAGGGTGTGTGCGCGCATGCATGTGCACGCGTGCTTCCCGTTTACTTCAACCAAAATAATAATACAAAAAAAAAAAAAAAACGTCTACGACTCCCTCCATCTTTAGATGATTTGTTGAAATGTATTGAAATGTATTCATATTTTCTTTTCACGGACTATTAAATTCGGAGATAAATGAAGGATGGTAATAAAATGACTTTTTCGACTCTATTTAACACTATCTATCTGAGGTTCCAGTGCTGATGCTTCACTGCTATAGAAAGGGAGGGGAGGAGAAAAAAGAGCCGCGTGAACTCGTTTGGGGGGAGTCACTTTGTAGCTTTTATAGAAAAATGTTCACATGTAACTGGAAATATAAATAGTTTAAAGTGGACGTGTTAAAACTCATCTCATGTGGTTTCTAGGCTGGCCGGATATTCCACACGTGCGCCATATTTAAATGTAAAGCTGATGCCAGTTTGACAGTGTAGAGATAGATAGAAATCCACTTTTTTATTATTATTATTATTTTTTTAGTAATCATCATGTGAACTCGAGACAACCTTTAAAAAATGTTAAATTCTGTTTCAGAGCCCGGGCTAATAATGATGGAAAAATACTTTCCTGGAATATATAGGCCTGTTTGGAGTTTTGTTTGGATTGATTTGCCTCATTATGGCCACAGACTTGAGTTTATCCTCCTTTTTTTTATTTCCTTGCACATGTTTTTACTGAAGGCTGCAGAGACTACAATGTTTCGCCCCCCCCCCCTCCTCTCTCCCTTAAAAACCAGCCAGACTGCTGCTCCTTTAACGTGCCAACGCGAGGCATGAACCTTGACTATGCTGTTTAATTTCCACTTCATGCTTCTGTCGTGTTACTTTCCACTGAACCTACACACCGCTGTCGAAAATAAAATGCCCATAATAAAAGAGAGAGAGAGAGAGTGAGAGAGGAGTCGACAACAGGCTCTTGCGCGTCTATCTCTGGAGCTGATGGTGACTCCAGATCAAATAGGAGCGCAGGGGGAAAAAAAAAACATCCACTTTAAATGTATTTACGCTCAAGTCTGGAAATGACAAACACTCAGATATCGGGAAGGCGCAGGCGCCAGCATCATGAATATTTATTACCAGCACTTGTGGCCAGTAAACCGAGCCTGACGTTTGTGTTACCAAGGTAGACACTCTGCAGCTTAGCTGCGCATCAAATATCACACAGCTTTTCACTCCATGTTTTTTTTTTTTTTTTTTTAACGCATTTAAAAGTCCGAGTTGTCTGTTTTTATCCCCCTGCAAACAACATAGATGTTCAGTAAATCGATGCAGGCTGTACTGGAATGGAAACAAAAGTTTCAAATCAACCCATAATAGTCTTGTTTTTAGTGCAATAGTGGCTGTGTTTTGGTTAATCTTAATGACATTTTGGCACTTCTTGGCATTTTTTTATGGCGGGCTCCGTCTTCAGAGACTATCTGACTATTTTAGAGACCTGTTTTTAGACATTATATGTGCAGATAAATGCAACTTTTGGCTGGACCTTTTTTTTTTTTTTTTTTTTTTGCAGCCTCGTTCGGACTTTAGTCCAAGATTAGACGAAAGCTATAATCCGTGCCCCTTGATGGATGAGGTGCCCGTGCATGCGCCAGCACTCTGATCTGCATGCCCAGCTGCCGTCACTCAATGAGAACTAAATCGATAAGTTAAACATTTGCAGTTCAGTTTAACTATTAGGTTTCTGGCTAAATGATCCCGTTTGCAACAGAGAAGGTGGAGGGGTGGTGGTGGTGGTGGAGGGGGGGGGGGGGGGGGGGGGGACATGTGATATCTATTTTTAACAGCTCCTCAGTTTAAAAACTTAAGAGGCTATAGACGCCCCCAAGTTGCAAGTCATGAAATATCTTGCAAAAAAAAAACCCTGCTCTCCTACAGCCTCCATCTGCCGAGCTTAAGAGTCCTAATTCAAAAAGGTCAAATTCAAGTCAAGGCCACTTTCGTTTATTGGCATGCAGACATTTTCAGAACGCCTCCAAGAAAGCCTGTCGTATTTGCAGCCATAAAACGACTTCATTGCCAGACTCTGGGTAATGGAGCAATCCATCCCACACTGAACGTCTAAGTTTGCATACAACGATAATCCAGACGCTGATTTCTGCAGAGAATTATTTCTGTTCTTAACGCACAGGAAGGAAGTGGACGATGTGAGGAGGGCCAGTTTTGTCTTTTTGGAGTTTGTGCTTTTTTTTTTTTTTTTTTTTTTTTTTTTTTCATTTTTTGGCAACAAACTCAAAAACCGAGTGTAAAAATATCTATTGATGTAATTAACGATTTCATTTAAATATGTTTAAATCTCCCAGCATGCCACGCGCTTTAGGATTGCATTTAAATGAACCCCAACGTCTTAAAATCTGAATTTGATTGACACAATTTACAACTCGTCCTGAGTCACGACTCCTTATTTAAACTGTGTCTTTAAATCTTTTTTTTATTATTTGCAAACAACAGCTCGAACACGCAGTTTGAGCTGCTCACAAAGCTGCAACTTTCCCGAGCAGGCTCCATCCGTCTGTACAAATAAAACGCCAAACTGAAAGAAAAGAAATATATATTTTTTTGTTTTGTTTATTATTATTTTTAGTCTAAATGCTGTTCTGGCCGCGTTATGATCATCCTGACTGGAGCTCATATAGTTCACAGCTCTTTTTATTTAACCACATCACTGATTGGGACATTAATCTCCGCTTTGCCAGCACAGTCCCAGTGCCGTGGCTTTGGAGAGGGTTCGTTATAGTGACGCATTAGGCTCACGGTGACCCTCGTTGCATCAGTTGTGGTCTCTGACATGCTATTAAGTTTAGACCGTGGAGGAGATTTGTGGAGGCGCTGACATGGTGTTGTCTTCCCCCCCCCCTCCTTTGACGTGTTGCTAAATGAGGCCACTCCAATTAGCTCTTTGCGACAAGGTGAGACCGCTGCACACCTCTGCGCGGAGGAAAAATAGTCCCTGGCTGAGCCGCATTTATTCGGGGAAAGCCGTGTGAATCACACCTGAGTGTGTTTGCTTAGTTGTTGTGTGCAAAATGTCTTGCTCAGGAGTACTTTGGTAGCTGTTGATATAAGAGAGGGAAGCGTCCTTTTTAATTCCGGGAAATGGAACCAGCAACCGATGAGCTTCCGGTTCGCTTAACCCTTTTGCAACCACTTAAAGGGCCAGTCTGTGCATATTTTTTCATTTATACTATATGTTTATTCACATAGAGAGCCATGACAAATTGACTTATGGATGAAGTATGAACACTTAATGTTTCTCTTAATTTGGAATATTTTTACCAATGTGCTTGCAAACGTTGAAAATCATTAATAAGTTAAATATAGCTGTTCGTTTGTGTATTATGAGACCTGTCAGAGAAATTAAGAGTGATGGCAGTTTCTTGTGTTTCTAATTTCAGCAAACAGAGCTCCAGCCTTTTGTTTACATTGAGATGCAAGTGCAGCTGATTTGCTTTAAGGCATGAATCATAAAACATTTTTAATAAATTCATCAGCCGGAATGAAGTCAGCCCCGCGTTTAGATTTTACGTGTTTTAAGGGGAAAAAAACAGAGAGATGCATATGGTGTGTTAATGTACTGTTTCAACGGAGGGGTCTTCTCGCTTACAGAGCAGCTTGTCGACATCTGCTTATCTGATGAGTCTGATAATGACTTGTTATTTCACAATGAGGATGACCAGCCAAAGATAATCACTGACAGATTTCTCCTGATCCATTCCACGTCGTAACGTTTTTGTCAAAGTGCATCATAAGGTGGCCCCCGAGGAAAAACATGGCTCAAACCACATGAACTCCCAAGGTTTTAATGGTTTATGGTGACATGAAGGCTGATTCCAACTGATGCTGCTCTGTATTCCCCTTAAATTTAACAATGTGTCCCAATTAACTTATTTACTAGTGCTCTGTATAGATGGCATATGGTGTTTCAAATTGGTAGCAGACCCACGTTATTCCTCACTGCTCACATTTTGGACACCATCCTAGGAGGCTACGTCGGTGGTCAACACCAATTGCACAGAAACTGAAAAATTAAAAATAAGTTTGGGACTTTGTCAGGAAGGTTTTCTAAAATAAATCCTTCTCTGTGTTTTCTTTAACTCTCTGCTTTTTGCTCAGGGTGGTTTGGGTTAGGTTAGTAGTTACAGTTTCCACAAAACTGCCACTGTTACACTCAAAAACATGAAAATTGAGTTCTTAAACTCAGGTCAGTGGTTGAATATTTTAACAGCAAGCAGCGTTTGTACGCATTAACACCATGTCAGGAAAAATCTAACTAGTCTCTGCACAAACACTTTATCTTTGGGTTGCCTGAAATTCATTGTTGTTTTCCTGTTGGGCTCCAACCCAAAACCTTCAAATATTTTTCAGAGACAAGGAGCAATAAATACAGGTCGTTTTGCTTGCCTGTTGTTTTGAGCGCAGATATTTTAACTAGAAATGGATTTCATTTTTTCTTTTTCCTCGCGAGTAAATCATTCCAGGGAGAGAGAGAGAGAGAAAAAAAAAACATGTGTGCAGTGAAACAAACTGGAATCATAATTCCCCTGGTTAGTTGGCTCGTGCATGCAGAATTGCAGCTATTTTCAATGTTAATATCCAGACCTCTTTTTTTTTCCTGCAAGCATTTGCTGCTTTGTAATTGTTTGGGCTCTCTGTTGTTCAGTTTGATTCTGATAATGGAAGTACATCCATCATTAGTCCATCCATCCATCATTAGAGTCCATCCTGCACCGTGGCTGTGTATTGTCATGCTAGTGTGTGCATCTGTAGACGTTTTCCGTTCCTTGCTATCGAAGCGTTTCTGGCATTAAATCTATTCAGACTGGAATAAAACTGTGGCAGCGTCATCGAGCCAAAACCTCAAACCCTGTAATAAAATCTCACGACTCAAAGGACTCGCGTCGCTTGATACACACTTATCTTCTCACCGTGCCTTTTCACCGACCTTAGCAAAGACCTACAAGGCATTCTGACATCTTGTACAGTTAGGTATCAACACCGAGAGAAACGCACCAACTGATGCAGCGCTTCAATCACACCCGATATGTTCCACCTCTCTGCAGCGCGTTCATTTATAATTATACTGGCATCACGGAACGAGGGTGATTAAAAGTAGAATTTGGCAAACAAAATGTGGTATGTAAGGTATCATCATAACTGTGCGCTTGGCATTGGGATATCATTCAGCAGCTGCATCAGCAGGACACAGGTGGAAATGCAACTTGACTGGTGATTGGAGCCAAGAAAGACCTGGAAGCCGAATGTGTCTGTGTGTCTGTCAGTGTGTGTTTGTATGACTGTGCACTAAGTGTTGAACTCTAGTAGTATATCAGCTTCCTGATGTTGCCAGAGGACAGATCTGTGAAGGACTATGACTCATTAGAGAGAAAACTGGCAAACGTGCAACGCGTTATCGAAAAGCACGACGAGGAAAGAAAAGAAGAGATCTTGAATCCTGTCTGCGGGACACGACACAGGACCGTCAGGATTAAAATGTCATGTTTTAATTAATAAAAGATGCTAAAAGACTGTAAGTGCGATGCACTAAATCCTTCTCAGTGTACAAAAGGTGGTCGGACCTGTGCGCAGCAGCTGCTCCTGTAAGTATCTCGCAGTTCGACTTTATGTCTTTGACGCTGACATTCCTCGATATCACAGCTAACCGAGTGATACACTGTGGTTTAGGTGCGAATAGACGATGTAACGGGGTCAAATCACTTCCAGAAAGCTGTGGTGACCTCCGTGCTCCTGTGCGAAAGCACCTCTCCAACAATATTAAATACATACCAGTGGTTTTAAAATCATTTTCTAGGCCTTTGGAGCTAAGTTTAGAGAGAGACGCTGAGAGGGAACCGCTCACTTTCCCATCTACAGGCAGGGTAATAAAACACAATATGCCAACGTACTAATGTGTGAGGAGGAGGTTGAGTTAAAGGGCTGTTCTGTGAAATGTCAAACACACACCCCGAGCTAAAAGGTCATTTTTTTAACATGATGATGCTATGTTTGCTTATATTTTGATGACTCGAGGTGTAACGCACCTGAAGAAAAGAAAGAAAAGAAAAAGTAATTCCCTCTCATTTTCTGGCATGCCGCTTTAAACACGCTGGCAGACGAGAAATCCATCTATTCTAACTGAGTGACCAACCGTTGGACAGTTGCAACTGTGATCATTCAATTTGTTTGCTAATAACAATTTCTAAATAAAATGTCACGCTTTTTTCCGACATTAGAAGGCATGTGTATCCCATTAATTCCAATTGCTCGTTGCTCACTCACGGTTTGATTGATAATGATTGGCCCAAATTTGCTTGCTCCAGGTGTTTGCCGTTTATTATTTTTCCACCCCTTTCAATTAATCACTAATTGGTGTTTCCACCTGCAATGGAAATTATACCACAACTGTGGCCAAAAGCCTCACACTGCCACTCTTTACGGGGGAGGGGGAAAAAAAAAGCATCAAAACATTTGTCGTAAAAATGGTCGGATTGTAAAATATCCCAAACTATAAGAAGAAAAAAAACAAACGTGTTGTGTCACTGTTGCCTGCGCAGCGTGGCGTGGTCACCGTTCAAGAATTCTGAATGACAATAAGAGCTGATTTCACTGCTCTCCGTGTCAGGGGATCATGTCTTGGTTGAGGTAAGGTCACTGTGTGGGATGTAACATTATATTTCATGTCTGCGTATGGAAACAATTCATAGTCACAGTGGAATGTGTTTGAATAATGTCGCCTTAATAAAGTGTGTTTTTAAAGTGTGTCACTGCATGTCAGAATCTCTTGTCCAGTATCTTTTATTTGTCCAGAAGTGATAAAACTCTTTTATCGTTTTCTAATGCCTTTTCTCTAATAACATGGCTACTTGTAGCGCCTGAACACTCTTCAGAGTTCTGCTTTAGTGAGGTGGGGTATAAAAACAACTCTGCTTTCCGCTGGAAAGGGCAAATAGCAGCATTCACGAAAGGTCAAGTTCTGAAAAACAGCAAGGCTTTAACCGACAAATAACATCTAAACTGGGGTGGGGGGGGCTGTGGAGAGGAGGGGAATGAAGACTGAAATCTAGATGAAAGTTGTGTGTGTTTCTGGAGCGCGGAGAGAAAAAAAAAGCAGCATTACAACTAAATGCAAACCCACATCAGAACGTCAGTGTTCGCATTGCACAAGGGACGCTGCACTGGTGGTTTATGGCTAACTGGGAACTTGTCAGCGGCTTTTGCAACTTATAAATGAATGCTGAAACTCTGCGTGCGCTCCAAACAAAGATGGATCTTCTCTAGCGGACTACGGTGCGGACAGAAATGTTATTGCTATAAGTATTATATATGAATGAATAATTATGTTTTCAAACCACTGTGTCTGTTTACTCATAGCAAAGAATTTGAGTGTCACGTGACTTGTCTGCAACCACTTGTGTTGTGCTGTGCGTGTGTGTGTGTGTGTTTTTTAAACATATGACAGCCCCCTGCACTGCATCTACGCTCAGCTATTTGGTACAAAGCCACGCACAGCAGTGGTTTGTGTCTAATGGACAAGTGTTGATAAGTCCTTAAAAAGAGCATCCAGCTGAACTTCTCGCTAAAGGTTGTTTCCAAACTTATGCGAAGTAAGTATCCATCTGTCATCGCTTCACAGAAAGCCGCAGCCCCCGTCATCAAACAGATAAATGGCGGCCTGTTGCTACCTAATGGCGAGTGGAATGATTGTCTGAAAGCAGCCATTTCTGCGAGGCATTTAAAGATGTCGTCCTCTTCTTTTATTAAACAGTTGTTTGTGTTTTCTTTTTATGAAATAATTAGTTTGTGCTTTAAAAACCGCAATCTGGAATTGAGTGTCAGTGTCGAAACACTCTCGCTACATCACTGGATTTGTTTATGTTTTGATTTATGCAACTGTGGATTTTTAAATTTAAGAAAAAATGACCAGATGATTTAAACTAGAGAAAAAAAATCACATTTTTAAAAACTTTTTCCTCATTTAGGTTTTGTAATAAATCATTTTGAGTCTCAAGTCAGACACTCTACGTCTTCAGTCCTGCACTTTGTGTTTTATCTAAACATTTAATGACCCAGACTTTCTCTCGGTTTCCATTAATGCATTAAACACATTAACCTCCTGTGATATTAGGTGCTGAACTGATAATACAAGACGTAAGTCAAGACAGAGTGAACACAAAAAGTACAAAGCCATCCTCTTCTCTCTTTTTTCCCCCCTCTTAGTGTTTTACACACGAAGAGAGATTGCATCAGGATTACATCCCATAGAAACATATCTTTAAAATAGTGTTAGCATCAAACACTGAGAGTTAATTATAACCAAAGGGAGTGTGTCTGTGTGTGTGTGTGTGTGTGTGTGTGTGTGTGTGTGTGTGCGGGGAGGGGGATTAGTGTTTTGATCCCTAGCCTTGTTCAACAAAATGGTGACGTACCGTAAGGTTTGAACAGTTTATCCCACCGAGTTACAGGTCGACTCTTTGTGCAAGTGCGCCGCAGCTTTTGAGCCTTTAAGAGTGGACGACATATCACACACCTGCTCGTGTGAATTATGTGATTTATTAATATATATAGGGATGTAAAAAAAAAAAAAAAAACAAGTCTCGACTTCACCTTTGCACCTCAGACCTAAATGACAAGATGAGCCTCATGTTTAGTCACACAGACTGTAGACTATAGACGTATGCCTGCTACCATTTAGGATTATTTGCATGCCTATTTTGGGAGGCCTAGATTTGAGCATCTGAATGATGATGATATGTCGTTGACTCATAAATAATTTCAAAGTTACATCACTCCGTGGCTTTAAAGCTGCTTCTGCTACAACCAAACTCAACCTCATGGCCACGCGCAGCGTTTCAATAAATCACTCATTCTTGACACTTTTGCTGATGGTGTTTGACTAAAACCTCAAACATCCATTACAAAAACCTTTTTTTTCTCCTTCCAAACATATGTTTCACACAGAAACACCCAAAGTCAAAACTATCATTCTTTGTATTTTCTAACTTTTAAAAGGGTTTTTTTTTTCCTCCTTCTTCTCCTTCTTTCTTTTTTCTGCAATTAAGTTCATTCAAGTTGAGGATTGTTGCATGTGCAGATGGTTTGGAGGCGCATCAATCTCTGTCAGCAGTGTAATAATGCAGACATTCCATACTGGGACACTTCATGAGCAGAGGAGGCACATGAGAGGGGGAGTTCCCTAAATCAAATAAAGGCTTGTGTTCTGGCTGAAGTCTGAGAACCAGCACCCCGGTGAGGATGCAGTGGGAATGAAATTATACACAGCCCCCCCGGTTACACTGTCTGCATTTTTATACATTACAGTTATACAAACGTTGTTAAGTATTAGCAAATAAAATTCAAACGTAACATGCAATAAAACATTAATCTTTGTGATGTGTAAGTCTGAACCACCATAATGCATTTAGGGAATGATTGCAGTTTAATATTACGGTGGTTTTATTGTAAAAAACAAGATTATACAACAGTCAGATTGGGATTGGCCTTTTTTAAATGTATGTTTATCAACTTTGAAGTCAGATTATGAGCAAAAGATGCTTTGAGTTTCTCTAATCTTGCCAATCTTTCCCCGCTTTGTCACACAAACATTGAGCTACATCTCTATTTACACCATTTCCAGCTTTCTGTCGTCTATCTCTTATGGTGATCTTTCATCCACTGATCAATCTGAACACGGATTCCAGGGCTGTAAAATGCTGGCAGCACTTCTGATTCAACCCCTTGTACCTCCCTTGACTTTGGGTCCTGGCTTGATGCTGATGCTGACATCACATAGAGAGAATTCTCAGGAATTCTCTGGAATAACACATGGAAAGTATTGGGGCCGAAGGGAGACATGGGATGGAGAATGATAAGACTGGATGCCCTTCATCTTTCTCTCTGAATTCAGGCCTAAGTCAATTTTACTCTCAGCGTGAGACTTTCTTCAGCCCAAGTTTTGAGTAAATCCAATCAGCTGTCTGCAGGATTGAGATGTAGTGTGTCAGTGATGACAGAGTTCGCTGAACAGGGAGGATGCGGTCCAGCATTTTTAATAAGACACTACACTATAAGCTCCTCCTAAAGAAGTAATTATCTTTTAAAGGGAATTATACTTTAAGACTTAATGTACAAGTATTACATTGAGTGTAATTCTACATAATTTGCTCCCCTAGGACAAACCAGTTGGATATAATTTTCCATTAACATTTCGATACATTAAAATAAATCCGAGGGGTAAAAAAAAAGTAAATCAGAACAAACTCTTACTGATTTAGATACCAAATGTTTTTTTAACAATCACACCAGCGGGAAAAAAAGTGCGTATATTTATGGGCCCTCTGTCATGTTTTGTGTGTGGCGACCGGAGAATTAAGCTCTGAGTTTAGCATGGCATTGCTTGAGTGCTTTGGCATTGCAGCATAGCATGAAATCTCTCAGTCTGCCAGGTGCGAGTTCCCAAATCATACTTCCCCCAAATGTGCATCAACAGTTTTGACAGGCGGACAGTACAGTGCTATTCTACGCTCAACAGTGCTGCTGTTCCAAGAAGACAGAGCGCACATACATCACACGCAGCCCACCCACCCCACATGCTCGACTTGATTTTTTTTTTTTTTTTTAGTTTTTGGGCACCTTCCCATCCCCACCCCTCTCTCTTTCTTTCCCCTCATTTTTTTGATTGGCTCGATTCCATGCTCATTAGCATGTCCCATTATCTTCTGGAATATTCAGGGGAATGTTTCCAGTTGCTGCCATTCCAATTATTATAATATACAACATGGTTCATGACTTTCAAGTTTCTGGAAGTGCTTCAGCTTTTTGTCAAGGTCCTCAGTCACATGTGAGGGCTGTAGATTTTTCAAGGGCATCTGTTCCAAGCTGGCCCAGAAGAGAGACAACGCGGCAAGAGAGGGGGTGGGGTTGTGGAGAGGGGAGGGGGGGGGGGGGCCCGGAGCAAGCTGGAAAGATCCACCTAGAATTTGTTGAATCAAATCCTTGCACCTGGATATAATTGTCCTGCTGCTGTGCTGGGAGTTGCCACTGCCACAAAGAGACCAAATTAGTGGCTCGAAAATGGCGACCTGTCAAGCCACGCAGCCTCACCTGGTATCATATTTTACCAAGACAAAACGCTTTCCTTGCATTGCTGGTTAATGATTATTTTGTTTACGGGCTGGGATAAATACACCACTCTGAATTGCTGAGATGATGAGCATGAAATCAAGCCGCAACAACCCCAAACAATACAGCAGTGTGTAATAGCTTCTCAAAGTGCTAAATGAATCATTTCCATGCGAACTAAATCAAATGCAAATGGTTTTGTGTAGTATTTAAACCTTTGTGTCGACTTTTGTCAACATCTGGTTTGGTACTGAAACAATGCAACACGTTTCTATCTTTGTCGTTGGGTATGGATTCATGATAAACGGAGGATTTACATAAAAACCCAATCGTCTGCACACAGTGACAGAAACTCTGTCAGACTCTCAAACTTTAATCACTTCGTGTGTCAGATCAGGGGAGTCTGCTCATCTGTGTTTTTATTTCCAAATCTATAACTTAAACACGCTGAAGTGCAAACTCGCTTATGTGCGGCTGCTTTGGCTCGGCCTGCTGATTGTGTGAAGGGAAAAGAATTACATCTTCCTAACTAAATAATGCAGTTTACCGAGATGGCAAGGATAAAGAATTACAACCCTGGGGGGTCTGGACAATAACTACTAACATTGATGAATCTTGTGGGAGATAACACCAGGCCTAAGCATTCCTCTAAGAATATTAATAGAATACCCTCTATTTATATTCCTACATAAATTCCAGCTGTATGGGAAGTTTATAGTATTCATTTTCAGCCGTGACAAATTAGTGTTGTTACATTGCAAAAAAGATTATCGTCTGTTTTTTAATTTAATTTTTAATCTTGGCATATTATCCAGTATAGAAAATACTATAATTTATCACACTTTCCTCTATAATCTGGCCACTTTGCAGTTTGCATCTCACATGGATGAAAGATTATACGACGCTTTGAAGTAAAAAAATAAACGATTCCTTCAAATCATAATTAATATCAGATTTTTGAATTAAAAGCTGTTATTGTATTTCGTTTTATGGATTGAAGTGGAAGAAGATTTTTATATTCTCTTTCCATGAATCTTCATGGGAGTGTTATTTTGGGGTGGACTTGGCAGGGAGTAAAAGCAATGTGGTCAAAGTATGGTTAGGTGTGTAATGATTGCTGGGTGAAGCCATACAAGCAATGTGGCGGCTCCGCAGCCTCTGGATGTGTTCAATGGGAGAAGGAAACATGGAGTTCTGGAGGGTTTTTTTGCAGCTGGAAGAAAGTTGACAGCAGAGTTAGTCAGAGCGGTTCTTTGTTGGTGTTTGCATTTTTTTTTTGTGCATGCTCCCATTGTTTGGACTGGAGGCAAAGCTCTTCAAAGCTTACTTCACTTTCCAACAATTTTTACAATGTTAGCATCAATTCAAAATCATGAAATCATGTTTCAGGCCAGTGCAAAAAACATCACAGTCACCTCGTTTGACTTCGATACGTGCTTTCGAGCTGAAAACATTCCCAGAACCATTTATTTTAGCATGAAAACAAGAGTTCCCGGTAATGCACGGAAAATATGCATCCAGTTGTCTCATTCACAGACGATAAAAGAGGAAGGGATTGCTAAATCTGGAGTAATACATCACGGTTTCTCCGTCTCTGCACCTGCATGGTAAGGGACGTCCTCTAGGGGATCGGGGCGATAGACAGTGTGGTGTGTAGTCTAATGGTTGAATCAGCTGGCAGGTGTGCCCCAGAAGTTTCTCTGCCACCTGCACACTGGACAGTCCATAAATGGTGTAACTGTTGTATTGCTTAGCTGGACAGAGAGAGACACACCTGGGCTAGGTTGAATTAAATGCTTAATGGTTCTGTCTTCTTTTACTGGAGGAAAAAAAAAATCTCTGTAATCTCCTCCTCCACATTTTCAAGCCTCACATGGACTTTGATGAAGATGCAATGACATAAAATAATATGTTGCCCTGCAGTTTGTGTTTCAACCACGGATAATCTTTGTCGAACTAAAGAGACACTTGTTAAGATCTGGAACTGTGACAATATTATTAATTTCAGATTAAGACGACACATTTCTGTTTTAATCAACTGTCCCAGCAGATTGTCGAAAATCTCTGATGATCCTCGAAGATTACTCGTTGGCAAACAAAGACGTGAACAGTGTAAGGTAAATGTGATACCGAGTTGCTCGTCTAATGACACACTTCATGGACTGAAACAGCTTTGAGCTAACAATGATAGAGACGGGAAAAAAAAAAAAAAAAAGCTCAGGAACACCAATATTTTCTTGTAAGCTGGAATAAATTGACCTCTTTCCTCCCCCTGAGTCTAGCTGTGGAGCTTGAATGGCCATTAGTGCCATCATAAAACAAATGAATCCAAGAGAAGATCCAAGAAAGCTGATGCTAATTCCCAACTACAAAATTCAAAGTAAGCAATTACAAGGAAGAAGCTCCGGGTACTTATATTCCCTCTGCTAGCCTTGTTTGTGTAGAAGTTTCTCAACATTTTATTCAAAAAATGTCACCAATCAGGTCGCTGCCAGTGTCGTGTTCTGCATTCGTTTGATTTCTTTTAGGTTTTACAGATTGAGGAGCTCCAGTTTTTAATACATCAGTGCATCATCGTTGCAATAGTAATAATGCGACGATAATAATCTGTTGTTATTGCCAGTGTTTTGCAAAACTATGGACAGTCTTTCCATTAACCATTTCACATGCGGCAATGAGGCTGCTACTTCACCCCGCTGGCATCACTCTCCATGAATTTACTGTAAAGACTAGAAAAACAAACAAAGGCTAATAGCAGCACTTTAATATATTCAAGAAAATATGAATTTTAAATACGGCAGCTAACAACTGAGAGCACCTTCAACATACGGTATAGTGTTAGTTGTGTGGAAGTTGTATGTTGCTAACTGCGCAACTATTTCAGCATCGGCCTGGTGAGCAACCTTTACTGGCTCGAATGGGGGCGCCATCTTGGAACCACAGACAGTACAAAGAATGGACATCAGCCACAGGTTTCTGAAGAGCCGCTTTGAAGCCATCTTGACAGTACTGCCTCTGTAATCTAAAAATGGACAAAGACATGGACCAGAGGTGAGCTGAATGATGCCTTGGTGCTCAAACAAGCCGCCTGTAACAACACGTGCTGCTTCCTGCATAACTTTAAGCCTTAATATAATTTGAACGGGTGATTAAAAAAAGAAATTCAACCTCATTACGGTTGTCACGAACGGGGAAATTTGCTACAGAGACTAAAACAGTTTTTTTTGTACCAGGCTGTAAACTTACTTATATGCAAACTCAACCTGACGAAATCTTTTTTTATCGATGCACAACAGCAGACACTTAATAATAAAAGTTGAATACTTCACAAGACAGTTCATCATCATACCTCCACACACATGAATACTAAACGTTCAGTATTTACAATAATTACAGTATAAATATTGCAGTAATTACAAATGATTATAAAGACAGCGTTTACTGTAATTTGATCTTCATTTCAAACATGTAACGTTCAGTGACTAAAACTACTCAGGCTGGTTTTTGGTTGATCTCGTCATTAACATGATAAATATGCATCGAATCTCTCTACAGCTGTTTGTTTTGATAATGTCATTTATGATGTTTTGAAACTATTTTTGAGTAATTATGATTGTCTTTAAATAATAGGTGGCAAAATGTTCCCTGAGTTTTAAAGATGACAAAATGAATAATCTCCATGTCTTGTGTATAAATGATGCATCTGTCTTTTTATTAATGCTGTGTGAATAATTTGGCCTTGTCACAGCTGAGATGTGTGATTTAAGCTAGAACAGGCAGTGGAATGGGAGGACAGACTTTTAAAGGCAGATTTACTGACTCGACGGCTGCAAGCTTACATAAAAAGATTTGATGTTTATCTCCCCGAAGATATCTGATACAACACGAGTTGATTTTTGAACTTGATACAAATAGAAACACAGTCATTGCTTTCTGCACGGAGCTCCCGAGCCAGCCGGAGCTCCCAAGTGTACTCTTTGCGTGGGCCAACCCCGTCTGCGGCGCATTAGTTTCTAGTTCTTGAGATTTAAACTGTGGCAGCAACACATAGTGTAACAGCTCCCCAGAGAGAACCAGTGATTGCACTCCAGTGCATGAGGTGATATTATGTTTAATGTGTCGGTTTACTCCTTGAGGGGTTCCCCAACATCTGGTGTGCTTTTAATTCTTGGGACGCTCCCACTTCCAAGGCTTTGACTTCTTCTGAGTATGATACAAAGCTTAGACTATCAGGTTTATTATTTACATATCTGTTCTTTACAGTTGCCGGTGCGGTTGCCATTATCCATTAGGTAAGGAAAGTGGCAATTTCCTGTTGTATTCTTCCAGTGTCCGTCTTTGTTTTGTTGATTTCCTGCAGCTTTTTTTTTTAACTGAGCATGGCATCGTATGCCATCTGGTAATACAAACAGTATTTGCACTCATGTGTTAGTATACTGGTTTTAAGTTTCAGTGTTACCCAGCCTCACAGGTACCCAGGGCGGCTCTCTGCAGGCCCCTTCTACAGCTATCCCCCTTAGTTAGCCGTACCATATTAGAGGCCAGCTCCCTGCAGTAAAAGAGCCTGCCGGAAACTGGGTTTGATTTGTTGATGTGAGTGCACTGAGGGCAGAGTGGGGGCCAAGCATTAATGGGATCGAGACAATAGGCCATCACTAATCAGAGACCTCAAGGTTGCCATGAGGTTAATTGTAATGCAGGTGGCACTAGGGGAGGGGGCGAATAAGAAATGTCGACTCCTTTACTGCCCTGGCGGCCATTGTGTTCTAACATTAAGCCCTGGGGCTAGGATTTGGCTTTCTCTCTCGCTCTTTCCCCTGTGCCCTCTTTACCTTTTAATTTCTTATTATCCGCTGATTCCCATTCAACCTCCATGGGTTAAAGAAAACCTTTTGCCACATGTCTAAAGGAAATGTTAATATTGGGCCTGTCCTGGCTGTTGTGATGCGTGGCAAACCATTGTGGGGCTCCACTGGTGATTCAACAGTGCATTTCACATTCACTGGAAGCACTCCTGTTGCATCATTGTTATTTGTTTAAACTGACAGAAACAGCAGACCCTGCTTGCTTTTGTGTCAGTGAAAGACCATCTCCAAACAAGGGCCAGGTCATGAATACACAATAGGAGAGTGTCTTTAGAGCAGCATTTGTTTTAGGTTTTGTTGTTCCTTGAGACCATTTTTCCGGGAGGTTGGACAGAGTTGCATTTACCATGTTTTTCTGAGTTTAGCTGTGAGCTGTTTGAAATGTGGTGGAGTTTACGGAGAGGGACGCATTACTGAAACATTGAGTTTATACACTACTCTCACAAATGTATGGATGTGTGTGCGGTCTGTGGCGAGGGCTACCCAACCCTGCTGATCTTCTACTACTTGTTATCTTTTTTACTTGACATAATGAGTAAACTGTTTAATGAAGTGGTGCTTTGAGCTAAATGCTAATGCCGTCATGCTAGCATGCGCGTAATGCCAAATGCTGATGTTTACCATTTTATCATCTTAGTTTAGCATGTTAGCCTGGGAAGTGTGTTTACTATTTTGGTGTTCCTACTGTCAACTGTTTGGCATTGCTTCTAAGGCACCCCACAATATGTTTTTCTAGCAAAACTCAATCTAATTCAGTTAATAGGTTAACCTGCAGTGTACTTGCAGATTGCAACTGTTCAACCTCGTTTCACCCTCTCCTGGGAGAGAAGCTGGGAACTGAAAGATTAGTCCTATCTAGAGCCAGTGTTTAGTTAGTCTGTTCTGGGCTACTGTAAAAATGCAAGATATCAGAGAAAACACCCAAAGCATCTGTAAATATAAAAGACCCATTCTAAGGTAAGAAAAAACACATAAATGATTATACATTAGTAAAAACAGAGGCCCTTAAATCTTAGACATTGGATCTTTAACTGAAAACCAAAATCTTTCCTACAGTCTTTTAAACTTAACCAAAGTGCATTTGTTGCCTAAACATAACTCAGGATACAAACCTTAGTCTGCACTTTCAAAGTGGTGCTCTTTATAGTCGTGTCCTTTGTACGCCTACCAACCTGACCACCAACTTCCCTACGGTACAAGAACTTTGTTCCCTGAAAACATAATCCAGGCAGCAATTACGTTTCCCTCAAAACCGAACTGGCAAAACAAATTACTAGCAGTATAAATATAATTTCTAGAGGACAGGTTTGGGACTAGCATAGCATTCGATGAAATGATTCTAATCAAATATCAGGATTCTTTATAGATGTGTAATTGGTTAATTAACCCGAGTATCAATATTTACATTTCATTTTATTCTGTGTCTCAGTTTGCAGATAGGATTTGTTATTACATTGATTAATCATTCAAAACCATCTCTTTCATCCTATTTGATTTGGTCCCTTTGATATATAACGTCCTCTAAAGTTTGACATTTTTTTCCACTGCTCCACATTGGCCCTCTCCCGACTTTATTAATAATTTTGACCGCAAAAAACGAGCTTTCATGTCATTCAAGTTTCTCGGCCAGCCACAGTAGCTCTACTACTGGAGATCAGAGTGACTTGTAACAGTTGTAAGCACTTACCATCTCTTCTCCTTTGCGTTTGAGAGGGAAGGGGTCAGCTGGAGTAAAGGGAGGGAGGTGGATTGCCTTGAAAGACAAACATCTCGGTGTCTGCCAACCTGCAAATGGCCCCTGTGTTTATTCAGCTGAGGATTGGACAGCAGCCAGAGCATCAATGTGGCAGACTCCTTCTTCCACAGCATATGTGAGGGCAATACGTTGAAATTTGCGTTTGATACCTGACAAATGAGACGGTATTGAACAGCGGGGATGCTGGTAAGGCATGGCTGGATGAGGTACAGTCGGTATCTTGGAGGGTAAGAGGAGGAAAAGGGGCACCACGGTTGTGCCAAGATCCTTCCTCATTAAACAACTGCGTTGGGGGAATTGCTGATATTTCTGACAAAAGAACGGATAATGTATTGTTATCTTCTTGACTGTATACTGACATGGCATTACTGCTGCACAAAACTGCCAGGGACCAAAGGTTGGATCTCCACACTTGTCTGCTCGGATCACCTGTCTGTGTCGAAAATGCTAATTAGCCTCAAAGCAGCCGCGTTTCGTTTAGAAAGCCTTTGCATCTTGCATGCAAAAATATGCATTTCGCATTCCAGCTTTATTTTTAATCCAAGAGTTTCAAACTTGCACCATCCAAATAGTATTAACCTGGTGATTATACAGTACACTGGCATTAAAAATTGCAAATGTTATATACACCTTTCATCTTTCACCCACTTCATGTGACCAAGACCTTGGTCTGACAAAACCAGATAAACTGGCATTATTCCAACTATGGGTTGATATTTACCACATTTATCCGGATATGTGACATTGAGAGGGACAAGCAGAACCAGCAGGGCGATTAAGGCCCTATTATCACCTGTGCCTCCAAGACATCCGTGACTTCGCCACATATCCACATGGGCAGGAAATCTGTCGAGCTGCAGACTAGCAGTGACTTTGAAATCAACCTCTTACGATGAGTTGCAATGTAAAGCACTTTGAAAAGCAAAGATGGTGCTTACCTGAGCAGATCATCTGTTGTCACTACACGTCTCTGGTAGTAGTGATGGGGAGTTTTGGGGGGGGGGGCGTTGGTCGATCGCATCCGTCAAAGTGTTTAGGAGCGTTCATATCAAGCGGAACATTCTTTCATCTTGCTTAAGGAGGAGTGTGGTGTTCACGCCTCCAGCTAAGCTCCGAAGTGACACCTCCGTCCTGATCGCTTGGCCTTAACTGGGGGTTGATCAGCAGCTCTCACATTCAATCAGAGTGGAACATCATGTCAGTGTCAAGGAGCAGGTTTTTAATCCAAACCTCTACGCAACTTCACATCGCAGTGCTGTTCTTTCAAACGCGAGACGCAATGGCTAGGATCGGATGAAGCTGAAGAAATTAATCTGGATATTGAAACTGTATTTTTGAGGGTTTCTGATTGGATCAGTCACATTATAGTGACTTAATACATAAAGTCTTTGGTGGCTAAATCTTGTGTCAGTGCAATGGTTTTACTGTAAGTGACTAATAGACTGACACAGAACAAAAGTGAATAAATGTATGTCAGTTCTGGCAAGCTGGATGCAGAATTTGGTTTTACAGGGAAGCAAACAATGAAGCTGTTAGTTTACAGGGATCCGAGAATGTTCAGGAATCACTCTGTTGACCTGAGGTCAGATACCAGCGTTGGCACATATTAATTGAATAATTACATAATTGTTCAGTGTCTGAAGGCCTAATCACTATCAAGACTCTCGCGCAACAAGTCTCGTTCTTTAGGAAATCCTGATTATCACCAGGGAGCCTTAAAACGCCATCACATACCATCTTTCATCTTAGATATAGCACCTATCGGGAGGTGTAGGCTAAGTGAGACTGTGAAATCCCTCGAGGTTCGGTGACGGAAAATGTGTCTAAATTCTCAACTTGACACCCAGCTTCTGCCACCTCTGCTACTGTGGGATCCAGTGTCTCTGGGTGAAAGGGATGTCACAGGAACAGAGCTTCCTTGCGGCTACTCGAGCATGAACGCAAGAACGCCTTCATTAGGAGATGTTTCCGTTTAAGGTGCATAGGTTGACTAAAATATACGATCAGCTGTCCCCCTGATAGCATTGATTAGAGTGTTAAATACGAGAGCGGAAATGTTGTAGGTGGATAATTGTGTGCTTAGTGGATAAATTAAGTTGTAAAAGCCATCTGGTACATTTCATTGTAAAATTAAAGAGCACTGAGGTTCCTTTTTTGCTACCGTTTACCTGAAGAGGAGGGAGATGCATTCAGGTTGTTTGTACTAAAGCAATAAAGACATCTCACATGTGTATTTAGCACTTAGTCCCGTTTTCATTATGTGCGTTTACATTATGTACGGCACTGAATCATGCTATATAAATGGTCCTGTGAGGGGGGGAAAAAAAACAACAACTTCAGACTCCCTGGAAGCCAACCAAATGGGATGGTTTTAATGCCACCAACATGATTTGTATTTTTACATTTGCTTTACATATGATTATGTTATTACATATTTTCAGCTCGCAATCACAATCAGGTTGCATTACAGGGTTAGATGTAATCCCAAAGTAATACAAATTCAGCTCACAGCTAATGATATTCATGAGGTTCAGCGTGCCCCAGCGCTCTGCCTGTAGCTTGTACCTATTGTTAAGCCTTCCTATCTTCCCCCTGAGATACGGGCTAGTGGCAACATTTAAAGAAATGACATAATCTACACTTATGCACGGCGCAGAAAAGCTGTCGTTGAAACTGAAAGTATCCCGTGCTGGTTTGTTAATGTTTGCATTATATCAAATGTCTTCTTCTTTTTAAAAACGGCGCAGGAATGGAATTAAAATCTTTAAGTTAGAAGGTATGAATTTATCCTTTAAGCAAATTATAAGGGGGGAAAAAATTGCTCGGGAGATGACGAAGAAGTATTTTCTTTTTCTTTCACAACATCAAAGCGGCTCAGTCTGTTGTTATCCTTCATGTCATTATCCAGAGCTTTTCCAAAGGACATGAAAACTTGCAGCCCTCGTCTATGTCCCTGCCTGCCATTTAACATAAGACAATAACCTCCTTAAGTACGAGACTAAGTCTCAGCTCCGCCTGCATTAGGCAAAAAAAAAAGGCTTGTGTAATTAGTCTTGCACTATAAATCAAGTGGTGTGAATCTATTTCGCCATGGCCTAATTGAAAGTGCTCTCTTTTTTTTCTGTCGGTGCTGTAGTCGGACACAGAGCTCCATCGGATGGTGATAGATGTGGAATCCAGCACAAACAGTTTGAACCAGTCAGGCCGTGATTGATCAGTACCCTCTGGGATGTCGGGTGGATCTTTCTCCTTCAACCAGAAGATAAAAGCCTTAACGACTCTCCAGTCTTGTTGTACCTCCCAATTGTGTGTTTGTGTGTGCGTCTCTCTGTGTGTCAGTGTTTTATTATTTCGCAGTGTTTGACCTTGAAGGTTCTGTGTGCATTTGGGCTGTGATGTCTCAATGATTTCTCTTTTAAGTGCCAAAATGCGCCTTTTATGCGCTATTGATGCTGCTATACACACACTACATAAATGCCCCACGGAGGAGGCCATTTGCATGAAAATTTAGTTGATTTATGACTGGATTCTATAGCATTTTCTATAATCACCCAGCACATTTTTGCAGGGGCTTAGTAGTGGCCGTAGTGATGCCACAGTACAGTGCTGTAACCCAACTTCAAAGACCGTTTTGTTCACACGCACCCTCACAAAAACACAGGGTGACTTCACTGGCTTCCAGTGGCAAAGGTGGACCAGCTGGGTTGTTTTGTTCTCCACTTGTGTTTTTTTTTTTTTCTTCCTTTCTCTCTGTTTTCCCCCCTCTTCATCGTCCCCAGTTGTTCCTTCGATCTTTTTTTCTCTGAGCATTTGCTCCGGAGATTTACACTTGCTGTTGTTGATGGAATAAAAAAAATAAAAAAAACTGCAAGCAGGAGAAGCGGGCGATACTGGTGATTCAGGTTCGGTGTGTGGTATTTCAATGAGGTCTAGGCTGATTGTCCTATAGTGGCGATGGATGTGGCTTTTGGAAGTGGAGGTGCATCGGAGGGGATCACTCGGCATCTGGCCCAAGCACTCTTGTGTCACCGTGACCCTCCTGTGGGGGAGGCAGTGAGGGCCACAGCAGGGGGTCCCACTGAAAAGCAACATAAATTTCAGAGGGAGAATCAATAGACTGTGAGAATTGTAAGAGATGCATTGGTTTGGACTCTCTGACTGTGACCCTGGTACTTTGCTATATCGAAGTCGGCGAGGACGCACCTCCAATCCTGGACAAGAGTGAAAATAACAACATAAAACAACAGCGCGTATGATCCACTAAGACGAGCCGGTTTCGTACGACTTCTGATTGTCACGCTAACTCAACTCCCAATTCTGTGGCATGGGTGAATTTTAGGGATAGCCTCAGAGAAAAAAAAAAAGAGGAAAAAAAAAAGTCTGTTACGTGGGGGAAACCTATTCTCCCACAAGATGTATAAATAGCCGCAGCCATGGCTCTCTGTGTCAAAGTTAGGACACTCAGTGGGGTGCAGACTTCAAAGCAACCAGGGATTTCTCCAAAACAACTGCTGGCAATTTCGAATCAGCATTCCCTCTGAAAGCAGTGTAACCTTTCACCTGTATTCTGGCATGAGATGACTGGTGGAGAAAATGTCAAATTCAGAATATACAATACAGTTTATGGAAAGAAAAAAGGGAAAGCTGGAGAATTTAGACATTATGAAATATCCCTAAAATGATGACATTGATTTTTAAATAGCGCTGAGGCACAGATAAGTCAATGCATGCCAGATAATAACAATAAAAAGAAACATTGTTTTTTAGTGGGCTTTGTCAGCAGATGTCGACCTAAGAAACTGAAAACGCAGCTGATCGGGCTTCAAAAGACGCCTCATTTGCCACTTGGTGGGAAATGAAAATGACCCAGAAGGGTTAAAGGCCAGAAAACATGTCAAGAATTTCCCGAGAATATATTTAAAGCGGCAACAGGACGGCGAACCTCTTAATTCTAATTTGGACAAAGACATGTGAGTCGTATTTATGTGTTTTGGTCTCCAAACCAGACATGTGAATTCACTGTAAGCTGAGAAAAAAGAGAGACAGAAAGAGTTAAGCCTATTCAGTGAAGACATGGGGTTAACATGGTATTGTGTCTTTGATGGAGTCGGCCTGTGGTGCATTGTGGGTAGTGGGGTGCTCTTTGGCCACAGCAGGATACTGGCGGCTCTGTCCGGTTTTCAGGTGCCGTCGCTCTCTCTTCAGTTATATTAATTATGGGATAGAAAAAGTCTAATCCCTCAGCCTTTGAAGCGCCAGGCCACTTTTCAAGGCTGCACTTTGGAGTGGAGCTACGATATCACGCGCAAGGATACAGGGATAAATTGTATGCTGCTTCAACATCTAAAAAGATGGCATAGGTGCACACTTATTTTTGCTTCTTGCATTCAGCTTTAGTAGGGCTATAATTCAGTGTGTTTCTGCCGATGACAATCTTTTTATAGCGAGTAAAACTCGGAAGAATCACAGTTCCTTTATCTACATAATTAAATCTATACAGCATACAATTTCCTCCCAGGATTAGTTCACCCAAATGCTTTGCTGTCAGTCATTTAGCATTGGGCGCCCGCAGCATTTTCAAGGTATGAATAAAGATAATATCGATGTTTAAGTTATTTTCAGCACTATCAAGGTGCACTGTATTCACGTTTCATCTCCCCATCGCAGGTGAGTGCTCCACAGAGAGCAAAAATCATTCACAGAGAGCCACGCTATGAACATTCCCTGAGTTTTACATTTTTCAACTCATTACCCATAATCTTCTCCTTACTAATCTCCTCAAAGAATGAAGTCAGCATTAGCACGGGCGATACGCGGGGATCTTGTTCCCCCTTTTTTCTCCTTTATTAATTTGCTATTACTGTTTGTTGTTATGTCTGAAAACACGTTCATGCAGATGGAAAGTCCTCTCCTCCAAAGATCAAAGTGGAGTCCCTGCTGAACGGTCATACAAGACCGTCACCCCTGTCTCTCGTAAGCAGACTGTGGTCCAGTTTCCCCTCTGTAATCAGATCTTAGGCCTGTGCTTCATGGAGGAAAACAGCCACTGGAGATTGGCAGCCTACAACAGGTTTTATGGCTGTTTTTTCAGGTGGGAGGCGAGTTAGTCGGATGGATGACTGTCAGAGGGATTTTACACTGCCCTCTTGTGCTCTGACACATACTGTACTCCCTCTCCCCCAGTTCACGCTGACTAATTTTTACTGCCGAATGTCCCCGCAGCTCAGACGGCACAGCAGCAAACAAGAAAAGAGGCAACAGTGCAGTTAAATATTATGTAAATATTATTCAAAATGCTGAGGGATATGAGTTTTTGTTGATCTGTACAGTCATTTTTGAAAGCTGCAGGTTATGAAACATACAGCAGCAGTGACGTACATTGCTGGTTTTAATACTTAGCCTTTGAATGAGCTTACTTAGCCCTCACACAAAGGGATTAGTGACATATTGCGTTTACATAACAGTTTTATTTACACCTCAGAGTGCTGTGTGGGTAAAATATTGATTTTTTTTGGGTCATTTAAAAATTTTAAAAAAGCTGACCTTTCACTTTAAAAGATGTGTGTAATCTCTGTCTTTTCAATGTAAATAAAAAACAACATTTTTTTATTTCAGTTTTTAAAAAAATACTATTTTTGATTTAAAAAAATAAAACCACAATATTCTTTTCTATTAGGACTGATTAAAAATGGTAGAAATTCTGAGCTGCACTCTTCCTGCTCTGCCACATGTCAAAAGGATAGAGAGGAGGAATAATTGTTTGATCTGTCCTTTTGCCTGTCGCTGCCCTAATCACTCAAGACTGATTCAGAAAATGCAGGCTTGAATGTCAGAGGGCCTCCTGTGGAGAGGTGGAGCATTTCAGCGGCTTTGGACAGCCGTGCCCCGGTAATCACCACTCTCAACCTGGCCGGGCACTCCAGCACTCCCCTGATTGAGCACCTCAATCTAACAAGGTGCTATTGCTGGAGCCAGAGATTCTGCCAGGTTTTGACAAACCAGTGGATTGTCCCTGATCATCATGGGACATTGCTTTTTCGCAGCTCAGCCATGCATGCTGCAGGCAGCCTCAGAGTCAAGCACACCTGCCACTGCTCTGAACATGAGCGCTGCACGGGAAATTAAAAATGAGCTTGAAGGTTACCGTCCTTAGAAAAAAAAAAAAAAAAAAAAAAAAAAAAATCTAATAATTCCACATCATTTGAAGGGTACATCACCGGAGATCAGCTTGTTCCCTGTCATGTCGTACTGTGGAGCCATTTTGGGAATTTCAGTTTACATTTCCCCTGTGATTTCTGACTGCTACCACGCTTCCTCTGACCTTGTTTCAGTCTGTGACACCAGGGCTTGTCCTGAGGGAATATACATCCCGATCTTAGCTAGATAGCAGCATGTTTACAATTACCTTTAACCTTGAGCTTTTGCCTCTAGAGACATAATTGATTATATCAGCGAGCCGCAGTCTGGCAGTCTTTGAATCGTAGTATTTTCTAAGATTTGAGACGAACAGAGCTGCAACTAATAATTGCTGAATTAAATCACTGAAATGTCAAAGAAAAGTGAAAAAAATGGCCATCACTGTTACCCAGAGCCCAGGGTGACGCCTTCAAATATCTTGTTTTTGTCGGACCAGCAGTCCAAGTAAAGAAAAACTGCAAATTTTCACACTGGAACAAGCTGAAGTTGTTCATTTTGTTTAAAAACATCAGCATGATTCATCACTTTAGCCGCACAATCTGTCAATCTACTCTGACTAATCATTTCAGCTCCACAGACAAGAACAACGCTTGTGCCATGTGTTTAGGGAGACATCTTGCACAGTAAATGCAAATAATATGCTACGGATCAAAATAACTATAGGCACAATGTTACGAACATGAGCACAGCAGACAAAAACAAACCGCTACTGAACATCAGAACTCGAAAAACAAGCTTCTTTCCAAAGTGTAAAAATCAGGCGAGTTGCTCGACAACAAGTATATAACACACATCATCAACACAGCATTTTAACATGACTAATATTAGCTTCTTGGCTTGTAGAAATGGTTTCTCATAAAGAATTCATGTATTTTACTTCAATAGTCTGGGACAGTCCAATGAATATTTATGCCAGTGAACAACTCTCAAAGCAACAGTAGATGTAAAACTTGTGATGACTGATAACTGATTTCACACTCCCATGACTTTTGAGTTTCAGTCAAAATGGATTTTTGCCTCGAAAATCTGTCTGGGTCCTCAGGATGACTGCGGCTATAACAGTACATCATACAGGCGGTAAGGGATCACCGGTCTAACCGGTTCATTAAAATAGATGTTATATGTTAAGGTTGGCTGACAGTTGGGAGCAAAAAGCATGCTCAAAACAGGGACGGGTTAACACAAAGTGAATTCTTTAAAAAGAAAGAAACAAGTCTGAGGGCTGTAGCAATTTCTAGAGTTATAACCTTTACAGTTAAATTAGGACAGTTTAAGTGGTACTTCCCGATGGTTTCAACCTGCTTAAGAGGTTAATTGTAAAATCCCTCTCGTAGCATTTTAAGACATCATAACACAGCTGCAGAAAAAAGACTGAAGTACTTCTGAAGGGTTCAAATGCATTTGGAGTAACTACTAGCTGTAGGATGTTCGGCAATGCATTCAGAAATTATGATCAATTCTAGTTTTTACAAAGCTGGATTTAAAGTGTCATAAATGTCTCAACTCAACGGGAAATAATAGCCCTGTACAGACTTGTGAGGGTTGAAATTCATTGTAGCCTTCCCTCCAGTTCTTTAACCTCTCATCCGTTTTCAGCTTAATATAATATTGTTGATTTATCTGTGATATATTTGGAGCTGCAGGCATTTTCCCGCTCCTATTCTGAAATGAATAGATGGTCTTCAAAGGTGTGGATGGGTGTTTCATTATTCTAGTTGGCTTGACTGTGAATTGTGGCAAGAATATGGCGGTCACTCCATCAAAAGGAATTATGTTCAGTTTCTCACAAAGACATTTGTCATACTGGGACAGGAGGTATTAGAGCAATGAAAGACTCTTAACTCCTGTTAAATTCAGCACCTTGGACTTCTTGCTAAAGGAGCCGAGGGAAAACAGCCACTTGGTCTCCTGCGTTCCTGGTGGCATTTTCAACACAGATCCTCATAACTTGATGCTGAAAGTTGATTAATAGTACATTTAGCACAACTCACAGCCTTCTTCTCGGTAATAAATTAGGGTCATTAATCAATAAAGAGCACAGCAATTCCAGGAGACAGGGGACATGCTGGTTCCTAATAGAAAAAGAGAGGAGTGACGCTCAGGCCTTTCCCACCATTGACCACCCTGGCTGAGGTGTTCATTGTGCACCTGCCTAAATCCAATTAAATGACATAATTAATGAACATCTTTCTCAACAATAATGGGCTTTCCCTCTCTGCCAGCCTATTGATTTTTTAGTGACAAACCGGTTAGGATTGCCTGTCATTGTCAACTTGAAGATTTAGTGGGTTTCAATTACTTCATGGCTTAAAACTTAGAGTTAAACTAGTAATTTGGCTTATTTCTATTAATTAAAATGGATGGATCTCCTTGATTTTGATGTTTCAGGACAGTCTTTGACATCTGGTAGCTAAAAATACAATCTGGTTCAACAATGGACCCAAAAGGGAACTTTCATTAATTTAAAGACAACCATGATTAAAATTACACAATCAATTAATAATAATAAGGGAAGGGAGATCAAATTCTGCACTCAGAACAGTTACATGCTTGAATAGAGGATGAATGACTCTCAGGTTCGCCTGGCTACCTGAAAAACGCCTTCCCCATCCAACGCTGTCCGAAGCTGTCACATTGCCTCTGCTTCATTCAGCTTGATTAATGATAAGCTGTGGGGCACAGCTAGAAGGTCTAGTCTCAATTATGAAAAAGGCAGTAACTAGACCATTGTGCTGATGCCTTTATTCCACTGACAACGCTGAAAAATAGCAATATTTCTAATCAGAGTTGAATCATTTATCATTCAAGTATTGGCGTTCTTTGACTCCCTGCCTCATCCATCCAACCCTGACCTATCCTTTAAGCCACAGAGCTACATGCTACACCCTTTACATCCTTCACCAGTCATTCTTCTGTTTCAAATGTGTTATCCCATTCAAAGGCGCTGATCTTTCTAATAAGAAATGAAATACTTGGCTGTGGAAATCTCCTAAAAGCCTATTTGCATCTCTAACGCATTTGCAAGTGTCAATTTTGTATTGTAAATAAATTTGCCTGGAAAGAAAAGAGGCAACTTTCCCTATTTCACCATTAAATTCACAACGCCTAGAGTTTATAGGGGAAGATAAGTGAGTTTAATATGCACTGGAGGGTAAAGAAAATATTCTATTACTGCATGTAGTGTAGAAATTACCCCATAAAGAAACTAATATGGCAATTTGGGGAGCAATTTTTAATATGATTTTTATGATGCACAGTTCTACTTATGGTAATGAAGTTGTCATTGTACTTGTTCACTGCTGCTAATGCAGAGCCCATCTTTCAATTTGTACGAATTAGACTAAACTGTTACGAATGAACTTCATTAATGCTGGAATGAGAAAAAACATGTTATTGCATTTCTGGACCACTGGCTCTGGGATTGTGTGTTTTATATTGTTTTGATCTAATTTTGGAGTTTGAGAGAAAACACTCTCTTAGGTATATAGGACTGCTCGAAAATACAAACAAACAGCAGGGGATCGTTATCTATTTTGAAATGGATACTACACCAAAGTCTCATTGAGAAGAGGGATGGCGTGGTTTACGATTGTTACTGAACTAACACTTTATCTATTCTAATTCTAGTATATTTAGTGTCACATGGGCATCAATTGGGTATAACAAGGTGTTGCTCTCGTAATTTTTTAGCCTATATGGATCTAAATCTAATGTGGTGGTTTCTTATCATTATAAAGGAAAGATCAAGAAAACTTAAAACTGAAATAAATAAATAAAAAAACATCAAAAGAACCATTCAGGACCAGTGTTCACTCTGGTGATATATTCTTTTATTGACAAAATAATAATATCTTGTCCGTCATAAGTAATTGCTCCACTTGTCCTCGGTAAATCTAGTCGATGTAAATGGGTGTGAAAGCTTTCCTGGAAAATAATAAGGGAACACCTTGGGTTTAGTGCGTGTCTTGATGGGTTTTACTGCCAGACAAGTGTCGCCAAGACACAAAAGAATCCAGATGTGAGACACTCACTGGACCTTGACCTAAAACTGAAACCTGGGACACATCTGTTTCACAAGCAGTGTATAAATATTTCCATATATTTTGGAGCTGCCCAGCCGTTCGGTCATACTGGCAGGAGGTAATACAAGCAACACAGAACATTTTAGGTGGTAGAACAGTCTTTTCTCAACAGTCTATTTGGGTGATGTTACAGTTCGGGATATCTGAAAGCCAATATAACATTGCTACTGGGTCAATGGTGGAGGAGTTGGTTGGTACCCAGAGGTACATCAAATGAAAGTGTAAGAAAACTGCAACAACAAAACAAGGATACAACAAACTTATTTCGGAGCTCATCAGTTATTGTGAGTCCTAAACTAAGAATATTTTTCAGCATCATCCAGAACATTATTATCACAGAAATACCCTTAAATGTCTGGATATTATTTTGGGGCCATATCGCCCACACCTAAGTGCAGCTCATTTATTAGTGTGAGACAAATGTCTATTAAAAATACCATTAGCAGCCGGCAAGAAAGCTGTAGCATGAAAATAGAAAGACTGATGTTCCGTCTAATGTTCGAAGTATAGGGGAGATGACTTTGTTGCTAAACGTACAGCAGATAAATTCCTGCAAACTCGGGAGAACAAAGCGCGTTTGTGACCTCATTAGATCGCGGTTTTAATTTATTATGAATGCATGGGTGAGTGAAAAGTTTGTTCCACCAGGTTTCTATTCTTTAAAAAAGTAAAGTACAAAAAGAACCACCCCTTCATAACTCCTTACTCTGCTTTGTAAAAGTAACTTACTGTAAAACACAGTCATTAAGAGGTAAATTCATAAATACAGTAATTACACCACATTTTGATTAGCATGTCATTATGTAATCACTCTAAACCTCTCTTGCTACCTCTGGACCTGCTTGAGGAACATAAATTCCACACATATAATAACATGCATCACTTCTCAGGAGTTTTATTCACATATTTATGTTACATTTTGGATACTGATAGCAGCAGTACCTTGTTTTGTATACTAAAATGTTGTCCCTGGTGATCAATGTTCCCTAACAAATCAGAGAGAACTCAGTTATCTTACTCCAGTCTGGTGAGGGTGAAAATCAATGTCCAGTGTCAATACCAGGTGGAGTAATTACCTGTTGAGTCTTCATCCATTTCAAAGTGAACACAGAGCTTGGCTCAGTGAGTACAATCCCTTAATCTTATTCCGTCCGCTGATTAGGAAACCCGGAAACGGTCAAATGTGACTGGACAGATGTTGAGAATCAGGTTTGATTTTTTAAATTGCTTCGCACAGTTCATGGACAATGCCGAAATGCCCGTTCAAGGATTCCCGGCAGACGTTGCGGGTGCAGTTTCATTGTTTTTTTCCAGAACAATAGCAACAACTGAGGAGCATTGGAGTAAGGTTGACCAAGCAGCAATCAGGCACAGAGAGGCATCTATTTAACAGTCTGAGTGTTTTTATTTTTACAGCAGTGGAGCTGTGCAGTGTATTTACAGGTCTGGCGAAAGAGGAAAAACAAGACTTAACACCCCCCTCCAATCAGAAATGTGTTTTTCTTACAGTTGTTTCATTCGTTCACAGTACAGGATGACGTATGTGCAGAGTCTGACACTAGAAGACACATATATCTGCTCAGGAGGTGTGTTTGGAAGCCAATCGGAGGAGCGGATGTAACCTTTAACGAGTTAATTGAGTTTTTTTTTGTGGAAAAAGACACACAGCAGAGTCATTTCTGTGTCTTAAAACACATCTGGAGGATGGAGCTTTAAAAAACACACAAATAAAGCATGATATGGTGTATTATATTTGTTCTTTTGCTCTTGTTCATTATGTTATTGCTCTTTTTTATTATGTTTCTAGTTTGGCATGGCACTCGCTCTTAAATTACTTTCTTAGGAAAAGAAACAAGGTAAAACAAAACAACGTTGCACAAAGCTTTGTATATTGTCCTTTTTTTCCCCATCCCTTCTACATTACCCACGATACAAGCCGACCATCGACAGTTGGTTTGGTGATTCGGGTATGTTGTGCTAGTTGTGGTTAGCCTCAGGCAGAGATGAAAATCAGACTCCACAGATCTGCTAAGCTTACTTCTTCCCAAAGCCACACCCACAGATTTTTCCCATTTTCAAACTTCAACTTCAGTTGCAGCCAGTGATGGCTCCGACTTCTCGCAGCTCCCGCTGCAACTACAAAAGACTTATTACACCTTTTCACTTATGCAGCAATACACCCTGACTGTGTGAAACCTCTCCTAGTATGAGCCCTGCCTCTGCCCGCAGAGTCACATCTTAGCAACGTACAAACTCCTGCTTCTTGTACTGTACTTCACTGTGCCACTCCATTGTGCATTATTATAATACACAATACAAACCTATCAAAATATTAAGTCTTATCCTACAAAGAATTGATTGAGCGCCACCAAATACATCATAACCCTCACTACAAATCAACCACTTTGGCACGTTCCCCACAGGAGTGCCTCTATAAAAGGAAACTGGATCACCTGAGTCTGGTTTGGTAGTTTCTGGGTCTAACATAGAAGATGGCAAAGTACAGTAGAGAGGAGAGGTGTAAAACCAGTCCAGATGGGATTATTAAAAATATAAATCTAATCTGTTTCGGGCTATAAGCAGCAGCTGTATCAAGAGTATCAATATGAAAACATATCACTGAACAAACCAAATGCCGGCTCATTGTTACAAGACGTGTCGGCAGTAGTGATGTAAGTGAGTGCATCTTACTTTGGAGGGCACAATCTGTTTCCTCTTTGCTCTCTTATTTGACTTCTCTCAGTCTTTATCTGACACTTGTGAAATGCGGGTATTCCAACTTGTCTGTGAACGCCGTGACATCTGCTATTACGCATTTCAGAGGGTTGTCTTTGGCGATTTATTTGCAGGTTTTGGAAAATGAATTTAACATTCACAGGATTAGAAGGCATAGGATTTATTATATCCATCACCATAGCACTGAGTGACACTAAGCTGTCTTTCAAGCATCCAAATGATACTCTCAAATTTAATGAGATCTTAAGCCCTGCCAACATATAATTAAAAACGTTGACACAGAGAAATAAGAATGCAAAAATGTCTTGAAAGACTCTGCCGTGAACTTCAAGCCACTATGCTTCACAGGGACTATTCATTAAATACATAAATAATGGAAGTGCAGTATGAGGCGATCCATTATTCACTGCTGTCTTGCAACTGTTTAGAGATGTCCTTATTTCTGTTATGTTGTCATAAGTAGATATGCCTTTTATTTCACTCCCCACCACCTCTCTTGTGTTCGGAGTGGAGTGCTGTTGTTAATAGATCCCCGTGCTGTGATTTAATCATTAATTGGCAGCCTGTCACTGTATAAACTCAACAAAGACTTATTTTGAAGGGCAGGAACTGACTGAAGTGTTAGAATCAGGATGGCACTCCATTTTTATGTCGCCCTTTAGTGCGAGGAAGCCAAGCTGAGTATTAACACGCGAGATATGCGTCACAGCTTTTCAAGTTTCTCTTCCTCATGCCAAGGCTGAATTCTTAGCACAATGTAAATTTGTAGGTAAACTTTTCAAAGATACAGTTTGTTTATTAATTTAAAGATGATCTCTGGAGTTCTCCTAGAAACAAAGAAAAAGTTCTGATTACAGTCATCGTTTCTCACCAGAACTGTACATATCTGGCCAAATTATGTCAAAAAGGTATGTTTATTTTTTATATTTTTTGCTATGTTATTAGAACCTAACTACTTGCTAAAGTAGCTAAGTGCTGCTAATTGTATCTGCAGTTAGCAGGCAACAGAACCAGGCTCAGCAGCTGGACCAGACCAAGATCAGATACCATCACAATACCAAATACCGGTTTACAGACTTTCCTGACGGAAAAACTGCTAAGTAACAAAAGGCTAACTGTCGTTAGTCAAGTCCTCCATCTGGCTAAGCTAACCGACTCAGTCGTGGGAGCCAGGAGCCAGATCCAGCAAATAAACCACCTCGGTAGGCAACAGTGTTCCCTCGCAAACTGTCCACGGAAGTAACCAGCATACTGCTTCTTCACTAGAGCATTGCACATTGTTGATCTGCAGTGCTTATATGATAAAAAAAAAACGCTATTAAAAACATTACTCCACAGCGCTACTAGTGGTCCAAAAGAGTGGTAACCGTTATCACATATTTTAATATACAACCCCAATTCCAAAAGAGGGGATGCTACCCAATGGTGAACATGATGAACATGAGATGTGTTTCAAAGTGAGCTAATATTTTCCATGAAATGGTGAAACGTCTAATTTTTAACATGAGATATGTTGTTTATGTTCTGTTGGGAATAAAATGTGGGTTTGTGAGATTTGCAAATCATTGCATTCTGTTTTTATTTACATTTTACACAGCGCCCCAACTTTTTTGGAATTGGGGTTTTATTTTTATTTTTATTATTTATCAAAACTGGTGTCTTTAAAACAAAAGAACAGATGATAAACACTCACACATCAGTAAGGCAGCTCACACTGGTATGGTCAAGAAAAGATTATGGATTGCCGATTTAACTCACACTTCTGCAGTAGAATGACGTACAAATTACAAGTTACCTCAATAGCAGTGTGGTTTCCAAGGCTATCCAGTCATTTATTTTGCACATTTGACAGCCTGAAAAAATGAGGTTTTAATAAGAACATAACTCATATGATGTCTAACGTTATTTTTCTTACAGCACCTCGCCATATATTCCTTAAAACTGTTTCTCTACTGTTTCTGTCCAAATATCTAACGCAATTCTTCCCAAAAAAATCTGTTTTCTGGTTCAGGACTCCAGCTCCTGGATTTTAATAGTTGCATGCAGCCTTCTGCTCCCAGCAGGTGAGGGTGATGACAGGGTCTGGTGGCAGGCCAAAGCCTGGCTGGCACGTGTTGTGCCTTCACCCAGTCGCTTCCTGCCATTGCGAGCATATGGGTGGAGACATTGCTATCCATTGGCCCTTCACCAACAATCTATCACCTTTGCCCACAAACTGAGCAAGACCACACTGGACTGGAAACTAATTTCATATCTCCGTGTTTTGTTTGAGTGACAGTGTTGACCTGTTATGAACAAGAACTGATGCACAGGAATACCTGAAATATGATGCTTGTTTGTTTCATGTCCGTATAGATTATGTTTTTAAACTTTGTGACTTTTTGGGCTCTTGTTTGAGTTATACTGTGAATTTGTGTTGTGCTGAAACTTCAGCACGTTGTCGGACTTGTGAAGTCGCCTTCA